>JAMRYA010000002.1:4800000-6000000 GCA_024447215.1 Panagrolaimus sp. LJ2400 | reverse complement strand
TTTATTGCCATTTTTGTTATATTTTTAGTGAATTAATTACACTATTTTAATCCATATTGACCGAAAATTCATTGGCAGACAAGGATCTTATATTACTGCACCACAACTAAAAATAGAAGATGATAATTTTATAAAGTTTATCCACAATGTAAAACGTTTTTATTGCCATTTTTGTTATATTTTTAGTGAATTAATTACATTATTTTAATCCATATTGACCGAAAATTCATTGGCAGACAAGGATCTTATATTACTGCACCACAACTAAAAATAGAAGATGATAATTTTATAAAGTTTATCCACAATGTAAAACATTTTTATTGCCATTTTTGTTATATTTTTAGTGAATTAATTACACTATTTTAATCCATATTGACCGAAAATTCATTGGCAGACAAGGATCTTATATTACTGCACCACAACTAAAAATAGAAGATGATAATTTAATAAAGTTTATCCACAATGTAAAACATTTTTATTGCCATTTTTGTTATATTTTTAGTGAATTAATTACATTATTTTAATCCATATTGACCGAAAATTCATTGGCAGACAAGGATCTTATATTACTGCACCACAACTAAAAATAGAAGATGATAATTTAATAAAGTTTATCCACAATGTAAAACATTTTTATTGCCATTTTTGTTATATTTTTAGTGAATTAATTACACTATTTTAATCCATATTGACCGAAAATTCATTGGCAGACAAGGATCTTATATTACTGCACCACAACTAAAAATAGAAGATGATAATTTTATAAAGTTTATCCACAATGTAAAACATTTTTATTGCCATTTTTGTTATATTTTTAGTGAATTAATTACACACTTTTAAACAGAAAAGATCGAAAATTCATTGGCAGACAAGGATCTTATATTACTGCACCACAACAAAAAATAGAAGATGATAATTTTATAAAGTTTATCCACAATGTAAAACATTTTTATTGCCATTTTTGTTATATTTTTAGTGAATTAATTACGCTATTTTAATCCATATTGACCGAAAATTCATTGGCAGACAAGGATCTTATATTACTGCACCACAACTAAAAATAGAAGATGATAATTTTATAAAGTTTATCCACAATGTAAAACATTTTTATTGCCATTTTTGTTATATTTTTAGTGAATTAATTACACACTTTTAAACAGAAAAGATCGAAAATTCATTGGCAGACAAGGATCTTATATTACTGCACCACAACAAAAAATAGAAGATGATAATTTTATAAAGTTTATCCACAATGTAAAACATTTTTATTGCCATTTTTGTTATATTTTTAGTGAATTAATTACGCTATTTTAATCCATATTGACCGAAAATTCATTGGCAGACAAGGATCTTATATTACTGCACCACAACTAAAAATAGAAGATGATAATTTTATAAAGTTTATCCACAATGTAAAACATTTTTATTGCCATTTTTGTTATATTTTTAGTGAATTAATTACGCTATTTTAATCCATATTGACCGAAAATTCATTGGCAGACAAGGATCTTATATTACTGCACCACAACTAAAAATAGAAGATGATAATTTTATAAAGTTTATCCACAATGTAAAACATTTTTATTGCCATTTTTGTTATATTTTTAGTGAATTAATTACACACTTTTAAACAGAAAAGATCGAAAATTCATTGGCAGACAAGGATCTTATATTACTGCACCACAACTAAAAATAGAAGATGATAATTTTATAAAGTTTATCCACAATGTAAAACATTTTTATTGCCATTTTTGTTATATTTTTAGTGAATTAATTACACTATTTTAATCCATATTGACCGAAAATTCATTGGCAGACAAGGATCTTATATTACTGCACCACAACTAAAAATAGAAGATGATAATTTAATAAAGTTTATCCACAATGTAAAACATTTTTATTGCCATTTTTGTTATATTTTTAGTGAATTAATTACACTATTTTAATCCATATTGACCGAAAATTCATTGGCAGACAAGGATCTTATATTACTGCACCACAACTAAAAATAGAAGATGATAATTTTATAAAGTTTATCCACAATGTAAAACGTTTTTATTGCCATTTTTGTTATATTTTTAGTGAATTAATTACATTATTTTAATCCATATTGACCGAAAATTCATTGGCAGACAAGGATCTTATATTACTGCACCACAACTAAAAATAGAAGATGATAATTTTATAAAGTTTATCCACAATGTAAAACATTTTTATTGCCATTTTTGTTATATTTTTAGTGAATTAATTACACTATTTTAATCCATATTGACCGAAAATTCATTGGCAGACAAGGATCTTATATTACTGCACCACAACTAAAAATAGAAGATGATAATTTAATAAAGTTTATCCACAATGTAAAACATTTTTATTGCCATTTTTGTTATATTTTTAGTGAATTAATTACATTATTTTAATCCATATTGACCGAAAATTCATTGGCAGACAAGGATCTTATATTACTGCACCACAACTAAAAATAGAAGATGATAATTTAATAAAGTTTATCCACAATGTAAAACATTTTTATTGCCATTTTTGTTATATTTTTAGTGAATTAATTACACTATTTTAATCCATATTGACCGAAAATTCATTGGCAGACAAGGATCTTATATTACTGCACCACAACTAAAAATAGAAGATGATAATTTTATAAAGTTTATCCACAATGTAAAACATTTTTATTGCCATTTTTGTTATATTTTTAGTGAATTAATTACACACTTTTAAACAGAAAAGATCGAAAATTCATTGGCAGACAAGGATCTTATATTACTGCACCACAACAAAAAATAGAAGATGATAATTTTATAAAGTTTATCCACAATGTAAAACATTTTTATTGCCATTTTTGTTATATTTTTAGTGAATTAATTACGCTATTTTAATCCATATTGACCGAAAATTCATTGGCAGACAAGGATCTTATATTACTGCACCACAACTAAAAATAGAAGATGATAATTTTATAAAGTTTATCCACAATGTAAAACATTTTTATTGCCATTTTTGTTATATTTTTAGTGAATTAATTACACACTTTTAAACAGAAAAGATCGAAAATTCATTGGCAGACAAGGATCTTATATTACTGCACCACAACAAAAAATAGAAGATGATAATTTTATAAAGTTTATCCACAATGTAAAACATTTTTATTGCCATTTTTGTTATATTTTTAGTGAATTAATTACGCTATTTTAATCCATATTGACCGAAAATTCATTGGCAGACAAGGATCTTATATTACTGCACCACAACTAAAAATAGAAGATGATAATTTTATAAAGTTTATCCACAATGTAAAACATTTTTATTGCCATTTTTGTTATATTTTTAGTGAATTAATTACGCTATTTTAATCCATATTGACCGAAAATTCATTGGCAGACAAGGATCTTATATTACTGCACCACAACTAAAAATAGAAGATGATAATTTTATAAAGTTTATCCACAATGTAAAACATTTTTATTGCCATTTTTGTTATATTTTTAGTGAATTAATTACACACTTTTAAACAGAAAAGATCGAAAATTCATTGGCAGACAAGGATCTTATATTACTGCACCACAACTAAAAATAGAAGATGATAATTTTATAAAGTTTATCCACAATGTAAAACATTTTTATTGCCATTTTTGTTATATTTTTAGTGAATTAATTACGCTATTTTAATCCATATTGACCGAAAATTCATTGGCAGACAAGGATCTTATATTACTGCACCACAACTAAAAATAGAAGATGATAATTTTATAAAGTTTATCCACAATGTAAAACATTTTTATTGCCATTTTTGTTATATTTTTAGTGAATTAATTACACACTTTTAAACAGAAAAGATCGAAAATTCATTGGCAGACAAGGATCTTATATTACTGCACCACAACTAAAAATAGAAGATGATAATTTTATAAAGTTTATCCACAATGTAAAACATTTTTATTGCCATTTTTGTTATATTTTTAGTGAATTAATTACACACTTTTAAACAGAAAAGATCGAAAATTCATTGGCAGACAAGGATCTTATATTACTGCACCACAACTAAAAATAGAAGATGATAATTTTATAAAGTTTATCCACAATGTAAAACATTTTTATTGCCATTTTTGTTATATTTTTAGTGAATTAATTACACACTTTTAAACAGAAAAGATCGAAAATTCATTGGCAGACAAGGATCTTATATTACTGCACCACAACTAAAAATAGAAGATGATAATTTTATAAAGTTTATCCACAATGTAAAACATTTTTATTGCCATTTTTGTTATATTTTTAGTGAATTAATTACACACTTTTAAACAGAAAAGATCGAAAATTCATTGGCAGACAAGGATCTTATATTACTGCACCACAACTAAAAATAGAAGATGATAATTTTATAAAGTTTATCCACAATGTAAAACATTTTTATTGCCATTTTTGTTATATTTTTAGTGAATTAATTACACACTTTTAAACAGAAAAGATCGAAAATTCATTGGCAGACAAGGATCTTATATTACTGCACCACAACTAAAAATAGAAGATGATAATTTTATAAAGTTTATCCACAATGTAAAACATTTTTATTGCCATTTTTGTTATATTTTTAGTGAATTAATTACACACTTTTAAACAGAAAAGATCGAAAATTCATTGGCAGACAAGGATCTTATATTACTGCACCACAACTAAAAATAGAAGATGATAATTTTATAAAGTTTATCCACAATGTAAAACATTTTTATTGCCATTTTTGTTATATTTTTAGTGAATTAATTACACACTTTTAAACAGAAAAGATCGAAAATTCATTGGCAGACAAGGATCTTATATTACTGCACCACAACTAAAAATAGAAGATGATAATTTTATAAAGTTTATCCACAATGTAAAACATTTTTATTGCCATTTTTGTTATATTTTTAGTGAATTAATTACACTATTTTAATCCATATTGACCGAAAATTCATTGGCAGACAAGGATCTTATATTACTGCACCACAACTAAAAATAGAAGATGATAATTTTATAAAGTTTATCCACAATGTAAAACATTTTTATTGCCATTTTTGTTATATTTTTAGTGAATTAATTACACACTTTTAAACAGAAAAGATCGAAAATTCATTGGCAGACAAGGATCTTATATTACTGCACCACAACTAAAAATAGAAGATGATAATTTTATAAAGTTTATCCACAATGTAAAACATTTTTATTGCCATTTTTGTTATATTTTTAGTGAATTAATTACACACTTTTAAACAGAAAAGATCGAAAATTCATTGGCAGACAAGGATCTTATATTACTGCACCACAACTAAAAATAGAAGATGATAATTTTATAAAGTTTATCCACAATGTAAAACATTTTTATTGCCATTTTTGTTATATTTTTAGTGAATTAATTACACTATTTTAATCCATATTGACCGAAAATTCATTGGCAGACAAGGATCTTATATTACTGCACCACAACTAAAAATAGAAGATGATAATTTTATAAAGTTTATCCACAATGTAAAACATTTTTATTGCCATTTTTGTTATATTTTTAGTGAATTAATTACACTATTTTAATCCATATTGACCGAAAATTCATTGGCAGACAAGGATCTTATATTACTGCACCACAACTAAAAATAGAAGATGATAATTTTATAAAGTTTATCCACAATGTAAAACATTTTTATTGCCATTTTTGTTATATTTTTAGTGAATTAATTACACACTTTTAAACAGAAAAGATCGAAAATTCATTGGCAGACAAGGATCTTATATTACTGCACCACAACTAAAAATAGAAGATGATAATTTTATAAAGTTTATCCACAATGTAAAACATTTTTATTGCCATTTTTGTTATATTTTTAGTGAATTAATTACACTATTTTAATCCATATTGACCGAAAATTCATTGGCAGACAAGGATCTTATATTACTGCACCACAACTAAAAATAGAAGATGATAATTTTATAAAGTTTATCCACAATGTAAAACATTTTTATTGCCATTTTTGTTATATTTTTAGTGAATTAATTACGCTATTTTAATCCATATTGACCGAAAATTCATTGGCAGACAAGGATCTTATATTACTGCACCACAACTAAAAATAGAAGATGATAATTTTATAAAGTTTATCCACAATGTAAAACATTTTTATTGCCATTTTTGTTATATTTTTAGTGAATTAATTACACTATTTTAATCCATATTGACCGAAAATTCATTGGCAGACAAGGATCTTATATTACTGCACCACAACTAAAAATAGAAGATGATAATTTTATAAAGTTTATCCACAATGTAAAACATTTTTATTGCCATTTTTGTTATATTTTTAGTGAATTAATTACGCTATTTTAATCCATATTGACCGAAAATTCATTGGCAGACAAGGATCTTATATTACTGCACCACAACTAAAAATAGAAGATGATAATTTTATAAAGTTTATCCACAATGTAAAACATTTTTATTGCCATTTTTGTTATATTTTTAGTGAATTAATTACACTATTTTAATCCATATTGACCGAAAATTCATTGGCAGACAAGGATCTTATATTACTGCACCACAACTAAAAATAGAAGATGATAATTTTATAAAGTTTATCCACAATGTAAAACATTTTTATTGCCATTTTTGTTATATTTTTAGTGAATTAATTACGCTATTTTAATCCATATTGACCGAAAATTCATTGGCAGACAAGGATCTTATATTACTGCACCACAACTAAAAATAGAAGATGATAATTTTATAAAGTTTATCCACAATGTAAAACATTTTTATTGCCATTTTTGTTATATTTTTAGTGAATTAATTACACTATTTTAATCCATATTGACCGAAAATTCATTGGCAGACAAGGATCTTATATTACTGCACCACAACTAAAAATAGAAGATGATAATTTTATAAAGTTTATCCACAATGTAAAACATTTTTATTGCCATTTTTGTTATATTTTTAGTGAATTAATTACACTATTTTAATCCATATTGACCGAAAATTCATTGGCAGACAAGGATCTTATATTACTGCACCACAACTAAAAATAGAAGATGATAATTTTATAAAGTTTATCCACAATGTAAAACATTTTTATTGCCATTTTTGTTATATTTTTAGTGAATTAATTACACTATTTTAATCCATATTGACCGAAAATTCATTGGCAGACAAGGATCTTATATTACTGCACCACAACTAAAAATAGAAGATGATAATTTTATAAAGTTTATCCACAATGTAAAACATTTTTATTGCCATTTTTGTTATATTTTTAGTGAATTAATTACACTATTTTAATCCATATTGGCCGAAAATTCATTGGCAGACAAGGATCTTATATTACTGCACCACAACTAAAAATAGAAGATGATAATTTTATAAAGTTTATCCACAATGTAAAACATTTTTATTGCCATTTTTGTTATATTTTTAGTGAATTAATTACGCTATTTTAATCCATATTGACCGAAAATTCATTGGCAGACAAGGATCTTATATTACTGCACCACAACTAAAAATAGAAGATGATAATTTTATAAAGTTTATCCACAATGTAAAACATTTTTATTGCCATTTTTGTTATATTTTTAGTGAATTAATTACACTATTTTAATCCATATTGACCGAAAATTCATTGGCAGACAAGGATCTTATATTACTGCACCACAACTAAAAATAGAAGATGATAATTTAATAAAGTTTATCCACAATGTAAAACATTTTTATTGCCATTTTTGTTATATTTTTAGTGAATTAATTACACTATTTTAATCCATATTGACCGAAAATTCATTGGCAGACAAGGATCTTATATTACTGCACCACAACTAAAAATAGAAGATGATAATTTTATAAAGTTTATCCACAATGTAAAATATTTTTATTGCCATTTTTGTTATATTTTTAGTGAATTAATTACGCTATTTTAATCCATATTGACCGAAAATTCATTGGCAGACAAGGATCTTATATTACTGCACCACAACTAAAAATAGAAGATGATAATTTTATAAAGTTTATCCACAATGTAAAACATTTTTATTGCCATTTTTGTTATATTTTTAGTGAATTAATTACGCTATTTTAATCCATATTGACCGAAAATTCATTGGCAGACAAGGATCTTATATTACTGCACCACAACTAAAAATAGAAGATGATAATTTTATAAAGTTTATCCACAATGTAAAACATTTTTATTGCCATTTTTGTTATATTTTTAGTGAATTAATTACACTATTTTAATCCATATTGACCGAAAATTCATTGGCAGACAAGGATCTTATATTACTGCACCACAACTAAAAATAGAAGATGATAATTTTATAAAGTTTATCCACAATGTAAAACATTTTTATTGCAATTTTTGTTATATTTTTAGTGAATTAATTACACTATTTTAATCCATATTGACCGAAAATTCATTGGCAGACAAGGATCTTATATTACTGCACCACAACTAAAAATAGAAGATGATAATTTAATAAAGTTTATCCACAATGTAAAACATTTTTATTGCCATTTTTGTTATATTTTTAGTGAATTAATTACACTATTTTAATCCATATTGACCGAAAATTCATTGGCAGACAAGGATCTTATATTACTGCACCACAACTAAAAATAGAAGATGATAATTTTATAAAGTTTATCCACAATGTAAAATATTTTTATTGCCATTTTTGTTATATTTTTAGTGAATTAATTACACTATTTTAATCCATATTGACCGAAAATTCATTGGCAGACAAGGATCTTATATTACTGCACCACAACTAAAAATAGAAGATGATAATTTTATAAAGTTTATCCACAATGTAAAACATTTTTATTGCCATTTTTGTTATATTTTTAGTGAATTAATTACGCTATTTTAATCCATATTGACCGAAAATTCATTGGCAGACAAGGATCTTATATTACTGCACCACAACTAAAAATAGAAGATGATAATTTAATAAAGTTTATCCACAATGTAAAACATTTTTATTGCCATTTTTGTTATATTTTTAGTGAATTAATTACATTATTTTAATCCATATTGACCGAAAATTCATTGGCAGACAAGGATCTTATATTACTGCACCACAACTAAAAATAGAAGATGATAATTTTATAAAGTTTATCCACAATGTAAAACATTTTTATTGCCATTTTTGTTATATTTTTAGTGAATTAATTACGCTATTTTAATCCATATTGACCGAAAATTCATTGGCAGACAAGGATCTTATATTACTGCACCACAACTAAAAATAGAAGATGATAATTTTATAAAGTTTATCCACAATGTAAAACATTTTTATTGCCATTTTTGTTATATTTTTAGTGAATTAATTACGCTATTTTAATCCATATTGACCGAAAATTCATTGGCAGACAAGGATCTTATATTACTGCACCACAACTAAAAATAGAAGATGATAATTTTATAAAGTTTATCCACAATGTAAAACATTTTTATTGCCATTTTTGTTATATTTTTAGTGAATTAATTACATTATTTTAATCCATATTGACCGAAAATTCATTGGCAGACAAGGATCTTATATTACTGCACCACAACTAAAAATAGAAGATGATAATTTAATAAAGTTTATCCACAATGTAAAACATTTTTATTGCCATTTTTGTTATATTTTTAGTGAATTAATTACATTATTTTAATCCATATTGACCGAAAATTCATTGGCAGACAAGGATCTTATATTACTGCACCACAACTAAAAATAGAAGATGATAATTTTATAAAGTTTATCCACAATGTAAAACATTTTTATTGCCATTTTTGTTATATTTTTAGTGAATTAATTACGCTATTTTAATCCATATTGACCGAAAATTCATTGGCAGACAAGGATCTTATATTACTGCACCACAACTAAAAATAGAAGATGATAATTTTATAAAGTTTATCCACAATGTAAAACATTTTTATTGCCATTTTTGTTATATTTTTAGTGAATTAATTACATTATTTTAATCCATATTGACCGAAAATTCATTGGCAGACAAGGATCTTATATTACTGCACCACAACTAAAAATAGAAGATGATAATTTTATAAAGTTTATCCACAATGTAAAACATTTTTATTGCCATTTTTGTTATATTTTTAGTGAATTAATTACATTATTTTAATCCATATTGACCGAAAATTCATTGGCAGACAAGGATCTTATATTACTGCACCACAACTAAAAATAGAAGATGATAATTTAATAAAGTTTATCCACAATGTAAAACATTTTTATTGCCATTTTTGTTATATTTTTAGTGAATTAATTACATTATTTTAATCCATATTGACCGAAAATTCATTGGCAGACAAGGATCTTATATTACTGCACCACAACTAAAAATAGAAGATGATAATTTAATAAAGTTTATCCACAATGTAAAACATTTTTATTGCCATTTTTGTTATATTTTTAGTGAATTAATTACATTATTTTAATCCATATTGACCGAAAATTCATTGGCAGACAAGGATCTTATATTACTGCACCACAACTAAAAATAGAAGATGATAATTTAATAAAGTTTATCCACAATGTAAAACATTTTTATTGCCATTTTTGTTATATTTTTAGTGAATTAATTACATTATTTTAATCCATATTGACCGAAAATTCATTGGCAGACAAGGATCTTATATTACTGCACCACAACTAAAAATAGAAGATGATAATTTTATAAAGTTTATCCACAATGTAAAACATTTTTATTGCCATTTTTGTTATATTTTTAGTGAATTAATTACATTATTTTAATCCATATTGACCGAAAATTCATTGGCAGACAAGGATCTTATATTACTGCACCACAACTAAAAATAGAAGATGATAATTTTATAAAGTTTATCCACAATGTAAAACATTTTTATTGCCATTTTTGTTATATTTTTAGTGAATTAATTACATTATTTTAATCCATATTGACCGAAAATTCATTGGCAGACAAGGATCTTATATTACTGCACCACAACTAAAAATAGAAGATGATAATTTAATAAAGTTTATCCACAATGTAAAACATTTTTATTGCCATTTTTGTTATATTTTTAGTGAATTAATTACATTATTTTAATCCATATTGACCGAAAATTCATTGGCAGACAAGGATCTTATATTACTGCACCACAACTAAAAATAGAAGATGATAATTTTATAAAGTTTATCCACAATGTAAAACATTTTTATTGCCATTTTTGTTATATTTTTAGTGAATTAATTACATTATTTTAATCCATATTGACCGAAAATTCATTGGCAGACAAGGATCTTATATTACTGCACCACAACTAAAAATAGAAGATGATAATTTAATAAAGTTTATCCACAATGTAAAACATTTTTATTGCCATTTTTGTTATATTTTTAGTGAATTAATTACACTATTTTAATCCATATTGACCGAAAATTCATTGGCAGACAAGGATCTTATATTACTGCACCACAACTAAAAATAGAAGATGATAATTTTATAAAGTTTATCCACAATGTAAAACATTTTTATTGCCATTTTTGTTATATTTTTAGTGAATTAATTACATTATTTTAATCCATATTGACCGAAAATTCATTGGCAGACAAGGATCTTATATTACTGCACCACAACTAAAAATAGAAGATGATAATTTTATAAAGTTTATCCACAATGTAAAACATTTTTATTGCCATTTTTGTTATATTTTTAGTGAATTAATTACACTATTTTAATCCATATTGACCGAAAATTCATTGGCAGACAAGGATCTTATATTACTGCACCACAACTAAAAATAGAAGATGATAATTTAATAAAGTTTATCCACAATGTAAAACATTTTTATTGCCATTTTTGTTATATTTTTAGTGAATTAATTACATTATTTTAATCCATATTGACCGAAAATTCATTGGCAGACAAGGATCTTATATTACTGCACCACAACTAAAAATAGAAGATGATAATTTTATAAAGTTTATCCACAATGTAAAACATTTTTATTGCCATTTTTGTTATATTTTTAGTGAATTAATTACACTATTTTAATCCATATTGACCGAAAATTCATTGGCAGACAAGGATCTTATATTACTGCACCACAACTAAAAATAGAAGATGATAATTTTATAAAGTTTATCCACAATGTAAAACATTTTTATTGCCATTTTTGTTATATTTTTAGTGAATTAATTACACTATTTTAATCCATATTGACCGAAAATTCATTGGCAGACAAGGATCTTATATTACTGCACCACAACTAAAAATAGAAGATGATAATTTTATAAAGTTTATCCACAATGTAAAACATTTTTATTGCCATTTTTGTTATATTTTTAGTGAATTAATTACGCTATTTTAATCCATATTGACCGAAAATTCATTGGCAGACAAGGATCTTATATTACTGCACCACAACTAAAAATAGAAGATGATAATTTAATAAAGTTTATCCACAATGTAAAACATTTTTATTGCCATTTTTGTTATATTTTTAGTGAATTAATTACACTATTTTAATCCATATTGACCGAAAATTCATTGGCAGACAAGGATCTTATATTACTGCACCACAACTAAAAATAGAAGATGATAATTTTATAAAGTTTATCCACAATGTAAAACATTTTTATTGCCATTTTTGTTATATTTTTAGTGAATTAATTACACTATTTTAATCCATATTGACCGAAAATTCATTGGCAGACAAGGATCTTATATTACTGCACCACAACTAAAAATAGAAGATGATAATTTTATAAAGTTTATCCACAATGTAAAACATTTTTATTGCCATTTTTGTTATATTTTTAGTGAATTAATTACACTATTTTAATCCATATTGACCGAAAATTCATTGGCAGACAAGGATCTTATATTACTGCACCACAACTAAAAATAGAAGATGATAATTTTATAAAGTTTATCCACAATGTAAAACATTTTTATTGCCATTTTTGTTATATTTTTAGTGAATTAATTACACTATTTTAATCCATATTGACCGAAAATTCATTGGCAGACAAGGATCTTATATTACTGCACCACAACTAAAAATAGAAGATGATAATTTTATAAAGTTTATCCACAATGTAAAACATTTTTATTGCCATTTTTGTTATATTTTTAGTGAATTAATTACGCTATTTTAATCCATATTGACCGAAAATTCATTGGCAGACAAGGATCTTATATTACTGCACCACAACTAAAAATAGAAGATGATAATTTTATAAAGTTTATCCACAATGTAAAACATTTTTATTGCCATTTTTGTTATATTTTTAGTGAATTAATTACACTATTTTAATCCATATTGACCGAAAATTCATTGGCAGACAAGGATCTTATATTACTGCACCACAACTAAAAATAGAAGATGATAATTTAATAAAGTTTATCCACAATGTAAAACATTTTTATTGCCATTTTTGTTATATTTTTAGTGAATTAATTACACTATTTTAATCCATATTGACCGAAAATTCATTGGCAGACAAGGATCTTATATTACTGCACCACAACTAAAAATAGAAGATGATAATTTTATAAAGTTTATCCACAATGTAAAACATTTTTATTGCCATTTTTGTTATATTTTTAGTGAATTAATTACATTATTTTAATCCATATTGACCGAAAATTCATTGGCAGACAAGGATCTTATATTACTGCACCACAACTAAAAATAGAAGATGATAATTTTATAAAGTTTATCCACAATGTAAAACATTTTTATTGCCATTTTTGTTATATTTTTAGTGAATTAATTACACTATTTTAATCCATATTGACCGAAAATTCATTGGCAGACAAGGATCTTATATTACTGCACCACAACTAAAAATAGAAGATGATAATTTTATAAAGTTTATCCACAATGTAAAACGTTTTTATTGCCATTTTTGTTATATTTTTAGTGAATTAATTACATTATTTTAATCCATATTGACCGAAAATTCATTGGCAGACAAGGATCTTATATTACTGCACCACAACTAAAAATAGAAGATGATAATTTTATAAAGTTTATCCACAATGTAAAACATTTTTATTGCCATTTTTGTTATATTTTTAGTGAATTAATTACACTATTTTAATCCATATTGACCGAAAATTCATTGGCAGACAAGGATCTTATATTACTGCACCACAACTAAAAATAGAAGATGATAATTTTATAAAGTTTATCCACAATGTAAAACATTTTTATTGCCATTTTTGTTATATTTTTAGTGAATTAATTACACTATTTTAATCCATATTGACCGAAAATTCATTGGCAGACAAGGATCTTATATTACTGCACCACAACTAAAAATAGAAGATGATAATTTTATAAAGTTTATCCACAATGTAAAACGTTTTTATTGCCATTTTTGTTATATTTTTAGTGAATTAATTACATTATTTTAATCCATATTGACCGAAAATTCATTGGCAGACAAGGATCTTATATTACTGCACCACAACTAAAAATAGAAGATGATAATTTTATAAAGTTTATCCACAATGTAAAACATTTTTATTGCCATTTTTGTTATATTTTTAGTGAATTAATTACACTATTTTAATCCATATTGACCGAAAATTCATTGGCAGACAAGGATCTTATATTACTGCACCACAACTAAAAATAGAAGATGATAATTTTATAAAGTTTATCCACAATGTAAAACATTTTTATTGCCATTTTTGTTATATTTTTAGTGAATTAATTACACTATTTTAATCCATATTGACCGAAAATTCATTGGCAGACAAGGATCTTATATTACTGCACCACAACTAAAAATAGAAGATGATAATTTTATAAAGTTTATCCACAATGTAAAACATTTTTATTGCCATTTTTGTTATATTTTTAGTGAATTAATTACACTATTTTAATCCATATTGACCGAAAATTCATTGGCAGACAAGGATCTTATATTACTGCACCACAACTAAAAATAGAAGATGATAATTTTATAAAGTTTATCCACAATGTAAAACATTTTTATTGCCATTTTTGTTATATTTTTAGTGAATTAATTACACTATTTTAATCCATATTGACCGAAAATTCATTGGCAGACAAGGATCTTATATTACTGCACCACAACTAAAAATAGAAGATGACAAGCGAAGCCCCGGCGATGCCGGTGCTTCTACACTCCATTATCAATCATAACAAAAGAAAATGTCACTGCTTTAAATTGAGAAGTTGAAATATTAAATCGTTCGTTTTTTTATTGTTATTTTCATATCTCAAAATCCCAAACAAAAATTCAAAATAAACTTTATTGCCAATTATTATGATTCAATAATAATACAGTAACATAAAAATAAACGGAAGACAATAGCATTTAAAAATAACACACATTATTAGTAATTTAATAAATTCGAATATGTTCCATATATATTTCTTTGTTGAGAAGAATACCATTTGATGACAACATAAAAAATTGTGACATATATGCAACTCATTCTTTTCAAAGCAAGAAATAGTCTAAAAAATGTGTTTTTCACATTTATTATTAAGAAAAACAAAAAACTTACTTTTATTTTGTTGAGTCTGTTGATTGGATGTGTTATTGAATTGATGAAATTTAATTGCAAAAAAATTATGTAACAATTTGTCTATAATAATACAACTTTTTTTATCTGAAACCATGTAAAAATAGCCAACCGTGATTTTAATTTTATTATATTTGGCCATAAAATAAATATACATGAGAATTTGATGATATGATCTAAAAATGTGCCATCATATTATAATAAAAACAAAAAAAAAAACTTACTTTTATATCAATTTCATAATTCAAAAAAGTTGCAAAAAAATTGCAACAGTTCCACCATAATGACATTTAGTACTATTTTTTGAGTTATTCTATAGGTTTCCATTTTTTTCCATAAGATTTTTGTCAATTTTTGGGATCTGGAGCACTGGTGGGGCTCCAAATGGGGTTACAGAATCCATATTGTTCCAAAAGTTATATAGATCTGTTCCCCAGGTCCAAATGTACTGTTCCAGGAAGTTTCATTATTTTTGGACTTTTAGAAATCGTTTAATTAAAAAAAGGAAAATTATGGAAAAAATGGAATGAGTATTTTGTCCCCCATTCTACGTTTTTATAAATATAGAATTTTCAATGAAATCTTCTATCTTTGATACCTGCAGATTCTTTTCCTTTCCTACAGTAGCACTTATGCTCGATAATTTTATACCACACGTTTTTGTAGTTCTTCTTAGCATCTATATTTAAAATTTTTTTTGATAGAAAAATGCTCATGTGTTCGTAGGTATTGTTATACTTCGTTCATTACTGTTTAAAATAGTTTAGTTTTTGTTTTTAATTATCAATAAATTTGAATTTTAAAGTAATTAACAATTTAGTTGAGTAAAAATTAATAAATTCAAATTCGTGCATGCCCAAACTTTAAAAAAAGTCTGATCGCGAAACTCCGTGTATGAATTATTCGAAGCTCAATAAAAGCCTTTTTTGTTCATGCAAATTTTATGTAATGACAAACAATAACACACAGGCGAAGAAACATATCATAAAATATTTTAAAGCGAGGTGTACAAACTTATTGGTTATATATTATTCATCATATTAATCATGGTTTTTACCAGAACAGAAAAAGAGCGTAAGAAAGAAGCTAGTAAGTTTTTTTTCATGATTACCATTTGTTTTTTAGTTGTTCCTCTGATTTATCTTTAATATTGTTTTTTTAGATCGCAAACATCGTGAGAAGCTAAGGAATGGAGATGTAATTAAACATAAGGCTCCACCTGCTCCAAAAAATATTCCGAAGACTCAAATGGCTTCCAAATATGATTTTCGACCACTTCCTGGTCGACCTGGAGGTTTGTTTGCTTTTTTTTAGTCAATAGTGCTTATTGGTTTATTTTATAGGTGGTGATCAAATTCCTGCTGATAATATCGTTGAGGTATGTCACTTTATATTTGGGAGTAATAGATTTATTAGCTTCCTCCTTAGCTGGTGGTGATAATGTTGTAACAAGTTCACCTGCTGCACAATTAAGTTCTTTAGATATTTTTTATATTTTGTAGTTTAGTTGTTATAAATTCTCGCGGCCAATAATTTTACTGGAAAAATGAGCAAAAATTTATGTCATCTAAATGTTTTTTCTAAATATCATCTATATTTTCAGGTTATTGCTAATTCAAATGATCCTGGACCTTCTTCATCAACAGCACAAATTGCTTTATCAACTGCTACCGGACATGGAAGTGATCAATCATCAAATATTGTAAGTTTTTTTTATTACCGTCATTGAAGTATTTTTTGTTATGATTTTCACCGTAGTTTCAATGTGATTAAAAAGTTACTCATTTATGATGTGTCTATCTCTCGTGCTTATGATTACAGTACATTCTTGATTACAAATATTTTTTTAGATTAATCGTCGTCATCGAGGTAATACTTTAAATGCTGATGGTGTAGATGTTATTGCAATACTCAAAAAAGATGGAAAGAAATGCTTTGTTTTGGTAAGACAATATCGTGTTCCCATGGTTCGGTGGATTTTAAAATTTCCTGTTGGTATGTTATTTTTTTATGGGAGGCAAGGACGTTGTGGACATGGATGTTGGTCTATTTTTTCATTTTCTGTGGAATGAATAGTCTTGTGTTTACAGTACCCCGGAACTGACGACGAGGAATTTGCCGTCAAAAACAAAGTGTGCCAGATAATTGAATCACCTTGTAGATTTGGTTCCAACTTTCTGAATTTTCCGGTTAACTACTTTTACACAAACATTCATATTTTAGGTCTCATCGATGAAACTGATAAATCAATTGAACAAGCTGGTATTCGTGAATTGAAAGAAAAAACAGGATATACTGTAACACGAGTAATTCGATGCACTCCAAGAGGACAATTCCTTAATCCTGGTCTTTCATCTGATTCTTCATCATTTCTTTTGGTAGAAGTTGATGGAAATGATCCTGTCAATATGAATCATAATCAATCTTTGGATAGTGATGAATCAATTGAAGTTGTCTTGGTAGAATATGATAAGCTGCTTGAATATTTGGATGAAGTAACAAAGAATGGTAACGGCGAAGTTGTTTCTCAATTATATGCATTTGCATTATCTCGTCTTTTGTAAATTAATTTCTTTATATATGTAATTTTGATGTGATTTGTGTGATTAGTGTATGGTACAAGAAATGAAATAAATACAAGTTTTAACTTTTTTTTATTACAAGATAGTGTTGCATTTGTATTGTATTTGATGCCTATATAAATGTGATAATAAATAATCTTAATGGTTTTATTTTTGTCTTGTTCTTATTTTTTATTCTCTCAGTTTATATTTCCTGATTCCATCTTTTTTTTTGTCTTTTTTTGAGCTCAATTGTTTCTTTTCTCTACGATTCCGCTATACTACGGTAAACCTCCGTTCCGCTTCATCTCCGAGAAAAATTATATTTTCTCTACACTTAAAAAATTTCTATAGTTGGGTCCGGCTAATAACATGCAAACACAAGTAAGAAATACAAAAAGAATGTACAAAAAACATTTTACAACAAAGAAAAATAACTATTAGAATTATGTAAACATTTTTTACAGTTTCTTCAGCCAGGGAGTATGGAGCATTTGTCGTCGAGATTATACACACCAGATTAATAATTAGAAACCATCCATCGATCATTTTGTTCACATCAGCTCCAGTATCTAAATACCAATCAATTCATTTCATCTTGGTTACGGTAGATGGAGATATTGGAATAATAAAATGTTTGCCAGCAAAGCGAACAATGATTCTGCAGCAACGTTTAACATTAAATTTTCAAGTTGGGTCCTTTTGATTAAAACAAGTTGAAGCTTTTCAGTTTTTCGAAATACTTATTCATTTTTGATGCATCTACAATCCCTTCTAAAATCATATCAATTGTTTCTTCAGAAATGATTACCCCTCGAGTTGAAAATCTTTCATCCATTGTTGTTTCAGTTTGAGTTGAAGCATGAAAAGGCTTCATTGAATCTCAACCAACTTCTCTTTCAAGCATTGGCATTGTTTCCATGGCAGGTTCGCAAAAACTTGAATACGCAGCAAAATTCTGCTAGCCATTCGGTCATTTCTTTATTTTTTGGAATTCTGTTATTAGTTTCTATAGTTAGTTAAGATGTTTAACTAAGATATGTGCGAGGGATTTTGTGATATGCCAAGCTGGAGCGATTTCTCAGAGCACTGAAGCGGTTTTTTGCAAATGTTTAGCATTTTCACTTTTTTTTGACTTCAACCTTTTGGTAAATCGCTCAAACTTGAAATATCGCAAAATCCCTCTTACAGTTCTTAGATAAACATGTTTACTAACTATAGAAAATAGCAGAATGCCAAAAAATAAAAAAATGCTACTCCGCCCTGAACCTGCCGTGTTTCTATACTCGCATCCATCTTTTCAACTTCTTTATTCCATGTCGATGGAATTTCAAGAATGAAAGTTTTAGATTTTTGCATTTTTTGATGAAAAAATATAAAAGTAGAAAATATATTTATTAGAATTTATTCAGCATTTTTAAGGGTTTCCATGGAAACAAAGGCGCTCACTTTAAAAGATAGAGCTCCTTTTTCTATTATTTTACTGCCAAAAAATGAAAAGCGAAACAAAAATTTGTTTAAAAAAGATGCAGATTTACAGTAACAACATAAAAGTCCGAATAAGTTTATTGTATAAATATCAGTTTTGAAAAAAGTTATATAAACGTATAATAACTATTCTTTAGTATGTCGATGCTATATAGATGAGTCATTACCGATTGGTGCAGGGTTTTCAAATTCACCTTCTGGAAGTACATATGTCGGAAGAGCAAGCATCAACAGAAAGTAAAGTTTCATCATTTTCCATCCCTGCTTTTGAAGTATTATTTTCATCCAATTGTGCTGCGCCAGAAGCTTTCGGCATCATCTTTTCATTATTAACATTCTTTTTCTTTATATGCTTTACCAATGATTCTTGATCCAAATCTAAATCATGTGTATTATTATCATCTGCACATGCACTAAAACAAATATTGAAGCATTATTAAATTATGAGTAAGAAAATAAACACATACCCAGATGGTTGCTTTCCTTTCCCTCCACCGCCGCCATTCTTTCCTTAACTTGCTGGTTCTGCTGGTAATGGATGCTTTTTTGAACGTTTTCTCTGATGATTACTAAAATGAATTGTTCATGATAACCGAGGATACTTATAAAACAGAATTTCAAGTTTTTAAGAACATGTTTTTCGATGCTTAGATATTCTCCCACCTTCTTTTGATTTTGTAATTATCATTTTTGTTGTAGAAGTTCCATCACCCTTTTTTCGATTAGTTTTTGAGCGACGCTTTTTTTCATTCTTTTTTGGTCGTTCCTCTGATGATGCCTTTCGAAATGTTTGTGCTCCTGATACAGGTGCTAAAATGTAAGAAATCCGTGCTTGTCAATTTATCTGACAAGAAAAATGTTTAATTTCTCTTTGTCAGATTCCTTTAATAATTGTTAATTTAATAAATAATAATAAACTTTAATAAACTGTTTTTCTATTATTTTGACAACTGTTAAAACTACAGTACTTATGTCCTTTTTCTTTCAACAATAAACAACTGAAAAGAAGTTCTTGGCGTTTTGGGGCATAACAGAAATATTTCTTCCTTTATTTTTTTCAACAAACTTTTTTCGCATTGGATCTTTGTTAAACATTTATAAATTTTATATTACTATCATTAATTATGATACGAATTTTACCATTAATAACAAGAACATTTTGTCGACGGTATTTATCCAGCAAAGCTTCATCCCAATCATCATCAGAAATTCAAATGGATATTGAACCTACGGCAGAAGCATTACGACAAGCAAGTGTTCGACTTAAGCCATATTTGGATACAATACTACAAGATGAAGATTATTTTAAAATGACTGCTGCTGTCTCCGTAACAGAAATGTTTAATGCTCGAGTGCATTATGGTCATCGAATTGGAACTTTGAATGATAATACGAAATGGTCGCTGTATGGTGAACGGCTGGGTGTTTGTATTTTTGATTTAGACATTACAAAAATAGTATCTCATTAAAGCTCTTAACTTTTTGGACATGTTTCTTATCATGGTGGGAAATCTGGGCAAGGTATCCTTTCAATGTACGTCGCTGAACAACTCTCTGATGGACCAATGGAAAATATTTTAAAAAAGTTTCAAGCTACTTCGGATATTGTTATTTGTCATCTACAAACTCAAGCTTCTATTACAACTTAAAGAATTACACTTGCCTCTGGACCACTTGAAAATTTTATTGAAAAACATTTTGGTATATTTATTTTTTATGTTTTATGTAGTTGTGCCACAAGAACCGTTTAGTTGTATCATTTAATTACAGTAACCTTAATGCTTGTTTTTAGAAAATACAACATTTATGTCTCAAAAAATTGCACATCATTTACATGCTCTTCTTGAACCATTTTCTTCTAAGCTAACTGCTGATGACACGTTTGAAGATGAAGCTCTATCAGCTAGTATCGATAGTGCAGATGTTTTATTAATGCGTGAATCAATTATTGATCCAGAAGTTGATGATGATAATTCAACACAAATTCCAACAACTGAATAACCATCAAAATGGAAGCAGTTTAAATCAACAGGTGGAAAATCTGTAGCTTGAAGATTTATACGTCAATGTCAGCAACTATTTGCTGGTGCTTCAAAGCAATGCCATGATCGATTTATGAATATTCAACAAATGTGTTATAATGCTGTACCATGGCCACTAGACGGAAGGATATGTGAACATTTTAATGTTAATGATCTATGTCAACCAAAAATGTTAGTAAATGCTGCAAAAAAGTACTGTAGAATGGATTCTGAAGATCTAAATGCATCTCTTACACCTGATTTGAATTCACAAATTAATAATGTTAAAGGACTTGAAAAGGATTTGAAGAATCAATTGAAGATTAATGTAAGTTTTTTTACTATAGATCATGGGGTTGAGTGTTCAGATAATACATGGGTTACTGTAATGGAACAAGATGATAATTTAATAATTTCGGATTTTGTTGGAAAGGTGTTTCATGAATAACTAAGTTATAAAAATGGTAAAATCCTATAAAAGTTCTCTCATGGATTAGAACCACGATATCAGCTGCTCTTTAGCCAGCAACACTACCGCTACGCTAAAGCTACATCGAAAGAAAAAAAAGTGGGTATTGCATCGGGTTAGCATATGTACGTAACCGCAACGTTTGAATCCATGAAGGTCATTTTTTACAAAATTTTTAACCCATTTTCAAAACCATGTCTCACGCTGTCCATAGGCTGCTGTCTTTAATTTATTAATTTTTTAGTTGAATTTTGAAACTGATGAAGAAATTCGTGATGCAAGATAAAAGTTTTAAATGAAATTAAAGAACAGATTAAAGGGGATATTGATTTAATTCGTGTTATTGTTGGAACCTTCAAAGAAGTTCTCTCTGCATTCCTTATCCTTTTGGTATATTCAATTTTCAAAGATGTTATTACAATGATATCAAGCTATTTGAATAAAATTGATTTCAAAAATTCATTTTTAACAACATATGTTTGGTATATTGATGAAAAACGAATGAATAATGGACAAGTACTTTTGAAGCCATTAAGCAAAACTGAAATAAAGAAGATTGGTTTAATGTCACTATTGTAAGTTCTTGTTATAAACGAAATAGGGGGCAAGGATGTCCTCCATGATGAAGCACCAGGAATATGTGTGCATCTTCCAAAGTGGGCTACTTTCTTTTGATCTTTTGCCATCATCTTGTAGATGCCCACATCGAAATCGTTTCTTCTTACCTCTTTGATAGATCTTTTCACTAACGACTCTTTAAAATCGAAATTTCGCTGAGCTTCTAATAATTTATTTTGCATTTTTTAGTAATAAATCAACGCTAACAGAAATTAAAGCATCATGGCAACCACTTTTAAAATGGACGATTTCATTTATTACTGCAATAGTTATCGTATTTCTTGACTTTTATTTTCATCGAATTTTATCACATTTGCTAGAATTTTGTATGTTTTCTTTCTATAGTTTTTTTGTTGATAGTCGCAAAGTACTTTCAGCAAACACAAAACTAACAAGGTGAAGCGAAGCCAAGGCTATTGTGCTATACTCTAGCAGCGTTTTCTATTTATAGTGAAAATGTTTGTTAACTAATACATTTTTTCAGGTAAAGCAACACGAACCGATCAACGAGGTGAACATTTGCTACAAGTAAAAATTGAAGGTGAAGCACCTGTTGCTGCAATGATTAAAGATTTAATGGATTATATTTTTACATCATCAATTAATGCATCTATTGGAAATGAAGCATTCAATCACCACGAGCACCAGATTAGTTAAATATTTTTTAACAATTTATTTTCCGCTGCTTGAAATGTTTCTTTTACAAGTTTTACTCAATTTGGTTATTCGAAGAATTGTTCTATTTTTTGTGCTACCGTGTGTATTTCGAAAACGATCAAAAGCAAGAATTATTCAACTGTATAATAAGCTACTTTTTGGAAGAATTAATGAAAGCAAATTAGCGAGAGCAAGAATTCGAGAAGCAGTTCGTCGAAATCAACTTTGAAAAGCTAAAGGAGGGTATGTGCGTTTTGTACTTATAATTAACAGTGTGCTTCAACTTTACTTTTTTCGGAATATATGAGCTCACAGAAGTCGAATGGCACGATTTGAACAAAAAAACGATTTCTGTTTACAATACAATTTGTTTACGTAGAGTACTGTAGTCTCTATTTTTTAGGCAACTATTTCTTGATGATGGATTTATCAAATCAAAGATTATTGATTTCCTATTTAAAACTGGTAAATGTTTAATGTGTGAACAGAAGTATCATCCAAATAAGCTTATCGCATGTCTACAATGCCCTGCAACATATTGTCCTGCATGCTTTCAAGAATCAAATGATCAATGCTATGCCTGTTTAGCTGATAAAGGACTTGTTAATTCAAATATGACTATTTTACTACCAGCAGAACCCCCGCCTCCAGTTGATGCAACTCCTACTGTTGCACCTTCTTAAAATTTTTATTGTATGCTTTGTTCTTTTATGGTTTTCTAAATGTAATGTAATCGGAGGTTTATTTAATAAAGTATTGTAATACATTTTATTAATTGCATATTACAAATAATTCGCAAGCTGCATCCTTGAATTTTAGATGAAAATTTTATACATCACATTCTTGGTTATCATGATTTTCTTGATCGAAAACAATTTACTTGTTTTTTTATGATATTAATGGATATAAAATCAATAATGTACTTTATCATCAAATTGAAATAGCAACAACAATGAATTAATAAAAAAAAACAAAAAAAAATAAAGTCGATCACTTGAATTTAAATCTACTGTAGTTGCTGCTGTTGTACACCTTAAAAACAATGCTTTAATAGATTTTCAAGTTTTAAAAGAGTACTAACATATTGCAGAAACATCTGGTTGAGCACGAATTGGATATCTTTTACGTTCGTTCTTTTCATCAACAACATCAGAAATTTCATTTTTAAAAAGTTCAAATAAATTCTAAAAAAAACAAATGCAAAGGTTACGGTAATTAGGTAAAAAGCACAAACTTACATATTCATCATATATGTCATGGCCAGAATCCTTGCTGTCTGTCCAACACTCCAACAACACCATGCTCCGCCTTCCATGCCTCTTATAAATAGGGTTAAAGTCCTTGTGGCTTTAGTCCCCTCCAGCAGTCAGTGTCAGCAGGCAACCATCCAGCGAGCGGCAGCGAGCATGTCATCAACAGCAGCCATAGCAGTCAACACCTAGCTAAGCTCGTGTCTCCAATTACTATCTCATCATCATATTTATAATGTATATGATAATAAATATATGATCACTAATCTTCTTGTCACGCATAACCAGACGAACCATCGCTACACCTAGTCATACACCATCATGATACATATGTACCAACACCAAACATAACCACCCCAAATTTATCTATTTCATATATAATATCTCTTTGTTTAGTATCAGATGGAACAGAAAAATAATTTTCAAAGCTATTATTATTATTACCATCAGCTGCAAATGTTCGTTTAAAGCTTTCATCACCATTATTCAAAGTAAAAATTTATGAACCAGTAGAGCATTTAAGCCATTCCAAGAATGGCGCAAGACTAATTGATGGAGTACCACATCGACGTGGAGACTGTTCAGATGATGACGATGAGGTTGTTGATGAAGTTGGTGGATCATCAGCTAATAGAAGCAGTACTTTTGTCATTTTAATATTTGTTGAATAAAATCCATACATTTGTGGCTTCCTAATTGCATAACGTTCTTCAACGATTGTATAAATTTTAAGAATACAGTTCAATTTATTTAAAATTGGTGGATATCCATAGCTTGATTGTGGAGGAGAAGTACCACGAATTTCATCAATAGAAAAACGCAAATTTCTTTCACCATTGATATCATATACTTGAAAATCATCTGATCGCTTTGCATTCAATAATTATTTGTTTAACTTTTGTTGCAGTGTTCTGTGAATTTGTTGATAAAAAAATTATTTCAGCAAATACTAAAAATTTAAAATCTTTAGTTTGTTTTAAAGTAGCAGTAATAGATAAAAAAAATTAACTCACCAATATTTGGTACAATAATTGTAATTCCATATTTTGCAAATTCTACGAAAAATTCAAATGTTTCTAACAAGGTTACAGTATCAACAATTAAATATTCTGGATAAATTGCATAAATAGGTTTTTCATTTTGATATGCAAGAATAGAAAGCTAAAAAACAAATAGGTTTATAAATGAAATGAACAGGCGAAATTTAATTTTGCGAAATATCGAAATCTATTTTGCAATTACGTCTCAATTTCGCAGAGCCCTCCCTACAGTTCCTTTATAAAAAAAATACTTACTTCAAACCAAACATCTTCCAAAAAGTCAAGAGACAAAGCAGAAAAGCAAACATATACCTAAAGATCTTTCACATGTTGCAAAAAGCGTTGAATTTGATTCTTTGATTATTAAAAGATTAATCATATGAAAGAGATTATCTGTAACCATTTTGAAGATCATTGAACGAGAAAATTTTGCAAGTTTTTTCTTCCATTTTGGTTGTTGTTGCTGTTTTTCATCATCAGCAAGGAGGCCTTTAGTAGCTGAAATGGAAGAAGCAGAAGGCATCCATGAAAACTAATATTTATCTGAACGTGATCCTGCTGTAGATGCATATATTCCATTGATATCGGTAATAGATGGATCTTTAAAAATTTCAAAATGTTGAACAAAATCAGTTTTTATCTATAAAATGAGAAGGTAAAAGTAATTAAAACAGCTACAGTAATCAAGGATTTTAAAAAGTATCGGATGCTCAACAGTGTTAAACCTTCAAGACCAAAAGCGACTCTTAAACTTTAAAAATACCGTAGCTAAAGTTAGTGAAAAGATTCATGGAAAGTTTCTTACCATTTTTTGTGATACTTGTTCAAGCTTTGCATGCAAAACAGGGATGAAAAATGCGGCCGGCCGGCCAACATTTTCAGGCCGCGCGGCCGGCCGGGCCGAAGCTTCAGGCCGCGGGCCGGCCGGCCAACATTTTCAGACCGCGCGGCCGGCCGGGCCGAAGCTTCAGGCCGCGGGCCGGCCGCTCAATTTTTTTGCGAAAAATTTTTAAGCTATTTTCCTCAAAATTTACGAAAAACGAAGAACTTTGCGTGTTCTTCTTGAAGTTATTGAATTATATGAACATTAAGTATTTCATTAGAAGCTTCATTTCCCCATTTTTTGTCGAAAATCAGAAAATTTTCCCCCAAACGTTAGTATATCAACAAAAGTTTTTTCATTAAATGTAACCAATTTTGCAAAATTAAGGTTGATTATGCACTTTACAACACCTCAAAGATACAAAATCGCTTTAAAAAAATTTTATACGTTAAAATACACGTTTTAAAAATTTTTAGTGTTTTAATGCGGCCGGCCGCGGCCGGCCGGTTTTTTCCGGCCGCGTTTTCATCACTGATGCAAAATAGATTTTGTATCTTCAGATGGAGTTGTAGTTGAAGGAGCACGAAGAAAATAAAATGCTGCTATGCTGTCACAGCTTTTTCTCGGAGGCATAATCGCTACAGGCTGTGAAAAGTGGAAACAAAATCTGGTGCTATCTCTGATGTTGTCGTTGAAAGAAACGATGTAAGTGTTTTTCTTCTCTTACAGTCGAACCTCGTTATAGTGCGGTCCAAGGGACCGTGATAAAACCGCACTATAGAGAGGTCCGCAGTACAACGAGGTTCAATTTTTTTAACTAGTTTTTGAAAAATTTTTATTCAAATCAATTTACATCATATAAAAAACCACAATTATGATAGAAATTGACTATTTTTGCTTGAACAGCTTTTTTCCGCTATTTTTGATAGAAAAACCCATAAAACTATTGAAATTTTTTAAAAAAACGAAAGAATTGAAATCGAAGTTCATTGATCTTAGAATAACAAAAACCGATTTTGGAAAAAAAATTGAGTATGCAGTATAACAAGGTCGATTTTCCTTATAAATTTTTGAAGGGACCACAGAAAAACCGCAGTATAAGCAGGTTTGCACTATAACAAGGTGCATTATAACGAGGTCTGTATTAGGTCATTTCCTTAAGACATTTGCCGGGACCGCACAAAAACCGCAGTATAGAGAGGTTCGCATTATAACGAGGCGCATTATAACGAGGTTCGACTGTACTTAAAATGAAGGCCGTTTAATGCATTCGGTGTTTTACTCTTTCCATGAAATATATATCTTTCTTTGTCGAATCACAGCCACAAATAATTATGCTTTTTCGATAATTTCTATTGCATATGTAGGGACCTTCATCGACACTTTGCCAAACGGATTTTTAGAAGTTAAAATAGTCACAAAATCCGGAAATAGCGATTTCAACTAATATTTAAGTTAAAAATATAATTTATATATCATTAAAAAGCCCGTAAAAAATTAGGAGGGTAACTTTTCTCCTTTTCTTAAAAGAGTTTCTCACTTTCTTACAGTTTTGAGTCAAAGTTGGTATAAGTGCCATTTTACATTACAGCGACATGATAACCATCTTCAATTTTGCTTATTTTTTAATATAATGTTTATCAAGCTTAAAAAATAACACTGATGAAAAATCTAAGTCTCCAAACTCCAGATTCCAAAGTTACAAGCTATAGAAGTTCATCTCAGCTAGTTGTCCACCATCGTTCTTGAGTCAAAACTTAGAGATAGCCTATCACATCTTATATTTTTCTTTATCTATATGCTATTTGCAATGTTTTAAGCTATTAAAAATGAAATTTAAGCTTAATTTGAAGAAAATCAAGAAATTCAGATGCTCAAATTCACGGGGAATTTGAGCATCTGAAGTGATACTATTAAAAAAAAAGCTTTGAATTATAAAAAATATAAAGTTGATGTTGACACCAATGCTTTGCCTTTAAAATGAAGCATAGTAGAAGCATTTAATTTTTTAGAGTTTTTGTTTGCTGACATTTTTTCATGGATGTTAAACATTCAAAAATTAAATAATACACATAAAAAAAGTTATGAAGTTGTTTGCAGGCACGTATCCAGGATTTATTTTCAGATGGAGCGGATGTATATCAGGATGGGGCTAGCCTTTGATCATATTTTTCTGCCTTTTACATGCATGTTGCTAAAGATAAAAGAACATCTCTGGTTTTACTTCCCTCAATCATCCCTTGAATACGGGTCTGTTTGTTTTTTACTTTGTTACTTAACGAAATATCCTCAAAATCGTAATTTTCATGCCCATAAAAATGTATCATTTTTTTGATTATTTCACTTTTATTTTTAAAAATTACAAATATTAGTAACTGTATTTAGCTTTTTTAATAGAAAAGTAAATCAAATGCATACAATGAATCTTGTCAGTGTTAAGATATTCAAGCCATTTAAAGGACGCATATTTCTTCAGGTATTTTAAAATATTTACTGCAATCAAAGTTTCATAACATTTTCTAATGCTTGTTTTTAAGCGTTTTTGCCGTTTGATTTTGTTTCTTTGAAAATGTACTGTTTATTTTTCTTTATGTTATAATTTTTTACATAAATATATCATAAAAATATGAAAAAATTTTTATAAAGATTTACAATGATACTCCCCAACCGTAACCGTTATTCACATAAAAAATTTCAGTCAAATTTCTCTTTTTTTAACGTTCAGCCATATAGCGTGTGTGTTTTTTGACTTAGTACTGCACTTTGTTCACATTTTTTAACTATTTGATAAAAATCGTCATGAATGACACAGAACTGTTTTTATACCTTTTATGCTTTTTACAGTACATTAAACTTTAAAATTATGCAAAAATTTTAAATTAATAATTTGACATGTTGCAACAAATCTTGCACCTGATTTATGCAACAACAAAAATTTTTAAAAATAAATCTTTATGAGACGAAACACAATCCCTCTTTAAATTTTATTAGTATATTGGACGTTGCAAATTAAAAAACTTAGATGTTTGCAAAAAATATAAAAAATAACAAATGTCTAATGAATGCAGATTATAAAAGGCGGAATGTTAATATTGCACCAAATTAATTTCCTGGATAATGCTTTCATATTAATTTTGTAATTTTGTTGAGAAAAATGTTATACGTTAACGTCTTTTAACACTGAAAGTTTAAAAATGTTACACAACAAAATATTCAAAAAATTGTTTTTTTTTGTATTTTGAAATATTTTTACACACTCACCCCAATTATTCCTAGAATAATTATGCCAGACAAAGCAAACCAAACAACTATGAATCATGGTTTTACGAGAATTTTTGGGGAATTTATGCTTCAATTTCAACTGCTTTTCTGTGAAAAATGAAATGCAGCATGACACGTTTTTAAAAGCAAAACCATATACACACAATCTTTTAAAATCTTTTGATGACAGAAATGCTGCCGATGAAAAAAAGCTTTTCACCAAAATCTGCATGTTTAATTTTTTAAGAAAAGAAAGATTTCTTGAATAATTTATTTCATAAATAATAGAAACTTAAAATAAGATAATTAAATAAATAAACAAATTTTTTTGTGTTCAAACATCTACATATGTTATTGATACTGTATTACATTTTACAATGTTTCAATTGCACGCCGGGAAAACACGATTCTTAACACGAAAGAATTGCTTTATGCTTTTAAGTGACATTACGCCAAACGAAATTGCAAGCTGATATATTTATTTTTAATTATTTTTACACGTTATATTAAATTAATATTTTTTTCTCATGAAAATCTCCATTTAAAACGCTACAAAATGATACCAGAAACAATTTACATATAACAAATTTTACCACATGTAAGTACTATAGCAACTTTGAATGAGGTTCCCGAAGCCATTCACTGGTCGATTTGGCTGAAACTTTCAGGGTAGCTACTACTGGACCTGAAAAAGATATTTACGGGAGGATTTTCATTTTTGTACACTTTTACAAATTTTTTAGGTCAAAACGTGTCACAGTATGTGTTTAACTACAAGTATAGCATCATCTGATAGCTAAAACTTATGAAATACTTTATATATTGAATTAGTGTGATTGGCATAACAAAATATAATATTGTTAGAGTATTCCTGCCAAGTTTCAGACATCCATCATCAAAACTGAGGGTCTGAGGTCAACTGGTACGTTTTGACCTAAAAAATTGGTAAAAGTGTACAAAATTGAAAATCCTCCCGTAAATATCTTTTTCAGGTCCAGTAGTAGCTACCCTGAAAGTTTCAGCCAAATCGACCAGTGAATGGCTTCGGGAACCTCATTTAAAGTTGCTGGAGTACTTAAATAAGGGAAAATTCGATATTAAAATTTTTTTTAAAAATATGTTTTTGACATTATTTTGTAGCTTTTTGGATGTAGTTTACTATATAAAATCAAAATCTGTGATAAATATTAATGTGGAAGCACGCCAAGCGTTTGTCCATCATTTTCCCGGCGTGCAATTGTGTTACAGTAGTTAGAAAGGGGGTACTGCCAAATTTCGTTTGTTTTATGTTACTATTTTTGAATTAATTATTAATAACGAAAAAACCAGTTTAAGGTAGGTGATTTTCCAAAACAGTTTTCTGTAATTCTTTCTGTAAAATTTTAACTTCACTATATTTCTATAAGCAATTTAAATATTAAAAAAAATGTTTTTCTGCTTTACATATTTGTGTAAACATTTAAAGACCGCTAAAAATTTTTTTCTCTTTTATGTCGGCTCAAAGGTTTTATTGTTTTTTTTCTGTTGCGCTGTCAAGCGACAAACATTTTTATTAATTTTTTCCTACTTTATAATTTTTCTCAATCAAGCTTTATAGACATAATAAGTAAAATACATGTTTTATAATTAAGGACTTAAATGAAACAGAAAAAATACTGGAATTGACTGTTAAATATTTGTCCAAAAAACATTTTAATATAAGGTTTGACAAAATGTACAAAATGATTTAACTTAATTTATTTTTTACTTCAGATTAGGCTTGAGTGGGCAAACTGCCTCAAACACTAATAAGCAGTTGTTTCTTATGCAAAACTTTTATTTTTTTAACTTAGCTGGGATAGAATTTGCATTTTTCAAACAAAAATAAAGTTGATTCACAAAATTAAAAACTGCTGTTTCAATTTGCTGAAAAAAATTAATATATTCAAAAGGATACTTCTATTGAAAAATATAGACGCACAGACCATGTTATTTTTTGCAGCGGACATTTGATTTTTTGTTTTTTCGTCGTCTTTGTTTCTCGTCGATATCTAGACATTCGTTTTTTTTAAAATGAACGAAAAACATAATGCTTACCACTCTTTTTAGTAAATAAGAACATATGGGCCTGTCGCACGTCAAAAGAAATATCTTAATTTGAAATAGTGTCATAAAAATAAAGATCTGTTCATTTCGTTTTTTTTAATATTTAATTAATTTTTTTTTATTTTTACGTAAAATAGAAGATAGAGCTATGGAAGAGCATGGCAAATGTATTTAATTAATAACTAATTATGTTATTTTATTTTATAATCATGTATTCAAATATTTTACAAACCAAAAGTATTAATTGTGTCACTTCAATTAAAAACAGTGATAGAAATTAACAAAGTTAAGACCATCTGAAATAAATGAGCAATTGTTTCAACTTACACAATAAGAAAAATTTTTTCGTAATAAAATAAATAAAGCAGCACAAAGTGTCATTTTCTAAGTATTTAAAAAAATAAACTTTTTCTTTGAAAAAAGCGTTTATTTCAATGACAAACGCTTTGTCTCGTTTTTAAAGAGAGACTGCAAAAATATGGTTTTTTTTAAAACAGAATTTCTTTTTTCGCTTTGAATATTTTATTAATTTTTGTATTTGAAGATTCTACCAAAAATAATAAAAACAATTAAAATCAAAAAGATATTATTACTGTTAAAGTGCAATAAAAATAATGGCAATGTAAATATTCAAAAAGTTTTTAAAAATTACAAATAATTTTGTTTCTTCATTTTAATATTTCAAAAAAAAGTGTCTGACAAAAACAAAGACAAGTGTTTGAAGAAAAAACGCTTTCATAAGAGTCCCTAAAAAAAGGAGCAACGAACGTTCTATGCAATTGGATTTGGTAATCTTGCAAGTTTTTTTCGACTGCCGTATAAATGGGAAAACTGACACTTCAAAATATTTTTGAAAGTATTTGTTGTCCTCTTGCATTCCAAAATCAATGTTTACAAATACCATTTAAAACTAAATAAACAAAGAAAATCTGTCTACTGAAAAAGCGACCTGAAGATTTCTGTCAGAAATAACTTTAAGCAAAAAACGAATCTATTGTGCTTATAATAATATGTATATTTTTTTGAATATTCTTTACCAGCAATGCTTTTAATTAATAAACAATTTCAAAAATTATGAAACACAGAAAAAAAGCTTTTTTTGGTTTTTCATATTTAATTAAGCGATGCTTTTTTAGAGATAAAAGAGCAAACGAAAAATTTGCCCTGACACTGTTCGTTATAAAAAACCGCCCATTCATTTCGATGAATCATGGAAAAAAGCAGTATTGGTTTTTCCTTTTGATTCTTTATTTAACGAAAAGTGGTAGAACATTTTGAATATTTTAAAGAAACATAAAAAAAACTTTTTTTATTAGTAAAATGATTTTGTAAAATAGACGAATATACAGCAATGTTGTAAAAAAATGCTATTTGATGAACAACATTAATAAAAATTGTTAGAAAACATTTGGAGAATGTCTGTTTTCTTTGTGATTTATCCATTGGGTTTTACATGCCTTTTTTCTTTACCCGGATGTTCAATAAGTTCGTTTGCCTATTTGAGCTCCTGGATTTCTTAAACTGCTTGAGCTAAATTTATGCTGTTTGCTGATGTATATAGCCCAAAGACAGGTGCTTCAGATGACATGAAGAAATCGGGGTCATGGGGGATACTGTAGGTATACAGTCAAATGTTCTAAGTAAAACAGGAATTTCTTAAAAAAAACAAATTTTTAAAAATATGCAAATTTTATTTGCGCTGGTACTTTGTATACTGCCCTGAGGCAAAGTATCACTTGGAATTCATTGGTTACGATGCTCCCAGTCCAAAAATGTCATAATAAATTGTTTTCAGCCCTTTATAAATTTTTAATGTGTATTAAAACCCGTTTTTCTTAGAAATTTTTCTCTTTTAATTACATTCTACCGTATTCCTACAGTATCCACCATGACCCCAATATTATTATGTCATCTGAAGCACCTGTTTGTGGGCTATATACATCAGCAAACAGCATGGATTTAGCTCAAGCAGTTTAAGAAATCCAGGAGCTCAAAAAGGCGACTGAACTTATTGAACATCCTGGTATCTGATGCTATGATGTAAAACAACAACATTTTTAATAAAAAATAAGCATGAAATAGTTCTATTAGAAAGCAACTATTTTTGAGTTAAACAGAGTAACACAAACGTTAAATATAAATGTGTATTTTATTTTTTTAGTTTGTTTAATAGCAAACAAACAAATATACACATATAATAGCCGAAAACAACAATTATCAAAACGTTTGTTGTCAGTAATTATGTCTAAAATTAAAGATTGTAGTAGAAAAAAGTAAATTTTATTCCTGATTGTGACATTATATGTACTTTATATGTGTGCAAATATTGTGACAAGAGATGGTAAATGGAATAATTAATTGTGATGCAAGCAATAAAATCAGCAACATTAGCTTTTTTAAATATTGATGATGCTGGTCTTTCGTTCAAAATTTATATATTTTTTAATTTATAAGAAAATATATTGTTCAATACTTTTCTAACTGCATTTTTCTTTTTATAATAGTTGTGGTTTTTGTCTACTTCTTTCTTTATTTCTGTTTTTTAACATGCAGAAAATAAAAAGTTTTGAAGAAAAAAATTAACATCGATAGATATAGATGATTGCTGTCCTCTATACCACTTCCATTTCCTGCAGCAAAAACACCGACCTATGATTTCGATCTTGCAAACACATAAATAGCAATAATTAACTAAATTTATTACTAAAATGAAAACAATATTTTAATAGTTATTAATACAAATTTCTTTTAAAACTTTGAATGGCTTTTGAGGTGGGTCCGTAAATATAACCCATTGATAAAATTTGATCTTCAACTCCTTGATTTTGTTCAAATTGTGCCGATATTTTTCTTTTAGATGGATCTGCTTTTACAACATTTGCAGGAAAATAAATAGGATGGCGATTCTTAGTTTCCAAAAACTTATGAGCAAGCATAGAAGAAAACGTCAATCGTTCATTTGGATTCTTTTGAAGCAATTTTTGAATAAATTCTTTTGCGGCATCATCAGTAATACCAGAAAGATCAGGTTCATCATGTAATACTTTTTCTTTAATTTCATCATTATTTGAGCCATCAAATGGTAATTTCTTTTGAATCAGTTCAGCAAGGACAACGCCATAAGACCACCAATCTGAAGGAAAGCTAGCTTCTTTTTGTTCAATAACTTCTGGGGCACCATAGGGAGTACATTGTAAAGGAAGTATTTGAGGTGTTGTAACTTTTCTTGAAAATCCAAAATCCAAAAGTCGAACTTTTCCATTGCTTGTTAATGCAATATTATCATCTTTGATATCCCTGGAAGTGAATTATTGTAAAGTTAACGTAGACGTTTGGCTTTATCTTAAGAAAATTAAAAAATGTAGCCGTTAATTTATGATAGATAATTAACAAAACTTGCAACAAGTCAGATCATTAACATAAGCGTTGGTGGAGTTAAGGCCCAATATTTCGCACGTGTAGTTATCTAGTTAAAGAATAGTTGGAGACAAAATATCTTCTCATAGTTCTATATGGATAGATTACGTCAAGCTATAGTAAATAATGGCTTTATTATGGTTCAAGATAATTGATTGTTTGGAGATTTTATCACCTCAAATTATAGATATCACATGCTATACATAATATAAATAAACAAGTACATGACGCAATCTATCCTATAGAACTATGTGAAAAAGGTGGATTCTGCTGTTGATATTTTGTCTCTGACTATTCCTTAGCTAGACAAGTATACATTCAAAACAGGTGCCTTTATCTCCTGCACCCGTTGGATGTTTCAACTGTTATAACTATTTTGCCTATATTCATCTAGCTATTAAACCCCATGGAGGAGGATTCAACAGCTGATACTTCATTTCTAGCTATCCCTATAGCAGACATGTATTTATGCAAAAAAGGGAGCCTCAACTTTATTGCCAGTTGGAAATGTCTACTGTCAGTAGTTTATAAACCCTTTCTAACTGTATGAATCCTTATATTCCAAAAGTATCAATCAGTCATCGATTTTTCGACTGCACAAATACCATATGCTTACAAAACAAATGTTAAAAAACATACCCATGAGTATAACCATGATCATGTAAAAATTGAATGCCTTTAGCAATATGATAAGCAATAATTTTAATAGCATCATGAGAAATTCTTGACTTTTTTTCATTATGATATCTTAAAGTTCCACCAGTAATGCCTTCAGAAATAATTATATATTCACGATCAACATTGAAGCCAGCATAAAATAAATCAGGAATATATGTAGATGTTGCTCCAAGTACTAATATATCAATTTCATTCTTTTCTGCTTTAAAATCAGCCAAAGTCTTTAATGTCTTTGTTACACAGAGTTTTGCACAATTTCGAATTTTGCAAAATGAGACTTGAGCATAAGATCCTTCACTAATAATTCCTTCATCAATGATCTTGTGATGAATCCATACTACCGCCTTTGTGATATTATTTCTAAAAAACTGCTATATATCCTATCATTGTTATATAGTATTAGTTTCTCATCCAAAAAGTTTATATAATCATATAAGTCATTTATAACAACAACTCGTTAATATATGTAAAAAAACTTACAAATTAGTGTTGGCTTTTGCTTTCCAAAAAATATTATTTTCAGTTTTATCAAAATGTTCTGCCATTTCTATTGAGCTTTCCATTTTTATCACGCATTTACAGCGACATACAATTCTATAAAGTGATTCCAGGAAATGAAAGACACACAGCAAGTTCGGCAAAAAAGAAAATGAAAAAAATGAGAAATTTGTCGTGGAGAATGCGACTCGTTTTTGTATGTAGCACGTTGAAAGTAAGCGGATCGATGCAACCTGCGAGCAACAATTTTAAAAATGTTTTAAATTATTACAGTAATGTGCAATTCAATATTGTTTGATTTTTAGTAATGTGTCAAATAATTTTCTGAAGGGAACAAGTATTTGATATTTTTGAAGATTACTGTAAAATAAACAAAAATGAACGTTTCTGTTTCTATTGACAATTTTTCATTAATTTTTGAAACCTTTAAATCAAAACATTATTAAAAAAGAGTTACCGTATCCACACATAATATATGAGTATACTTTTTAATATAAGTGCACATTTATTTTCGCGTAGAAAACAAAAATTATACATATTTATTGGCAGTTGTTCGTCGTTAATTTGTTATTCTTAAACTATCTTACAAATTAATTTTTTGCTTTTACAATGACATAACTGTTTTATAAATAACACAGCCAAGAAAACGCCAGTTTTGTTTGACAAAAAATTATTAATAAGTAAAAAACTGGATAAATTTTTTTCGGAGGACGACCATAATCCAAAACCGCACATAACATAAAAAGTAAGCTTAGCAGAAAATCTGATGGATGATTAAGGCAATCCTGCTTTTTATATAAAAACGCTTTTGCTTCACAGCAGTTCTCTTTCGTAAAAGTGAACAAGCATTTTACACATAATTCAAAGAAAAAAATTTAGCGATGAAAAACAGTATTTAAAATGAAAAACAACGAAACTATTAAACGGTCCAAAAATCAATTAAATGTTTATTAAAGCTGCTGTGACATAAAATTCATTGGCTTCTGATGTCACAACATGTTAAATTAAACCATCTTCTCGGCAACAAATTTCTATAACTTTTTTTGTATTGCATTAAACACTAAATTGCTCCTTTCAAGAGGATATTTTAATGAAACTTAAATGTTTATTAAAGCTGCTGTGACAGAAAATTCATTGGCTTCTGATGTCACAACATCATAAATCCATTTATGCTGAATCTCCACATCTGAATTAAGACAAAGTTGTTGAACATTTAAAAAAACAATTGCATGCATTTTTATTATTATTTTATATTATATAAACTGTAATTTCAAGCTTTTGTAGCTTGTACAGTGATCACAAGAATGATCTCTCTATGATGCATTTATGCAGAATCGCCACATCTGAAATATGAAATAGTTGTGGACATCTAAAAAAACTATTGCATGCACTTTTTCTTTATAAAAGCTTTTGACAGATATATTAATATCATTTAATAAACATTTTTGAATCTTCGTTTCATAAAATTTTTGTTTTTCAGATCCATGATTTTTAAATTTATAATGAACTGTAGAAGGGAATTCTTCTTTTATTATAAAATAAGGATTGAAAATTAAATCCAAAAATAAAAGAACTTGTTCTTGCATGTATTTGGCCTGCGCCCAAAGTTATACCTTCAGCGACGAATCGCTTTTTTCATCGATGTTCTTTTCTACATAATGAATTTTTCTTTTTTACTAGTTATGCCACCATTAAACTGACTAAGTAGAGTAATTGAATTATTCATTACTGGTTCTTTAATGCAGGTTTCAGTTATGTTAGAAAAAGATACAGGTGATTGAAGAAGAAGTTCTGAAATGGCTACAGTAACAGAATCATCCGTGATAGTATCTTTTTGAAAAACACTAAAAAAAGCAAAATGTAGAGTATATCTTATCTGTTCATCTTACGTTACTACTTAAAATAGAGTATATCTTATCTGTTCATCTTATGTTACTACTTCTTTTGTAGAATTTAAAAAATATTCATGTGGAACTTCTACAATATTAACATGCCCGGATGTGAAAACAGCAAAAAATAATAAAAATACTAGATAAAGATAAGCCCTCATTTTTACCATACAAACAAAGACGAACTGATATTTTACATTTGTTCACCCTGTATTTATATGGGTTTAATTTCCCTTAAAGTATAAAGGTGTCTTTCTTTGTCTTACATATTGCTTAAAGCAAAAAGTTGTCTTTGCACATTACCTTTGCTTAAGTACGATTTCTTTATGTCTTTGTCAAAAACAAAAAACATAATGATGTTTAAGGGCATAACTGAATACTACACTACTTTGAATGGCATTAAGATGTGGCTTGTTTATCATAACAACCATATATTTTTCATTAAAAAAATTTACTTTACAGTGCCGCTTGATAATAAGTGTGAAAGTCGAAAGAGTCAAAACAAAAGAGAGTCTGACACTTAGTTACAATGACACTTAGTTACAGACATTTAGTTACGGACAGTTAGTTACAAGACACTTAGTTACCTATTACTGTAAAATGTTCTTTTTTTAAGCAATTAACCGCAGATGTCATATCTTTTACTAATTTTTAAAAACTTTATATAATTTAATCAATAAAATTCGCAATCATATCAAAGCAACAATAAGATAAAAAAAACTACAATAACAATAACAACAAGTTTTAACAATAAAATTTAAAAAGAAATCAACAACGAACAATGATCAAGAACAACTATTTTATTATTTGAGTTCATTAGACATGCCAAGAAGTTTACCAAGTTTATAAAGGCGCTTTAAAATAATTCGAGATCTTTCTTCGAGATCATCGGTTTCTGCAAGCTCTTCTTCAATTTTTTGCTTTTGTGCAGCAATCTTACGATCTGCTTCAGCATGTTTTGCTGGTGGTTGCTCTCGTCCTTGTTGAATCAATTGAAGACGATTTTCATACATCCACATTCCAAGTGGTGGTTTTGTTTTGGAGAAATGTAGAGCTTGTTGTCCATGGTATTGCTCAGAGTAATTATTTGTTCTGTTCGTTTCAACTGTAGCAGCAGACCAGAATTCACGCCCTAACGTAAGCTTTTAAAACCACACATTGAAAAAAAATTTTCGGCAAATTTTCGGCAAAGTTTCGTCATTGCCGCTAAAGTTGCAAAAACTTGCACTTTTCACATTCACATCAAAAAAACATTTCGCAATATTTATTATTTAATCTGTTAAAAAATTGCAAAAAAAATTTATTTATTTATAACAAAATTTTATGTAACTAAGTGTCCGTAACTAAGTGTCACATGTAACTAACTGTCCGTAACTAAATGTCATGTAACTAAGTGTCCGTAACTAAGTGTCGTTGTAACTAAGTGTCAGATCTCGAAAACAAAATTGAGCAAGTCTATGTGCAATAACTGTTCTTTTGATTAAAGAAGACAAAAATAGAAAACGGAAAGAATTATAAACTCTTCTTACATATTGCGCATAACAAAAGTCAACATTTTCCATTATCAGTATTCTATGTAAAAATTTCTACAACTGGTAAAAAGCATTATTGTTGTATGCCGGATATCTACATTATTGTATATTATTAAAAAATTTCAACAAACAAATTAACATGTATAAATAAAAACATTAAACACATTAAGTAAAGTATACTTTACTTTAAAACGCACAACCACTATTATTTACTGTTTAAAAATAAAAGTAAAAATAATCAGTAATAAAATAATAATGTGAAAAAAGAATAAAAAGTTTTATGCTTAATTTAAAGTTAACACTTGATGCATTTTTTAAATCATTGATATTTAATAGCTTGCTTTTATGCATAAATTTTATAATTTTAATGTTTTTATTTTTATCAGTAAAAAAATAGTAATTATTTTAAAAAAAAGTATTAATAAAACATTTTTTATTCACTGAAATGCGTTATTGCGTTATTGGCAACCGATTTCATAACGCCAACGCGTTAAATGCGTTATTGCGTTAAAAGAAGTAAAAGCCTCAGGGCAACTCATGTTCCACCCTAAGCGCGCGAAATTTAAAAATCAATTATTCGAAAGAAAGCATCAAAGCATCCGCCTCCTTTAATCTACTTATTTTTTAGTAAAAATTTTTTGGAATTTTTTTTACTATTATGAGAGCTTAAACATTTCGTAAATTCTGACTTTTGTTTTGTTGGAAAAGTTTCACTTTTATGCAGCACTGTTGGACATTCAAGTTTTTATCAATGAAAAAAGTCAATGCTTGAGGTTGCTAAATCTGTAATATCGAAAATCAAAGTCGATTATAAAAAGATTCTTGTGAGAACAACGAGAAAATCGATAGGAGTCAGTAACCGATTAAAAATTTTAGTCGATAAAAAGTGGAATCGGGAAAGAACTGTTTAGATATAAATAAGTTATTACAGTTTCCAGAAATATGCCGAAAACCAGCAGATAATGAACATTTAGCGTAAAAATCTTATTGTAACAAACTGATAACTTAAAATCACAAAAAACAAGTTTAAATGTTATGAAAATACTTTACTGAATATTGCAAAGCCATGAAATTCAAAATTATATTTGTTTGACAAATAGCATGTCTTATTTTGAACAGTTAACTATATTGATATCTGCCAATAGTATTCTAAATGCGGCGTTCGAAATTTCGTGTATTGCCAAAATCAGATATTTTTATAAATACTTAGACAAATTTGATTTTGGCAATATATTTATGAGTCAAATCATTTTGACGCATAGAAAGTTAAAAACCCTTAAACCTTTGCTCAAAACTGGTAAACAACTATCCATTTTCAAAAGCAACTTTTGCAGAAAACATTCTCCTCTTTAATGTTTTGTGCTATTCACACACAAACATATTAAAGATTGGCAATTAAAACTATTGTGAAATAACATAATATTTTCCTCAAACAAAGTTTCTGATAAGTGTTTGTGACATCTCTCAAAAATGTCGAAAATCCAAAGGATACTACCTTTGACGCTTTTTTGAAATAGATGCCAAAAATTCACGTATAGCTACCTTATCGTCAAAAATTTTCCGACCGCTGTCGCGGTCGGTCCTGTGGCGGATATACCTGCCCCCTATTCTTCTATGAATCCAGGGATCGAGGATTTGGCAGCTAATATTTTGTCCCTAAAAATCCCTTACTATGACGAGTCTACAGGCAAAATATGGGGCCTCAACTCCAAATTGAGTTGAAACCCTATACGGTAAGATTTTTTTGGACCTGCCTTGCATTCATATATATTTATTGCATATTCTTAATTATGCTGTCACAGCTTTTTCTCGGAGGCATGATCGCTGCAGGCTGTGAAAAATGGAAACAAAATCTGGTGCTATCTCTGATGTTGTCGTTGAAAGAAACGATGTAAGTGTTTTTCTTCTCTTACTTAAAATGAAGGCCATTTAATGCATTCGGTGTTTTACTCTTTCCATGAAATATATGTCTTTCTTTGTCGAATCACAGCCACAAATAATTATGCTTTTTCGATAATTTCTATTGCATATGCTAAAACTTTTGAATGCTAAAAAGGCTCCCATCATTGATGACCCGTCCCTTTAAACACGAGCTTGCAGGAGCTGGGAGGATCGATCTGGTGTTAAAAATTATCTCTGCAAATTACTTGAGTGATTTTGTATAATAGTACATTATATATACAATTTATAGAAAAGTGGATGAAGAAAAATAGCTGCAGGTTCATGAATTGCTGTGGATATGGTTTTGGATGAAATGAAGGGCCACGTTTATGGCTTACACCAAAACAATAAGTAAAATAGATGGATCGTAAATGTGTTGCAAGATGCTCAAAATTGCAGCACAGTTACGAGAACACGACTCGAGGTTATTATAGTTCCTCGTAAGTTAATTTTCTTTTCTTTAATACGATTATAATTCGCGTTAATTTTTAGATTTTTTGATTGATATCTATTGTGAATTATTTGATTGGGAAAAGCAGCCTTGACACATCCTCAAAAAATACGCTTAATTTGGAAAAATTTAAAGAGCCACCATTCAATCCTGAATTTGATAAAAATATTAGCCGTAAAAATTTTCATTATCACAAAATGTGATAAATGTGTGATTCTGCTAAAAGCTTTGAAATTTAAAACACATACGGTTAATGCTGATACAAATGTTTTGCCCTTTAAAATGAAGCATAATATAAACATATATTTTTTTAGAGTTTTTGTTTGCCGACATTTTTTCACGGATGTTAAACATCCAAAAATTAAATAATACATATTAAAAAAAGTTATGAAGTTATTTGCCAGCCAGTATCCAGGATTTATTTTCAGATGGAGCGGATGTATATCAGGATGGGGCTAGCCTTTGATCATTTACCGCCTTTTACAACAATGGTGCTGATTCAAATTTGACATCTAACCAATCATCACCTGGATACAGGCTTGTTTGTTTGTACTTAACAAACTATCCTCAAAATCGTCATTTTTTTGCCAACAAAAATACATCTTTTGTTTACTTATTTTACTTTTATTTTTAAACATTACAAATGATTCTAACTTTATAAAACTCTTTTAATATAAAAATACATCAAATACATATAATGAATCTTGTCAGTGTTGAAGTATTCAAGTCATTCAAAGAATGCAAATTTCTTCAGATCTTTTAATATATTTACTGCAGTCAAAGTTTCTTTAAATTTTTTCATAAAATTTTCTAATGTTTGTTTTTAAGCTTTTTTTGCCCTTTGATTCCGTGTCTTTGAAAATGTACTGTTTACTTTTCTCTATGTTATAATTTTTTATTAAACCGTTTTTGACATAAAAAAATTTATATAACTTTTGATTATAGAATAGTGATCAAAGCAGCAAATTAAACCATGGACGAGATCGATAAAAAAATTCAACGAAAGAATTATTAGAATCTATTAAAAATAAAAACGATCTTCAACAACCGAAGAAATAAAGAAATTTCGAAAAATGATTATTTTAAAATAGCTTTTTTGTTACAAAACCATTTGTGGAGTAGATATTTTCTCGCAGCAAATGTGGTCAGACATTTCAGTTAACGTTTTAATGATTAGAATCTTACAGTTTTAATTTTTCACGCTGTTTGAAGGATCTGAAATTTCGAAGATACTTTATTTTGATTGTATTTGTTTCACACAAATTTTGGAAAGTTTCGTTTTGCATTCTTTGTTGTCATAAACAAGAGGATCATATTTTGGAATAAAAAGTACAACATCATGTCCAGCTTCCTAACATTTAAGAAAAGCATTTTTAGTATTTTCTAAACATTTCATAAGCGGAATGAATCATTTTTGATTGGCATTTGCATTTTATTTTTCTCTTTCATTCTTTATCATTTGAGCCAAAAGGGATTTTTTTAATTATATGGTAAACCGACATATGTTCGTCGGGTTGGTTCACCAAAACCTGGTGTTCCACAATTTCTCGTAATTGGAGTAGAGAATGTTCATCAACAAAAACAAATATTAAATTCAAAATATTTGTCAAGCAAAAAGATTGAAGCTGAATTGCCAAAAAAGAAAACATTTTTTCGTCCCCAACCAAATCCACTTCATCAACAATCAAAAAAAATGGATTTTCGAATAAAATGGAAGAATTCAAACTCTTCAAAAAATTCATGCAATTCCGCCGCCAATAAACAAAAAATCAAATGCTTTCTTATCAATGCTCAAGGAGGCCAGTCTCTGCTTGATAAAAAGCTTCATCAACTCAAATATCTTCTTCAATCAAAAAATCCTGATATTGTTGCTATTTCCGAAACCGGCTTCAAATCAAAAATGTTCAATTCAACTATAATTGGAAACTTGCCGTATCAAATATTTCGTGCTGATCGGCCAAGAAAAAAAGGTGGTGGTGCATGCCTTATTATACACTCCAAATTCAACGCGCGTATGGTTATGCAAATTCCAGCACCAAAAGAAACTTCACCATTTGAACTTATTTGTGTCGATATTTATCTGCCAAATTCCGATTCTTTCATCAGAATTATTAATGTTTATCGTCCACCTGGTACTTGCAAAGTGGATGGATCAATTTTATTATTCGATGAAATAGAAAAATTAACCTCAATGCATGACAACAATATCATTCTTGGTGATTTCAATTGTCCAAAAATTGACTGGAAAAATCTTTCCACAAATGAAAAAGAAGAAATACCTATCCGTGATATTTCAACAATTCTCAATTTTCATCAAATTATTAATGAACCTACTCGTGTTGTAAAAGAAGCCAAAAATATTCTTGATCTTTGGTTTCTATCAAGTTCATTATTTCCTGATGCTGAAACTGAAATTTCGTCTTCAATCATCAAGTCAGACCATCTAATGGCTGAAATAAAAATTTGGACTGAAGCAACACCAGAAGTGCCTTCATCTCCAAAATATAATTATTTCAAGTCAAATTATGATAAAATTAATGATGAATTGAAAAATATTAAATGGAATTTGGAAGAATGGAAATATTATTGACATTGTGGAATATATTCAAAAAACTGTTACTGTAACCCGTGATAGCGGAACTTATCATGTTGTTGGAAAATGTCAAAATTCAAATCATTTCCATTCAACAATTCCAAGAACTTGCCGTTATATGTCACCACTATTGCAACAGAACTCGAAAATTCTTCAGCTCAAAACAACAGATGCTCTCAAGAACCATATCTCAAAAGTCAATCTTTCATCTTTTTCAAATGGATGTGAACTCAGATTTCAACCGGTAAATCTTCTTTAAATCACTCTTTTTTGTATTTTTGTATATATTTTTCCTTTTCTGTTGTATTTTTCGGCAACTTTTCGAAAAGAAAAAGTTTTAAACTTCAAAAAAGTGATAAAATTTTTACGGTAATATTTTTAATAACCAGGGGTAACACTGATTCGCGGTGGTGCTATGGTAACTATTCAAAAGCGCAATAGCTATTGTTCCATACTCCAATCATTACTTGCTTGGAGAGTCGCCAAACCGTTATCAATCAGTGCAAACAACCAAATCTCTAAAAAATTACCTATAAAATTCTTATCATTTTTTCAATATTTTGATTTTTCTTTTCTAAAAAATTTCTCTAAAACAAAAACTTTATTATTCAAATTTTATTGTATTTTACATTGTTTTTTGTTTTGTATTCTCTTATTCGTCTCTTTGTGAGGCAGTGCTATATGCATACAAATAAAAAAACAAGCATTTGCGTCAGAAAAATAGCTGCACAAGAAATTTTTTTAGGAAATTAAAAATCACTTCGCCTTTTATTTATTTTGTTCGTTGTTTTTATTTACACAAAAAAAAACGCTTGTCTAAGAAAGATAGCTCCGCAAAAAAAACTAAGTTTGACAACACAAAATAGACCCTTTCAGACGTGCATCGAAAAAAAACTATGCTGCTTTTTTGAATGTTTGATCTTTTAGAATCTTTGAGCCATATGATTGATAATATTTTTAACTGTGCGGAAATTTTTTGCATTTAGTTTCTAAAGCTAATAGATTTCGGCTTAACAAGACTTTAAATATTAAAAATTATAAACATAAAAAACTTTCAAAAAATTGATTTTAATATTGTAGTAAGCAGCAGCTGTGTCAGCTTCTTTCCAAGAATGCAACATGTGATAAAAATAATTAGAAATCTGAAAGACTTTAATGTAGCACATTAACAAACAAGCAAAACAAGCATTTACATCGCAAAAAGAGGACATTATTAAAAAATGCTTGTCTCTTTTTTAGAAGGCATGTTATAAAAGTTGCAATAGAAATCACTTTTTAAGAAAATTAAAAAAGTCTTTTTTATGGACAAAAGTCAATTTTTTCTAATTATTTTTTAGTCCAGGGCTTGAAAAAAAGGCAATGAAAAAAAGATGCTGACAGATGCTTGAAAAATGATAAAAACGGATGATTCATAGACAAGTATCTTTTCAGAAGGAAAAAAAATTACGAATGTTTTTATGCAACAGTCTCTTTCAATGGCAGTCACACATGTAACAAAAAAATGTCGGTTAAAAAATTGTATAAAACAATGTTTGAATATTTGAATTGAAGTAATCTAATAATGTTAAAACTTTTGATGCTTTAAAAAATTTTTGCTATATTAATTTGTTAATTAAAACAATTATCACGATTATCACATTTTTAAAATTTTATTTGAATCTGTATAAAGCCCTGTTTTTCACAATGATATTTTCCTACTGCAAAACAGAATAAGTTTTTTTAAATTAAAAATCACTTTTTAAAAAAGGAAGAAATAAACATGGACATGGTTCTATAAAGTTTATATATAGATATGAAAGTCATTGATCGGAGTGTTTTCAAGCGTTCGCTTCTAAATCTTGGTCATCGTAATTAAGATGACAATTTGAAATTCTTTTTTTAATTGCAGTTTCAATAAGAGCATCTAGATGCTTTTTATATCCTTCAAAAAGATCAACGTCGTTGAAATCTAGTTTAATCAAAAGTTGTTTATACAAAAATATAACAGGTTCATACATATGAAAAAGTGGGCCACTTGCTTAAACCCTATGGTGCTTCACTGTAAGAACCAATCATCAAAAAATTTATTTGATTATGAAAACAGCGCTTCTAACTAAAGACTTGTCGCTTTTCGACTGACTTGGGACTTCGTGGTTTGATTTTTATTTAATTTTGATTCCTTCTTTTTTGCCACAAATTTTTTTGTGTTATTTCTTTGTTTAGCTTTTTCTGCTTTCCTTATTTCCCATTCATCATAAAAATCATTCTGCGAATTTAAAGAACGTTTTTCATCCATTTGAAAACTATTGTAATAAGCTTCTTTTTCAGCTTGATAAATTGATGGCCAAAAATTGATATAGCTGCTACATTCACAATAGTCATCATCACAATAACAGCCACATTTTCTTCTTGATCGTTCACACCATGGAGTATAAGTATCACACAAATGTTTCATAATATTTTTAGCTTTTTCACTGCAGTCTTTAAAAATGAAATGAAAATGTCCAGATTTGTATTTCCATGTATCAACTAGTTGATCGACATAAATTTGAAGCTTTTTTGTGTATTCAGGAGAAAGGTTATCATTAAAAGTAAAATCAAATACAAAACTTTTGTTATTCTGGTATTTATTAATAACATAGGAGCGCCACTAAATTTTACCTTAAGTAGATTATAATGATGAATAAGATTTAAACTTACACGTATAAATTTATTCACTGCGCTAATGTCAAAATTATCTTCAGGAATATGTGAAAGTTTTAGGTAAAGTAAATTTGGTGAACATGTTTTCTTGAGTTCTTCAAAAGAACGAATTGATGGGATATTTTGATTACTGAAAAGGGGGTAAATGATATTACACAGGTGAATATAAAAGGTGACCTAAGTATTTTGGCAAACAAAACCGCAATGACGGCTTTTGGATTTGTATTCTCAGACTATGCGAGTCCTTATAACCCAATAGCGGCGATTTTCAAGCAATTTTTCGTCTCTCACCGTAGAGGTATTCAAGTGACGCCGGAGTTGAGACCCCATATTTTGCCCCAAATACTCGCCATAGTAAGGGATAGCTAGGGATAAAATATCAGCAGCGCAAATAGCCTACTTGGGATTTAATGGATATATGGATATTACTAATAAATAGCTGACGATATCTATTTTTTCAATAGCTATCATTGATGTCAATAGTTTTAAATAGGTGTAATATCAAGGATAACTTAAATAGTCCATTAATAATATCTTTATAATATTTGAAAAGTATTTATTATGCAAAATTTTAGATATTTTATATCAAAAATAAATAAATAAAAATAGACAACGTCAGCTTTTTATTAGTAATATCCATATAACACTTTTTTTCTCAAAATCGAGGAGGTCTGTTCAATTGTTCAATGGCGGTGGGTTACATCTACTTTTTTGAGATAATTACGTATATACTTGCAGGATATAATGTGTCTAATAACGATTACCCGGGGGACTAATCAGTATTTGAAATTATCTCTAGAAAACTGCTAAACATTGACTTTTTTCTGGTTTTTCGCTATTTTCAGTCTTATCCCCAGAGCTTTATAGAAGTGCCAAGCTCTCAAAAACGTTTCCAATAATGTTTTTTATCAACCGAGGTTATATCTGCAAAGTTTCAAGTCCATATGATCATTTTGAAAAAATCATGTTGAACAAGGTTACGGTATTTGCTCGATTTTGAGAAAAAATGCGTTATATATCTATTAAATCACAAGTAGCCTATGTGCGCTGCTGATATTTTATCCCTAGCTATCCCTTACTATGACGAGTATTTGGGCAAAATATGGGGCCACAACTCCGGCGTCACCTGAATACCTCTACGTTCAAAATACTAGGGACAGTTGCAAAAATGGAATTAGCAGTACGCAAATTTCCATCTTTTCAACTTCAAAGGCGAATAAAAAACTTACACAGATATTTTTTCAACCGTTGGAATATATGAAAATAAAATTGCCATCGTAATTAAGCTGTTATCAATATCTTCTATAAAAACAGAAGACAAAAAAATTTGTTTAATTTTTCCAGCAGCTGTTAAAATTTTAAATTCATTGATCATTAAATTTTGTTGATATAATACCAAGCATTCTATGTCAAAATATGCAACTTTTGGAATCAATAATGATACCAAATCAAAACATTCTTCACAAATTAACATTGAATTAATCCATAAATTATTTTGTAATTCATTTAATCGTAATTCTTGAAGATTTTTAAAGTGTGGATAATCATTAACATATTTGTTCCATTTATTCCAACTGTAATTTGGTTTTTGGTTTAAAATTAAATTTAAGCCATTATGAAGAACAAAATATGGAAACTGAAGGTATTGAAAATATTTACATATTTGCATCAATTTGAGGAGAATCTTAGGTGAAACATTTTGCTTCATATATTTGTAAACATCGGATGGAAATCGTTCATTTTTGGTAGCTTTTGAAAATAATATTGTTGCTGTTGTAGAGGTAGAAGAAAAAGTATTTTTATCAAAAGATAAACTCATAATTTCAACAGAAGCTAAGATAATATAGTTTATACCTTTTTTGCTTTCTACAATGACTACTGCAGTCGTACTCAAAGCAAACAATCACCAACAATGGTTGTTGCTGCTTTTTTTTTGTGTTTCCTTTTTTGATCGTCAGTGTAAAACATTGAGCAAGGTCTCTTTTTCTCTCTGATGACTCATTGTTTTGCATCAGAGAGAACCGGTTCAAAATGTTGTTAACATTAATGACCTTCGATAAAAACAAGCATTGATTTTTTAAATGTTTTACTATCATTTTTTGTAACCGGTGGGTCTCATTTTATTTGAGTGTTTTATACCACAAAAAAGGTTTAAATAAGTATTAATGACATATTTTAGACATAAAAAAAGTTTTGTTAAAGAAATATGTATAACAAAGACAAACACTCGAAATTAGTGTACTTGTTATTATTATCCATTTTTTAAAACAATATTGCCTTCTACTTAATTACGCAGCAGAATTTTCTTTGAACGTTTTGAAAAATTTGATTTTTATTAAAATTAAAGCAAAGACAGGATAAAAAAACATATGTGCTATTGTTAAAAATAAATCTTGGAAAAGCTAGTTGCCGGAAGTAAAAAAAACTTCAAAACTTTTTCTTCTTTTAAAAACTGTCATTTTAAATTGAAACCTGCATTTTTTAAATTGTTTGTCTGCGTTAAAATTTTAAATTCAAAGATTGCTTTTATACACTACTAATTACAGCAAATCCGATTTTAATGTTTTTGTAGTATTGTTTTACAAAACAATATTAAATTATGAAATACATTTACAGTGTACACCTATTTTTAAAATCTTTTATTAATGCATAACTTCCGAGTGTTTCCGATTTGAAACAATTTTTTCCACGCCCACTTTACAGCTTTTGTATATATTTTAACGGTTACAATCAAGGAACTTTGCAAACTAAAATAAAATATTAAAAAACCTTTGTTAAAAATTATTTTTAACGACTCTCTTTTACAAATAGCAGCTAGCCATAGCCACTGTTAACCAAAAAAATGCAAAGAAGAATAAGCAGTATTTTGAAAGGGGTCTTTTTCTTGCTCGAGGACTTCTTTATATTTTTTTCTGCTAGTGTTCATTTTTTTTCACTGTTGGTTTTTTTTTCTTTGGGGAATGATTCATCGAAAATAGGACACAACAAAAAATAAGGCTGGGAAAAAACGCTTTTTTCATTATTTCGTAAAAAATAAACGCAAGAATTAACCAGACAAACTCTTTTTTAGTTGATCAGAAAAATTTAAATATTTTAATTTTTTTAATATAATATTTGACTAAATAACATTACGTCAATATAATGAAACACTGCCCGCTGATAGTACATTTTTAAAAAATGCTAGTTTTAATTATATCGTGGAAAATATTTTTCTATTGTAATAGCAAACACAGAGATTTACAATGTTACGAAAACTTTTTTCGCACAAATCAAAATAGCGAATTCAGAACTTTTACTGACGAAACAGCGAATAATTTATCAATGTAAAGCATTATTGCCGAGTCTCTCTCCTCTTAAATATGGGGCTTTTGTTGTTTGCAACAATTTACTTTCCATTTGCGTTGTAAAGCTTTACTTGCATTTTATTCATCAGTTGTCTATATGTTGTAGCTGATTTTGAGGACCAGCGAGTTCTGCGGACGGCTAGCTAATTTGCAGAATCCGTTGTTGGAGGACAAGGTTTCTTCCATTGTAACTGTGAAACTTCTTGCAACAACAATCGATGCAAATGTAAAAAAGAAGGAAGAATGTGTAACAGCAGATGTCACAATAGTCTTAGCTGTCAAAATAAAAAATAAAAATGGAACAATCCAATCTGTAACACAACTTTTTTGAAAATGAAAAGCGAATCTGTGAAACAAAAAATAAACGTAAAAAAGAAATGGCAATATTATTAAAAATGCATGCACGGAAGCTTCATTTTTATTTATTTGTTTAGTTACTCTTTAAAATGTCTAATTAATTTTGCATAAGCAAAAAATTCATAATTTCAATCTTTAAAATCAAATATAAAATATTTAAAACTTTTCAGTTTAAAAAAAATTAATATCCAAGCACAAAAAGTCTTTTTTGTAATTATTTTTCTGTACGGGGCTTGGAAAAAAGGCGATAAAAAATGATGCTGACAGATGCTTGAAAAAGGGAAAGAAAGGATGATTCATTGACATGTATCTTTTCTGAAAGAAAAAAAATTACGAATGTTTTAATGTAACGAAAAATGTCGTTTAAAAAATAGTATTTTATTTTTTAGTTCTTTTTTGATTAAAAATGCCAAAAGATTTTGAATATTTTGAAAGACTTATTAATTTAACAAAAAAGTTTTTGAGGTTTAAGGAAGAAGCTGATTCAAAAAAGTGGATAAACATTATGCTTCAAAATGTGATAACTTATTTCAACCATTTTTAAAAAAAATTGAAAAACAATATATTCTTTTTTTTTACTTTTAATACGCAAAATTATCTTATATATTTACGTCTTGAAAGGGGTGTTTTAAAACCAATAAAATAATTAGCACAGTTATTCAAATACAACAAATATTTGGTTCACAAACTTTTCAAAATTAGAATTGGTGTCGGCGGTGAAAATGCGATTCTGTTCAAAAACAGCTTTCACCCTTTTTAACATGATTAATGTTTTTGCTTCGATTTAATATTCATTTTGCAATTTATCATGCAATTTAGTATTGATAAATTTGTTTTAATAACGTAATTAATTTTCTTTTCCATTTAATCATCTATCTTTTACAAAAAAATCTAATGTCTTTTTCAAATATGATAATAAACATTGTAAACATATTTTTACAATTCAAAGAATTTTGTGAGGTGTAAAATATTCAAATATGTATGATGTTAAAAACTAAAGTCTAGACAAAAAAGGAAGAGCAGTATGCTTTCTTATTCAAGAAAAAAATTTGATTGCAGTAATGTCTTGGCTTTCGTTGTTAAACTGCAAATAAAAACCGACAACGCAAAAAACAGCGAAGGTTTTAACACATTTTTTTTTGCAGTCCATCGTTTCAAACCCCCCCCCAATAAAAAACGCTTCACTTTTGCAATGAATCTTTTGAAGAACAACTTGGATAAAAAACATCCAAAATAATCAATTCCTTTTTTTCACAAATCAAAAATTAGTTGTTTTTTTAACGAAAATTATGTTTGAAGAGAAAATGAATGAGATGATTGTGTTGTAGAAAAAACATAAATTCAAAGTTTTCAAATTTTTGAAAACAGATATCACAAACTTGATAGAATTAATAACACTTTAGTAATAACTCTTTTTTTATTTTATTTTTCCGTTTTGGATAATTTCAGTGCTTTTTTAATGTTGATGAAAATAAAAAAAAGCTTTTGCAAATAAATATTATCTTTTGTTTTTATGTCTGCAGACACCCCCAACAACATTTATATCTGTGAAAAAAATGTTTTCGCAGCTTTTTGTAAGTGGGTTCATAGTTGATCGATACACCATCGGAAAGAAAGTAGTATTTGAATTTTCAATTGTCAATTGCAGCACTGTGTAGCTTAAAACGAAACAAACTTATTTTTTAGACAACAACGGTTGTTTGAGTATTTTGATTTGTCTCTGTAATTAAAACGTAATCTTTTGATTGACAAATTAATATTTAACATTTAAAATTACATTGTTGCGTATCCAGCTTATTGCTATTTTTTAATTATTGAAGCGTGCAGTGTGAATTGTTGTTTGTGTTCAATAAAAGAAAAATGAGCAAACAAATGCTAAAACTAATAATTATTATCTAAATTTATCACAATAAAATGATATTACAAAATATCCAAAACGATATATAAATTTTCTTTTATTTTTAAATGGCTAAATTTCTGTGTGTCAAAGAAAAACATAAAAAAATCATTAAAACTTTGGCTTTTTTTTGCAAAGAACAAAGTTTCAGATGTGTAACATCAAATAAATCGAACAAAAATGCTTTTTTTCAGAGACATTTTATGCAACTTGTTTTTCACATTTATGCTGATATTCACTAACATGCAAACATCAAAATGCAGTCATTGAACTTTGGTTCATTTTTTTGCGATAAGAAAGTGTCGGAAACGGAAAAAAAAGAAAAAATTGAAGAAAAATGTTACTTTTTCGACGACATTTAAGCAACAATTTTAGTGGCGGATGTATGTGTAAATTAGAAAAAAGAGTATATACATTTTTGTTTTAATTTTTGAATATTAAGATTTAAATAACATTTGTCATTTAAAAATTAAAGTCTTTTTCTTAGATTATAGTACAAATTATCGATTGATTATTTGACAAAGCAATATTATCGTAACTTTGGTGATAAAAAAGGTAAAACGGCTCAAAAAATCATACATATAAATGTTGATTGTGGATCACCAGTTATTTTATTAATGTATGAAAGTCTTCAGCAACTTTAATATTTATTACCCGGCATAGTTGTTTCTTTTGCGTAAAGTTCATATGGCTATTTAATTATCCAATACAAAATATTCAAAACATTTAAATTATCTTTTTAATAATTTGTTTACACACACATGCAATTCAATAAATGAAGCAATACAAAGGTTGCAATTTTAGACTGCGATTAGTTTTACAACAAAAAATAGCAGTGTGAATTCCTCAATGCGTCAAAAATGTTTTAAGAAAAATATCAGAGACAAAGATACTCTTTCGAAATTTATTTTCGAAAATGTGTTGAAAAAACATCTTTTATTTTTCTGCCATTAAGAACAGCCTTTAATTTCTTTTTTTTCGTCAAAAAACGTAAAATGAATTTTTTATGCTTAAAAACTATTATGTATGTTTGAATATTTGTTTTGATTTTTATCGAAAAAGATAATAAATTTTACAAACAGAAAAAAATCAATGTAATTTTTTAAAAAGTGGAAAAAAAGATGATGATACAGAACGAAGCATTCAATATTTAAAAAAGACTCTTCTTTTCACAAAGCTGTTAAAAAATTTATAGCTTTGGTTACAATGTTTTTAACAGAAAAACACTGTAAACAAATACAGATCTTTTACTATGCAAATATTTTTGTATCATGATAGACTTATAATATTTTTTAACAGTAATTTACTATTTGAATGAGGGAGGCGCTTTTCAAAAAAGCGGGAATGGTGCAATTAAAAATGACGGCACACAATTTATTTTCTTTTATCTTATCTCAAGATTTCTATACCAAATTTGTGCTTACGTCCTTTGAAAAATATGCTACATTTTTTACGACTAATTTTATTATCTCTTCTTTCTTTCACAAATTAAAAATAAATTGTCGCTTTAACAAAACTGATTTTTGAAGATAAAAATTTTATTATAAATATAAGTTATGTACAATTCAATGCGTTCAAATTCAAATTACTGAAAAAAATATCATAAACTTGAAAGCACATATAATATTTTATTGAAAACTCATTTTTTTCGTTTTTGATCATGTCTTTTTTTAATGTTGATGAGAATGATTTAATAGGCTTTTGCAAACAGAAATTACGAAATTGAATTTTTTTCTTTTTAAGTCTACAGACATGCCCAACAAAATTGTTATGTCTGTGAAAAAATATTTTCGCAGCTTTTTTATATGCTTTTATATGTAGGTGCTCGAAAAACCTTCAAAAAAACTTTTGTTTTGAATTTTTCATCTACAGTTTCAGTACTGTAAAAAGTACGTTTCCGTGTGTAGCATTAAATGACCTATGCATAATTTCTGAACAAAACGAACAGCTGGTAATACTCCAATCAATATCATTAACAATAAAAAAATAAATGTAACTATTTTCCAAGTTTAAACAATGATTCTAATGCCAGATTTTTATCGATGTTTTTTAAAAAAAGAATCTTTCCTATTTTAAGCATTTTTTACGTTAATAGTAATTAACTATTAATGCTTAACGTGAAAAAATGTTTAAAAATGATTGAATAAATTGTGGAAGTAAATCATAGTGTTTATTTAACAATTTGTGTGAACTTTTTCTTTTCATTCTGTTTTTTTGAACTTAACACTTTGTAAAAAATTATGAACCGAATTGGTTTGAATTTTATATTTTTTCTGAAATGCATGCCTCCAACTTTTTAAATAACACAAGAAAGTCAGCTGCTACAAACTTTACAATCTTTAAAAAGTCAAAATATTTCAAATTGACATTCGAATAAAAAATGTGGATAAAAAATGACGGACGGAAAAAGAAAAGAATTTCATTTTTGTTGTCGTTGATTTTCCTTACGTAATTGTTATCGAATGCAGCAAGAGGTTTTTTGTTTAACAAAAGAGTGTTCTTTTTATGAGAAATCTTCTTCACCTTTTTAGATTTTAAATAACGCTATATGTTGATTCTTCTCTGATGTGTTTTTCAAAATATTTTGGCTTTTTTATCAATGTCGAATAATGTCAATCAATCATATTTCACCATCTGTCGTCTAGCAGCTTAAACTTTCGTCGACAGACTAAAAAACAAAAATAACTGCAAGAAATATCGATTTGTTCTTTGCAAAAGAACGATTTTGCCAACTTTCATTATATTATTTTAAAAAAATACAAAAATAAACTATTTTTTTGAATATTTTGATATTTATTAATTTATGCAACGATTTACAGCAAAAGATTTAACAAATTTCTATCATAATATAATCAACACTGTTAGAATCAATTAATTAAACTTGTCACAGTATTTAGAAAATGTCTTATTGTTTTAAAACATTGTACATAAAATAATATAAATATGGTTGGAAAACAAGATATTGCGCGTTAAAAACATAAATAAGCAAGAGAACGAAAGACAGAATGAGCAATGCCGGTTAATGCAATTGATTGGCTTCTTTTCGCACGTTAACAGCAGACTAAAAAAGATGATCAAGTTTTGTCCTTTCATTAAGTTACTACATTTTTAATGCAATAATTAAAATCGCACTTAATTGCTGTTAATTAATTCATTAACTGCATTTCTAGCAAACAAACCAAACAAAAAATGAATAAAAAAAGTGTTAAGTATTTATTGGTGTTAATAATCGATAGCTTTGAAAGTTTCATTATAACTTTTAAAAAATTAATAATGTATGTTGCATCATTGAATATTTGGGTAAAAAAACTTTTTCTGCGTTACTACACTTAATTACGTTTAATTTGCATCATAAAAAACACACACACAAACTATTCAAAAAATACAATCAGCTCTTCTTAATGTTTTAAACAAGAAAAAATTGACGCTTTTTGTTTATAGCAAAAATAGGAGCAACATTTTGATTGAAAAAGTCTGTGAAAAAGTGTACGTCTTTAAAGAGACATATTTTTTCAAAGCTTTAAACACATGTGTTTTTTTCTAACAGCCAAAAATGTTTTAAGAGAAACATCAGCGACAAAAATGTTATTTCGAAATTCATTTTTGAAAAATGTGTTAAAAACCATCTTTTCTTGCTACCATTAAGAACAGCCTTTTATTCCTTTTTTTCGTCAAAAAACGTTGAATGAATTTTTTACGTTTAAAAACTACTATTTTGAATATTTTTTTGATTTTCATCGAATAAGATAATAAATTTTACAGATTGAAAAAAAATCAATGTGTTTTTATTATTAAAAAGTAGAAGAAGATGACACTTGGCCAGACATTAAATATTTAAAAAAGACTCTTCTTTTCACAAAGCCGTTGTTTACATTGTTATTAACAGAAAAGCAAATCCCAGATGTTTTACTATGCACATATTTACACGCTGTATTATGATAAATTTAATATGTTCCTTAACGGTTGTTTGAAATCATTTTGCTGACGCAGGTGCTCTTCAAAAAGAGTGTAATGGGGAGCAACATTTCGATTAAAAAAATCTGTGGAAAAGTGTACGTCTTTAAAGAGACACATTTTTTTAAAGCTTTAAACACATGTGTTTTTTTCTAAAACAACTACATACTGCAGCAACATTGTAAACAATCATACGAATTTGCGAAATATCATCTTTAAACGCTTTCTATGCGTCATAAAAACATTTCATGGTTTTGTTTATAATAAGAACTCAATTATACTTTTTAAATGAAACAAAAAATATTAGTAATTAATCAAGCTTTCTCCAGCAAAGCAAATTTTGCAAATTTCCATTTTGAGTCAAACACAATGATTAAATAACACATTGCTTTATTACCATATTACATTACAGTACACAACTAAAATAATTAAAATTGCTTTCTTACAAAATATTTGATTTGCTGAATGGAAGGAAAAATGATATAACCTTCTGACATTATTACTTCTGCAATTTTCTTGTCTTGCATGAATGGTCGCTTTTCTTTTGTTGATTCTCTTGGCTTAAAAAAATAAAGCACGTGTATCTGCGAGTTTTAAAAATTGATGTTCCATAACATTTCGAAGTCGTTCATTTGGATTTTTTTGAAGCAATTTTTGAATAAACTCTTTGGCAACATCATTATTAATACCAGAAAGATCAGGTTCACCATGTAATATTTTTTCTTGAATTTCTTTTTGTCTTGCTAAATTATCATCCATTTTTAAGCTAATAAAAGGTAAATTCTTATTAATAAGTTTCGTCAATACAGTGCCATACGACCACCAATCGGAGGGATAGCTGGCTTCTTTTTGTTCAATAACTTCTGGTGCTCCAAAGCATGTAGCTTGAAAAGGAAGTATTCGAGTTGTTGAAACATTTCGAGCAAATCCAAAATCCAAAAGTCGTACATCTCCAAATTGAGTTAGTGCAATATTATCATCTTTGATATCCCTAAAATAAATGATGGATGAAAACCGTTAAATACGATTGCACCGATCATAAAAAAATAACAAAAAACCGTTACAAAAAGAAAGATAAACTGTTCAACCACGGATGCATAGAGCATCGAATCACTCATGTTTTTAAGGGTAGCACTGCCTGGGACTCGAACATGGGATCACCAGGTCAAACATCTAACCACTTGACCACATGAATAGGCATGACTGCCATTTTGTCTGTTTTGGAGCTTAAAGGCTAATTTTTCGATTATTGTGTACAGAATAATCGAGTTTTTTATGACCGAAATCAATTTTAAGTTGGGTCTAGTAAGTCAAATCTGTATTTCGCGCCATTTGGTATAAAAAATGGTCAAAGTTGAGATTTTTGAATTGACGGCAGGAGAATACGGTGAAAGATTGTGCTATGAAACTTTTTTTTGTTTTTTTGGGGCCGAAATCAAAAGATTTTAGGGTGAGGTTATAATTATGCAACGCACTTTATATCCATGGCCATGCAAAAATTGAATTCCAATAGCAATTTGATAAGCAATAACTTTAATAACTTCATAAGGAATATTTGATTTCTCTTCATCAATATGATATCTTAAAGTTTCACCAGAAATGCATTCCATAATAATAATATATTGACTATCAGCACTGAAGCCGGCATAGAATAAACTTGGAATTAGACGTGTTGCAGCACCTTTGATTAATATATCAATTTTATTCATCACTTTTTCAAAATTATCCATTGTTTAAACTTTTTAATAACACATGTTTTTGCAGAATTTCGAAGTGTACATACATTTGATTACTTCGCCAAAAGATCCTTCACCAACTACTCCCATATCTTTATTTTCAAAATAACCATCAATCCAACTTACAACATCTTCCAAAACTTCACTAAATTTTTTTTGATAATTAGAATCGCTCAACAATTCAATAGTAATAACAAAAATGTTGAAAGGCAATCTTACATAAAATAAAAATCAACTAACTTATCCATATTACTTTTTGCCTTCCAAAACAATTGATTTTCAGTTTTTTCAAAAAATTTGTTCAAAAGGAAATCCATTTTGTTATCCATCGTCAAGTTTGAAACAAGTATAATAGACGCTAAAAATATTACAAAAAAATCTTTTTATTGTTTTTTGGTAAAAATGTAAATTTATTTATCTGCACAATACCTTAAAAAATTATGTAAAATATGTGTGTAAGCGTAAACATAAAGTAAAACAACTTGCATGCATTCTGTATTGTTCGTCAAAAATGCAATCTAATGGGAAGTTTGTTGTCATTTATCGATACCTTTGAAACATGTGTATATTTAATTAAGACCACGCTAAAATTATTGCTGACTTTAAAATTTTGTGTGAACAAGTCATTGGAAAAAAATGATAGAAAAGTTTAGAGTTTTATCAGTTTCCATTTTTCAAAATTGCATAATAACCATCTTTTAAGCCTTAATTTTCCGAATACTTGTGTAAAATATTGTTGAATTATGAAAATTCAACATGTACGAAACATTAATAAATGAAGAGTCTTGCTGGCTATTCGTTGACATTGAACACTGAATATGAAGATTACGATAGTTCAAAAAATGTTCTTTTTCTTTTTTTGTGTTTTTTAACCATATTTATAGTATTTTATGTGCAACGTTTGAAAAGAAAAATTCATTTTTAAATAATGGATTGGTGCAAACAAATCATCAACGCGTCATTCATTTTGAATGTTCTTGACCGTATTTATGAAGCTTTTACTTTAAAATGTTGCATAAATTAATGAACGTCAAAATATTCAAAAAATAGTTTTTTTGGATTTTTGCTTTAAAAAAATATTGTTTTCAATGTTGCTTTTTATTTTCTTGACAGCCTATGAATGTTTGCGGTTGGGCGACAGATGGCGAAATATGGCAGAAGGAAACGATTGTTTATATATTTTTGAACAGAGTCTGTTGAACAGACATAAACAAAAAAAAACAAAAAAGTGAAAATGCATTTTTGCTAGATTGTCAATCAAAGTTACTCAACCATGTATTAAAGAATCTGTAACCAGAACAGAATTGTTTATCGCGCTTTTTATGTGCCTCAAGATTTCTTATTTTACACATTATTTCTGCTTTGTTAAATTTTCTTTTTGTGATTAAGGAAGAAAGAAAGAGAGAGAGATATCACTTGCAGCGTGCGCAGACAGAAAAAAAGAAAAAACTTTTTTTTTGAGGATCACTCTTTTCGTTGGAGCTTCAACGTCTGACAGCATTTAAAGCTTCTAATTAATTTTGAAAAATTTTTTACTTTTATTTTTAAATTCTCCATATCCGAATGTACCTTATGAGATATTGCAAAAACACAAAAGCGAAAATTTATTTTTTTGACGGTGGTCCCTAAACAAGTGAAAAGGAAAATTGATGAGAGCGAGAAAACATTGCATCTGTGTTCGAAATAGTATTTTCAAAAGAGCGTTTCTTTGTTTCATCAAAAAACGATGAAATATCTTTGTGTGTTGAATTTAAAAAAACTGAGCACATTTTTAAACATCGATCACTTAAAAGTTATTTATGTAAATAGAAACCTAAAGCATTTTGTATTATACGAGATGATTTTCATAATGATAGAAATTACAAGTGAAATCAAAGTAACACCAAACATTAAAAATTTAAAATCTATAAACTTCTTTGAAAACCAACAGTAAAACTATAACATTTATTTCACCTTTTGTCACAAATTTGAATTTCAAAATTATCATTGATTTCTTTTTTATTTGTATAATCTCCTTTTTGAAACATTACTATTTGTGATTCTGATTAGGCTGCATTAAAAGCACATTCCACAAAAATTTCATTCAAACAACGCTTTTAACATCAAAGCAGTATACAGGAGAACAACATCGAATGGTAGCCCTAGGGATACATTTTAATTTTGTGCCTTTTTCCTTCGAGCATTCGTCAATTAGATTCTAAGCTTATTTGGAAAAAAATGAAAAAACATGATTTTTTTGATTCTGTTTTTACCGATACCCTACAGTTCCGGTAAAAACAGCCTTATTTGCCTTTTTATCATTAACTTATTTTTAATTTCTTCTTAAACTCTATAAAAACATTTTTGTTTTAGATTTTGTTATTTTAAAAATGCAATAAATGAAAGCTTCACTCTAGCATTTTTTAGAAGAAAAAAATTGGACATAAGACAGCCGTGGTTGTAAAAAGGAAACATTTAAGATGTAGAAAAAAATCTAATGCTATTGCGAAATTTTTTTTTCTAAAATTTCTTGAAAAAAGCTTCTTCCTTTGTTTGGTACCACTAAAAATGGTCGTTCTTTCTTTTTTTGTCAAAAAAAGTCAATAAGATTTTCTTTAAAAAATATTTGAATATTTTTTGACCTTCCGTAAAATAAAAACTCATCAGAATGGTAAAAGCCATTAGACTTTTCATTGTTTTAATGAACAAGATACCCATCGAGGAATCATTAAAAATTATAAAACTTACACCTTCTTTAAACAATCAGTATAATTAATAAATCAATGCATTACTTTTTTCGCAATGTTTATTGAAAAAATATTCTCTTTTTTACAACAATTTATAAAAAGAAAAATTTGATTTTATATTTGTTTGGTTTGTTTTCACAAAAAATCGAAAAGAATGTAAACAAAAAAAGCAAATTACAGAGGTTTTTGGCACTATTCCATGTTTAAATACTGCTTTTAAAAAATACAAATGAAAGTTACACACTTCATTATTTGTCAAACAAAAAATGTGTAATTTTTAGAATATGCGGGTTAAGCTGTGCAGTAACATATTTAAACACTGACTCTTTTTTATTTCGTTTTAGTTCATTTTTTTCTTTTACGAGTATATCTATTTCTATGCAATATCTATAATATTTTTTGATTTCTGGCAAGTCAATAAAAATGATTATTTTACGTTACAAAATTGACTTTGCTGTTTTTATGTCTGCAGACACGCCCAACAAAATTTTGTGTCTGTGAAAACATATTTTCGCAGTTTTTTGTAAGTGTGTTTATACCGTCGGAAAAAAACTAGTATTTAAATTTTTGATCTACGATTTCAGCGCTGTAAAAATTAGTTAGTTTTTTGTGAAGCTTTAAACAAACCTGAACATAGCGAACAAATAAACACACTCCTCTAAAATTGTATTATTCATTAATAAAAAAATAATTATAACTATTTTTCAAGTTTAAATAATGGTTCTAAAGCTAGGTTTCTATCGCTGTAAAAATCTTTTATACTTTAAACGCTTTTACGTTAATTGCAATTTACAAATTCAAAGTTCATCGAAATAAAGATCATTTAACTTCTTGTCTGTACTGCTTCTATTCAATATTTCAAATCAGAAAATACATTACAAAAAAAATGCTTTCATCTTTGCTCTGTTCCAACAGACCGTTGTAAAAAAATATTTATTGTTTAAAAAACGTACAAATGTCGTCGCGATTTTAATTTTTTCAAATTTAAAGGAGATAATATTATCTTGAATATTATTTTGAATTTGTGGAAACTAAATATGATCAATAAATCTGTCACACTTTTTGCCTTAAATTTGAGTTTAAAACTGGCTTTTTACTTTTATTAATTACAAATTTTCTCTTTCTTTAAAGCATTGTTTTTCATTTGTTTAAAAACATGAACTGCAATGTATTTCATACCAGATACAAAAACTGCAACATTGCATTTTTTTATTTCAGTCAAATATATGACACAAATTTCTTCCGTTTTTATTTTTTTCCGCAGCTGACGTTAAAACATCATTTATCATTGGAAAAAAAAGAAGTGTCTTCGCATATTTTTTACATTAAAAGAAAATAATATTTGTTTGAATATTTTTTGTAATAAATTGAAGAAGAAAAAAAAAGGTTATACACGTATTTAAAAACACAGCTGTTTTTTAGATAAACAATAAAAATTAACACAGTGATCCCCACAGAAGCAGAAATCAATTGTTATTCATTTAAAATGGTTATTTTTTCGAAATAAAAATAAGGCTTGTAAATTTCCCCTTTTATTGTCCCAAATTTAACTTTGACAAAACAAAAAAACGACGAAAATCAAGGTTGCTTATGAATTAACTTGTTTCTGTCATTCACATATTTTGTTTAAAAAAATTTTTTTGCCATAAAACAGAATTTTTTTTCTGAATTGGCTTCCATAAACAGTGACTAAATGTATAATGGAAGAAAATGTTTGCTCTGCTGCAGTACGTTCTTCCTATGATACTGGTAATTTTGAACTTTAATGCGCTGCTTTAATTCTTCAGATTAAACAAATTTCTTTTGGTAATAAACAACTTCCAGCAAATTTTGATAACAAAATTGTTCTTGCGAGAAATAATAAAATCTAGTTTTTGTTGTGTCTCACATTTGAATCATAAAAAGTGTAAAATATTTTATGTTGGTTTTTTGCACAAAAGAAATGTTCAAAATGAAACAATAAAAAACATCGAAGAAAAATAGCTATTTTTCAACGATATTCAGGCAACTGTTGTTTACACTTTTGCTAGTTGTGAATGCAAGTGTAATACTGAAGAGAAAAAGAATAAAAACACAACTATAAAAATTTTAAGATTTTGAATATTTTAAGAGTGAATAATGTTTGTAATTTATAGTTATTAAAAAATTTTTATGTGAAACATTATGCAAGTATGGAAAGTTATCAAAATATGTTACAACTGGATAACATTATTTAAGTTTTGGTGATGACGTTATTCTGCATTTGCTTTCGATGTTTGACGTATTTCACCGGGGCAAAACCAAAGGGGACAGCTTTAAAGGAATGGTAAACAAAAACTGCAATTAACACGTGACAGGTTTAAAAATATATGGAAAATATGAGAAATAATAAATTTTGTTTTTGTCGTGTCTAAAGTGTGAGTCATAATGAGTGTAAGAAAGTTATGATTCAATTGACCTTTTTTTGCAAATAAGAAAACAACAAAAAATATCGATGTAAAATGGTTCTTTTTCAACGAAATTCAAGCAGTTGTTGTTAAAAACTTTTGCTTGTGTTTACAGTAAAAGAATGCATGCAACTTTTTAAATCTTGCTTTAAGATATGAGTTTAATTATTTAAAAGTTTGACCTCAACTGTTAAAAACTTTACTGTAAGATTTGCTGAAAAGCAAGCTCACAAAGAAACTCCAAACAACATGCAATAAACTTGTGCAAAATAATAATTTAAAAAATGTTGCGTTTGTAGTATTTTCATCATCTAAATTATTTAACATAGTTAATTTTTGTTACTTCCTGTTTTAAGGATGCTAAATAAAAAGTTATGAAATATAAAATTTTAAAAATTTCCAAGTTTTCTTCCAAATATTTTATTTGCAACCACAAAAATATATTAATAAAATGGTTGCAATTTTTATTAAGATTGCAGCACAAAGTGTGAAAGAAAATATTAGGGCTCACAAGCGGGTCTATTTTCTATATGGCGTTCAATAAAATTTCAACAGCCAATTTTTGATCGACATTGCAGACAACAGAGAAAAATAAAGAATATGTTTTTTTGTTGTAATGTATTTTTGCTCTTAAAACCATAGCAGATGTCGCAAACAATATTTTTGGAAAAAACGACATTCACTATTTTGGTGTAGCTGTATTAAACGTTTGTCTTTTGAATATTTCTAATTTAAAACGCATTAAAATTAGTGAAACACATTTTTTTAAATTGATGTTTAAATATTATGTACTTGTTAAAACATATACCAGCTCAATTATCTTTCCTAGATCAATAATAAAGGATATATTATTTTTTACAATTAATTACACCTATTTTTCCCCTTTATTTTGTAGTTTTAACTAATATGATGCAAAAATTCAAAACAAAGTTCATTCTCAAGCTTTTCCTTTTTTTAAATGACTAAATTTCAGTATACTACAAACAAAACATAAAAACAGTCATTAAACTTTAGCTTTCTTTTGATTAAAAAATGTGCATAATGGAACAGCAAAATAGATGTGCCGCTTTGGCATTCTCTCTGTCAGTTTGCTACACAAACTGTGCTTCACTAAAATCCAAAACATCCGTTTTATCTTCCCATCCTTTGCTTGTATAAAACAGCAAAGGATCTCTTTCTTTTTATCAGTCAGCTTTTCAGTCAGTTTTTCAGTCAGTTATCAGTTTCAATCAGTTTTTTAGTGACATCCGTTTTTTATCCATTCTTTTATCATACACTTTTTTTAATCGTAAAATGTATTAATCGAATAAAACAAAAGAAGTTAATCTCTTCTTCATACTCTCAACTATACAACTTTACGATATTAGTAATGTTGTATTCTTGCGCCGCTATCAATGCATCATTTCCCGTGAAATGATGATTAACTTTTTGCTTTTACTTTTTTTTTCCTCTCTTTCTTTCCGTATAAATAAAATCACCGTTTTCTCTAATCAATAAACAATCTTACGATTTCATTTCGTAATAAAAGACGAAGAAAAAGAATTGTATTTGTCACCGTCATTGAAAGCAATTTTTTATCAGAATTTAATTCTTAAAGCAATATATTGCCGAAAGACAATGTCTGCTCCAGTGATACTATTGATTCGAAAATGTGCTTGATTCCGTTTTCTGTTAGTCATTTTTTCAGACATAACAAACAAACAATTATTCAAATAAAACCAATTCCTCCTGGTAATGAAAGCTTCTAGATAATTTCTTGATACCGCTGGTAAATATAAGAAATAGTAAATTTACTTTTTGTTGTGTCTTTTTCTCAATTTTTGTTTGCTTTTTGATGCGTTTTTATCATATTTATTAAAAACTTTAATGCAAATTCGCATGTACTACTGTAGTCTAAATTGTTCTATACAATCTTACCTAACAAAACAATTTATTTTTAAATATTAAACTAATCAAAGATAAAAAATTATTTTAAAAAACATGAGCACAACAAAAAAAGCTCAACAAAAATTAATTTCAATTTTCAGTCGTTTTGCAGCATCTTGAAAGCACTTTTTCAAAAATTTATTTGCAACAAAACCATCAAAACCAATTTGAAGTTCATCTAATTTTGAAGTATTAATTTTTTGTTGAATTTTTATTATTGCATCTTTCAGCACTAAAGCAAGAAGAAAATCAGGAGATGCTTGTTTTTGATCATCTGCTGTTTGTACTGTAACCATTGAAGTACCATCACTTGATTTAGACAACGAAAATTTTCATTTTGGATTTACGAGAAATAAAGATGTTTGGGAGCATAGTTGAATGACATCTAAAGAAATCGATGGCTTGGTAAAAGAATATATATGAAAAGTATTTACCATAACATATTCAGGCTTCTTACTGTATACTTCCAAAGCAGCTTTTCCAAAGATTGGTTTCTTTTCAGCAAAAGAAATATAAATGGGAATTCTTTCTGCATCTATAAAAAGGTTACTGTAGTTCTCAGTAAAAAATGCAATATTTTGAAGCTGGATTGTATACAGTTGCTACTGAATGCAATCTTGTTATCATTACTATTATAACTAAAATCCTACAGTAAAATTCAATACTTCGGTATTTCGATACCGTAATTAATAATTTCTAAAACTGTCAAAAACTCAAGGATTAAATTTTTATAATTATAAGTAACTGAGCTCACAGAAGTAATAAAGTGGTTTCACGTTAAAAATCAATTCGGCAGTTCATATGGAGCACCTAGTAACTTAAACAATCTTTACTTCTACCGTATTCCATATTACCATTCCAATAAAAAATTACTTACCAGTAACACAATTTTCCAAAACAAAATAATAATCATTTTGTGTAAATCGTATTGTGGCCTTATTACGTTGTCGTTGTTCATCATCATCAAAAGAACCAAAATTCATCCGTTTTTCTTCCAATTTTTCATTATCATTTTCTTCAACTTTAAAATTGTAAAATCCATTTGAATTAACTTTAAGAATTGTTTTGACTTTCTTTGATTTGAATGTTGAAAAATGGATATCTTGAAGTAATTCATCAATTGTTAGGTGGGAAGAAGCTTTTGCAATTAGCTAAAAAATGGATGTGAATTAAACAAAGAAAAAAAAACAAGATAAATATTTTAAAGTAAAGATTAGGGGGTGAGCTTTTTTGCATATTTAGGAAAGTGAGAAGCAAAGAACTGAAAGCTATTTTTTGGGGGGTGCTGCATGCTTGATTTTTTTGTGAGGAAGAAAAAAGGAAAGAGAAAAGATTTGATTTGAAAGGAGTCTGGATGGATAGATGGATGATAATAAAAATAGATATGATGATGTGATGATATTAATTTTAATAATGTTTTGTTATTGAAAAATAGATCAAAATAAATAAATGAATGAATATACGCATAGTGTGGGTTGAAAAAAAGAGTTGAAATCATTCAAATTTTATTAATTTAATCAGCTTTTTTTTTGGATGGTCTTCTTGGCGGTGTTCTCGGAGATGATGGCCTCCTCGGTGGTGTCCTTGGAGGAGATAATGGTCTTCTTGGTGGCCTTCTTGGTCTTGGAATTGCAGGAATCCTCAAAAAATAAATGAATAGATAGCTTTCATGTAAATACGGTGTATATCTTTACTGATTAATTTATTAATAATTCTTTGTACATAATTGTAATAAAGAAACAGGAATAATTTTGTTTTTTCAAACATGCAAATATCAATTTTCATCAAAACATGCTTAACCAACAGTAAAACAGTAATTTAAGAAAGTGTTAAATATGCTTTCTTTTGCAAGAAAGCGTCCCAAAATTTATTAGAATTTAATGCCACATTAAAAATGAGCAAAAAAAAACCCGAAGGTTTACCTTAAACTTTGGGTAATTAAACCAACTAATTCGGTCTTGAAAGATAAAATAAATGCAATACATTTTTTCTTACAAAAGACACGTTTCATCTTTTTTTGCTTCTAAAAAAGACAGAGAAGCAAAGAACTGAAAGCTATTTTTTGGGGGTGCTGTTTTTTTGTGAGGAAGAAAAAAGGAAAGAGAAAAGATTTGATTTGAAAGGAGTCTATGGATGGATAGATGGATGATAAAAATAGATATAAGACGACTATAACTAAAATATTTTGGATGCCCACCAAAAAAGAGGTGAATCTGCTGTTTTTCACTCATTTCAAATTTCTTTTCAAATTTTCTTGAATTTATTGTTTTTTACTCACAGATAAATGCTTTGAGTGAATTTTATTAGATTCACAATATTTTGAAATTGTATTAGTCATTTACTTAGTCACTAATAATTTGAGTGAAAAACAGTGAATTCACATCATTTTTTGTTGGCATCCAAAATATTTTAGTTATAGTCGTCTTATATGATGATGTGATGATATTAATGTTAATAATGTTTTGTTATTGAAAAATAGATCAATTTACAAAATATTTTTATTTTCAAAATAATCATTTTTTCCAATTTTACAAAATAGTTTTGACTAAACGAAAAGCGTCGAAAAACCTGCAGGTTTTCGACGCTTTTCGTTTAAAAAAAAGGAAGCTTTCTTGTCTGAAAAGTATTAACGTTTGTTTGCAAATTTAAACTCAGAAAAGACTTCTATACATTGTTAAAAAATTCGTGTATTTTGTGTATAGTTTGATATATGATTATGATTTTTTTTTGCTACCTTTTGTATCATATAAAACTTTGGCTTTTTTGCACGAAAGAAGTGTACAAAATGAAACTACAAAAAATATCGAAGAAAAATATTTCCTTTTCAGCGACATTCAAACAACTGCTGTTTACGCTTTTGCTAGTTGCAAATGTAAAAAAAGAAAAGAAAAAATTTGTATAGTATTGAAGAGAAAAAATACTATAAAAATTTAAAGATTTTGAATATTTTTAACAGTAAATACCAATCATTAAAAATTTTACTTGAAAGAAACTGCAAATTTACGAAATCATCTGACTATGTAATCGATAATTAACGTTATTAAAGCTTTGGTGGAAATGTTGTTCTACATTTGCTTTTGTTGTTTAACGTATTTCATCGTGACAAAAACAATGAGAAAAATTTAAAGGAATTGTCAACAAAAACTGCGATTAATAAATGGCAGATTTAAAAAGCATATTTAAGTTCTTTTATTTTGTTACAATAATTGATTTATCAGTAAAACTAAAAACCTTGTTTTACAAAATATTTCCGCATCTATTAGTATTTTCAAATTTAAAACTAGCTCATACTTCTCAAGACACCATTAAACATGATGCTGACATCACTGGATATTTTCACTCTCTATGGCAGTCATTCAATCGATTCACTTTGTTTTTCCACATGAAGGAAAGCAGCACTCTTTTCACTTAATAATGTGTATCAATGTGACCTGAGAAAAGGCGGTGAAAATGTTTTATTGTCCAGAAAACTTTTTTTCATTAACTTTTTCATTTCCTGTTCATTAATTTTTTTTACTTGCTGTGCCTGCTTTCATTGTCTACAATTTTAATTTTTTTAATTATTCTTTTTTTTAGCCTTCTTCTTCATCAACTCGTTCTATAGCTTGATTCCAACGGGCTTTTTCATCAAAGAGTTTCAACAATGAGGTAAGAATATTTTATAGAAAAAAGTTTCAATCAAATGATGTTTATTTTTTAGTTTTCCAAAGACAAAAGAATTTAGTTGTTTTAACTCAAAATATATAGAAGATGAATGGAAATTTGGTTATGATGAAGCAGGAACTCCAAAAAGTCGAATTATTGTTACATCCAAAGATAAAAATGGTAAAGAATTTATTCGTCAATATGATAAAGAAGTAGGAGCAGTATTCTATTGTGTTGGATGTCTTAAGAAGCAGCTTTTGTGTTATGGTAAATTTGTTGACGGAATATTTAGTGCTCCAGTATTCCATTTTTGCAATAGAATTTCTGTTGCTGCAAATGCTGAAGAACAACAAGAAAAAGAAATCAAATTTTTCAATCATTGCAAAGAACTGGTTCCTGCTTCTACAGTCTAGTCATTTGTTAAACTTCAATATCAAGATTTCTCATTTCCAACTCCCATTATTCGATATTTAATAAAGAATCCAAAAACTTCTTCAAATTATGACAAATTGGTCAAAAGTTGTAAATGGTTTTATTTTAGAAATCAGCTAAATCTTGAACCAAAATCAACGATAACTCAAAAAAGCAATGGTGTAGTTTTGATTCATGAATGGCCACTTCAATGGGATGTTCAGAATTAATTCTCTGCATTATATTATTGATTTTTTTTTCATGTTTTGACTTATTGTATTATCAGTGTTGTTTCTGGTGTTGTATTTACGACAAGAAAAATCAAAATACAAATTTGTTTTCTGCCAGTGGGTTTCTTTCTGACACATTTAAACGAATTTATCCTCTATCTTTTTTGTACAGCATGCTGAAAACATCATATAAGTGAGTTTAAATTTATTTTTAACAAAAATATATATTTAAAAGACAAGGATCTCAGAATATTGGATTTTAGCATCCGTAAAGAAATTTCACAGGTCTCTTTTGAAATAAAAGTCCGCAAAAAAACCGATGAATAAATGATGACATTGGTATTTTTTATCGCTCATTTTCCAGTGAACACTTTTAAAAGCAAACGTGAATGTGTTATCGAAAGCAGGAAAAGCTTACTTGTTTGTCAAAAAAGTGTACATCTCTCTTTACGACAAATATTCTTTTTTGCCTTCTTTAAATTTAAAAAAAAGATTCTTGGTGTTTTAATATATTTTAATGGTCTTTGTATTAGTTTGTTATGACAAATAATATAGATTATAAAAAAAACAAATATGTCTTAGTTTTAAACAATAACATTTTGGCAAAAACAAACTTGAAGAAACAGTATTAAAACTAGACAGAAATTATTGCTTACTTTAAATTTTTATACACAGAAGATATTGCACTAAAAAATTTGAATTTTATGCCTTTATTTTCGATTATTTCTTTTTTGAGGCATCCACCGTCACAGTCGATCAGTTATCTTAAATAAAAATAGTTCTCAGAGACTGTAAAATTACTGTAAAAATTGATCAAAATTTGCTAAAAAAGAACGAAATCTTTAACTCCAGACTTTTTTTTTGGATGAAAAAAAGCAATCTACAGGGGTTTGACAAAAAATCGAATAATTTTCAAATACACACTCAAGCCGCCGTAAAAAAACATTTATTGTTTAAAAAACGTAGAAGTGTCGTCGTGATTTTAAATTTTCCAAATTAAAAGAATATAATATTTATTTTAATATTTTTTAATTATTGAAAAGAAAATTCATTTTGACGCTTGTAACAAATTTATGTGTTTCGTTTTGTAAAAAATGATTGAAACAGTTGCTGATCGAACAGATAAAAATGCCAATATAAATTTAAAATACTTAAACTATTTATCGAGACAACAATATAAGCAGTAAATCTGTCACACTTTTTGTCATAAAAATGAATCTAAAAATGGCACTTTACTTTTTTCAGTGTGTTTAAAGAAGGCATAAAATGGCCATTGAACTTTAGCTTTTGTTGCAAATAAAAAGTATACGGAATGAAACATCAAAAAATATCGAAGAAAAATATTTCCTTTTCAGCGACATTCAAACAACTGCTGTTTACGCTTTTGCTAGTTGCAAATGTAAAAAAAGAAAAGAAAAAATTTGTATAGTATTGAAGAGAAAAAATACTATAAAAATTTAAAGATTTTGAATATTTTTAACAGTAAATACCAATCATTAAAAATTTTACTTGAAAGAAACTGCAAATTTACGAAATCATCTGACTATGTAATCGATAATTAACGTTATTAAAGCTTTGGTGGAAATGTTGTTCTACATTTGCTTTTGTTGTTTAACGTATTTCATCGTGACAAAAACAATGAGAAAAATTTAAAGGAATTGTCAACAAAAAAAATTTTCTGCATAAAGTTTACTATGCAGAAAATTTTCTGTTTTATATTTTCTCTTAGTGCCCTCACAAAGAGCACAAACAAAAAAAATCAATAAGTTTGATACTGAAACTTTATTTACAATTTTTATTAATGTTTTGAAATGGATCTATTCTTTATTATCTTCATATTACAACATGATTACGTTTTACTTTCTGCATGAAACATTTTGAATGGCTTTTGTCATACATAAAATATTCGAAACTTTCAAGTTTTTTTCACATATTTTGTTTGCAATAAATTTTGCGACTAAGAAATGGCAATATTTTTGTGTGTTAAAAGATAGCATAAAAAGGTCACTGTACGTTGACTTTTTAACAAAAAAGAAGTGTACGAAAAAGTGTTTCCCTTTAAAGATATTCAAGCAGCGTCTGTTTACACTTTCACTTCTTGGAAAAGTAAAGGCATATTATAAAAAATGGATAAAGATTTTTTTGTTTTTTGAATATTTTAAGAGTTAATTGTGGTTTAAAAAACAATGGTTAAAAAATAAACTTATTAATTTTTAAAACGCATTTTGTTTGCAGATAGATGTCAACAAAGCCCAACAACGATTTCAATTTAAAAATGGAAAAAGGTTTCACCTAAAAATAACAGTGTGAAAAAAATGTGATTCAAGGAAGGTATATGTACAAATCGATTTCAACAAGTCAAAAAAATATTAAGACGTAGTCTATGACAGTTTCAAAATGGAGCGGCACATGCAAAAAATTTAAATTGGCTGAAATTTGGCCTATGGGTAAATCGACCCAGGAGAGAAAGATGTTGTCGCCCATTTTTCTCAGGAAGAAAGATTACGGTAGTTACAGTACCCGCAATGTGTTACACATGCATTTTTCATATAGCTATTAAACGACGGCAAAAAAAGTTTTTGACATTATTCTTTCATTTTAGTGGTTATCAAATTCGGGGAATCCGAAAAAATGATTTTTTAATATTATTAATATTTGGAAAATTTTTTAAAATGCATTTTTTTACATATGATAATGAGGTACACCTATAATCTTCAACTTTAATCTCACTGGATTTTGGAAAAAAAACTAAGATTTTTTTTTAAAAAAGTGGTAATATATCAATGTAGTTGTCTAGGAAACAGCTTTTCAGAGACATTTTGTCTTATTTTCATTTGCTTTTTGAATATAAATGTAAAAAGATATTTGTATAGCATAAAAAACTTATTTTTTCATAAAAGTTTTTTGCAACATTTTCTTTTTTCTAAAAGTTGAGAATTATAATTAAAGCAAAAAAATTGCAGTATTGCACCTTTGCTTTAATTTTTGTTTTCATTGATACAAAATTCTAAGAATCTGAAAGTAGCAGTCTGTTTGTGGTGTTTCGCTGTTGCTTTTTTCTTGCAGAAACAAGTCACAGCAATGTTTGACTATGATGATGTTCCAAATGGTCGGATTGTAAATTTAATGCTTATTTGATGGAACTTTCTAATTTAGAACATCAAAATTTATTTCTTCTTTTTTGCATGTTTTGACAAAAAAATGTGAGTATATTTCATTTTAGTTTTTAATAACCAAAACGTTTCTAACTGACGGTTGATTTGAGGCCCACATATTTTTCCTATATACTTGTCTTACAAGTGCTTGTAGTGAGGGACAAAATATCAGCAATCAAATCCTGATTCTTGGGATTTAATAGCTTAATGAATATTGGTAATAAATAGCACAAAAATAACTATTTTTGTTATAAAATATCCAAATTTCTGCACAATGAATACTTTTCAAATATTACGCGTCTATGATTAATGAATTAATTAAGTTATCCTTGCTATTGTTCCACACTAATATCATTAGAATAAAAATTTTATAGCAAAAATAGATATCATCTGCTATTTATTAGCTATATCCATAATCCTCCTAGGGAGGTGTCAGGAAAAATTTTGCAACCAATTTCTTGTGCATTATTTTTCTTATAAAAAAGTTCCAGTAAAATGGCAAAAAGGGAATTTGCAACCCTAATATTAATATTGGTTTAAAGTGTTTCTAATATTTTAACCACCTAAATATTGGTAAAATTTGTCCCTGATATATAAAATGGGCATGCGGTTAAAAGCAACCTTTATTTATGGTTAAAAGTATCCCAAATATTTTAACCACCTTAATATTGGTTAAAGTGACCCAAATATTTTTATTAACAATAATAAGTGTTAAAGTAATTTAAGAATTTTTTTATAAGTAAAATGCATATCTCTGTTGCAACAAAAGGTGTGACATAAAGCAATATGATTACTGCAATTTTGGTTTTTTTAATTTAATCATTTCCTTGTCAAGTTATCAAATAATGGCTCAACAAATGATAGAAAGAAGAAGAAGATTTGTGTATTGTGAATTTGAACCTGGTGTTGCTGAAAGTCAGCAAGATGATGAATATTCTGTTGAACCACCAGCGGCAAAGAAAACACGCGGGGCAAATGTTAAATATGTTTATTATGGTATTGCAGAATCACTGGAAGATCTTATGCAAAAAGCAACTGAAGCTGGACTATTTTGGTAAGTACACACATGTTGATATAAATAATTAATCTAAATTTTTAGCAAAGAAAATAAAAATGGACGTGCATATTTTCAATGTCGAAAATGTCCACTTAAATGGAAAACAAATATTACAACAGATTCGAAAAGAATTTCAAAGAAATCGTCGCTGTTGTTGCTCGTTCAACTTTATATGATGATGAATACACTTGCAATTGTCCAATTGGTACTCTTCGAAAACATTGCAAACATGTTCTTGTTGTTGAATGCTTAAATGGTAATAGAGAATGGCCAAATATTACATTATTACGTCACACAATACAACAAGCTGAAAGAAATGGACGTGTTGGAAGACCACGAAATCATACTCGAGCATTAGTTGTTGATTAATGTTTTATTGTTTTGTATTTTTTTATTATTTTTTTCTTGTATAAATATTATCTATTGATTTAATGATCTAATTTATTATTTGGGACACTATTAACCAATATTTGGGTGGTTAAAATATTTGGGACACTATTAACCAATATTTGGGTGGTTAAAATATTTGGGACACTATTAACCAATATTTGGGTGGTTAAAATATTTGGGACACTATTAACCAATATTTGGGTGGTTAAAATATTTGGGATACTTTTAACCAAAATTTGGGTTGGAAATTAACTTTTTGCCTATAAAATGCGTTGGTTAAATCAATAGACATTATTTGTACAAAAAAAATAAGAAAAAAAATAAAAAATTAATCAACAACTAATGCTCGAGTATGTCCTCATTTTCTTTTAGCAACCTCCATCTTACCAAAAAGTCAGTATCCAAGTCAGTCCCATTAGTTTCAACGACAGCAGAAAGGTAGCAGTCTCAAGAGAGTCATTCATTGCAGTTACTCTCATCCTTTTCTTTCCTCCTTTTATTTGTTGTTTTTCATTGTCTTGTATTTTATATATTATCATAGTATATAATAAAATATTAATATTCCCCCAAACTTCTTACAAATATTCTAATTTATTACTCCCTACCCTGTCATTCTCTTTTCCACAAGAGGAGGATTTGGCAGCTGATATTTTGTCCCTAACTATCCATTAGCAAGGCAAGTATTTGGACAAAATCTTTTCCCACAACTCCACTGTCAGTTAGAAACGTCGACAGTAAGATGATGAAAAAGAAACTTAAGCTGCACGAAATAAAATTCAGCGTAATTGATTCTATAATAACTGTCTTAAAGAGCATTAAAATTTTAAAAAAAAGTAATAAATTATTCTTTACAAATGCAGGTTAATTGCTGCAACAAAAAAATATATAAATAGCTAGTTCCAAATGAAGGAAATCTTTAGTATAAGACAAAAAACACCAGCTTTAAAAATGTTTAAATGTTTCTTTAATAAGAGATTGAATGCAACTTATCGATTAATCAATGAGTGTTTGTTTTAAAGTCAACAACGACAGTTCATTTTTAGTGATAAAAGTTTTGCACCTTTGCTGCTCCCTTTTTTTGATTTGACAATGCTTCACTACATAAGCAATAAAAAAAATCTATAACAAAAGTTAAAACGCTTGCTTCAGCAAAAAAATGGAAAAACTTATTTCACCGCTTTTTCAATGATCTGACTTAATATAAAAAGATTTAGGTAAACATCCAACATGTCCTTTCATGGTTATGGTCAATACTCACAACAACAATCGAGAGCCATTTTTACAAATCATTCCTTTTCCATGATTGATAATATTCTAAGTAAATTGGATGAAAACAAAATTTATATTGGTTCAACAGATTTTTTGAAAGCTATTGATGTAAGATTTCTGTTTATAACTTTCTGTAGCAGCAATAAAACTTTATAGAATGATTCATTTTTTAATTTATGGAAAGAACTTTGGAATAATAATGTGGACATTAAAAGACAAGGTGATTTTTTGCAGTTGGTTGCTGCCGCAACTTCTGAGCCTCATCCACAAATATATTATTCTACTCAAGCTTTTATTGTTAAAGTATTACAAAGCGGCTTAATTCAAAAAATTGTTTCTAAACAAATTGCTGTAATGATTCGGGATCCAAATAAACAAAATGAACAATACGCAAAAATAGTGCACCATTTAACAGAAATTTCAATTGCTGGATTTAGGTTTGCACCTACCGAAATGGGAGATATTAATATTATCTGTGTTGATAATATATTAAAAAATATGGAACATGTGAATTTTTTAACGCTTGAAACAAAGTTATTGCTTGAACAACTTAAAACGCAATATTTGGTAAAAAAGGAGAGATGTTTTTTGGCGGTTTTCTTAAATATGCAATTTAGGAATTTCAAAAAATGCAAGAAGAAGAAAGCTCAAATCAACATACACAACAGCAATCACATTTTCAAATTTCATCATTTACGGTCAGCAAAGAAAAGCCAACAGATGACTTTCGAAAATTATCTATTATTCCACTTCCAGAAGAACTTGCTCCTAATTATAAGCCATTTATAAGAAGTGCAATTGTTGAAGGCCGATATCCATCTGATAATGATTATCTTGATGTTCAATTTCGGCTGATGAAAGAAGACTTAGTGCATAAATTTCGTCAAGGAATAGCTATTCATGAAACCGATAATACTGATATATATGTTTATAGAGATGTAAGACTTGATCCACCAACTTTACATTATTCTAGTGGTGATAATATTCATTATGCAAATATCAAAGTTAGCTTGTTTTTCTTTCTTTGTTTTTTGCTTAACAACATTTTAGATTTCCAAACAAACGCTAAACAATAAAACAATGAAATATAAAAGTCTGCTATGTCTCTCTTCAGATAATTTTAAGAAAGATTTTTTATTTGCGATTGTTATTGATCGAGATGAAAAGCATCTTAAGGAAGGAAAAATTGGTATAAAATTTGAAGGAAATAAATTTGAGGTTGATGTAAAAGGGGAATATAGCATGGTTGAGTCATCGGCTTTCTTTGAAGCATATCGGCATGTTTTGACAACACTTCAAGTATGCCGTTTGTAATTTTACTTTTTCTATGCAGTGAATAATTTCAGAGCTTCAAATGCGATAAACCAATTCCATTTTCAAAATATTTGGTTAAACTTAATACAAAAATTGAAAAACCAGCATACTTAAAAAATGTAAACTATTTTGATTTTTCACCGGTTCTTACAGAAAGTGCTAAAAGAAGATTAGTTTCAACAATATTACATCCAACGCAGATTTCAAATTTTAATTGTGACGATTTTGGAATGAATGAAAGCCAATTTGATGCATTCAAATTCGCTTTATCTTCTGATTTAGCAGTACTTCAAGGTCCACCAGGTACAGGAAAAAGTTATATTGGTTCAGCAATTGCAAAATTCTTGTTGAATGATACTAATTGGGGCACATGGAATCCAGATCCAAGTGATGAACGTCCACTGTTAGTGGTGTGTTATACGAATCATGCATTAGATCAATTTTTGACACATATTGCTGGATTTGTAAATGGAGAAGATATTGTTCGAGTTGGTAGCAGATGTAAAGATCCACTTATTCAACAGTAAGTAAAAACGATAGGCATTTCTTGATTTTAAAAGAGTAGATATCATACAGTTTTCTTCTTCAGATTTATGTTACATAATAAACGACATGAAAGGAGTGAAGCCAAGATCAGCTACAACGATTTACAAAACCAGATAAATCCGTTGCTTCAAAATATTTCAAAAAATCTTGAATATTTAATTCAGCTTGAAACCAGGCTTGCAAGCAACAATGCTTTATGTTCCAGTGAAAACTATGGCAGATATGCGAATAATATTTTATTCTCAAAACTTTCTAGCGACGAGGAGGTAGTAGCATGGTTAACCACTCATAAAAGAAGTGAAACGGAATATCCTTATGATGTTGCCCTAATTCGACAGCTAGTTGAATGGAATGTTCCAGAAATAAAAGCAAAAAATATTTACGCTGATGCTTGCAGAAATCAACGAGAAATAGATGTTACAAATTTGTTTCATGAATTAAAATCGCCAAAATATAAAAATCTTCCTAGTCATTTAAATGATGAAAATAGTAAATGTTGGCCAAAACACGAGCATATAAATGAATTAATACAACTTGGTGAATAGTTTTAATTAAAATAGTTTTTTTTTAATATAAATATCTTTTATAGGTTATCCAGAAGAGCTGGCTATTGAAATGCTGGCATCTGTTAAAAATAATATAGAAGGAATTCGAATGGAACATGATTTTATGACCGTTCAACTTGCAAATACTGATCTTGTTGAAATTTATAAAGCTAAATTAAAGCTAATTCAAGATTTCTTAAATCCAAAATCTGTTAAAACAGATACCGAAGAACCCGATAACATTGACAACAGTAAAGATGAGAATGAAGAAGAAGAAGAAAATAGTTACGGAGTAAGTATTCAAACACTTTATTTAAATATTTGCATGCATATTTGTTGCTTTAGGAATGGCAAATCCCAGAAAATTTGAAGCCATATTGTCACATTATTTTACAAGCTAAACCAATGACAGAAAATGAAGCCTATAATGAATGTGATATATGGAAGCTATCGTTGTTATCTCGTTGGAGGCTCTATCAATTTTGGATAGCTGAAGCTCAAAAAGCTAGAAAGCGTGAGATTGCAGATACAGAAGGGAAATATCGACATTTTAAAAAATTACTTGACGAACAAAAAACTATTGTTGATTGTGAAGTTATAAAAAGGGCAAAAGTTATTGGAATGACAACAACTGGAGCAGCAAAATATCAAAGTATTACAAGTCGTTAGTTTTTGAAAATTACTTGGTGATAATTTTAGGTACTCTACGATCTATTAAACCCCGAATTGTTATTGCTGAAGAAGCCGCAGAAGTTTTTGAAGCGCATATTGTTACAAGCTTAACAGAAGCTTGTGAACATTTAATTCTTATTGGTGATCACAAACAACTTCGACCAAATCCAGCTGTTTATGATTTAGCAAAAAAATGTCATCTGGATATTTCATTATTTGAGCGATTAATTAAAAACAAATTCCCATATAAAATGTTAAATTATCAACGTCGAATGCGACCGGTAGCTTTTTTTCTTGTCTTTTTCTCCCATAATTTTTAAAATTTTAGGAAATATCTATGCTTATGAAAAATCATTTCTATGAAAATTTACATGATCATGAAAATGTCAAAATCTATCCGCATGTTTTGGGAGTTACTAAAGATTTATTTTTTATCAATCATAAAAAATCTGAAACAACAAGTAAACTAGATGGCTCACATAAAAATGAATATGAGATTAATTATGCTTTAAAGTTGGCAAAGTATTTTCTACAACAAGGCTACGAAATGAATCAGGTGGCTATAATTTTGAACTGTTCCAGAATCAAATGTAACATTTTTTAGATTACTATTCTGTGCCCATATTCAAATCAATCCATAGCCATTCAAAATGAAAGAAAGAAAATACTTGGTGAAGACAATGCTATTCGAATAGATACAGTTGACAATTATCAAGGAGAAGAATCAGATATTATAATTTTATCGCTAGTGCGAAGCAATAATTATGACGGCAAAATTGGATTTTTAAAAGTAAAGCTTCTGATTTTGTTTGTAGAATCACTCCTAGGCTTTAGATTTCAAACCGAAAATGTGTTGCATTATCACGTGCAAAAATTGGTTTATACGTTATTGGTAACATGGTTTTTATTGCATCAGCTGAAAAAAACAAATATGGTCATGTTAAAGAACATCAGTCTTGGGAAAGCATTGTAAAAAGCACAAACAAAAATGGTAATATTTCTGATACGTTTATCGTTAAATGTCAAATGCATGGAAAAATACAAGTATGTTTTAAACAGCAAAAAGATGAAAAAGAAAAATTTTTAAGGAAATAAGAACACCAAATGATTTTGACACAAAATGCATAGAAGGCGGGTGTCAGCAAAAATGCAACAGAGATTTAAAATGTAGACACAAATGTACGAGATACTGTCATGGTGATGATATGGACCATGCCAAAACAATTTGTCATCAACCATGCCAAAAACTGTGTCCTTTTAAACATGAATGCAAAAAAGAATGTTGGGAAGTAAGAAACAATATTTCAAAAAAATTATTAATAAAACATTTCCCTGCAGGAATGTGGTCCATGTGAAGTTAAAGTTAAGAAAATCCTCGATTGTGGACATGAAGCTGTTCTTCCATGTCATGTTGAGAGCAAAGAATGTGAAAAACCATGTGATCGTTTGCTTGCTTGTGATCATCAGTGCCCTAAAAAGTGCCATGAAAAATGTCCAACAATTTGTGAAGTAATGATTACTGCCAAACTTGGTTGCGGAAAGCATCGTGGACAAAAGAAATGCAGCGAAGATCCTCTGACAGTAAAGTGTATGCAACCTGTAAAGAAACAATGGATTTTGTGCGGACATTCTGCTGATACCTTTTGTTATGTGAATCCTGAAGTTGAACCATGCCCTCATCCATGTAATGAAACTTTGCAAGATTGTGGACATCTTTGTCAAGGCACTTGTGGGAGCTGTCTACGAGGTAAGAACATTTTTTAAAAGTTAAGTATGCATAAATAAATGATTTAGGACTATTGCATAAGCCATGTGGTTTTATTTGTGATAAGCTGTTATTTTGTGGCCATAAATGCCAAGCCAAATGCTATGAAGCATGTCCACCTTGTGAACGATATTGTCGAACTGCATGTGGTCATACATGTTGTTCAGCAGCAAATGTCAAGGGCAAAAAAGAAGGAAAAGTTCGATTTTTAAATAATTTTAATGAAGAAGAAAATGTAAATGGCAGAAAATGCGGGAAAGCATGTCCACCATGTATGAAAGATTGTTTAATTACTTGCAATCATTCAAAGTGTACAATGAAATGTGGAGAAGATTGTAACATTGAATTGTGCACAAAACCTTGTGGAAAGCCTTTGCCTTGTAGCAAAAAATCAAAAGGTGTGATAATTTATTAAAAATAATTATCATATAAAAATTGTAGGTAAAATACTAGAGCTACATCCTTGCGTAGGAATTTGTGGTGAAAATAAGTGTTTGCCGATATGTCCATTATGCGATGATAATAAATTAAGAAAGATTATGAAAGAATCTCCGTTGAACAAAGATAATGAAGAAAATGTTATCAACACAAGCAAAGCCTTCATTCAGCTAGATGATTGCAAGCATATTTTTGAAGTTATAGTATGTTTCTTTCATAGTTTCTAGCTTGTCTACATAGATGTATTGTTTTAGGCGTTTGATGATTACGTTAAGAAATCTGTAAATTATTCATCCTCTAAGCCTATAGAAATTGCAAAGCTAAAATGTCCAAAATGTGAAAAACCAATTTTTACTTCTCATCGTTACAACAGTTATATCAATAAACAAGCAGCAGAAATTGAAAATGCATGTAAAAGGGACATGTAATTAAAATAATCAATCAATGTGTTATAGATTAAGCAACTTCTACGAGAGTATAATGACGATAAAAACAAACAACACAAATTCGTTCGTGAAGCAACAGATATTTTGACAACGCTAAATGATATGTATGTTATAGCTTTATTGATTTAATGAAATTATAAAAATTTATAGAGCATTTACTGACGCTACACTTTTATCAACTTTTGAAGAAGCTTTAAATATATTACCCTCAAAAGTGACACAAACTTGGTTATTATCTGCAAAAAACTGTTTAAGGTAAATAATTTTTTACAAGGTATTGTCTCTACTGTAACACGCAATAGGAGATTACCCTACTATTTAGTGTTACCCTTGGGAAAGTTCCCTTCTTAGCATTAAAGCAATAACAACAAACTGCTATTTTAGAATTCTTTCTCATTTGACATCCTACGCATCAGAAATTGATGAAGCTAATTTTTCTCTATTGTCAAATGGATGCACAATTGTATTAGAAGAATGTCAGATACATGACTGTCACATGTTTTCCAAGCAAAAGTTTAATGCTATTTTTGAACGTTGCGCAAATATTCCTACTTCAAATGAACTTTTTGAGCAGCTACTATCTGAGACAAAGCGATTTGGTTTTATAGTAGATGTAAGCTCTCTTGTTCTTTATTGAAACAAAGTTATGCCAAAAGGGTCTTTTCAGCTATTTCTTTATTTACTTCAGTTTTCAAATAACATCGCCGAATCAATGGATCATGATGATTTAAAAGCACTCATAAAAAGTGTAACATCGAAAGAAAAATTCAATGATGAACATGAAGGTTAGTTTTGAATATCAAAAATTTTTTTTACATTAAAATATTAATTTTAGCGTGGGATATGTTTGAATCACTTAGAAGTCAATATGCCTTCAACTATCATTCAATAATAACCACAAGAATCGTTTTGGACAAAGTACCACAATATAATAAATGGTTTAAAAAAGGAGATTCATATTATTGCACTTAATTTAGATGATATGAAATTTTTGAATGCAAATTACTATGTCGCTTCAGAAGATATAATAAAAAGGTTATTAAAACTATCACGGATTTGAAAAACACAGCATTATTTTTTTAATTGTCTTTTTAAAAGCCTTGTAGTGAAATTTAAAGTAGATCAAATTGACGCAGATTAGTAACAGTTAGATATTTAAAAAAACCTCTTTGATAATAAACGAGGATTTGCTTGATGAGATTGACATAAAATGCTTGCTCATTTTTGTCACCAGCGCTTTAAGTTTTTCTCCATTCGAATGCAGTAAACATCTTTCAAACTGACAACACGCCCATATCCAGGTTTAATTTTCTGAGAATTGCTTTTTTGATTGAAGACTGAAACACAAAAATGTACATTTTTTTAAACATTAAACTTTGATAGACCATTTTTATCTTTTTTACTATTTTTTTTGTAATGAAATTTTTTTGTCAGAAAAGGGTGTATGAAAATCACAACAAAGATTTCAGTTTCGTTGCACATCATTTTTACGAATATTATTCAAATGTATTTATTGTAACTGCTTTTTTACTTTTTTATGGTGAAATGTTTTAAATTCATAACACAAAATATGTATGTTTCGTAAATTAAAGAACAAGAGAAAAGTTTCAAAAACATGTTTTTATTTAAAAAAACCTTTATTTTTTTCCAATGAAATCTGTTAATATTGTCTAAAGCTTCTTTTCTCGATTAAACTTTTTTTCGATATACAACACGAGTTAAATAGCACTGTATTTTTTACCTTAATTAAATCTACTTTTTGCACTATGAGGTTCCAAAAACATTACTTTAGAAAAAATTTAATTTTTTTATATGATAGCGATTAATATTTTTGAATTTTGAATATTCAACATGGTGGCGTTTTGTATTTGCGTTAAACCTTATGTATGGCTGTTTAATTGCGAAATATAAAATATTCAAAACTTTTAAGTCATCCTTTAAGCTGTTTGTTTGCAGCAACCTGTCATTTCAAGAAATAAATTAACAGAATGGTTGCAAAAAAATAACAATGCGAAAAAATATTTTATTCATCGTTGTGTCTCTTGTCTCACACATAAAATATACTTACAAAACGATTTCAAAATTGCGTTTTTTCGAAGTTGTTGACAGCAAAAACACTTATGCATTTGCTATGGTTTCGAAAGCAACATTGAATGATGTTGTAATAAGTCGTGAAAATTCTCATTTATCTCAGTGGCTTCCATTTTTTTGTTGTCTCTGTCAAAATTTCCTCTTTTGAATATATTAAATTTGAATCATAAAAATATTGATATAACATATTTCTTGAATTAGTTAAAAAACATTATTTAATAAAAAAAACAAAAAAAAGCCAATATATATTCAGTATTTATATATTGCAAACAATATTTAAAAAATGGCTCATTCTTTTAAAATATCGTACATAAAAACAATAAAAATTGTTAAAAACAAGAAAACTGAAGTTATTTTAAAATTCCTGTTGCCATTAATGTGCACACTGAGAAAACGCCGTGACGCATTCATTACTTTTGCATCACTGACAGTGACGAAAAAATCCTCATTGGTGACGAATTCGTTACAGCTTCATCACCTGTGAGGTTTTCTTCGTCACTGCTTTTTTTTCAGTGTAGTTATCAAATGACAGGAACAAAGGAATAGCTGACAAAGCTGTTTTTTGACAATCAATCGTAAATGCATTGTACCTTTTCTTGTTTATTCTTTATCAAAAGCAAGTATTTAAAAAAATTTAGCAAATAAAAGATTTTCTCTTTGTTTTTTGCCCAAAAATAAAACAGTGCATTATTTTAGCAAAATATCATACTTTTTTCTTCTCTAGACTTGCCCAAATAAATCGGTGTTAAAAAATTTACAATAAATGTTTTTCTTTTTTTTGAGATTTTTTTAACAATGTCTCCCTTGCGAATAACTACTATGAATCAACTTATTTAAAAAACCTTTAAGAGTGACAAAAAAGAGCATCGATCGCCGTTTTTTAGAGTAAAAATATTCCTCGACAAGGCAGTCTCATTTCATTTTTTCTTCATCGATAGCAATACTTACGAAACATCGAAAAAAAATTCATTAAAATGCAGTAACAACAGATATAGATGGCAAAGCAAACTTCTTTTCTCTTATTTTTGTGTGCTAGTTAAAAAAACAACATGGAAAAAAAAATCAAACAGAGTTTTATTTTTGAACGCAATATTCATCTTTCTTTAATAATGACATATAAAAATTGTATGTCATTGGAATCCAATTTTTAATCCCTGCATTACTATAAAAAACACGGCAATAAGTTTGTAAGAATTTGGCAAACAAAAGTATTAAAATTTTCAAACGTTTATATCAAATATTTTTAAAAGATGCAGAGACGTTAAAAAAGTTGAAAAAAGGAAAGGCTTTTTTTCGTTAAACTCCCGAAAGAAAGTGTTTTTTTTGACAGCTTGCTTTTTCTGTCGTTGTTTAACGCTTGCATCCAAAGTGTGCGTGTAAAACAGCTTCGCATTTTTTCTAATGATTTGTGATCGGCAAAATAACTTCTTGATATGTTTACAAAGTTTTTCTGTGCCTTTTGGCCACAAACAATAAAAACTTTTTCACGGCATTTTTGTCAGCACTGTTTCTCTCTTTCTTTCATCATCTTTTTTTGTAAACATAAAAAGAGGAAACGAAAAGTAAGAAAAACAATTTATTCGTTTTGAATTTTTTGTTTATCTTTTTTTTTGTCACAAAAATAGATTTTCTTGAATTCAACATTTTTCTATTAAAGATATAAGAGCAAAAGGATCAAAATATTATTAGTTGATATATTACATTATCAAGCATTTTCAGTCTTTTGATAATCGCAAACTGCAATCTTTTTTTTATGTCACATGTTTGTATACTTACATAGAAATTGTTTAAAGATTTTTTAAAAAAAGGAACAAACTTATTTTTTATTTAAATGTCTTTTGTTTACAAACTCTTATTTTTGTCAAAGTTAAAAATCATAATCAGAAGATTCTTTATAAAGCAATCGGTCACATACCAATAAGGATTTCAAAGATCACGTATATTAAAAAGTCTGTTTGTAACGCTGATGGTTAATTATATTTAACTGTCAATAAAATTTTCTAAAGGAAGACAATTAATGTGTGAAGCAAATCGTTTCTGCTCTTCTGTTGCTTCGTTGTATTTTTTAAAAACAACTGAAATATTAAATTTATGCGAGCCAAAGAATAGAAATTTTTAATGCATGTTTCTTAAAATAGCAATAAGACGGCATAGCATTAAATATAAATAAATTTCTTTTTTGTGAATCAATTTTGTTTACAATTTTTTATTATGTTAAAATGATAAAAATAAAATATTCAAATTGCAAAAAAGCACTAAAATTTTTCTGCTTTTTTATGACAAACATATGTTTGCATTTGTATGAGGTGCACGCCCCTTCGAACAGCAACGCTGCTTTTTAAACAATTGTTAAGTGATTCATTGGCGTATCTCTTTCATCCTTTCATTTTGCGTGAAGAAAAAAAGCAGTTATAAGAGTTGCAAAAACAGATGCAGTTTAGATATTTTGAAACATATTTTCTACAATTTGCCGCTTTTGAATATTTTGTTTTAAACTGTATTTTGACCGATATAAAGAATAGTTTGTACGCAGTAAAAAAATGTTATGTTAAATATTCTTTTCATCAAGTTGATCCAGAATTTGCATTATAAATATAGAGAATAAAACTCTAGCAGCTGATTGTCACACATTTAAAAAATTCATCATTGATCATTAAATCTGTAGCTTGAAATTTCAAGCTACAGATTTTTTTCTTTGAACAATTAGCAGTAACATAAAAATGTCATAGATAAATTAAAAAAAGAAACATGACAGTAACATATTTATATTACAGTGGAATGATTCAATTTGACATTTTATGCAATCTTTTGGATAAAACAATGCATTAGCACACTTCACTTTAGCCCTAATAAATTATTGTGCATTGATTAAACAAAATGTGTGTATTTGATCAAGATAAAAATCAAAAATAATTTTGGAAAATTTTTATTGTGGAATAATAAAATGTTCTTTGCTGCTCTTTTCATCAAGAAACAGAAAGAAGATGAACTTTCAAAAATGAATTTTTATGTTTTTACGGCCAGTCTATAAAAAGCAAAGAATATCTTAATAAAAAACGAAAAAGGAGAAGGACGCTGTCAAAAGATGCTTGTGTAAAGTAAAGCGAAAAAACCGACAGCTGCTTTTTTAGTTTGTCTAGAAAAGTATCGATTTCATTTCGTTTTGCAGATCTTTATTTTTTCTTTGATGGTTGATAAAAAAGGTGACTTTTGAATATTTTAAAAATGAAAGGGCACTTCTTCAGTTTACTCCCCCTCTTCATTCAAAAATTTACATTTTTTTCATTTTCAAGCAGCAGCACACAACCGCTCGGCATCCACCATTAAAGTCACCTGTCATACCAAAAATAAAGCAACAGAATGGTTGGATAAAAATAGCAATGCGAAAATAAATTTTATTCACAAAAATATTGATATAACATATTTCTTGAATTAATTATAAAGCATTATTTAATGGTTAAAACAGAAAAAAGCCAATAGGTGTTCTATTATGGTAGCAAACAATATTTAAAAAATGGCTCATTCTTTTAAAATATCGTACATAAAAACAATAAAAATTGTTAAAAACAAGAAAACTGAAGTTATTTTAAAATTCCTGTTGCCATTAATGTGTTAATGTCTTTTTTTTATTACTGGTGCTCCCTTTTGGAAATTCATATTCGTAAAAAAAATAAAACCAATACTACTTTTTTTGACACTTTTAACCTATAAAAAAAGTGAAAAAAATATTCAAAAAATAGTAAAAAATAAAATTTTGAAAAAGAGCAATGAAAGAAAAAGCGTCATACAATTTTATTTTACGAAATTTTGATGTTTGCGTAAAATAGTCGTGTCTGGCAATTATGCGTCGATTTTCATTTTATAAAAAACATTGTCAACATTGTGTAACAATTTGTGTTGCAGCTAGAGATATATAAAAATACATCTGTTATTTCATTATTTTATAAAAAAGTGAAAACATTCAGTACTTGTTCTTTGAAACGCAATGCTATAAAATTTTGTGCTATAACAGTCTGGATAAACAAACAATAAATTTATGATGCGGGCTAAAAAAGACCCGAAATTCGAATGCTTTCTTTTTGGCAACGCGAGAAATGACGGATTTCATTTAAAATATAAAAATATGCGATAACAAAAATTTCCTTATATTTCATATATTTTGATGGTTCATTCAATGAATTGTGAAGAAAAGCAATTTTCTGATTTTTTTTGTTTGTCGCGTATTTATTCTTTTTTTCTATTTATTGCCGTTACTTCTTCGTTCAGTAATCAAACTGCTTAAATTCCATGAAAACAGCTTTTAGCTTCGGCTGATAAAAGACAAAGAATATTTAATAAAAAACAATAAATAATTTCTTTTACCAGGAAAAACGTTTCATAAAACAATCAATGATACAACGCTGTAATAGATTTGAGTTTTACCATCCAATTTTTGATTTACAACTGCACACTGAAAAAAAATCCGTGACGAAAAAACCTCACTGGTGATGCATCTGTGATTAATTCATCACAAATTGTGACGCTTTAGTGGCGATATCATCACCGGTGAGGATGTTTTCGTCAATGGTAGTAATGCGCGGGTAACGAATGCATCACGGCTTTTTCTCAATGCATTATTATTTACTTTTTTTATTAATGTCGTTTTCTTTATCCATCAAAAAATAACAGTCTATTTATCATGTTAAACCCTTTTAGGGCAAGAATTTGTAAAAAGACTAAAACATCCAAAAAAAGTCATAAAAAAAATTTTGAGAAGAAGAAATGAAAGAGAAAGTGATTTCCAACTCCATGTTACGAAATTTTAATGTTTTCGTAAAAAAATTTATGTCTGTCAAAGATCCATCGCTTTTCATCTAATAAAAGAGAAAATCAAGATTGTGTAACATTTTGTGACGCAACTTTTCTTTGCATTTTTCTTAAATATCAAATAGCGACAGTTGCCAATAAATAATATTAGATATTAAGCTTTTTTACTTTTTTTTTTTATTTTTCCATGTTTAAAATAAAAATTATAACACAAAAATGGCTGTAACAACAATGTGTTAACCATAGAAAAACACATAAAAAAATGGGAAAAAAGTTTGCTTCCGATCAGTTATTTACAGAAAAGTATTTTAATAAGTACTTTTGCCATACAACTATGCATCGCCCATGTTTTGATGCAGAAGAAAAAAAAGCTTGTAAAATTTTTAACAATTGTAGCATCATTTAAAAAATTAGTAGCAATAAAAATGTTTTTAGTTTTTAATCTTCTTTTTTTGTCGTCGGTGCTGTAAAAGGACTAAAATTTCAAAGACGTTGAATCTTCGTTATCTGTTATTTAATTAAAAACGTGGTAAATCAGTAAATTGCTGGCGAGATTCAAAGAGACAAAATATTTAATATTATTATTGTTGATTTGATGACTTCTTTGCTAACTTTTAGAGCATTTGTTTTATTTGTATGTCATATTTTTTAATATTTTAATGTTAGATAAATTTTAAAAAGCAACCAGAGATATAAATGATTCAATTAAAATATTCAAAAAAGCGCGTTGTTCCTTTTCTAGTACTACTCTTATGACAAAAAGATGAACACAATAAATTTCATCATTGACATTTTTCATATCGTCTATTACAAGAAAGAAGAAGAAACGGTCGATTCATTTTTCACGCCCCTTTTTTGTTAGTCTAGCAGTCTGCGCTTTTCAACAGCACATCAAAGTTTTTAAAAACATTTAACATACTAAAAAAATTTAAAAACAGATCTATGTGGCCACAGATATATGACAATTAGTAAACAAAAAAAAGAAGACAAAAATGGCCATTTCACGTGACTGCTTGTCGGCGTCAACGTTGGCAACAGGAACATTCACAAGGATAACAAAGAAATAAAAGGACACAAATTTCCTTAAAAAGCGTTTTAACGGGGAAAATCATTTTTCACCAATAGACAAGGAAAAAACTGTGTATCATTTGAATGATCCCTCTCTTATAGGGTAATGAGCACTTTCTGCTGCAGTTAAATATCAAACAATTTTCTTTATTAATAGGGATTGTCCAGACGTGACGTCACGCATTTTATGGGTGGATGGGGGTAGGCAAAATGTGACGCTTGACCTTAAAAGCGGCAAAGATCAAAGAGAATAGCATGATGATATGGGTGGATGGGTTTCAAAATTTCGAATTTTTGTGTGACGTCACGTCTGGACGATCCCTTAATATTGACTTGAATTTTAAAATATTTTGATTAATAAAATTATTTTTAAAAAACTTAGAAGCAATAAAAATATTCGTGTTTTTAACATTACATGAAACAAAAGAAAAAAATAGGTGAAATATTTAAAATTCAAACATAATAGTCCTTGAAAATCGTTTTAAAGGCAGCAGTCTAGTGCTTCCGAAAAAAATGTGTTGAAATATTTTTCTCAGACACAAAAAAACATTTGCAGAAAAAAATGTCTGTCGTTGACAAAGTAGACAAATATTGCAATACTTTCTATTTTGAAATTTTAGCGTTCCTTTTTTTCATCCATTTTTGTTTCTTAGTGTTGGATGTCGACGTGGTACTATTTATCTCTTTATAAATTTCAGTTTTGAATCGTTTTGTTCACATCGTTTGCGGAAATGCTAAAAAGAAGTTGTTAAAAATTCATTGAACAATGAAAACATTTATTTTTAAAAAAATTGTGAAAGCCTCAAACGTCATTTTTGAAAATAAGAAAGGATTTACTATGGTTTGTAGCATCATTGTTTAGTTAAAAAGAGCAGAATTACAAAAACAATGATTTTTAAAATTTATTTCTTGCTGTCTTTAAACTCTTGTTATTATATTTATGAGTTTATAATGCCTAAACTTAATAAATGCAAAAAATAATCGGATTGCTGATTTATCTGTTTCAGTTGTTAATGAAAAAATAAAAATAATAGAAATAAAAAAATCTGTTTTAAAGAGAATATTCATTACAAATCTTTTAAAAAGTGATAATCATTACAATAATTATTTTTGAATCAAGACTTGAAATATTCAAACACATTAATAGCTTTTTTCAGCGAAAAAAACATAGCCATTGAAAAAAGGAATGCATACAAAAAGCAATTTTTATTTTCGACACTGACAAAATCATTTTTTGCAAAGTATTTTTTTTAAACGAGCTGCTGAGAAAACATTTCGTAATTGCAAGTTGCGCCCCTTTTCTCGCAGCAAAAGTTGTTTCTTTTTTTAAAAAAGTATTTTAAAAAAGTGACCGACTAGATGCAATTTATCAAAAGATTTTTATGATGAAATCAAGTTCTAATTTTTGTATTTTTTATTTAAGTTCCTTCTTTCTCATTAAAAAAGACATTACAAATTTTAAAAACGTAGTAATTTAGTTGTTTGTTACAACAATTTTTTATTGTTAATTACAGTAATTATCAGAGCAAAGTTTTGTTTTTAGTGTTACACAGCTTTACAACAATATTCATCAATCCTTAGCAGTATACTATTGTATGGATTGACTATTCTTAATAAAAAAACAAACAGTAAAATATTCAAAAACAGCAAGTGTTTGAAGAAGAAATCGTTCTTTCAAATAATTTTCCTGTTTCGACATAAAACTTTGTAGTGTTTGTGTGTTTGTTTTTACAACATCTTGCTCAAATCCGCAAATGAGAAATGTTGGGCCGCATTCTTTGAGAAACAAGCTTGCAATATTTTTGTTTTTTTAAAAACTGAGCATCTGGTTTTTTTTTCAACAAATAACAATTTCAGTGTTTTGAAGAAAAAAAGTAATCTGCCTTTTTCTGAGCAACCCATTTTTAAAATCGATTTTTTTGAATATTTTATTGTTAAAGTCTTATTAAATAGTTTCATTGTTCAAAATTGGTATCATTATATTCAACATCAAGTTAATCGCTTATAAAAAATCGTGGTTATGCATAATTGGACCATCCTCCAACATTAATAAAAAATAATTTAATTGTGGAAACGAAAATGACAAAAATAATAAATAAAAGCCATCGGTAATTTTTTCTCATCAGTTATATTTACTGATCTATTTTAAAACCACGCTTGAAGAAAATAAAACAAGTCTCATTGTTCAAATGTATTATTTCTGTAAAAAACAACTTGCAAGGGACGTTTTCAAGTGAAATCCTTTGAGTTTTTGGACATTTTTTGGGATCGATAGCTTACAGTACAGTATGAAAAGCCGGCAAGGAACTTTTGTTGCTTAGGAATTGTTTAACAAGCTTGCGCAGTTTGCTTTAAAAGTCATGACTTATTTGACTTTGGAAAAATCAATATTAAAAGTTTTTGACTTTTACAACATTTTGGGTGACGTCTTTTATTTATGTGCAAAAAAATATTTAAGTACACAAATTTAATTTCTTTTAAAATTAATTTCTTTCATTTTGTTCTCTGATATTTGTTTGTCATAAAATTATTACTGGCATTAAGAGCTATCATTTGTGGTGAAAAAAATCCGTTTATTTCGTATTTTTTTTAATGAAATATGCGGATTTTTAAATAAATTATAAATAAAATATTCAAAAAAAGAGAAGAGAAAGGAAAGAAAAAAATAACTCAGACAACCAAACAGTGAAAAAAACTGCTTTTAAAAAAAGAACAAAGGAAAAAGAATGTCTACATATTGGCAACCGAGTTGGCAAGCGGAACTTCCTCGAATAGCGAATAAAAAGAAAGAAAACAATATTATGTTTAAAAGTGCGCTAAAAAGGAATTTGAACTTATAAAAATACAAACAAAGAAAATTAAAAAATCGTTTGACAGAGTGTCAGGATAAGTTTAGGATACATTTAATTAGCTCGTTCATTCATCTGTTTTAAGGTAATCAGGATTTTCTGTTGATGTTGGATTAAACACTTTTCTTTATAAATGCTGTTTTTTTAATATTTCTTCTTCAAAATTTAAAGGTTATACTTTTTGAAAAACGTTTTTAAGGCAGCAGTCTAGCGTTTCCGCAAAAAATGTTTTGAAATATTATTCTCAGATATAAATTTTTGCAGAAAAAAAGTGTCCGTCGTTGACAAAGAAAAAAGACAAATAATGTAATACTTTCAATTTTGAAATTTTAGCATTCGTTTTTTTCATCCATTTTTGTTTCTCAGTGTTTGATGTCGACGTGGTACTATTTATCTCTTTATAAATTTCAGTTTTGAATCTTTTTGTTCACATCGTTTGCGGAAATGCTAAAAAGAAGTTGTTAAAAATTCATTGAACAATGAAAACATTTATTTTTAAAAAAATTGTGAAAGCCTCAAACGTCATTTTTGAAAATAACAAAGGATTTACTATGGTTTGTAGCATCATTGTTTAGTTAAAAAGAGCAGTATTACAAAAATAATGTTTTAAAAAATTTATAATATTGTATCTCATTAAAAAAATAGGTTTTACAAGTTAAAAATTGTTGAATTACATAAAATTTCATTTCCACTTTTTTATATTGTTTTTAATATTACACAGCTAGACTACAAAATTCATCAATCTCTAATGTTATAGTATTTTGTGCATTGACTATTTTTTTTAAAAACTGTAAAATATTCAAAAAAAGCAAAACTGTGAAGAAAATATTGTTTTTTGAAACATTTATCCAGTTAAAGCTTCATGTCCAAATGAAAGTTTAGAATGGCAAACAAGCTGTTTCTTTTTTAAAAATAATACTACCGGATTTGCAACAGCTGAAGAGGATTGTGTTGGCAGTGGTGGACATTTGATTTCTATCCATGATGCATTTACAGATGCTTTATTAGCACGTAAGTGGGGATTCTGCATTTTCAATTATGATTTTTACAGTATCCACCTTCTTCTAATGAATCAGTTACTGTATATTCATTAGAAGAAGGTGGAAGTCGCTTCCATGAATCTACAGTAACTGATTTTTGGATTGGATTAACCAGTATGATGCCTGGAGGAAATTGGTCATGGATGGATGGAACTGTTTTAGATTTCAAAGATTGGGCTTCTGGATGTAGTGGAGAGTAGATTATGGTATATTTATATGTGTTAGTGTGCCATATCTCCCTTCTCATTATCTGGTTGATCGGGTCAGAAGTAGAGTAATACCCGGTTCTTGTACTTGGCGGAGGTAGTTCCACCAGTATCATTCAAACCCTTTATTACCAATATTATTTTCAAACTATTTACATTATAATATTTACAAACATAATAAGACTGAGACAGAATAAAGACAGAGAAAGACCGGCCCTTTTCTGCTGTTAAGCAGTGGCTTTTATGTTAGCTTGCACCACTTGCAGAAGCAAGGCGGAGTCTCTTTAAAGTGCCTTTGAGAAATGGCGACAGTCATTACATGGAGAACCAAAAAATATTACAGGAAATAATTGTGTAGCTTTATCGATTCTTGATGGATTATGGAAATCCGAGGATTGTTTCAAAGCAAAACCATATATTTGTAAGATCGACAAAAGCGTTTTTGAACTGACAACTCCTAAAATTATCTCCACAACTACTTCAAAATATCCAATATATGCAAAATGTCCATTCCATTTACATATTTTCAGCCCACTCATTCATGCTATGGTGCTGGAAATATAACCAACTCTTTGGATTGGACAACAGCAGAAAATTACTGTCAAGCATTTGGCGGACATTTATCATCAATACATTCTTCAGAAGAAATGTCATTTTTAGCATGTAAGTTTATATTTTGATTTAAGTATTTATTTTCCATTCATTTTTCCTCAGCTCTTGTATACATTGCGGATGCAAATTTTTGGAGTGGAGGCTTTTCGAATGATAACGGAAAAACATGGAAATGGTCAGATGGAACTACATGGGATTACAATCCATGGGCAAGCGGGTACCCCAATTCACATCAAAGCGCATGTGGAATAATATATGGTACTGGTTTAGGTGATATGTCATGCAGTAATATCAGACGACCGATTTGTAAAAAAAAATTGTAATTCTTTAAAAAAATAACATTTTAATGTGTTTTTTTAAATTTTACAAATAAATCACTTTCCTTGTTCTATATTTGTAATTATTTTTAATGTCTCTAATGTAGGCTGTTTAAAGTTAAATATTGGTTAAATCAAAAACTGGTATTTTTAAGTGCGCTATTCTTTCTTCCAATTACAATGTTGTCACACTTATGAACTTATAAAAGCAAATCAAAAAATTTTATACTTCTTTCAAGAATAATTTGCAAATTATACAAAAACAGCCAATAACGTGATGTAGTAGCAGCCGTTTGTCGAAAATTATCATGAAGTTCATACGTTGCGTCTGATGTGTTTTGACTAGTGTAGAAACTTACAGGCCCCATCTGCGCTTTTTTTTGCTTGCTCATGTTGAAATCGATTGACGCACAACAAGCTTTTCTTTTTGAACAACAAATGTTCTGGTCCACTTTTCTTCACTTGTTTTTTAAACTTTAAGCTTTAGAATAATCTTTGACAAATTCAATTGAATATTTTATTTTTTACTGTAAAAACCATTAATAAAAATTCACATTAAATGTTGACTAAAACATTTGTGCCACTACAAACAAAAACTTTTATAAAAATAAATGCGTTGTAAACCATCATCAATAATAAAACCATTATGTCACTAAACTTGGTTTATTAAAGATTTCAAAAAGAGTTAAAATGCCAAAAATATTTGTAATCCGGTCTTCATTGTCTCAGATATTATGATAATTGATAAGCAATGAAAAAAACGAAGAATTCATTTTTGCTAAAATTAATTATATGTTTTAAAATTCATCAGTGTTTTATCCAGTATTAAAACTGAATTTTTGTATTTAACCAAAAAGCATTGAAACATGTTTATTGCAGTTTTAGAAAATATAAGAGTGCCATGCAATTTTTTTAAAATCATGAGACGTTTCATCCTGGTTTAAAACAACGGTTATTACGTCGTCGTTCAACGTTCAATCGTTCATCAAAGTTTTGAAATTTTTTTCACAAAGTGTTTTCACTTTGTTGCGTCATTTATTATTATTTGATTTGAATGTCACATGTATCGAAATAATATTTCTAAAAGCTCTTGTATGCCAAAAGCCGTATCCTCTTTTATAATTTATTATTTTAATGTAGTTGCTAGATATTCCTTTTTACATAATTATAATCGGACTGATTAGTATCGTTTTATCTGTTGATACAGTATTTACCATTGTTTTTATGAATTACTAAAAATAATTTTCAAATTTTTTTTTAAAATATTGAATATTCAAAACTATTATAAACTTCTTTATCATCTTTCTTAATTTTGTGAAAGAAAAGTGGAATCGAAAAATGGAAGCTTTTTTTGAAATATTTCAAAGGATTTCGGTCGCAAAAATCAAGCTGTGTTTCATATTCGTAGAAATGGGCGTAGCATTAAATGCTTATGTTTAGCAGATACCAAACGCTTTTTGCAGCAGCATTCAGCGTTCAGAAAAAAACAGCAGGAAAATAATGTTGTGAGCCTCTTGACTGAATATTTTTTGTTTTTTATTTTGTCAAGTTCAGTTCATTGACTGAGTAAGAAGGCCTTGAGCTTTATCACACTTCCCGGGAAAACTTAAATAAAAAAAGAAATTTTGTGGAAAAAATAATTACCCGCTAAGCTGGAGAAGATCCTATTAAACAATAAATGTGTCGTTCAAAGTGCAACATTTTATCAAAGTTGTAATTGTAACTAACAATAGCGGTTATATTTCCAAAAGTTCAAAAAAGAAAGGAATTGGAATTTGATTATTTAACTAAAACTCGAAAAGAATAAAAGTTCTTCTGTAATTAATATTTTTAAAGTGACAGAAGAAAAAAGAAGCCCTTAAAAATTCTGTCAAAAAGTTTGTTGCATTTTGCTTTGTGAAAGATTAATCAAAAATGCCATTGTACATATTTTAATTTAAAATCTGAAAATAAAAACCTCCTAAATCGTACAGTTCTCATTTAGGTGCAAAAAATTATTTTACAACACAAATTTGATTTCTTTTAAAATTAATTTTTGTTTCATTTTGTTCTCTGATATTTGTTTGTCTTGAAATTATAAATGACATCAAGTGCCATAATATTTGGTGACAAAAAATCCGTTTAGTTCGTATTTTTTTAATGAAATATGCTGATTTTTAAATAAATTATAAATAAAATGTTCAAAAAAAGTAAAGAGAAAAAAAGGAAGAAAAAAGCTCAGACAGTCAAACCGTGAAAAAGAACTGCTTTTAGAAAAACAACAAAGGAAAAAAAACGTCTACATATTGGCGTTGGAGTTGGCAAGCGGAACTTCCTCGATAACGAAGCAAAAAAAATTGTGTCTTGTTTGCTCGTTCATCGGTTTTAGGATAATCAGCACTTTCTGCTGCTGTTAAATATTCAACATTTAAACAATTTCCTTTATTCCTTTATTAATACTGTTTTCAAAAATTTCTTCATTTTCATCTTAAAAATACTTTTAAAAACTTTTGCAGCAATTCCTGTGCTTCTAATGCATATTAAAAAGGCAATGAAATGCGTTGAAATATTTGTTTGACACGCACAAATATTTTCATAACATGATGTCTATGTCGTAGACAAAGAAAAATAGACAAATATTGCAATACTTACAATTTCGAAATTTTAGCATTCGTTTTTCTTTTTCCTTCATTTGCTGCCTCTTAGTCTTTTATCGCCTTTTTTTCTTCAGTACTAAAGTTTCCTAACTATTTACTCTGACTTGGAGTGTATTCTTTGAAAATTTTATTTATGAATTCTTCACATACTTTTTTGTGCTTTCCGATAACAATATTACAAAAAGCTATTAAAAATGAGTAAACAAAGAAATATGAGAATTATGCAAAATCACATCTGAAAAATTAATAAACCAGTATTGAAAATATTTGTTTATTATTTAATGTTGCTGCTATTTTTTATTATTTAACAAAGCAAGATCATCAACAGCTAAACCAAAGTATAATATGCATTTTCATCATCTATTACAGTGTACCTTTATTTCATTTAGGTTTTAAGATGAAATTATAAAGTTTATTATTTGCAAATTTTATGTCAACAAAAAGTGTAGCAAATTACTGAAAAGTAACATTATATTTCTAAAATTTTGTTTAAATTGTAGCAGTTCATTTTAATTCAGTATCATTACATTTATCTTAAAGTTTACTGCTTAAAAAATATTTACATTTGATCACTCCGTTATGTACAACCATCTCCTATATTAATAAAAAACATTTTTTCCTGCAAGCAAATTGAAGGAATTGATTTAAGTCATCAGCTGTTTTCTCTCATCGATGGTATTTATTAGCGAAAAGTCAGAAAACTAACAAGTTTGTTTAGTCAAACCTACAAATGCTGTAAAATAAAAGCAATTGCAAAGATACAAATGAATGTCATAGAATGTAAGAAAATATTGTTTAATAACTTTTGCGCAGCTGATTTTCTGCGGTTGTTGGAGAAAACATGCAAATTTATTTCAAAACATTTTACATTTATTTCTGCAATATGGTGTTTAATGTTCAGACGACTTTCTGCGCTTAGCATTCCATTTTCTTACATATGTCTGCACCTTCTTTTTTAAAAAAAGATGAAAGAAAAAGAGCCAAAACACGCGATTGTCTGTCTGTTGAATAAGAGGGGTATAACATTTTTCGTGTCTTTTGAAAGAAAGCAGTAGTATAAATTTTTGAAACCAACGATATTTTCTTATGCAATAAAATTTTTTGATTTTTTAATTTCTTTATACTTATAAATTGTTGTAATAAATAAAAGTTTCCGAATTATAAGGAACTAATAAATTCTTTATTTAATTTTTACAACACCAACAACTAAATATATTACAAATTCAACCATTTTTAAAAAAATTGGATTTTTAATTCTAAGACGCCATGTGACCTTTTTCCCCCGTTTAAGACAACGGTTATTTTGTGTTTAACGTTCATTTGTTGCTGTAAGTATGTATATCTTCTCATTCTCCACAAAACTGGCCTATGTCATCACAGTTAATTGTTCTATTCATAAAATATTACACAATAATATTATTAATGGCTTTTTTGACAATAATTTTACCATATATTTCATTTTCATTCAAAAGAACACTTTTAAAAAAGTTTTTTAACTACTTAAAAAAATTCATTTTTTATTTTATCATGTTCAAGGCATTGATGGACAGTTTGTAATTATCGACAGCGATCATATGTCCGAAAGGCCAAAAAAAAGAAGAAATTGGAATTTGGTTTTTGGACTAAAACTGGGAAAGTTTTTTCGTAATCAAAGTTTTAAAAGTAATCTTTTATATTGATGCAGCACAATTTATCTCTGTATGAACCTTCAGTTTGAAAGTTATTTGTTAAAAAAGCATTCTTCAAATGAGTTGATAAATGTCCACTGAACAATGCAATCAGATATCACTCAAAAAAGCGTTTTTCAAACAAAATTAAAGGATGCACTTTTATTTCCAGCACCTCTATTCAACTAAAAAGGCTATAATTACAAAAATAAAAAATATTTGTTCTTTGCATTCTTCCTATATTTATCAATTGATTAGGCCAAATATTTACATATACAAAACATTTGTAATAATAGAATTGCTAATTTAATTTGCAGTTTAGTTATTAATGGAAAGATAAATAAGAAAAATTTGCATAAGTCAGATACGGCATCCTGTACATTGACACAATGTTTTGGATATGTTTTTTGACATCCTGCTCCTCTTATTCATGCTAAAATTTCCTTATTTTGAAATTTGTTTTGCTGGCTTTTAATGTAAAATATGCTCAAATCCGAGTTAATCCCGGTATATCCCCCAGAAATCCGCAAGAATCAAAGATACCTAAAAATGTGTTTGAGGCATGATAACTAACCCCCATAAGCACCTTTTAAAGAAGAAATTATAAAATTTTATCAAAAACTGAAAAAATGGCGTAAGAGAAACCAGCGGAACGCACTTATCGAATAACCTGATAAATGCCGTTAAATGACTGACGGATCACATGAGACTTGCCACGGGTCAAACTGCGTGTTACAATTTAATTGCCTTCAAAGCATGCGCCATTTTTTCCAAAGATAATGATTTTGTTAATAGTTTCACACTGTTATAAAAAGTGACATAAAAAGAGATTGCTCTAAAATTTGCTATAAGCATGTTTAATTAAATGAGTTCATTTTAATTTTTAATTCTTCTCAATCGAGTTTAACAAATATCACTGCTTTTTTTAAAAAAACGGTTTATATTAGAAAAAGACAAAACAAAATCCGTTTCATAACAAATATTTATTACAATTCTCTTTAAAAAATGGTATTCATTATAATAATTATTTCTGAGTCAAGACTGGAAATATTCAAACACATTAATAGCTTTTTTTAGCGTAAAAAACATAGCCATTGAAAAAAGGAATGCAGCCAAAAAGCAATTTTTCTTTTCGACACTGAAAAAATCATTTTTTGCAAAGTATTTTTTTTAAAACGAGCTGCTGTGAAAATATTTTGTAACTGCACGACCATTTTCTATGGAATGTTATTGGCTAGTGAAAATCATGATCTCAATAATAATATAAAATATTTTGTCTCTTTGAATTTCGCTCACTTTTGCCAGCATTATTTTTGTTTTCCTTCGTCTTAATGAGTCAACTTCAGGATCGTTTTCTCTTCAAAAATTTTTTATTTAAAAAACTCTTTCATATATAAAAAAGTGATAACCGGTTTTAACAAGCAAGAAAATGTTGAGGCTATGTTATTTGCTATTTAATTGAAGAAATAAAATGAAACTTTAATATCCTCAAATAGATGTATACAAATGAAAGCCAAGCAATAACTGGTTTTTAAAAATAAAGCATAAAAAAGGCCTTTTACTAGGCTAAAGTGATAATCATAGTTAATCCTATACCTTTCAAACAAATGTTCTGTCTAATGAAAAATCATGAGTAAATGTTTATTTACATATTAATTCCAATAATAATATTTGTGAGACAAATTTTGGCATTAAAATAAATTATGATAAAATGTGTTGCCATTTGTTCTTTTTTATTTATTTTATGCAGATTAGCGTTTAAAATACTTTTTACACTGCTAGCACATAAAGAAATTAAATATTCAAATTGTAAATTTTTGCAAAAAAAAATGCTGGAGAAAATTTTTTCTCGTCTAGAATTTCATTTTCTTCAAAACCATCGATTATAAATCTCTAATGGTTGATGAGCCTTGGAGAGTAGACTGCAAAATGAAAGACAAAAGCGTTAAAAAAACGGGACGACTACTTCTTTCTTTCTTGCATTACATTATTACAAAAAATGTTAGTGTTGAAATTTATGTGTCTTCTTTTTGTCATAAGAGTAGTTAAAAGAAAGAACAAAAATACGTAAGCTGTTGCAAAACTTTTTAGGAAACAATTTCATTCAAAGAAAAACATCTGTTTGCATCTCTTTTTTTTAGTGGCTTTTTTGAATATTTTTGAATTCATTAACAAAAGTTTATGACGTAAGTTTTTTCTCTGCATATCTTGAATTATACGAAAAAGATGCAGTAATAAATGAGTAATTACAGAAGATATACGTAAATAAGCAAACAGAACTATCAAAAGCAAGATCATTTGTTGAAAACTTTTGTTTCACTTATTTCCATTGTGTTAATAAACACTTTCTTTGTTTATTTCAACTGCACATTTTTGTTTCTATGACACGTTTTGGTTCCAGTAAAATAATGCTTTTAAGGCAAATTTGTATATTTGTTTGATATACAAATTTTGTTTAGTCAACGACAAAGTTGTTTTCTCAAGCTATTCTTCTTTTATCGATGTTGAAATTCTTTGACAGTAATATCTTTCTGCAAATTTAGATTTTGAAAAAAAGTCAAAAAAAAAAGCAAGTAAATGTTGGATAAATATTTGGTGCCGACATCCCTCCTCGGAGTAACAAAATAAATAATAGTTAGAAATAAGTAATTTTGATCAAAGGAAACAAATGCCGTAACAACTAAATGTTTTTATTTCAAGATTCAAACAACTTGCAAACTGTATCTAATATATATATATATATATTTACTGATTCATTGCTTTGCTTGCAGATGGTGTTGTAGTTGTACTGCTTTAATGACATTAGGTAAACAGTAAATATATTTTAAAAAAATTTATAAATAAATGATTACGTTTATAAACCACCAAATTAAATATTCAAAACAAAAGATTGTACAATAATAGAAGGAAAGACTGTTAAATGCATATCGTTTTCTGATACGTTTTTTTTTGCATTAGTAAAACAATTTTTTCGACATTAGATGTTTGGTGTGTAATCTTTGAAAGTAGACAGCGCTTTTTCTCTTTTTTGCTTTAGAGCAATCTTTCTTTCGAATAATAGCGTTTTTTTGGAACAGATGTTGTCTTGCTTCTTTTAAAAAACTGCAAATGTTCTAATATTTGAATTTTTCGTGAAAATTTAATACGTTTGTTGTGATTACTAATACTACATCGATAAATTAATTTTAGCAAATCTCAGAAATCACTATCAAGATCCAAGCTTATTTTCAGTTATAAAAACCTGCATTTCTTAAAAAGACATAAGCAAAAAAGGTTTGAAGTTGGAGCATTTGCAAAAGAAATACAACCTCTTTCAAAAAAAAGCAAAGTTGACATTATCTTTATTATTTTCTTCATTCATCAATATCTGTCATTAAAGTGTTTTTTAGTTCAATAATTTTGCATCAGTAAATTTTTTTAAAAAAGACTAATAACGTGGAGTCAAAACTGCTTAATTTAATTTTTTTTAATTACTGGCAAAGGAATTTTCGATTCCCGTGTGTTTTTTCTGTGCTTCATTATACAATTTATTCATATAAGTGATATTGCTTCTGCCAAAATGAACTTGTATTTGTTGTAAATTAAATATTCAAATAAAGAACAAATTCGTTAAAAAATGAATCACATTTTTCAATCGAATTTATTTTTCAACATTTGAAGGAATGCCACTTCAGCGCTTTTGTTGCATCTCTTTTTTTTTCCTTTTTTTCTCACTGCAGCGGCCAGCGAGCAAGACAGTGAGAAAAGAGGAAACGGCGTGTTCAAGCAAAAAGGGTGGAGAAAGCGCTGTAGTGGTGAAGAGGTGTCTGTCTAAAACAAGAACGCAGCCGTTTGCTTTTGAAACGTACTTGTATTCGATAAACTTTTTAAGAGCTTGCCGCCATGAATTTAAAGAAACATATTTATGCATTAGATTTGCAAAGGCAATAGATGAGCTCGGTGTTTTCCCAATCACAAAACCTTTTGCAATAAAGGATTACGTTTTGAAATTTTTTAAACAGTGTGCTTGCAAAGCGACGCTATCACTTCGTGATACTAACTTTCAAAATCAACATGATAAAAATATTAGCTGGTAGATTTGTGTCAATTGGTTCATTAGATATAATTTAAGAGTAATGTTAGAACATGATACATTTATAAAAAGACAGAGTCACCTTTTCAAATGAGAAGATTCGATGAAATCTTTGTTTAAGATTTGATAAATATGCTACTGTAAGCAAATGTCTATATGAAAATATGATATGAAATTTATAAAAACAAAGCTAAAAATTTTGATCAAGCAAAAATGTGTTTCTTTTTTATTAATAGTGCTCATTTTTGGCTTACAGTAATGTCATTTTTCTGTAAACCAAAAATGAGTAAATCAGTTGTTGGCATTTAAAATTATTTACTTTTTTAATTGCATTTTTTAATTTTGCACATAAAAAATATTCAAAAAAATAATATTAAAAATTACAATTCTTATGCAAAAGAAAAAAGAATACTTCGTTTTGACAGCAGTGTCTATCTTTTTTTCATTTTGTGGAATGTTTTTGAATATTTGTAACAGTATTTGTTCATTTAGCTTTTTACTAGCAAAAGTATACTTATTCTAAAATTAAACTATCTATTCAAAGCTGCATAAACAGAAAAAAAATGTCACAGCCCCAATTTTAAAAAAAATTATATTTTTATTTGTTTATTACTGCAACAAAAGAAAACAATATTGTTTAATGATAATTTGAATAAAATAATTCAGAAAACAATGAATCATGCTTGAATTTGTAAGCCTTGCAGTAAAGACAAAAAGGCTTCTTTGATGAACACAAAACGTTTATGACGCTAATTTGTTAAAAGTTGAAAACCAAAAAGTTTCGATTTTTTTTAAAAATGACCCTGGTGGAATTCTAACATGACTTATTATCAGTTAATGAGAAAATAAAAAAAAAGAATCTTCAAATTAAATATTCAAAGCAAAATGTTGCACAAAAAAAGAAGAAACTGTTAAAAGCCTATATAAAGTACATCATTTTCTGATACATTCTTTTTTGCGAACAATTTTTTCGACATTAGATTTTTGATGTATAATCTTTGAAAATAGACATCAGATTTTTTTCTCACTGCAGCGGCCAACGAACAAAAAAGAGAGAAAAGAGGAAACGCCGTGTTCAAGCAAAAGCGTAAAGCTGTAGTGGCGGAATGGTGTCTGTCTGAAACAGCTGTTTGCTTTCAAAACATAGATGTGTTCGATAAAGATTTTGTAAAAACTTGCAGCCTTGTTTTTAAAAAAGACACATTTGTGCATTAGATTTTAAAAGACTCTCCACATTTCTTCACAGAACAAAACGTTGCTTTTGGTGGAAGGCTGTAATAACGTATCTTTAGTGAATTAAAACAGCAAGCTATTTTGAAACGTAAAAAAAGCCGCTCCTTTTCACAATTAAAATGTATTTGCTTCATTTAATATAGTTTTGAATATTCAATTTTACTAATGAATAAATTGTTTTTATAAAAACATTTTTAACATTTGTTTTGAAAAAGCTGAACCACAGTAGCAATCATACCCAAAATTGACACTTAGAACAAATGACTCCGTTAATTAAAAGTTTTATTTATGTTAAATTCGAAAATGAATAATAATAATTTATAGTAAAAAAATTGATATCAGTTTTTGAAAGCCATAAAAAAGAAAAATACAAAAAATTTATTCTTTAGCCAAAGGTGACAAAAATTGAAAAATAATTCTCTGTGATGCAATTAACATATAATAAGCACAAAAAGGAAACATTTTCTGACTGCAAAGTATACTATCATTCAAAAATTAATTAATACTAAAATCTTTTATAACCGTTTTTATGGAGATTTATCATTTTTATTGAAAAAAGATAAATCTTTAAATGTTGTGTTCCCAGAAAAATGGATCAAATATATAAAATGTTAAAACAAAAATGTTGTGTAAAAAATAATATCTTTTTTTGCATTTATAAAAAAGCGTTTTGAAATTCGATGTTTGATTTGTAATCTTTAAAGGTAGACAGCGCTTTTTTGCTTTTTTTCTTCAAGGCTATCTTTCTTTTGAATGATATCTTCTTGCAATAGATGGTGTCTTGCTTCTTTTTAAATAGCTGCACATGTTTCAATGTTTTAGTTATGTGTAAAAATTGCAAAAAATTTCTCTATTTAATTTAAGTGCTATGCATAAATTAAGTAACAAGGGTGGGGGTAAATGACCGTGCCGTCTTTCATGTACGGCAAAAAGTGTCTTTGATATATTGGGTTTTATCGAAAATAACGATAACGTAATTTATGGATATCCTCTAATCGGGTTTAAAGAGATGTATTGACACTCTTCTATTTTCATGTTCGTTAAACAAAAACATTGCAAAAATATAGTTATTTCAAACATTTTCACTTATCGCTTTTGTAAAGCAGCTTTCTTTTGTAACTCAGGCATTCCAATATTTTTTATGCTATAATAATAAAATTTGCGAAATTTAACGAATTGATCACGCCACCCTTCATATTTTTGTATGACAGAAGACATTTGGTGTTTTAACATTTAAAAAGAAACAAATAAAAACCTGTTTCAAAAAACAGTTATTTTCATTGCTTTCTTTCGTCTGATTTTGCATGTTTTATTTGTTATTCATAAATCTTCTTTTCATAAAACTGTCATCCCCAGTATTATATCAAAAAACAAATTTTAACAAATCTCAATGTCACATTTATTGCGGCAACTGTTACGAAATTTCTTTCTTCGCCATTTTTTCGAACATTTAACGGCAAGAAAGACAAAACAATGAAAATGAAAAGCCATAACATCTGAAAAGGCGGTCCAAAGATTTTTGTCAATAAAAATTTTGAGATCGTAATTCTATTAATAAATGGCTTTTTTGTTTCCAAATTCTTTTTTTTGAATATCTTTGTATAATCTTTTTTTTTCTACAAATATTTATTAGAGAACTTATTAATTTTAAGACTTTTGTTTAAGAGAATGTACATGAATGAAAAATATATCTTTGATGAAAAGAAAGGCTCTATATTACATTATTAAATAAAAATGCAAGCTTATTTTCTGTTATAATGTGAAAAAAAATTAATCATTTTTAATGAGCAATTTCGATGCAATGCTTTTAAATTTATCAAACAGCGTAATCCTATTACATTACAAAACATTGTTTTTCTTCATATCCAACAACCGACAAATAAATCACTTGAAAAACCAAAGCCTTGGCATTAAAATAAAATATTTTCTGATGCGTCAATATTCTTGTGAAATAAGTGTCTATGGTTTATTTTGATCAGACAATATGAATAAACTAAAAAGAAAAGTTCTTTTAAAGATAATGTGACAACAATTCCTTTTTTGGCATTAAAAAACTGTAAAAGAATTTATTCAAAAAAATATAACTGTGCATCCCCTTCGTCTTTCGATATCTCACATTTCTTTCAACAGATGAATTTTTTTGTTAACTCTATCAAAAACTATTTTGCTTAAATACTTGCTGCAGTTATATCTTCTTGGTAAAAAATAAATGTTACCAAAATAAATGGATTCTTAAAAATAAATAATTGTGATAAACTTGAAAGAAAACGAATGTCGTAATGATTAAAGATTTTTGAAACTTTAACAAATTGTTTCTGCGTCAATTAAATATTTACTTTTTTTATATATCGATGTTTTTTTCTTGGAAGATTCCTTTGTACTAGGATTAAAAAGTAAATATTTTCATAATAATTTATAAATAAATGATTGCGTTTCTAAACCATTAAATTAAATATTCAAAGCAAAATGCTTACAATAAAAGAAGAAAAGACTGTTGCATGTATATCTTTTTCTGATAGCTTCTTTCATGCATTACAAAAACAACATTTCGACATAAGATGTTCGATTTGTAATCTTTGAAAGCGGCGGTTTTTTGCTTTTTTTAAGAATGACAGCGTCTTTTTGAAACAGATGTTGTCTTGTTTGTTTTTAAATAGCTGCAGATGTTCTAATATTTGAATTTTTATGTCAAAATTGCAATGGATTTGTCTATTCAAATTAAATAAATGAAACAACTGTCAGAATATAATTGATGAATCTATGTCATTAGTTCGTTAAATATATTTTATGAATACAAACATTGCACAAATATAATTGTTTTACTTGTTTTTACTTATCCCTACATAAAGCGTTTTTTGAAACCCAGACATTGCAACAGTTTCATATGCCGTAACGACAGAATTTGTGACATTTAACAAAATTTAAAAGTGAAAAGTTTTGTTCACATTTCTAACACTGTTTTTATAAATGCTATAGCTTTTTCATAAAAAAATGCAAAAATAGTGTTTTCTGTTTTATCATCTTAAAAAAAGCAAAAAACCGCCGCTTTCAAAGATTATATTGCTTTTTAAGTTTTTTTGTCATTTTGTACTTTCGTAATAATATTTTTATTGCGAAAATTGTGTTATACAAAGTTAATAAAATCTTTGCCCAAATCGGCTTTAATATTCATCTTGTTTTTTAATAAACTTTCGATTACTTTTTTATTGCAAAAAAAACAAAATTTTGTTTCATAATTACTGTTGTTTCAACAATGTTAGCAAAAAGCTTAAACAAATAAGAAGTGCATAATTAACATTAATAAGGTAATTTTTTTTTGTAAAAAATAACTAGAAACTAAAAAATATTCAAAAAAAGAACAACACTTAAAAAAAAAGCTTTGCAAAAGAAAAAATGCAAACGAAAAATTTACACCAACGTTGTTCGTCTGAAAATGCCGCGATGAGTCATAAAAATGACTATAGCAGTTGGGCCGATAATCTTTGAACTACACATCTTTTGTCCAAAATTTTTCTATGATGCTGTTAGTCATAAAAAAAAGCAACGCAAAATTACAGCGGCTGTTTCTGGGGGTTGACGATCAAATGACTGCAATAACGTATTGATCGATATTTCTTTATTTTCACTGCAGTTTTTTGAATTGAAAGAAAAAGAGCTTCTATCTTTCATTTTATTAAATATTTTTGAATGTTGTAAACAGTATTTTTTCATTTAGCTTTTTATCAGCAAAACTATACTTATTCTAAAATTAAAATAATTATTTGAAGCTGTTTTCTTCAAATAAAAAAGTAAAATCATCCAGTATTAAAAAAATTAAATTTTTATTTGTTTGTTACTGCAATTAAAAAGATTTGTTATCGTTTAAAGACATTTTAAATGACTTATTCAAAAAAGCATTGAGCTTCAATAATAAGTGAAAAAAAACGGAAACGTTAATTTACCGGAAAATTTTTTTTTATTGATAATTCATTCGTAAAAACATTTTAAATATAAAAAACCGCCTGCGGCAAAATGTGTTTTGTATTAAATTTATTGTTTATCAATAATTATAATCGGGTATAACTCAAAAGTTAGACAATTTAGTTCAACTGCTACTGTATGTACCGATGGAATAACAGTTTCTTTTGCAATAACTCTTTTTTAATCAAGATAAAAAATGAACATTAAAGCACGCCTTTTTGGAAAAAAAACAAATGTTTTTATCGCTGGCAATTCTTTTATGTAAAAAATAATTCTTAATTTTATACATAAACGATTAATTTCAAATTTGTAAATGAAATATTAAAAAAAAACAACACATCTGCTACAATCAAAGAAAGAGTCGTCAATGACATGCCGAAAACATTATAATTGCTATCTGACCGTCAAAAAGGTCGCGTCCTTTTTTGATTTTACAAAATTATACAAAAAATTTAGTTTTTTTCTTGATAAAATTGTCAAAATCGCTTCGCGGTTGCTTCGCAACCGCGACCTCATCTCCAACCGCGCCGCGACCCCGCGACCTTGGGTGCGATTATCGCACCCAATCGCACCATTTGCACAAGTTTGGACTCCTTCTTTTTAATATAAAACACTTGTCTATGAAAACAATATTATTTTAAAAACAAAACGTTTGACAAATATGTCTGAGAAAAATGGGGTCATGTTCTTGAAACAAAAAGCTCGATGCAATAAATGTTTTAAAAACAATGAATCAGCATTAACTATCAAACAACAGAATAAATATTTTGAAATTATTTCGGCTAAATAGCTATGATTACTAAAATGATTAAAGAGAAAGAACACACTAAACATGTTTATCAACTTTAAAAAAATAATATGTGTATTAATAATTTTTTGCACAACCATTCTTTTCTTTTCTGAAATATATTTATTAGCATTTTTTAAATAGAATTAAGATGCTGTTCACTTTCCGCTAGATCAAGCGTTTTGTAAAATTTTGTGCAATATCTTCAAAAAAATTTGCTTTTATTAGAAAACAGTTTTTAGTATATTCATATAAAATATTCAAAAAAATCTTTGAAAGTAAATGTAAACATGCCAGAAAAGTTTGCAAAAACAAGTTTTCACATTTTTTGCTGCAGTTGTTACGAAACAAATCACAATGCTGCCCATCTTCCTTTTGAAAAAGGTATCAGCTGAGGCGCAAATTTCAGAGTGTCATTTTTTCAAATACAAAAAACATTTGTATCAAAAATAATTTATTTTCTTTTATATTGATAAAATTGTTTTTCTTTGAGGATAAAAAATTATGGTTTTCATTGGTTTTTTATTTATTTTGTAAATGATTAACATTTTTTTCTCAAACTTTCTTGTTCAAAAAAAAAAAATATTCAAAGAAGTGACTCTTGTTCACAAGTTTAAAAAAATGTGCAAAAGTCATTTTAAGCTTTGCTTGTTCTCACATTTTTTGCAGCAGTTGTTACGAAATTTCAGTCTACCCCCTTTTTTTCAAATGGCAAGAAAGAGAAAACAAAAAAAGCCGCAAGAAACATCTGCTGTGCGCTAAAAAGGCAGCCAAAGATTTCTGTCAGTGAACATTTTGATATCATAATTCCGTTAAAAACAAGGTCTATTTTGTTTCTCAATTGTGCTTTTTTGAATATCTTTATATGATATTCAAAAAAGCACAATTTAATTACTGCTTCTATCAGTTATGCATAGTTTTTGAGTACAAACATTAGACTAAAAGGTTTAGTAAATCAAACATTGTTTCAAAAAAAATGTTTTCTATAATTAAAAAATTTAAAACAAATGAGGCACTAAAAGCTTTTAACATTGGAAAAAGTATTGTAAAAAAAATTCATTTTATAAAAGCTGCGTAAAAGAAAAATAATCCCAAACTTTGTTTGTCAAAAATAACGCCCTTCTCTTTCAATGAATCATAAGAAAGAGAGACATTTTCTTCTTCTTTTTTTGCTTTCTTATTTTTGCTTTGTTTTTATTATTAAAGAAGACAGACGATTTTGAATATTTAAAAAAACAAAGAATCGATTTTTTGACAATTAAAGTGATTCATAAAACGGATGTTTATGTGACAATGTTGAAAAAAATATATAACGATTCAAAAATTAGATGCACTAATAAAGAAAAAAAAAGAAAACGAAAGAATAACATAAAAGTTGTTGAAATTTAAAAAGATTACGAAATGTAAAAAATTTAGTGATCAATATGTCAAAAATGATAATTTAATAAAAGAAAGTATTCATCATCAATTTTTAGAATTGCATCGTTGGTTTTTTGAAATTCTGATGCATAAAATGTATGTTTGCCCTTTTTTCAAAGAAATGACTGCTTCTGTCTTTCGCAAACAAAAAATAAGTTCTACTGCTTGCCTTTTTCGATTTTAGACATACACGTCAAATGTGGAGAAAAATGCAGATAAAATAGTTTGAAAAATAAAGAAAACAACTGCTCAATAAAACAAAAAAAATTAGTCCGCATGTTCACTATTTTTGGTTTGTACGCACTTGCCCAACTCGTTTGCAAACGTTTGTTATTTTTTTTATTTTCGTCCACACTTGCCCAACTCTGGCTAACTGTTGTTTAATGCCAAGCGGGAAATATGATTTGTAAACGTTTGACGGTGTTTAAAAAAAATATTTACAAATCCGTTTGTTTTACGTTTAACTCACAAGTAAGACCAATATTTTCGAACGATAAAAAAGTCATATTCAAGCGTTTTATAATCTATGAAAGTTAAATATATTACTGCAAAAAATAAAATAATAAAATTTATACTAATAACAACCCGTTATGTTAAAATTGGAAAAAAAACTGAATGTTAAAGATAACAAAAAAGCTAAAGTTTTTGAAAAATGAGGTAACGATAATTTTTTAAGCCATGATTTAATTCTTTTTGAATCGATACTTTGTTATCATCCACAACTGCCAGCTTGTAGTACATGAATATTTGTAACTGTGTTATAATAAATGAATGCATTGTTTTATCATCATTAAAAATGTTTTTTAGATCAACTTACCCAGCTGTGTATCTTTTAACCTGAACTATAATGCACAAATTAAGAATTAAAATCGTTTAACTTTTAGTTCCTAACTCTTAAAAGTTATGAGTATTCATAATCTGATTAATATGTTCTTTCTTACAAATATAACAAATTATGATAAAAAAATTTAAATTTTCAAAGAATTTAAAGTAAATTTAATGTTAAATAATTAATAATAAACAGTTGCAAATTTTTTTACTCAATTGCAAAGATGCTTGTTTGCAAATCATATTTCCCGCTTGGCATTAAACAACAGTTAGCCAGAGTTGGGCAAGTGTGGACAAAAATAAAAAAAATAACAAACGTTTGCAAACGAGTTGGGCAAGTGCGTAAAAGCCGAATTTTTACCGGAACTCTTCATTGCTGATGTGATACAAGACAACCAAAATATAAAAATTCATCATAGACTGAGATATGTGTGTCAAAAGGAGAAAAAAGACATCGCACCAGCATTGTGTGTTAGACGAACAACAACAAATGTTCTTTTTTGTTAAACAAAACCCAACGTGTGTCACAGAAGTAGACAGGAAAATAAGTCCAATTTCTTGCAGAAAACAAGTCGTTTAAAAACCACATTTTTGCTTCTTCTCCAAACACAATTGCTTTTGAATATTTTATAATTTTTCTGTCAAATATCAAAATCTTGAATTTTTAAAATTTGCTCTTAAGTATACTCTTTTTTATGTCTATCAGTATCTTATTATGCTTTCGACAATAATAATAATATTATTTGTAGTTTAGCTTCCCAAATGTTACACCAATTGAGCAAATTATGAACAGGTTTATGTCAAAAACAAAATCTACAATTCTGAATTTGTGTATTGCAAATTTTTTTAAATTTATTACTGTTGCTTACAAAAATTCTTCTTTATATTTTTTAAAATTTGAACACACAATATAAATGAAATTTTCTTTTGATTAATAACAAATTTTATTAAAAGTATGTATTCTATTTCTCTACAAAATATTAAAAAAAATTGTAAATTACAAATAATCCAAAAACTTTTGCATTATTTTGCTCCACTATTAGCACACAGTTGTTTACGCTTAAGAAATGAAGAACAAAAGTCTTTTTTGAACTTCGTCGGTTTGCATATTTCTCGCTGCAGGGGTTACGAAATTTCAGCCTTCCCCTTTTTTTCAAGCATTTGCACACGCTTATTTGAATGGCAAGAAAAAGAAACAACTAAGAGACATAACATTAAATTCATGTCTGATTTCAGTCAGTAAACATTTTGCACGTATCAATTTTTGGGAAATTAAAATAAAAAAAGAGTACTTATAATTTCCTCTAAGGGAAAATACAAAGAGAGCAATTGAACTTTTAAATTTGAGACCACTATTCTGGCGAAATTTTTTTGAATATATTTGTGCCTTTTATCGGTTTAACTGCGTCAAAGAAAATTTTATAGCTTAAAAACATTTGATTAAATATCATCCTACGTCAGCTTATTGTGACACATCTCTGCAGTTATTGGAAAATCATTATTAAATAAAATTTAAAAAACATTCTTTCTACAATAAATACGTTAATAAAAGAAAATATTTTATGAATAGTTTCATACTAATTACTAATTACAAAATGCTTTTACATTACAAAACATAGGTTTTTTAACATACATTAATTAACAAAATAATGACTTAAAAGAATAATAAAAACATAAAAACTTCTGCATGAAAGTAAAAAATTCTGTTATGTAAGAGTTTTCATGTGGAACAAGTTTCAAATTTGTTTTAGAAAATACACCTTATAATTGAGATGGAATGCAAATCCTGCCGCCACAGGTGCACGTGCTTTATAGATTTTAAATTTAGCAAAAGAAAACGCTGCATCTGCTGAGGCATCTTCAAAAAAATGAATGGATACCAAATTTTTTGAGCTTTTATGAAAAAAAGAAAGAAATTCAATGTGATAATTGTTCAAATAATTGGATGTTAATGCAATAATAATTTTCATTTTCTTTCACATTTATAAGGATTATTTCAGGGGTGATTTTTTTTTTTATTTTTGCAGTCATGGTTTTAAGTCAATACAATGTATATTAATTAATCAACTTTTGTGGTTACACTTTTACGTTGAAAAAAAAATAAAAAAATATGCAAAAAGATGGGTTTGTGAAAAAAAAGAAATAATGCCTGTTCTTGAAAAAGAGCAGAGCAGAAAATCGTAGAAGCAATTTGAGCTTTGACGCTTTTTTTTGAATATTAGACAGCTGCTTGCATATCAAAAGTGTGAACGCATTTTATGAGCAAAATGACAAGGTTTTGTTCACAACTTTTTTCGACACTGATAGAAATTATTTATTTGTTTTGAATATTGCTATTCTCTTTTTTTCATAAATAAATATTCAAAAAATATCTCAACACTGAAAACAATAAAAAAAGTTTAAAAAAAACAAATTTTTTCAACAGTTATCATTCATTTTTTAAAACTGCAAATTATTCATTATCACCACTACTTTTAATTCATCAGTTAAATTTAAATAAATTCCTTGATGGATTTTTTTAACATTTAAAAAAGCTTGTGAATTGGATTAAAATAGTTAAAATTGTAAAAATATAAAATATTCAAATGAAAAAACCACTTTTATTTATTTTGATTGTTCCATCAAGAGATGTTACTATTTTTTTTGAAAAAAGTGAAAGCTGAAAAACCAAATATATATTTTTCTAATGCTATAGTTTTATTATATGAAAATGTCAAAAAAAAGCAGAACTCAAGCTTATAAAACCGCGAACTTTTGAAAGCTCGCGGAAATGGATACAAAATCTCGCAGATTAGATATGAAAATGAGGTCAAATCATATCAGACCTCGTGAGTGGGACATTGGGGGGTCATTAAAATCATCCCCAATACGTCTAACTCATTTGTGATCACCGTATCTCAAATGTGGCAAAAATTATGCGTACTGTAAACACAAATGAGTTAGATCCATTCGGGATGACTTTAATGAACCCCAATGGGTCCGAAAATATCCCACCCACGAGGTCTGATATGATTTGACCTCATTTTCATATCTAATCCGCGAGATTTTTATCATTATCCGCGAACTTTCAAAAGTTCGCCGTGGCATATTCATCTTTCAAAAGTTCGCGGTTTTATAAGCTTGAGTTCAGCATTCATTCGACTAGACAAAATATGTTTCGAAATGCATATTGCTAAGACATCTTCTTTAAAAAAATGTTCTTGTTTTGCTTAACAAAAACCAATGTTGGTCGCATTTGTTGTACCAGTTTACGATGCTGTAAAAAAATAATACAAAAAAACAGCAAACACATGTCTTGTTTAAAAAATAGTGAACATGCAGACAAAATTTTTCGGGATATTATTGAACAGTTGTTTTCTGCTTTTTTTAAATATTTTAACTTTCTCGAATTTAAAACAATATTGAATTTTAAACAAAGAATAATTGAAGCAAAAAATGTTTGTCTGTTTTAACGAACCGTGGCATATTCATCAATTTTAATCATTAATAACTTATCTCAATTAATGACATGGTATACAAGTATTTTATTATTTGTAGTTTATGAAGATTCATCAACGACACTTTATGTTTTTATTGTTTATCATCCATCCTCCAACTAAAACGAGAATGTTACGTTTTCCGTCACATTTTATCATATTTATTATTTTTTATTACCTATAGTTAAACGATTACAAGGGCACAAACAACTTAGGAGAGAGGACGTCTTTGATATTATGCCGCATTAACAGAGGAGTGGCAAACGATTTTATCAATTTCTGAGAAGCAAGTAAATAGCATGCCCCTCTCTGCTGACGACCAACAACTGATGATTTTTGGAAATATTTTTGCACAGCAATAATCAAAAACTGATTTATTTCAAGATTCTTTTATAAATCAATACTTATAGTAAAAGGACAAATATTGATTTATTTGATCAATTTGTGTAATAATATTGTGACAAGAAATTTTGTAACACATAATACTTTAGTTTAATGCAAGAATATATCAGCAACATAAGTTTTATTAAATATGGGTCTTTCTACTAATGATAATGATTGATAGACTAATGCGTTGTAAGATGCTTTGTCAAATTTGTTAAAAAAGCTTTTTTAAATGATGTTTATTTAATAAAATATTGAAAAATAAGTCAATAGATTTTCCTTGACTATGAACTAAATGTCGATGATTTATTTATTTCAACAAAAAGGCCGGCCTGCATTTTCATATTTCTTTCCAATGGTTCTCCTTGTTTTGTCTCTAGCTTTCTTTTTACGACGTAAAAAGATATTTAAAAAAAACATAACGGCAAAAAAACGTCCTTTTGCTTTTTTTGAATGCTGTTTCGACATGTAGATGATTGCTGAACAAAGGAGTTCAAATGTTTGCAAATGGTGTCAAAAAAGCTCTTAATATTGATTGAAACTAATTTCTTTTAAACATTGTTTAAAGCGGAATTCAAATTTTAATCATTAAAAGACAAAAAAATAAAGGCAATTTAAAGCTTTAATGATTAATAAAAAATGGATAATCGATGTGATTTTTCTTTTTTATATATAACAAAGTGAGAAACAGTTGGCAAAAATAGGAAATATCAAAAATGTAAAATATTTAAAGCCAGGTCTTCATGTTCTTTAGAAAAATGCTGAACAGGTATAGGTAAGAAAAATGACGCAGTCATAGTTTCTAACAAATTTTAAATGTCTTTTAAAAGTTATTTATGAATTTTTTCATTTTTAATGCCCCCGATTTGTTCGGATTAACAGTTTCTGATCAATTAATGTACTATAATTTATTCATGCATATAAAAAATTATATGATATATATTAAACAGATATTCAAATAAATATTATTCCCTTTAAATTTAAAGAACTATAGTCGAAGAAGCAAAAGCTCTTCTGTTTTTGTTTTTAAAACAGACGGAATAATTGAGACGTCAATGAAAAATGGACAGTATTGAATTTTTTAAGAACTAAAAAAAATTAAAAATAAATAAACACAAATTTCGAAACATAAAATCTACTGATTCTGTCGGCGTCCAAACGAATTTTCTGTAAAGTTAAACAAAAGATCACCAGCATTATTCTAAGATGTAAAAACAGCCCATTTTATGTATTATATATTTATTTTGAAATATCTTGCAAAAATTCAATAATGTTATGCTTTCATTGACATCTTAGGACCTTTCATCAGTTTAAAAGTTAAGCTAAAAAGCTTTTGCTTCTTTAATCCTTTAAATTTAATGGGAATACTACCTATACTTGTTTAACATTTACCATTCTTTGATACGCATGAAAAATTTTAAGCAGTTTATCAGATAAGCACTTATTAACGTTTGTGATGATGACAATACTGCGAGCAAAACATTTATTTTTATTAAAAAGATTTTTGAGGAAAAAAAGTTGACAAGTTTATAAACTTGCTTTAATTCCACGCAAAATGCTTTTAATTTTGGTTGATGTAAAACACAGAATGTCTACTAATAAAAAACAATGAATAATTTCTTTTGACTAAAAAATGTTTTACATCAATAAATGATACAAAAATGTAATAAGTTTGAGATATATCAGATTTTAGATTTTTAATTGAATTATAATTTACTTTTAATTTATTTATTAATGTTATTTTTGCAATCATACGAAATAGTGAATTTATCGTATTTAATAGCAGTACTTTTTTAAACATTTTTACTGCAGCAGCGTGCTCTAAAAAGTGAATAAAACATTTAAAAAAAATAGTCATAAATAAAAGTGTAAGAAAAATCAATGAAAGAAAAAGCGCCAAGTCTATGTTACGAAATGTTAATGTTTGCCTAAGCAACCATTAACGTTTGTGATGATGACAAAACTGCAAGCAAAACATTTTTTACATTTCTGTTGTGCAGCATCCCTTTTTTTGACAGACGGAAAAGCAGACAAACCATCGTACATGTAAAAATAGAAAGAGAGAGAGACATTCAGTCGATGAGACAACCGGTATTACGAAATTCTTTTTCTTTGCGACTGTGACAGAGTTGATGCTCTCATATATTTGTTCAGTTATTTTTATGTCTTTTTTGCAGTTTTAACTTTAGTTTTTGTTTGAATATTTTACTTGGTTTTTCATAATTTTATTTAACCTTGTAAAAATATATTCAACAAATAAATTTAGAACAAATATCTAACAATCGAATACAATGCAGATGGCAATATATAATTACATAATACCGAATTTTCTTCTATTAAAAAAATTTTAAAAAAAATGTTATTTTTTAAAATGCAGTTAAGAAAAATAGTGTCTTTAATAAATAATAAAATTCTCAGGACATTTTTGGCTATTTTTTCCATATAGTATGAATCTTTTTTAGCAGTATTTTTAATTAAAGAAAAAAAAAGTATCGCTACTCTTTTATCTTTTATTTTCTCAATTAACTTTATCAACCTGAATATTGATCGACAAAAAATATTAACAAGCTAAAAACTTATATTTTATATGTGAATGCATTCATGAATGTGGTAACAGTGGGGGGAAAATAATGTTGCTCAAATTTAAAAGATAAACTTAGAATTTTTTATTTGCTTTATATCGTTTTTGCAAAAAACAAGAACAAAATATTCAAACTTCATAAGACTTTATTTTTTCTATTGCAGTTTAATAACATAATACCGAATTTTCTTCTATTAAAAAATAGAAGAAAATTCGGCTTCCATTCTTTTATAGACAAGTGTTCTTCTTCAAAAACACTTAAAAGTACACTGTTGTGCACAGAAACGCAGACATATCAATTTCTTTTTTTGTTTATTTCGCAATCTAACATACGTATGTCTAGCAAGTGAAACAGCTTTCTTTTTTGAACAAACATTTGCGACGAAGAAATCTACAATTTTATCCATAAAAATTTCTTCGTCAAAAGCAGCGAAAAAATAAAAAGATGTTCTAGACGCTTTTTTTGAATATTTTAGATGTCATTGTTTTTGTAGTTAAAAACACTAATTTATTTCAAAGAATATTTTTTTGTTGTTAAAAACATGGAAATCTTGGTAAACTGCCTGCAATAATGATAGAAAAATTTCTTTGGAAAGTTTCAAAACTGGTAAAATTTAAAAAAAAAATTTCCATTTGGTTGTGTTTATTTCTCCACAAAAACGCATTTTTTGCTTATTTATTACTGTTGCAAGCAATGATAGCATTGAATTTAATTCTAAGATAACTTATCGAAGTAATTCCATTGCAAAGAAATTACCTTGTTTCATGAACATCATAATTACAGTGAAGAATTTAGTTCTCTGTGATAAAAATACAAATAAATTTTTTTCTTAAGTGTTAAAAATGTTTTTGTTTCTCATTAAATATGCCATAGTTAATGTTGAATAAGATTGTCGCAAAGAAGAAAAAAGCACAAAGAATAGAGAAGAGACACAGAGAAAGAGCAAAAGCGTGGATAAATGTAATGACTATGGTCTTTAGCAACCGAGAAAAATGAAAAACCTTTATACAAAATTTCAAAAGCGTTTGATAATCAATATTGCTTAGATTTTTGTGGTATTTGCAATGATCGTCATTTTCATCTTAAAAGACCTAAATCGCGAATTTTTTTTGGCATTTATATTTGATCTATGAAAAAAATGTGCAACTTTCTAATGCTGTGATACAAATAAATAAATATATTTTATTTTTATGCTTTAATAATCAAAAAACACACAAAAAATGGCACTAAACATACTATAAAAAATTACTTTCATTTTGAACAAGTTATTTAATGGCACAATATATTCATGATTTTTTGTTGATCGAATTTCTTTAATTATTTTTTGAACAAGTTTTTCAGATTGATATGAAAAGCGAAGGCTAAATTGAGTTTTTTGATTTTTCTAAAAATTATGATAGAGTAAGCCGAAATATATAAAAAAATTACGTACCTTTAAATATTCATAAAAAGTTTCAATATCAAATGAATCTGGAATTGTTCTTAAATAGAAATGTGCAATATTTGAAAAATGTGGAATTTTTAATAATTTTTGTACAGTTTTTGATGTAATAATATTTGAACTTTGACATCCTCTCATGCTAAAAATAAAATAAAATTACAGTTACAGAAAGCTAAAAGTGTTTGTGGAAGCGAAAAAACTCCCGTAATTCTGAGAAAAGCCTTATTATTTACATCACTTTTGATTGTTACGAAAAAAATCTCATTAGTATATCATCCTTCAACCGATCACTTATCTAATGGTCACCGATGAGGTTGTTTATTGCCACGGCTTTTTTCAATATACCTCAAAATAATAGAAAAAAAACTTACAAATAATAAAAATCTTTAAGATTTGGAAGAGCTTTTATAATATCTTCTAATGGAACAATTGATTTATCACTTGCAATTACAATAACCAAATCAAAATTAATTTTTTCACATTTTGAAGCAATAAATACCAATTCATTGAAGTAAATGTTTTGATTGACAAGTTCAAATTCTTTAAGATCACTTCGATAAATTTTTGGTACAATAAAAGAAATAATATTTTGACGAGCTTGAGAAAATCTTTCAACAATTTTTAATGAACCATTTAATACAATATTATTCATTTTCTTAAAATCAACATTTGTACCATCAATATAAGCATCCCAGAGTCCATTATTTTTGTATTGAAATGATAAATTTGTAACAGGAAAAATTGGTTCATTGATAAATAAATATTTGCAAGATTGAATAAAATTTTCGTATAAATTACCAGCAAATTGAGCAATAGGTTTTGAATATGGATGAGTTTGTAATAAATTTGATGAATATTTGTTACCAGTTAACAATGATGATGTGAAGGAAACAGTATCATCTGGAAATAATGATGTAAAATTATCTTTATCATAAATTGTTGTCGATGATGTTGTCGTTGCTGCTGCTGATGGAAAAGTAAAGCCATACAATGGAGTAACAGAAGTCATTTCACTAAGATCATCATCCTCTAATCCATAAAAAATTCTATTCTTAAGCTCTGGATCATTTTTTGAATATGTAAGTTTAAGAGTTAAAAATTGAACAATAAGATTTTTGTCAATCAAAAGTACAGCACCCTTTTAATTTTTTCCAGGAAAGTATTTTGAAAATGATGAAACTGTGAGCATCTTTCTTTTACAAAAAAATCCATATCCATTTGGCATTATCTAAATACATACAATAAGATTTGATACAATGACCTCAAAAACAATAAAGCCATCTTTAATATGGAACATACACCTTATTTAAAAATGTTTTTTGATAGTACACTACTTTTTCCATTAGTTACCAAAACGATAGAAATAAAATACAAATCAGCTTTAAAGATGGCTCTTTTCATTTGTATAACTACAATATCCAAACAGAAGAATCCAACTTACTTGATGAGCACGAACAATCAAATCAACTTTAAGTTTTTCACATACATTTATAACGGCATCTTCACCAAATAATACACTTGCATCACCATTTTTCTTTTGAATAAATCCTTTAATACCATTCATTAGATCAGCCCATAATAGATCACATGCAAGTTTATTCTCAAATGGATTTTCAAGTGGTCGTTTAATGCTTCGAATATCATCCAATGAAGTCAATGATGGCCCAATTCCACCATGCATACATAATATTTTTTCACCAATTATAGCTGCTAATGGAAGATGCGCAAAAAGATCATTAAAAGATTTCCATAAAATTTTGGTTTCATCTTTTTCAAAATGATCACGAAGTTCTTGCCAAAATCCATTTTCTTTTTTGATTGCCATTGTTTCATTTGCTCCTACAAAAAACTGTGCATATGAATGGTGGAAAATGATGACAAAAATCATACCTCGTAAAATATAGAATAATTCAGGATATGCGATTTTGTTAAGTAGTAAGGTAAGAATGCATTCAAGAGATTGTGGTCCAAGATCAATATAATTTCTAAAAAATGGTGGTGCATATATTGTAAAAATCCCTTTTTAAGTAATTAAGATAAACATATTTTAGACTGCGACAAACCCAAAAACTTAGTATTGTGTAGGCCCTAACACCTACTGATCCCGAATGCGATACCCATGAATCGACTTTGAAACATCCTAAGGAGGGGCTCACTTTTAACCGGGGTGCCACCCATGGAATTCGTTTTAACCTCGGATCCACCGAGCACAGTACCACACAATTTTATAGTGTTTTGTCTCCGGCTGGACTCTAATCTGGGATCTCCAGGCCGAACATCCACCGCGCTACTCCACTATGCCACTGAGCTGGCACTTTTATTTAAGGAGAGTACTTCAACGCTCAAAGTGTTTTTTCATTGGCAAATGTAAGTGCCAAAGGAACGGAAAATGAGTATATTACAATCTGAGTGAATACTCAGAATGTGAGAAAATATTTCAACAAAAACATACCCAAGAAATAAATGTCTATTCAACATTTGACCATGTACCTTTTCTCTATCAAACAATCGAAAAATTCGCTTTAGCTCTTCAAACTATAAACATTTTTACATTTAAAAAATATATAAAATTATTAAATATTACTTACATGTCCATGAATACTTCCAACAATAACACAAGGAGATTGAATTTCTAATAGAGTTGGTTCTGCAGCAATTACATCTTTTGAATCTTTTATAATTTGAAGAATTTCTTGCACATACTAAAAGATTACAGTAATATGAAGGAAAGAGAGCAACACACATACTTTAAAATTAGATTCACCAAAAAGTTTTCTTGGTCGTGGTGGAAGTTTGATATATTTAAAATTTTGATTATCCATGATTGAATTCAGCATTGCAGCCATCTTTCTGCACAAGCGAAGTGAGGAATGAAAAAAAGGAATGACTGACAATGCTTTTTAGTGGTGGCTCCAAAATTTAAAAAAATTTACATTTTGTCAAAAAAGCTACCATCGACGGTGTTACATTAAAATGAATTCAAGATGCTTGCCAAGAAAGAATAAATAACACGGGGGTTTCTCGTAATTATGTTAATCGTTTTCATATCATAAAAATAAATATTTAACACTGTTATCTGTAAACATCTTTACATTATACTGTATCTTCATTTGTGATGTGAATTTCGTTTTGTTACAGTGAATCGAAATGTGTTATGCAGTCAAGCGCATGAATTACATAAATTGCGCTTTTTTGAAATTTAATAAAAACATCTTTATAACTTAATAAATGTATGTCTTAAAACCAATTTTTTTTGTCACTAATGCATTTTTACAATTTTTCGAACTATAAGTTGTTTTGATGATACAATTTTAAAAAAAGTATTTTGCATTTTTTATCCAACGGATTTTGCAACAAAATATAAAATTTTCAAACATTTATTACAAAATGCATCAACTAAAAGAAAAATATTACATACCATTCTACTTTCGGGTAACAAACATTATTTCATAAGAACGCGCATCTGTCGGTTTTTTTTCAGTTTTGACTGTATAGTCATCTAGGATAATTAGAGACAAAACATTTGCGCAAAATCCTTTTTCTTCATGTAATTCTCTCTTTCTATAGTAAACAGGTAGCAGAATACGGCTAAAACGTAGTTTGAGCCATCGACTGCTACTTTGACGAAAAAGTAGACGATAGAAAAAGACTTTTGATAATCTACCACTAACTATTTCATAACTATATCAGCTTACAGTCAAAATATAGAGGATTACACCGGAATTCGTTTCACATCCTCTAAGGCAAAGGAATACATAAGTCATCTGTTTTCTCTCAAAAAATATGCGAAAGAACACATATAAAAAAAGTCAGAAGATCGGCATGCCATTTGGATGGTGATATTAACAATTCTACTAAAAATGAATGTAATATTACAAACTTTAATTTTGTTAAATTTTAGTATCCGAAAACGTCGACATTCTGAAATTCAAACTACTAACAATGCAAGTGAACAAAAAGAAAATGAATCAATAAATGTACAGCTAACTTCAAATATTAAACGTGAAGAAAAAGTTGATATTGACGAGTTAGTTGTTTTTTACTTGTTCATATCAGTTTTACAATCTTATTTTTGTAGAGCTCAACCAAAAAGAATAGCTATTAAAGTTATTGATGAAAAATTATTCAAAATTGTTAAAGTGAAATGTAAAAAGAGCTATCGACAAAGATTTTTAATTTTTACGTCATCCAAAAAAGAAGAATGTTATGAATAAAGTTTTTGTTCACAGAAGCAAATGTTTCTTCATCACTGTCACACTCATGCTAATAGATTTAAACTCAAACAAAATGAAGAAGAAAATGATTGTATTAAATTTGAAAATAAGGCGCATTCTTGTACTCCATTAAATTATGATGCAGAAAAATATTTTAAAATGAAAATTATCAAAAAGCCTGATTATGTAATTATTAAAGACTTCAGAATCTTTTCAAAACGAACATTGCTAATCTTAGATAAAAATGATAAAAGCCGCTGCTATGAATTTTATTGCTGCAAAGATCGCGAACGATTTCAATGTTGTAGTTGTTCAGCAAAAAAAGAAGCAACTGTTAGCACAAACTTGTAATGAAAATACTGAAAAAGAATATGTTAGATTGGTGTCTGTGATTCAGCATGTTTCATCAAACAAATAAATTTGTACACCACAAAAAATTAGCTTTAATTGTTTTTGTTAAAAAGAATCGAAAAATGTGTTATTCGTATACTTATAGCATTCATGGAAATGTATTTTATTGTAATAAAGCAAAAAATAGTTACCACAAAGATTTCTCAGAATTCTGATGGTGAAGAATATGTGATTTTATCAACTGCTGGACATGTTTGCACTGTTAAACCATATATTTCTGAAAGAATTCTACGTCCACCACAAGTTAAATTTATGGAAGCAAACAAAAAATATTCATCAAAGTTATTCATTTTGGCATAGTATTAAGTTGCACCTAAAAAAAGATTACTTTCTACCTAAGATTTTTTAATCGCCTAAAAATGGATTACTTTCTACCTAAGATTTTTTAATCGCCTAAAAATGGATTACTTTCTACCTAAGATTTTTTAATCGCCTAAAAATGGATTACTTTCTACCTAAGATTTTTTAATCGCCTAAAAATGGATTACTTTCTACCTAAGATTTTTTAATCGCCTAAAAATGGATTACTTTCTACCTAAGATTTTTTAATCGCCTAAAAATGGATTACTTTCTACCTAATATTTTTTAATCGCCTAAAAACGGATTACTTTTTACCTAATTTTTTATAATCGCCTAAAAACGGATGACTTTTTACCTAATTTTTTATAATCGCCTAAAAACGGATGACTTTTCACCTAAAATTTTTTTAGAGTTTAATTTCAACAAAAAATAAGAATTAATATTGACAATAATTTAATATTCGTTAATCCCAATTGACTGAGAGTGTATGATACAGCTCAACAGTGACACCAACACTAATCAGGGTGACACCAACACTAAATGGGGTGACACCTACACTAAATGAGGTAAGCCTGAGAGGCTCGGCCTTCGGCCTCGCCTTAAGGCCTGAGACCTAAGACCTAAGACTAAGCCTAACGCTCGGCCTTCGGCCTCGCGAGCCCATGCTTAGCTTGGGGTCCAAATATGATATAAGACTGAGCGGAGTGACAGCTACACTAAAGTGAGGTATGAAATTGAGCTGAGAAATTTCAATTACGCTTAAATTGTAATGTTTCTCAAACATTTTAAAAAATTTGCGACAAAAATTCAATTTTTTTGAGAAAAATAAATTTTAGGTAAAAAGTAATCCAATTTTAGGCGATTAAAAAATATTAGGTAGAAAGTAATCTTTTTTTAGGCGATTAAAAAATTTTAGGTAGAAAGTAATCTTTTTTTAGGTAGAAAGTAATATTTATCCATTAAAATTTGTGAGGTTCACTCCTGGGCAAGTACTTACAATTTTAATCCAGCTTCACTTGCTTTTGTCTTTACTTCTGACAGTAAACCAACTTTTTCTATTTCAATATACTTTGCAGCAGGTCCACGCATTTTTTTAGCTTTTGGCTGAAGTGTTTTTACTGTTGCATTGCCACCAGCTTCACCTTCGTTACTACTGTTAAGAGCAATTTGTACCATTTTCTTCTTAAAAGTTAGAGGCTTTAACGAATAAAAAATGGTATTAACTTACTCGTGGACGTGAAGTTTGCGATGAATGTTTCGAACCATTTTCAAGACTGGCACCAACCACTTGAGTCTATAAACTTTGCATGCATTAAATTGTTAAAAAAAGTATCATCTTACCATAGGTTTTGGAATTTGAGTTGAAATAACATTTGTTGCCATAATCATTTTAACCTGTTTCTTTGTACTTTCTTCAGTTGCCCTTTCAACAGTTATATCAACATATTCATCAATTTCAATGTTTTCTTTCAAAATGTTTTTCATGCTTTCTATACTGTTTGTTGTTATACCACTAACGTCACAAATTCGATCACCAGGTTTAACAATTGCCATATCTGCAGGGCTTTCTGGTTGAACTGCAGTAACATAGATTCCATCAGAAATTTCCATGCAGCTAAATCCCAAAGGAAAAGTACCAGCAATCATGAGCTTCAAATGTTGAAAACCAGATTTTTCTTCTATGGAAGCTAAAACTTATATCGTAGAATGTGATAACTGTATCTTTACCAAAATGCTGTTTTAGTTTAATATTAGCAAGCAGTAATAAACTAGAACAGTTGTTTAACAAACCTGATGCAGTTTCATCAACATCTTTTAAAATTGATCCGTCATCTTCTGATATTGATTCATCACCTTCTGAAAATACACAAAATAGCTATCATCTACTATATATTACTATACCTTCATCATCTGATCCATCATCATTATCACTAATCAAGTGAGCGTGTTCATCCTCTTTTGGCTGATCATCAGGTTCTTCAACAGCATCAACAAATTCGTCTTCGGAACCAGAATCTGAAAGATGTTTATTTATTCCATGCATAAATTTTTGAGGGCTGTGGATAGTTGGTTTTTAATGATCTTACAGCAGTTATTATCTTCAAAACTAAATCCTTTGCGTTTTGGTTGAATGTTTACTTGTGGGTGATCTTCTTCTGTTGCTTTTGATTGATTATTTTCAATTGGATGAAGTTGATTAAGATTAAGCAATTTTTTTGATGCTTTAAAATTCATTGTATCTTTGCTTAACCGACTATAAGCATATAACAAATAAAACGAGAAAGGAGAAAGTGGAACGTTCGAACGAGAGAGAGAGAAGTAGGAACGTTCTTGAGGGGAAAATACAAGTGAAATGCGGCCAGCGGGAAATTCAAATATTGTTGCAAGCATCTTCGGGTAAAGTTTTTTGATGCTTTTTCCAGTTGTATGTTTGATGTTGTAAATAATCCATATTACCGGAATTTCCATCTTTTTTGCTATTATTTGTAATTTGTAGCAGCATTTTTCAATTTTTTGATTTGATTTAAATTGATGCTATTATATTGGCTCTTGTTTTAAAAAAGTATTTATTAAAAAATAAATTTTATGGCAAAAAAGTAATGAAGCCGATGTGGCAACATTTTGATAAAAAAAAGTAATCCAACATTTTGATTTATTGAAAAAATCTGATAGGACTAATTATGATTTAAAAATTTTAAAAGGTTAAATCTTTAAGTGCTTTTTTTCAAAACATTATTAATCATAAATTTTATAGTTTTTATTACTATCATTCAATTTTTTTATAAAGACTTGACATATAATTTCTTATTTGAGAAAGTAATATTAGCAATATTTATTAATTACTGCTAATAGTACTTCTTATTTCACCTAAAATTTAAGTTCCAATAAATTTTAGGTAGAAAATAATCCATTTTTAGGCGATTAAAAAATCTTAGGTAGAAAGTAATCCGTTTTTAGGCGATTAAAAAATCTTAGGTAGAAAGTAATCTTTTATTAGGTAGAAAGTAATATTTATCCATTCATTTTTGATTAAAAAGATAGTAATCTTTACCAACTTTTCACACAACAAGATGTAGCAAGGTATAGAATGCATTCAAAAAAGATTAGCTGCAAATGATAGAAAGCGAGTCAATGAAACTGACTATAAAGTCCTTTTTGTTTGTCTTTTTAAAGGTAATGATTCAAATTTTGGTGAATGTTATGTTAAAACGTTTGATAATCAAGAGCATTGTTGTAAGCATGTGAAATATGAACCAAATAGATATCAATGTGAATCAACAATTTTGAAACCTGGAGATGATCATATTTTGTTTTAGATAAAAGGAAAAAAGAATAAAGAGTGCCCTGCTTTAGCGATTTATCATCAAACCGATAAAAATCTCTGCTACACATATTATTATGGAAAAGCAATAAAAAAGTTTATCTGCCCTGGATGTCAAAAGAAGAGAACTCTTGTTGCTGCAAAAATTCAACAAAATTCTGATGGCAAAAGATTGTTACAAATGAAAAGAAACATATTTGTACACCGCTCAAAACTTTAGCTGTTATTACATCTGATACTGTAATTCTTGAAAAAAGTGGTCTTCCCGTCAATCATGAAATTCCAAAAAAGAAAAAAAGAAACTGATGAAAGAGAAATTATTCAAGCACAAAATTTCGAACTTCAGAAAAATATGAAAGGTGTTAAAGATAGAAAGCTGATTGTCTTTAAAAGTAATGATAGAAAACTGTGCTATGAATATTTATATAAAAATGGGAAATTCAAATGTCTTAAATGTAGAGTTGTTGCATATTTAAAAGATGATGCTGGAAATAGTGAAAAATGTATTATTTTATCAAAAAATGAACATTTTTGTAAACCTGCCAGTTATAAAGCAGAAAAGAAAATAATTGAAGCATCTGATTTTATGGTATTTAATGAAGATGACGACAGCAAAAAGACAAAGCTGGTTATATTTACAACTTCCGCAAAAGATTTTTGTTATGAATATACAGGGTGGTCTTTTTAACTCCAGCCGACGTTTTGTGCTGCCAAATTAATCCCAGAAGGTTCCAAGGGGTGGCATAAACTAGGAATCTCCCATACAAAGGGGAGCATCTTTTGCACATAAAATTTTGGCATTTGGGAACACAACGCCAAATGGCGCCAATTCAAATTTGACCTCGAACCAGCTAAAACTTAACATATATTATGAAAATCTAGACTCTCCTACACCCAATGGTCAAAAAATCAACCCTCTAGCTTCAAAAATGACCAAATGGCAGCCAATTAAAAAAGTCAATTTTTATTAAAAGAACAAAAAAAAATTTTTTTTAATGAGTCTGTCCTATAAAAGAATTACGAAATAAAAAAATCTTTCTTCTTTGTATTTTTTTTCTGTTGATTTTTTTTACTCGTGTGTTTTCGTGTTAAGAGACAGTTTTAAGAAAAAAAATATAAATTTACAAATAAAATCTAAAAATCGAAAAACAAACTTTATGAAAACGAGCAGGAAGATTATTTTTTCTTCGATATTTTTTTATTTTAGGTTAATACAAGTAAAGGGGGATGTCCCAAACAGTAATTTTAGTGTTATAAACGCAGTAAAACATATAATCTTTTTTCAACAGCTTGTGGATACATGATGGTGAAATATTAGTGTTATCAGTAACGATAACTAATCAACAGTTATGAAAATAAAAAAATAAAAAAGGAAATACAATGTTTTTGCTCATCTTAATAAAGTTTGTTTTTTGATTTTTTAGATTTTATTTGTTAATTTATATTTTTTTCCTTAAAACTGTCTCTTAACACGAAAACACACGAGTAAAAAAAATCAACAGAAAAAAAATACAAAGAAGAAAGATTTTTTTATTTCGTAATTCTTTTATAGGACAGACTCAATGTTTTGTTTTTTTTCTCATTTTGCTTAAACTTTGAATGGCTGCCATTTGGTCATTTTTGAAGCAAGAGGGTTGATTTTTTGACCATTGGGTGTAGGAGAGTCTAGATTTTCATAATATATGTTAAGTTTTAGCTGGTTCGAGGTCAAATTTGAATTGGCGCCATTTGGCGTTGTGTTCCCAAATGCCAAAATTTTATGTGCAAAAGATGCTCCCCTTTGTATGGGAGATTCCTAGTTTATGCCACCCCTTGGAACCTTCTGGGATTAATTTGGCAGCACAAAACGTCGGCTGGAGTTAAAAAGACCACACTGTACTTACATCAAAGACCTCAAATGTTGTTGTGGTTGTTATTCTTTGAAACCATGTTGATCAAAAACGATAATAAAGAATATGTTCAACTCTTAAAAAATGATCACGCTTGTATGCCAAAAAAGTTTGTTTTGGAAGAATTTCAACCGATTATTGTTCCAGATTTTGGATTCAAGATTTGCTCCAATAAAGATGGAAAAAGAAACTCAACATTGATTTTATTTGATCCCAAAAAAGATGGATTTTGTTATAAATATTATTTGGATCCTTACAACAAATTTCATAGAAAGGATCCCTTGTGTTTGGCATCCTTAAGCATTTTTTTGGTATTCAAAATTTTCGAAAAAAGAATCTGATTTTTGATGATTTTAAATTTCAAGAAAATGGAAGTGCTCTTATTACAAACGAAGAAAATAATGAAGAATATTACAAGTTTATATTTGATGAAGAAATTAATGCTTTTTGCTGTATCAAATGTAAAGAAAAAAAATATATATCACTGCTACAGTATGCAATGGCAATGATAAAAAGGAAATTGTACTTTAAAATGAAGATCAATGGGGTGATCCTTTGACGAAATAATTTAAATGTTTAGGTTTGTCTATGTTTTTTTTTTAATTTTTGTGAAATGTTTTCGAAAATGTTTATATCGTCTTTCTTCTTTTAACTTTTCTATTATAGTTTATAACAAAAATGATTTCTTTTAGAATTAAAAATTGTGTTTCAAATAGATTCAATCACTGTAACTTTTTTCTTATCATTAATAATGTTTTCAAAGCATCTTTAATATTGTATGTTTCCCAAAATTTTTTCATTTCAGAATTCTATATAAAATAAAAATTCTAAAATGCAAATAATGAAATCACAAAATATTTAAACAAAAGAAAAAAAACAGCGAAGACAGCAGAAAAAGAAAATGAATGAACGAATTCGCAGCACGCATGCCAAATTAAAAAATCCGATAAATATGAAATGTATGTTTATCTGTTGCACATCTATCATACATACAACAAAAAAAGAAAGTTTTGAAGAATAGAAAAGCTTGCCAACCCCCAGCATTCGACAGTGTTTTTTACTTTTGTTAATCCTATTGCGAAAAAATGTTTAGTATGTTAACAAAAGAATTTGAATGCAACTTGTACAACTCCATAAAATGCTATTTCAGTAATGTTTTTTTGTACCATTATTTGTGGTCTTAATGATCTTTTTGTAAACATTTTCGAATTGAAAAAAAAACAATGAAAGCCGCAATTTTTTAAATGTTTATTATAAAAATACTAAATATTCAAACAAAATCAAATGCATTAAAATTGAACACTTTGGCTGTCTGAAATTTTACATTGACTAACGACTGAAAGAAAAAAATGCATTTTTGTGCACTTGAAAACATTTAAAAGGCAGCAAAAAACAAAAAAAATTGACAGATGCGTCCTTGTGAAATAATGTTTTTTACACAAAAACAGAGTGGAATGCAATGGGAATGATAAAAAGAAATTTGTTCTTTCAAAAGAAAGTCATTTGTGTGATCCTGTGGCGAAATGATTCTATAGTCTACAGTAACAATAACTTCTTTTATAATTATAAAATCAGTTCAGTCATTTAGTACATCATCGGCAAGGAAAACATTGTTTCTTATCTTTAATAATGATTCAAAGAAATTTACGCTTTCAGAGAAATTTTTAACAAATCATGTTTCGCAAAAAAAGTTTTTCATTTCATAATTCTTTAAAAAATAAAAATTCTAAAATGCAAATAATTTTAATAAAAAAAATCACAAAATGTTTAAAACAAAAGTAAAACAGCAGCGAAGACAGCAGAAAAAGAAAATGAATGAACAAAAATCTTTGAGCAGCACGCATTCCGTATTAAAATCGAGAAAAGTCAATTGCTGCAAGTCGGTTATTGAACAAAAAAGGCAGCACTGGAGAAAAGAAAGCCTAACCAACAATGTCCAGTATTCATCAGTATTTTTTACTTTTATTGTTCCCATTGTGTATAGATATTTAATGCATTTATATGAAAATTTGAATGTGACATGTTCAGTTTTGTCAAAATATCATTTAAATAAAGTTCATTACGACAAGGAATTTCGAATTTTTAATATTTGATATTTATGTTTTTTTACAATGCATAAAAATTGAACACTTTGGCTTTCTTCAATCCGACAAAGAAAATCAATAAAAAGCATTTTGTGCATTTGAAAATATTAAAAATATTTGAAAGGCAGCAAAAAACAGAAAAAAGCAGACAGATGTGTTCTTATGAATTAAGAAACACATTTGTCTGCTTTTACATATATACAAAAGCAGACAAATGCTTATATATATATACAAAAGATATATACTTAAATATTTCCACTTTTTATAAATGTTTTTAAATTTTAAAAGCATTACTAAAAATAATTTCTCATTTTTAGTAGAAAAAAGAAATAATTAAATATTTAAAAAAAAGAAAACTACGATCCTTATTTTTTTTGACATTGTTTCAAATTCAAACATTTTATTTAAACAACAAGCACATAATATGCTTGTTGCCGTTTAAATAAAATACTACTCTAAAATTTCATAATATGATTCAATTTTTGAATTATTTATTAATGTTAACATTCTCAACAGCTTTTTTAGAATTTCTTTCGTGTTTTATATCTTAAAGGGCATGCAATTTCTCATTTTTTTTGTAAAAATGACAGAGTAAATTAAATATTTAAAAAAAAAGAAATAATAAACCTTTATTTTTTCGACATTGTTTCAAATTCACTCATCTTATCTGAAAGACAACAAACACATATGTTCCTCCTAAATAAAAAAATGAAAACCGTTTGGTAACAGCTTGTTATTTCAATTTTTAGAAATTGAAAAGCAAAAATGTCTAGACATCGCAGAGAAGCAAAGACGACGAAAGAACAAGTGTCCGTCGCAAAAGAAATATTTTTTAACAACATTGTCTGTGCATTTATGCGTCTATATTTTGCCATAAAAAGGTTGTTTTTGAATATTTTAAATTTATTCAGCAAAAAGAAGTAGCAGTTTTTGATACACTGCGAAAAAGCTGTGACGAAAAAAAACCTCAACGGCGTTGATCTGTGATGAATTCATCACAGATAGTGACGCTTTAGTTACGATATCATCACCGGTGAAGGTTTTTTCGTCACTTGCAGTGATGCGCGGGTGACTAATGCATCACGGCTTCTCAATGTATTGTAAACTACGCTATTTTTGTTTAAAAAAATAACAATTCTGTTCCAGCAGAAATAATTTGCAACAGTTAAAAAAATAAAAATTTTGTACAAAAAAAAACAATCAAAATTTCTCGATTTTTAAACGCAAAGAAATGTTACGACAATCCGTAGATTATTATAACAGGAGCAGAAGGTTAAAGGTTGAAGAGACGAGAGAGAAAGCAAGTTATTCTTTGTGCAGAGAAAAGGATGACTTTGTCCTTGTTGAACAGCAGCAAGAAGAAGATGTTCTTTCGTGGTGGGATCTTTCCTCCGGTAGTTGATTGATGATGAAGAAGTTGAAGATAATATTAAATAATATTTATTATAAACAACAGCACAAAAAACCACCAACACATACAATAGAAAAGGAATAGAAAGAGAGTGAATATATATAAAAAGAGAGAGGACGATGATTCCTTTTATACTGGTTGAAGAGAGAATGCAAGTCGAAGATTAACATAGAAGAAGAGAATGCCAAATTATGGTAATTCTTTAGAGAAGAAGAAGAAAAGATCGCTATCGCAGCGACAAGAAACTGTAAAATGATAGTTTTTAAATGTATTCAGACTTTAAGGAAGAAATTTTAATATATTCAACTAAATTAAATGTACGAAAAATCGATCACCTTGGCCAGAAGAAGGAAAACCAATAGAAAACGTTTATGTGCTTTTAAAAAGGCATTAATGCAAGGCTAAAAAAAGCAACAGATGTGTGATCACAAAATAATTCAGCATTAAAACTTCAAAAAAATAAAAAACAATAGCAGCTTAGCATTCGCAAGTCGAATAAAAAGTTTAGAGACTTCAAAATCATTATCATAAACATTTTGTCTTGTAAATGTTTCAAAACAAAAAATAAAATATAACAAAGAAAAAAGTGTTGGTTACACCAAAACAGTAATAAACAAAAAAGTATAGTTGCATAAAGTTTTCTGTTTCTCCTTTGTATTATTTGGATACAATTAAAATGATAAACCTGCTATTTTTTGAGCATGAAAATGTGAAAACGGGATCTGCTCTATTTTAAACAAATTCATTGAAAATGTGATCCCTTGAAGTATTTATTTTTTCTCAGTGATACAAAATTATTTTAAATGTGTATTAAAAATGGGAATTTTAAAATAAGTTGGGAATGTTTTATTTTATATTTTTATATACCTTTTTTACTGTTTTATTTTTTAAAAAAACAATTTTAAAAAACCTAAATATTTAAAAAGTAATGCGTTGATGAAAGCGATTCGTCTGTTTAGCAGCAGCAACAGCAGTGAATGAAGAACGCTTTTTTATGCATTTGTGTAACAGCCACGTTTTTGCAATCGAGAACAAAAATTTTTTTCAATGTTTTGCTTTTTTTGTGATGAAATTTTGGTATATTTTTAATGGCATTTAAACACTACTATATCGTCATTAACTTGCTAAAACATAAAATTAACTGAAAGAAGTATGAAAATTATTACATACCTTTCCTTCCACTTGAAAAGAAACATCAAATTGACTAGTTTCAGGATTTAACGATTTGAATAAATCAAATTTGATGAGCTTCATTTGAACAACATTTTCTGGATTAAAAGCCATAATGCAAAAGCAACGGTATTATATTTTACAAAAAGGAATAGTAAAAATACAGTCGAACTTCGTTATAATGTGGTCCAAGGGAACGCAAAAAAACCGCATTACAGAGAGGTTTGCATTATAACGAGGCGCATTATAACGAAGTTTGACTATAGAAAGAATATTTAGAATTTTTTACAATTTCGATTGCAGCGTGTCATTTTATTTTCAAGACAGTAGTAATAAAAATTTAAAGCTATTTTAGCACATATTTGGTAAAGAAGTTATAATGATAATTACCTCAAATTCGGAAAATATTATAAATGAAAAAACGTTGTTTACCAATACCTTCAACATCATTAAATGTTCATAACCACACAAATATACCAGATATCAACTTCGGGTGTCTTCTAAAACAAAATATAATATTATTGGAGTGTTCTAGAAACATTTTAGCCACCCACAATAAAATCTGACAATTTTGGATCAACATGAACACCCTTCTCAATATAAAATGTGAAATCTCTGAAATAAGCGAAAATATGTTGAAATTAAATCCATCCTTAAAAATTTATTTTTCACCGAATATGTTATCTTTGACTTTTACATAGTTGTTTGCATGTATTTTATAATATAAATGAATAATTACATACTTTTTATCCGTAAAATTAATTAATGTGGGGTAAAAAGCATTATTTACGGATTTAAAAAACTGTATTCGCTGTGATTTGTATTTTTATTACAACGAGAGTATTTTGTAGAATTAGTATTAAAAATTCAAAAAAGTATTAAAACTTGACAGCAGCTTAGCATTCGCAGATCGAATAAAAAATTTAGAGATTGCCAAACTGCAAAAAAAAAAATCAATAAAAATGTTTTTTGCTTTTTGCGATCTTTTTAGTGTTTCGAAATAAGAAATGTGTTGAAGAAATGAAAAAAAATGTTCATTACACCATAGCAGTACATATCAAACAGTTTTAGTTACATAGTGTTTATTGTTTTAAAATCGAGTTGCCCTCTTTGTTTTTCAGATACAAATAAAATGATGAAACAACTTTTTTGAGGCATCAAAATGTGAAAATGCTCTTCTTTTAAGCAGGTTCTTTGTAAATATATTCCCTTAATATGTTAATTCTTTCTGAATGATATAGAAACATCTCGAGAAATGTATAAAAAATGATCATTGAAAAATACGCTTGTGATGTCTTATTTCTGTGTTTTTTTAAATTTTATTTACAACTTTATTTTTTTTATAAAACTTAAATATTTAAAACATTACGTTGATGAAAGCAATTCGTCTGTTTTGCAGCAGCAGCAACAGCAGTGAATGAAGAACACTTTTTCTTGCTTTTGTGCAGCAGCCACGGTTTTGCTTTTTTCTCAATAGTTTATCTTTTTGTTGGGATAAAATTTTAGTATATTTTTGAAACACTATTTTTTGTCTTATATCGTCATCAAAATTAATTTAAATTAAATCCATTAATGAAGATATTAATCAATGTTTTTTGTTCATTGACAGATAGTAAAAATAAATTATTTATATACACACTTTTTTAAATTCAAAAATATTTATTATATTTGTTTTCATTAAATTATAAAACACCGTTTAAAAAGATATAACATTTTTTTTATTGTTTTGTTAATAATTTACTGCTATTTGTTTTTAAGCAAGTCAACCAAAAAAATGCACTAAAGAATTGTTTTTTGATCTACTGACACCCATGTATTTCAAATTGAAATGTACTGAATTAATAGAAAACTGTAACAATATAAATACTCTCTTTGTTGCTGATCAAATAGTAAACCACTCATTTAAATATGACTTAAAGCAAGTTACTAAAAAAATTTTTAAATGGACATTTTATAGATTTGGAAAAATAATATATTTGAATGTATCTTTTGAAATATGGTATTATTATTTTTTGCTTGACTGTCTTTTAAGATTAAAAATTCAAAAACAAAACGCATTTTTTCTTTAGAAATGTTCTGGGAGAAAAAAATCAATAGCTTTGCATTTTGTGTTCTCTCAAATAGGGAAACGACAATGAAATATCGCAGAAAACAAATGCAGCAGATGTGTGTTTGCAAAAATTGTAAGTTACACTGAAACAATTTTCTTTTCGAGTTTTTGTCTTTTTCTCTTTTCTTGTGGAAGTGTTTTTATGACGATAAAAAAAATAGAGCACAGAAGTTTCTTTTTTGAATATTTTGTTTTTTATTTGTAGTTAAATTTGAGCAACGATGTTTTTAGAAAAGCTCTTTTGTCTTTATTTTCGAAAACAATAGCTTAAAAAAGTAAAAAATTTGAAGTAGCAACAATAATTATTTTATGGGGAAGAACGTTTTTCGTGGAACACAGTCAAGCGAAAAAGTATTTTACAGGCACTAGAAAGCAATTTGATAAATATGTTTTCATTAGCAATTTTTTCAAAAAAACACTGAGCATTTCATTCTGTAATATATTTTTTAACTAGCGTAGCAATAATTTGAATGTAGTTGTAATTGAAAACAGCTGGCAATATTTTTGCTAGCAAATGTAACTTGTAATTATCAAACGTGGCACTTTATTTATTAAAAAAAACGTTAAAACTCAAACTAAAATATCTTCAAAATGTAAAAGACAAAAAGCATTTGATCTCTTCATTGGCAGCAGTGACACTGCTATTCTTTTTAACCAATTTTTTGTTTGTTCTTCATCCAACATTACGCAGACCAACAAAATAAAAATAAAAAAGGAAAGAAGGCGGAGAAAAAAAAAGTCGAAAGCTTTTTTTATTACGAAATAATTATAGTTGAATCATTTGCAAGAATATTTCTTATTTTTTTCCCATGTTGGCTTAGGAAATCCTTTTGTCGGTAAAAAAAGTAGAGCACAGAAATTTTGTTTTGAATATTGTGTTTTTATTTCTGATTAAATGTGGTTCACATTTTAAAACGGCTTTAATATTTTATCCTGCTTTTTTATAACTGGTTAAATAACAAGAGGTGGATTGAATTAAAAAGTCAATCTACTTCGTTATTAAAAAAATCTATTAATTTGTCATAATTCTTTACAAATATTTTTAATGCTGTTTTTCTCCTTAATGCAACAATATTTCACAGATGCAAATACGAAAGAACATATTTTACCCTAGAATATTGATTAAACATAAAAAGTATTGATTACATTTTCTCGTTTTTCTAAAGTATCAGTATGTTCTTATTTGTATGACAACTATTGCCCTAAAATTTCGAAATATGTTTCAATTTTTGAATTAATTATTTAATGAATTATTATTATTTGACATTTTCATTTAATTGTTATGTTAACAATGTCATAATAGTCAAAGTACATGATCACCGCAGATTAAATTTATAATTTGTAAAAATAATAAATAAAAATGATTAAACAATAGTTTTTGGGCAAACTTTAAAAAAATGTAAAAAACAATACTGTGAAGAAGAATAACAAAAAAATATCTGTTGCAAAAAAAAACACTTTAACAAACTCGTCACCCTTTAGGGCCATGTTTTATAATCATAAGACATCATTTTGCATGTTTTCTGTGCCGTCTTTTTTTAGGAAATTAATTTATTCAAAAATGTGTTATAAAAATACTCCATTTTTATAGCCACCATTTCTCAGACAAAGCCAATAAATTTTAACGGACAATATTAATAAAGCTGTGATACAAACTATAGAAGAAACAATAAATCGGAAACCATGATCTCTTTTGAAAACAATTTCCACTACTTCAAAAAAAACTGTGTTTATGTAGTTAAGTTACATTGCTTTTTATAATGGAAATCAATGAATTTCTTGTTCAAAAATAAAAACAATAATATTCAGTGTTTTTATTTTTGTATAAAAAAACCATATTTCATCAAAGAAGCAAAGACGGCGAAAAAGCAAAAAAAAACAAATGTCTGTTGCAAAAAAAGGGTTCTTGAGCTGCACAACCTTGTCTGTGCATTTATGCGTTTATATTTTGAAAAAGAAAGCATCCTTTTGAATATTTTCTTTTTTTGTTTGTAATTAAATTAGAGCAACAATACTGTTTTTCGAAAATATCTTTTGCTTTTATTTTATCAAAAATAGTTTAAAAAGTGAAAATGGAGAAATATTTCATCATCATTAAAAAAAATCAACTAATATATTCCAATACGCAAAAAATTGCATTTCATTAAAAAGGTATTACAATTTAATTATAATATGCTTATGTTGTTGATCAAGTTGTAAGATATTAATTTAAACATGGAATAAAATGCATTTTTTAATGCACAAATAACTAATAATGGACTCATAACAACTTTTTTAGTAAATGTTTTTAAAAAGTGCTAGAATTGTGTTTGCTATGATTTATATTTTGTTATATTTTTATTTTTATTCATTTTAGTTCCTGAATTTATAGATATGTTTATTAAAATGTTAATTTATTACATTTATTAAGCTTGATAAAGAAAGATTACTAAATAGTTTTTTAACGCATGTAACGCATTTTTTTTCAATAAAATTTTTTAATAATGGGTAAATGTATTTGATTGGGTGAAGGATTTTAAAACAATCACAAAAATATGCTTTCCATTTAGTTTTAAAGAAAAAGGACAAATAGCATTTATGAGTCACAGCTGTGAATGTTAAAAAAAGATGAAGAAGTTGATTTCTTTTGTTTATGCTTTACAGAGTTTTCAAACACAACTAACCGCTTACAAGGGAAAAGGGACTAATAAATGAAGGGGGTGGGGACATTTGATCTCTAAACTCTTTAATAGCACAGTATCACACGTAATCATCAACACATTTTTGTATTTATATAAATAATCCAATTTTGTCTTTTCGGTTTTTTATGCCAGTAGCATACTTATGTTTTTACAAAAGCTCTTGTTTGAATAGAATTGTTAATAGCTTTTTCTATTAATAAATTCCATGTTAAAGATCTGAAAACATTAAGAAAACTATTAATGAAGATTTAATGTACTTTTTTTAAATATTTTGTTTTTGAATTTTGTTATAAAGATTAAAATATTGAAGACTGGGATTATTTAAAAAATAACTAAAATTGGTATATTTTTAATCTGTAAAAAGTGATCCAAAATGCAGCAAAAATGTTTGTTGTGTCGACAAAAAAAAGCAAAACTTTTATGTTTTTTAGTGTTTTCTTTTACATCCTGTTGGACACACGAACAATAAGAAAGGCACTGATATTTCTTTTTGATTGCAGCTATTTAATAATAATAATTTTTATACATTCTTTCTCAGTGCTGGTACTCAAATGAAAACAAGAAAATAATTACATGTAATTTAGATAATCCACAAATTTGCTTTGACAAAAGTAAATTACAACAACGTTTATTTCAAATAAAGAATTCAGTTAACGTCCAAAAAAGATAAACCAAAAGCAAGAAAAATAACATTTATCGAATTGCACCGAATTGTTTAAAATCAATTCCATAACTATCGTTTGGAATAAAGAATCCTTCAATTTTCAATAATCTGCATGATTCTTTGAGACCTTCTTTAATTCGATTCATTTCATCTTCCTTATATTCTTTATTGAAAATACATAAAGCAATACGTGTTGGCTTTTCTCCAAGTTTTGTTGTAAGAACTTTTAAATGTTGTTTGATGAGCATAGCCATTAAAAATGCAGGTGATGAATTCTTTACTTTTCCACCATAATCAAGAAATTCAAGTAAAACTGGATTATTCATATCTTTGGTGAAAGTAAATCCCCAAATTTTATCAGCTTTAATATCATCTGATGGCATTGACATAATTTTGAGAAAATCTGAAAAGTGGTAAATAACTCTTCAAAATATATCTATTAAAAATTTTACCAAAAACAACACAAGTATTTTTAGCTTTCAGCGATTCCATAGCTTCTTGACCGAATAATGGTTTCTTTTGAGTGAAGCTAATAAATGAGTCTATCCCATATTGACCTGAAAATGAAAAATTAGCATGGATTAAGAGTTCAATGCAATGTTCTCAGAAATAATAGAGCCACTTTTAGAATCGTTAAATTTTTCTCCCGGACAGTTTGATTTTGAATTTATGACATTTTAATTTAGATTTTTAGTTTATAAACACTGGAAATGTTTTTGTCATTTTTGGAGAGAAAAAAATCGAAATGTCTGAGATTTTAAAAATCCAAACGTAAAAATCAAACTGTTATTAAGCACTGACAACCTATTCTTACAGTAGTCACTTATGGGGGATCCTACAAATCGTTTTTAATAAAACTTAAAAATAACACAAAAGCTTTGTGTAACACAGTATTGAAGCATTGTTCATCAAAAATAAAACCTACCATTCCATTCATCCAAAAATTCATAAGTTTTTTTAGAATCAACATATAATCCCATAACTGTTGAATTATCATAAAAACCAATAAATGGAATCTTTGAATCAATTAAATCATTTAATTTTGATGGTAAATTTGTAATATTTGGTATTGAAGCTTGTGAATGTATCAGTTTTTCAAAATTTTCTTCATCAACAATAACTGTAATTCTAAAGCCATGTGAGCTTTTAAGGGGAGTAAATTTTCTTCCGAAAACATTTTGCTTATCACCATACATTACCTATAATATAAAAAAAATTGTAGTAATTTTTTTCAAATGGCAAAAGTAGGGGTTACAGTAATACTGAAGATCTCAAAACTCAAAAAAGTTAAAGTAATAAACAACAACTGCAGCTTATCAAAATTTGATGGCTACAAAAAGTGTCAAAAATAACTTACATGAAGTTCAGGCAATGATTTAATAAAGACAGCAGTTTTTTCCACTGGTAATGCTTCATTAACATTGACCTTTACAATATCCAAGAAATTAGCAGGTGTACCGTAATATGCATAAACACGAATTGTTTTTGCACAAGTTGGTAAAATATGAAACTTTGAATAACTTCTATCCAATAACCATTTACATTTTTCAATAACAAATCGTTCATGAAACAATGAAGCATCAAAATTAACAATAACATGTTCTTTTGTTTTAAAAATCTTTTTGAAATTAATCTTGGGGCAATTGTACAAACCAATAATAATTTTTTGAGGATTTGACGATCCACAGATTGTTGAACATAGAATTTCTGGTCGTTCTTTTGTATTTAAAGTTGTAAGTTGTTGATGCTTAAGAAGCTTGTATCCAACAGGAGTATATTCAAATTCGGCAACAGTAACCCCGAATCGATTGCCCGGATAATGATGAGCTTTTTGATGTGGTAAAATCAATAGCAAAGTTCCATCAAGCTTTGATGGATCTATATTTGCAGCAATTAATAAAGTTGTAAAAAGATATGATTCTTCTGCAATAAAATATGAGAGAATACCATTTTCATTGAATTGTTTCTTTAATTCTTCACAAAATTTATAGCTAACATTAAAAGTTTCATCTGTGAATTCTAAACCAAATAAATTAACAATAACAGCTTTGAATAACTTTTTTGGAATTGTTGAAATTTGAGAAAGAAATAATTGAGCATTTTCAGTTTGAAAAGTAAATTCTTTAACAACTTTTTCAGTAATAGAATCAACAGCAATTACTTTAAAACTATCCTTTTGTCCTTCATTTGTAATAATACCAATTAGCCGCTCTTGACTTGAATATTCTTTTAAAGCCGAGAACATTTCCAACGAATTTGAAAAAATATAGCTGATTTTTTTGAAAGAAAACGAGCGTCGAAGAAATAACGGTTTTTTGTTACACAAATTTAGGTCTAAGGTTAAGCTGTGCGATGCATTTTTATGTGTTTAAAAAAAATCAACACACGCTGCTTTCTTTAAAATACCAGACAAAATGGCAACAAAAACGTTTGCCTTTTAGCTAGACAGGCAAACATTTTTGTTGTTTGTTTGTCTGATGAAAACTGCTGAACAGCAAAAAAAAAGCAGGGTTTTGACCAAAGTAAAGACATTCCATCAAATAAAATCAAATAACGGAGTTAGATGTAAATGCCATATGACACATTTTTGTGCTGTCAAAAACCTGTTTTTAATCGATAACAAAAAACTTCACATTTTTTTATGTAATAAACCAAAAAAACACCATTAAAAGGATGCAGACGTAGTTTGTTCATAGCGATGTTTTAATTTGCATTAATTAATTTGTTTTGGACAGTCAGTGAATGTTTTTTTTGCAGCAAATTCAAAGGTTTTACACTTTATCCCTATTTCGAAACAGGTGTTTGCGAAAGATTTTTGATGCTTTGTGGCTTCTTTTTTCACAACGTCTTTTTTCACAGCTTACATACTTTACAAAATTTTTGATTGAATTTTTACTAAAATTTTATTATTTATGTACTCATTAAACTACGACAGAAAAGTTATAACAAAGAAAAAACATTTGGGCAGTTCTATAGATTTTTCTACTGCCATTGATAAAAACAATAATTTAGAAATTTCGCTAGAAAATTTTAATGTAAGAAAGAAGAAGTTACTTTTTAGTTTTTTTAAACAAATATTTAAAAATTTGCAACAAAAATAAATTAATAATTTGTGATAGTATCTTTTTCAACCTTCCAATGCCAACCCCTTGAGATACTGCTTCGATGTTTTTAAAGAGCCAACTGCTTTCAGAAATTTTAATTCTTTTTGTATGCAATCTTTTTTCGACAGCCTGTGAATATCTATTTTTTACAGCAAATTTAAAGGGCTTACATTTTATTGCTATTTCGAAACACGTGCATCTGCGAAGATATTTGCTGTTTTTTTCGTATCCTTATTCACTATGCCTTTCGTCACGCTTACATTTACTTTCAAATATCTTTTTAAATTTTTGATTGACTTTTTTAGTAAAAGTTATAATTTATGTACTCATTAAACTACGATAAAAAAAAGTTAAAACAAAGTAAAAACATTTCGACTTTTTAGAAAATAATACTATAAAATTTGAACATTAATAAAACAATAATTTAGTAATTGTTTTCATGGTTTTTAATGTGAAAAGGTATCTGAAAACAATTGATTGCATAAAATTTTTACAACCCTTAACGTGCTCCACTGCTTTGGAAATTTGGAGTTTCTTTTTTTCATTTTGTGCTCCATTTTTTAAAAAATCAAAGAATATTTTGTTTCATGCAGCAAAATCAAATGGTTTACACTTCGTCGCTATTTCGACACAAGCATTTGTTTGAGCTGTTTTTTTTTTGCATCTTTAGTCTCAGCATTTGTTTCAACGCTTACATTTTTCTTAAATTTATTTTAAATTTTTGATTGAATTTTTTAGTAAAATTTATGATTTATGTACTCATTAGACTACGACAAATAAAGTTATAACAATGTAAAAATATTTGAGATTTTCACCATCTCTTTAACGTGACAAGCCCATTAATAAAAAAAATATAGTCACACTTGTGCAAATGGTGCGATTGGGTGCGATAATCGCACCCAAGGTCGCGGGGTCGCGGCGCGGTTGAAGATGAGGTCGCGGTTGCGAAGCAACCGCGGCGCGATTTTGACGATTTTATCAAGAAAAAAAATAAATTTCTTTTATAATTTTGTAAAATCAAAAAAGGACGCAACCTTTTTGACGGTCAGAAAGCAATTATAACAAAGTAAAACATATGTATATTATGATATTACTCAACGATTGTAGGATCGCGACCTCCATTTTTTTATTTAAAAGTAATAACTGTGAATGACGGTCGCGACCTATTTGAAGTTTTCCATTGAGTATTAACACTGTCGAAAATGAGGTCGCGACGTTTGTTTATATAGCAGTAATCATCAATGTTAATTTTCAAGAGATCGCAAACTCCATTTCTTCAACATTAATAATGTTCAATTTTTAAAAGGTCGCGATCTTCATTTCTCCAACACTAATTATAGTAAGCATTCAAGATGTCGCGACCTCTTGAAAGATACACTTTGACAAAATTTCAAGGTTCCAAGGGTTGCGCGACCTTCTAGCAATGAATTTTTAGCTAGATTTCTGAAGGTTACGCAAGCGTTTAATCTATTTGAGAAGTTCTTAGGGTTGATGAAGCTCTGTTTTTAAAAATTTATACAAAGAAAAAAGATTAAAAAAGTTATTGCATAAATCGGATATAAATGCTGCAATGGCAACACCTAAATCTTGCAAACCTTTTGTTTAAATAATTCCTATTTTGTGAACATTTGTCGAATTAAATAAAGTAGCGCGACCCCGCTTAAAATATCCGACATTTTTTATTATGGTTTGGATTTTTAAAGGTAGCGCAACTTTTTGAATTTCTTAAATTCGAAATACAGGTCAAATAATTTTGAAAATGTAAAAAAAAATTTTTAACTTTTAAACTTAACATTCTGTATGTGCTAGTAAGCATACTTTAAAAAAAAATTTTGGCGCTAACGCACCATTTTATCTTTTAAATGAAATCGATTATTGTTTTTTTTATTAAATCATTACTTTTATAAATATTCAAACCTGAACAATGATGTTCCAGCATGGCGGAAAACTGCTATTAATTGTAATGTTTTGTATAAATAGACGTTTAAATCCAAAAATTTGCCTGCGGCGCCGGTTAACAATAACAAAGCAATTTAATTAACAAGCTCTGTTATATTTGATTTTTTTAAAAAACGCATATTTTTACTACATTCGAGAAAATTCAAAAAAATCTTTTTTGAAAAAACGCACAGGGGGGACCCTTTGGTGAAGAAGGGTCGCGGAAATTTTCAAATTTTGTCGCACCACCTTGCCCAAGTGTGAATATAGTTAAGAAATTTCTCACTAAATGTTGAGTGGACGAAGTTGCTTGATAACATTTACTTGCATTCAATTTTAAAAAATATTTTCAAAATAGAAATAAACAGAATAAAGACAAAATAATCAATGAGAAGCAATGAAAACGAAGAAACAAAAACCAGTGTCGGTGAGTGTTGCAAAAAAAAATTCCTTAATAATATTACCATATGAGCAGTGTTGGCGGTCAATCGGTCTTCGATCCGGTCAATCGGTCAATTCGGTCCGATCCGGTCAGGTTTTTCGGTCGACCGTGACCGATGACCGGAAAGTTTCGGTCACGGTCCGGTCGACCGAGACCGGTGACCGACTTTTTTCGGTCATCGGTCAACTTTGGTCAGAAATGTTTATCAGTTTTGCTTTAAAAAAGCTGTGTTTTTTGTTGTATGGACAAGAAAATCAAGAAAATAATTGGTAACTAAGAAGAAAAACGAAGTAAATTTGTCTGTTTTGCATTATACCACATTTTTATGTACCAAAATGCACGAAATAAACAACACAAAGCTTTTTTCAAAGAAAAAGTGCGAGAAAAATTTGAAATTATTATTGACCGAAAACGGACCGGTTGACCGATGACCGAAACATTTCGGTCCGGTCCGGTCGACCGTGACCGACGACCGGAGCTTTTCGGTCACGGTCCGGTCGACCGTGACCGGTGACCGAAAGATTTCGGTTGACCGCCAACACTGCATATCAGTACAAATTTTGTTATCCGGAACATCTTTTTAAATGAATGCAAGAAATATCTGTCGAAATAAAAAACTAGCGAACAAGCTCTTTTTGTTTATTACTTCATTACATATTTGCTTATTTTTAAAAGTCAAAGAATATTAATTTTTTACAGCAAAGTCAAAGGTTTTCCACTTTTTCGCTATTGCGAAATGCATTTGCAATAAATTTTGGCTGTTTTTTTTGTTTCTTTTTTCACAAGGTCTTTTTTCAACGTTTACATTTTTCTTTTAAATATTTTTTGAATTTTTAAATTTTCATATGTCATGGTAAAATTTTATGATTGTAGCAATTCGAAGTTTACAACACTAGCTGATAAACATTTGATGATCATCCCCATTAATAAAAAAATTAATTAAGAAATTTCGCACAAAATTTGTATAATGTAAAAAACTGCTTGAAAACTTTTGTATCGTAATAACATGTTATTAAAAAAAAACTTATTATTAATGAAGCTTCTGTCCATAGCAATCATTTCAAAACAGCTAAACATGCATTTACATTGTTACTTTTTAATCATAACTATGCAAAAAAATGTTTCATCGTAAAAAATAAAAGAAATGTCTTTAAAACACATAAGCTCTTTTGTTTTTGTATTCAGTCTTTATTTTTAAAAATCAAAGAATATCTATTTTTTACATCGAAGTCAAAGGGTTTCCACTTCGCCCCTATTTCAAAATGCATTTGCAAAAGATTATGGCTGTTTATTTTGCTTCTTTTTTCACAAAGTCTTTTTTCAACGTTTACATTTTTCTTTTAAATATTTTACAACTTTTTAAATTTTCATATGTCATCTTTATTGAAGAATGTTTTGTAAACTTTTAAGTTTATAACACTACAAGATCTCCAATATGTAATTTCACCCATTAATAAAAAAAAATAATTAAGAAACTTTTCACAAACTTTTAATGTAAGTCTTTTTGTGTTTTTGTTTTAATTAATAATAGCGTTTTCAAAATAAAATGAATCAGCTTTCGTTTTTAACAAATGCAACACACTTATATCTTTACAAAAGCCCTTGTTGGAAGAATAAGTTCAAAAAATAAAACTGTTAGAATTTTTAATTAATAAACCATATGTTGAAGGCTCGGAGTATGAATAAATGTTGATTTGTTGAAAGCTGTGACAGTTGCACATTCCTAGCCTATTATTTTTCTTTGGGCATAAAGAATTGTCCTTTATTTCATCAATTAATTAAAAAAATATTCGAAAAAGATGAGCTTCGAAAAAACAAAGCGTCAATTTAGTTCAAAAGCAGAAACACATATTTACTACCATGACATTTATAAAATTTATAAATGATATTTGTTATGGCAGTAAATATCATAAATAAGTCACAGCGACTGTGAACGTTAAAAAAAAGAAGAAGAAGCAGCTTTTTTGTGTTTTTATTTTACAGAGAGTTCAAACAAAACCAATCGCCTCGAAGGGAAGAGGCGACAGTTAAAGACTTGAAGGGGGTGGTGATACAAAATAAATATGTTTTTTAGTGTTTTTTATATCGTGCTGGTCAGACAAACAAAAAGGCTCTCATATTTCTTTTTGATTGCAGGTATTTATGTAATTTAGATAATACACAATTTTGCTTTGACAAAAATAGATTACAGTATTTATTTAAAATAAAACTTTTGTTTACTTTAAAAAAGATAAATTATTACTAACGAAACTGCAGTTTAATGGAGGTGATATTAAACGCTCCATAACATTTTACTATAATTCTTTCTGTGTAATATTAACTTCACTGTATTTCTATAAACGAGTTCTCATATTATTAAATATTCAAAAAAATAAACAAAAAACTATTTTTTACAATTGCTTCGATTATTTTTAGCTTTTGATATGCAACAGCCACATATACTTTTCTTCAACCAAGATGAAAGAATTGTACATTTTTTTGCAGCAACTTGTTTTTCAACGTTTTTTAAAAGACACAACAAAAATTGTCTAGACATCGAAGAGACACAAGAGAGATCAAAAAAGCTTATGTCTTTTTACATAGCCACGCCTTTAGTTGAAGAAAAATCCTTGGACAAAAAGTCAAAAGTGAATACTATTTTTTGAGCAATATCTAACATTTTTAATTTTTAATTCCAAAAAAATAATAATAAGAATATGAAAATTAAAAAAGACATTTTCTAGTCTATGTAATTGACTTCCATCATGCTTAAATCCCCATTATTGATAGAAAATAGATTTAAAAAGCTCTCTTTAATTTCTTATTGGATTGATTTATAAAATTTTACTAAAAGCATAAATTTTATATGCGAAAATCGATGCATTACAGGAAGCAGTACCTTCGAGAGACATTTATTTTGAAAGTAGAAAAAAGTTTTTAAACCATAATTACAAGTAACATTTGCAATTAAAAGTTTTTCCAAATAATTTTCGATATGGCACAATATTTATTACATTTGGTGAGTAATTATTATATCAGTTTGAAATTTTTTTTAGAATAAAACGAGTACTATTTTAACAATTTTGCTAAAGAAAATTTATTTATCACACAGCATTTTATTACATTTGGGTGGCTTTTTTTAATCCTATAAGACACATCCTCGAAAAAAGGTTGCAATTGAAAGTTCTTTTTTGGCTTTTGTTTTTGAGAGTCAGTAAATATCTATCATTTTACAGCAAATTCAGGGGTTTACACTTTGCCCCTATTTTGAAACAGGCATTTGCGAAAGATTTCTGATGCTTTGTTGCATTTTTGTTCACTATATTTTTTTTTTCGCTTACAGTTTTTTTTTAAAAAGAAGCCAATTATAACGAAGTTAAAAACATCAGACAAAGAACTATCAACAGCCATTAATTATAAAAGAAATTTTGAAAGTTCTTCACGAAATTTTATTGTAAGATGCTACTTGAAAACACTTATTGAAATAAGCTTTTTTCTCAACATAGGCATAAATCGCAATGAAGCTAAACTAGTTATTAGTTGTAATGCTTTTTTAAAACAATCTACCATCGAAAGGGATTTAACTTCGTAGTGAGAACTTGTCTATACAAAATTAAATACCCAAAAATTAATAAAAAAACAATTTTAATTCATAAGTTTTTGACTTAATAAGAGCTCATATTCGACAAAAAATTATCAAATCAGCAACATTTTAGCACTACCAAATTGTAAAATGCAGTTAATGCATCAAAAAATAATCATTTCAAATTAAAACATGTAATAAAATTTTTTTAATCACAAAAAGTTAAACAATTATAAAAAAAGTAAAAAAAGCAAAAATAACAACAATAAGAAAAACCTAAGCAAACAAAATATCACAAAGAATTGCAGGTGGCAAATTGCTAATGTTTTCTTTTCCAACAACTTCTTTGTTTTGAACGATAATTTGAACACATCTCTTCTTTAAATATTCAATATTGTTTTCATATGCAGTTTCAATAATTCGGCAAACAGTCAAAGGTGTCAGAGTATCATTTAAATGTAACAAACATGTTTCCTAAAAAGTATAATAATAAGTACAGTACTACAAACAAGTGCCAGCTTTAGATATATTGTAGTTTTCTTTTTTTTGAGTTTTTTCAAAAAAAACTTAGTGTACTGACAATAACAACAGTTTTTGTAACTACCGTATACTCGACCTTTGATTGTAAGACTTTACATATTTTTAGCGAAAGAAGAGAAAATAAAAATTGGCTAAAACAGTACAATATCTTAACTACAACAAACTATATTTTTCCTTAAATGCTTTAAAATAACACACAAAAAAAGTCTCTAATGGCTCTATTGTTTATCAAAGCAGGTTCAAAAACCAACCTTAAGTCCTTCCATTTGATAAACAGTAGCAAATTTCAGTAATTGATTTTCATTACCATCAACAATAAAAAAAATTCCATAACAAAATCGTAATGCTTTCAAAGTAACAGTTTCATTAAATTCAACATTAATAATACTTGAATTCTTTTCAAATAGTTCTTTGAAGACAGGAGAAACACGAGAAAGAAAGCAACGATGTGCAGAGATTTCTTTTCCATCAGATGTCTTCAAAATAATATCAGTATATTCTTTAGCATCAAAAACTTGTTCTCCAATTGCTGGTGCTCTTGTAATAGCATTGCTTTCAATTGATGGAGTTGGAGTAAAAGGTTCTTCAACTTTAATAATACCATTTAAAATATTATCCTTGAATAAAGCAACATCTGATTCACTGTTGCATTCTTCAATTCCATATGTTGCATTATTTTCATTGAAACATTCTTCTTCCATACCAGTATCATTGTCGAATAGTTCAGAAGCGTCAGGTGGACCATAGCCAGCTTGTTTTGATTGAAATCCTAAAAATAACAGGTTTTACAAACTATTACAGTATGTTGCTTAAGAGTTGTCTAAGCCATATATCCCATAATGAGTTAAAAATAAGCACTTACCAATACTTAAAGCTTTTTGAATACATTGCTTAAAGACATCTGTATTAAGTTGAGTAACATTCAAATCATTTACAATTGCATCAATAACAGCAGATGAGAATTCTGATTTTTGTTTTTCGGTAATTGAAGCAGAAGGAAGTGTACCAGGATTTAATAAATTCTTGCATGCACGAACATGTGTAAAATAGCTTCCACCTTTATTTGGGCTAAGAAATTTTTCACAAACTTGACAATAAATTGCAATTTTTTTTGTACCATCCATTAACCAATAAATAAATGATTCACCTTTATTCATTTGTTCTAGGCGAAGCTTTCCTTGTTCCAATAAACTTCTATATTGATCATGTGCAATACGACGATGTTGTTGTCGGCCAGGATAAGTAATGAAATTTGATGATGATGATGCCGAAGAAGTAGTAGCAGAATCATTTTTCATATTGCTTCGAAATAAACTTGACATAATTGCTGTTGGTGGTTTGAAAGATCTTCTTGTAGACATTTTGAAAGATGATTAAATATAAAATGTGAATGAGCTGAAAATGGAGAAATTAAAGTTGAAACTATATTAATTATATTAATAGCAGCGCGCAAAAATATTATGAGCCATAAAAAAAGAATAGCAAACATAAGTGATCAAAATAAAACGGTGACAATTAAAAAATGCATCAAAAAAATATCTTTGCTTTTTTAAGAACTAGTTCTTTGCTAAAAAATTATAGCGCGCCAAAAAATTTAAACGGCTGAACAATAAAAAAAAATTTTAAATACATTTCGTCAAAATAGCGCTGAATTAAAATACTGATATTATGAAAAGTTACAAATATCAAAAACAAGAGTGTTGAATGACTAGACAGAGATAAAAAAAAAGTACTGAAGACGCTTCCCCCAGTAAAGCCAGACAACGAAAGAAATGCAATCTTTCTTCTTGCAAAAGAATTCTTATAATCAGTCGGGCAGCATGTTTTTTTAATCAACTTTCAACTAAACAAAATTCATTGATATCTTTTTATTAAAATATTAATAGATTCAGTATTGGCAAGACAATATTTTGTTGTACAAAAGTGATAAATGTTAACGATTTTACAAAAAAGATTTATGGTTTCACATTCTTTTTCAGGAAGTTTTATGCCAAATAATTAAAACATCAATATTTGTATACTAATCTAAAAAAAAGAAATCATGCAATTCATTGCAAATCAAAAAAACAAATAACGGTGTTTCAAAAATAAAACTTTAAATAACTATTTTATCACAAAATCGTTATCTCATTTTTAAGCACAAAAATATTCAAAAAGCAAGAAAAGCTTTAAAACGTGAAGGAAAGATATAATTTTTCTTTTTTAAAAAGAATCAACCCATCATAAAAAAAGGCGCAAAGAAAAAACGTATTTTTTCAATGACATAAAGAAATATAGCGATGACCGAAGGCAGTCAAAGCTGTGTATTAGTCGAAGGAAAAAAGCAACAGGCAGAAATCTGAAAACGGAAAGCCAAACGATCGATCGATCGAAAAGAAAAAATCAGCATATTTTGAGGCGGAACGAAAGATAGGTTTCCTAATAAAAAAAGAAGCATTCTGCAAAAATAAATTTTCATAAATACTTTGCAAATTTTTTTGAATATTTTATTTTAAACTTTTTAATCGAAATAAAATAGTACTTTTTAAACAGACCAGATATTCGTTAGTATTTTTGATATAATTGTAAGCCCTTATCCGTTCTTTTACGATTTTAAAAAAATGCTTATGGTTTTCGTCTCATTTTTTCAGGTATTTTAATGTTGGATAATTACAGTGTCAATGTTTGTACAATAAATTTATTACTGATTTCTGAAATAAACATATTCAGAACATATCAAAAAATTAATAACACAGTTTCATAAATAAGATTTTTAATAATTATTATACATTTTTTTCTTATTTTTTAAACACGAAATATTCAAAAAAAATACAGCAAATTTTACTCCTTAAAAAGTAAAAAGTTTAAAAAGAATCATTTTGTCTTAAAAATAGCGCAAAGAAAATACGTCTTTGCTTCAATGACAGAATTATCGATGATCCAAGGCAGTAAAAATGCTGCGTGTTTTTCGAAGAAAAATGCAACAGACAAAACTCTGAAAATAAAAAGCCAAAAGATTGATCAAAGAGCAATACAAAACGTTCATCATTCTTCGAAGCGGAACGAAAGATTAGTTTCGTAATAAAAAGAAGCATTCTGCAAAAATTGCAAATTTTTTGAATATTTTTAGCTTTGTGTTTAACATCTATAATTTTAATTAAAGAGGGCAGATATCTGTTAGTATTTTAATTGCTATGTAAGCCCCATTTGATCGATTTTGAAAAAGATATAAGACTTTTTGCTACATTTTTTTCAGTGGGTTAAATGCTAGATAATTACAACGTAAATATTTGCACAATAAATTTGTTACTGGATTTGTGGATTATTATTATCATTTTTATCCCAAATCAAAAAATGAATATAACTGTGTTTCAAAAATAGAACTTTAAGTAATTATTATATCACAAAATCGTTATCACATTTTAAAAAAGTAGCCCAAAAAACATTCGTTTTTTTCGTGACAGAAAGAAATTTAACGATCAACAAAGGCAGTTGAATGTTGCGCGTTTTTCGAAGGAAAAAAGCAACAGGCAGAAAATTGAAAATAGAGCGTCAAACGACCGATCAAAGAGCAATAGAAAAAGTTCAGCGTTGTTCGAGGCAACGTGAAGGATTGGTTTCGTAATAAAAAGCATTCTGCAAAAATAAATTTCTACAAACTGCTTTACAAGTCTTTTTTGAATACCTTCTTTTAACTTTGTGTTTAACTTCTATAAATAAGTTTTTTCAGTTTTTTTTGATATCTACATCTAGTATTATTTATCTTACAGCCCTTATTTTGTCGATTTTAAAAAAAGATTTATGGTTTTCTGTCACATTCTTTTTCAGGAAGTTTAATGCTAAATTATTACACCATCAATACTTGTACAATAATTTTAATTACTGCATTTGTGAATTTCTATTTTTATCCAAAATCAATGTAACTGTGTTTCAACAATAAAACTTTAACTTATTATTATATCCCAAAATGATTATCACATTTTATAAACACAAAATATTCAAAAAAAAAGTACAAAAAACTTTACTTTTTATTTTAGAAAGACGCAAATAAGGATAAATTGATTCATATTTTTTAAAAAGATTCAGTTTATTTATATAGCCAAAGAAAATACGTTTTTTTCAATGACAGAAATGGCGATGATCAAAGGCAGTCCAACAGACACATCTCTGAAAATATACGACAAATCAAAGAAAAACAAAAAAATCAGCATTCTTCTATGTGCAATGGAAGATTAGTTTCCCAATGAAAATTTTGCCAAAATATTATGCATATATTTTATTTTGGCAAAATTTATATCAGAAACAGTTTGTGTTGGCTGCGAGGTTTTATTTTATATAATTTAATATTCTTGAAGAAATTTGTGAAAAAAAACTTTTGAATATTTATATTGTTACTGTGTAATAATGTGTTTCATATGAAATCAAATTCTTAAAATTATTGTGAATGGATTTTTTAATTTAATCTATTTGTCGCTTCAACATCTAATTCATCCAATATTAACTAAAAAACGATAATGTTTTTAAAATTAAAATTTCATAAAAAACACATAAAACATTTTAAAAAAGCAAAATATTAGATTTTATCATCAAAAACGACCGCATCTGTCTACTCACTCAGACAAATGGCTATCAATGCTAATTTTTTAAAGTTTAAATTCAAAAAAAGCAAACGATAAGTTACAACCACAACTGGACGTATATTTAGAAATTGTATAGATTTCGCACTCTGGATGGCGTTGACAGTTGCACTTGTGGTGCGAAACTTGGAACATTGTGTAAAGCAACAACATGTGTTCTTCAAAGATTAAAGTGTGGAATAGAAACTTATGTTTTTATTAGAACTGCATTTTTCTTTGTATTTCAAATACCTGTAAGACAAATCAACAGTGTTTAATGCGTTTTTTTGATGGCATGAAAACAACAATTAAATTTTGTAAAATTAAACATTCAAAAAAAATGTGAACAAAGATGAAACATAAAAATGCAAACATAGTAAGTAGAAAAATAATAAAGCGCATCAAACAGCCATTTTCTTTCTAAACATCCTTTTAGCGAAAAAGTAATGTCGAAACATATGCGCAGACATTTTTTATGCAAAGCAATGATCTGCATCCCTTCGTGTGTTTTTTTTATTTTAGCTTGCTGGCATGTTTTTAGTCATTTCTAAAGCCGCCAGAAGAAAGTAAAAAAAGCATCAAAAAAGTAAAAGCTAAAAATGTTTAGTGATGACAGAATTTAATAAAAACATCAGCAGCAGCAAATATCTTTTGCACTCTTTCGTAGAACAGCTATCAAAAAACTGGTTGCGTATAATAAAAAAACGACTGTTTAATGCTGTTGTTGCTTTTGATTCTGCTTTCTATTAAGTCCCATCAATTTCTAGAATGTAATTTATAATAAACAAGTGTCTGCTTTGATGATGTGACTGATTAATGTTCAAAAATCATTTGTGATAAGGAAACGGTTTTATGTTCAATCTTTTCATAATACTTACTAATCGATAAATAAACAATTACAGATTTCATTGATATAAATCAAAAACATGCAAAATTTTTCGAAAAAACATTTGTACAATAAATTTATTACTGCTCTTATGGAATAGAATTTTTATTCCAAATCCAACACTGAATATCAGCGTTATTATTGAATAAAATTTTAAAAAATTTTAGTATCACAACATCGTTATATTATTCCATAAGCCCCAAAAAAAAGCAAATTTTGCTCCTGTTTTTTAAAAAAAGCGAAAGAAGGATATATTTATTATTTTTTAGAAAAAATCAATTTCTCTTAAAAATTAGCGCAAAGAAATAATTTTTTTTCAATGACAGAAAGAAGTTTAACGATCAACAATGACAGTTGAATGTTATGTGTTTTTCGAAGAAAAAAAGTAACAAACTAAAAATAAAAGGACGAAAGATTGATCAATGGGTGTACGGAGAAAAAATAAACCATAAAAATTAATAATACTTGGCTCTGCAATAATAGAAGTAAGAAATGTTCATAAACATGTTGATGGTGCAGCTTAAAAAAGAACTTGAAGAAATGCTACCAGACTTCTTGCGTCTTCTAAACTTCAACTTCCAACTCGCCGTGTTATAACCCAAGTCACAGCAACTTCCACTTCTGCATTAAAAACACAGGGCACTTTGTAATCAACATAAAAAAGTACTTTTAAACAAAGAAGATATTCTCTGGTTTACATATAACTGTAAGCTCGTTTTTTTACTATTTTAAAAAAAATTATTGTTTTCTGTTACATGAGTTTTTGTTAGATTATATTTACTGTTTCATTATTTGCGCAGTGACTCTGTTACATTTAAAAAATTTTCTAGTATTTTTTAATTAACAAATTTCAAATGCGAAATTTTAAAAAATTGTTATTTCAGACAAATTTATATCACAAAATTGCTATCACATTTTATATGCACATAATATTCAAAAAACACAAGAAATTTTAAAAAAGGTGAAGGAAGGATAAATTGATTCTTTAGAAAAAATTAATTTTTCTCAAAAAATAGCACAACGCCGTTTGTTTGAAGAATAAACATAGTTTTTGTTGCGTTGACGGTAATGTTGCAATAACACATATTAGAAAAAAACAGGATTAATTTCATCTATCTTCATAAGCGAGAGAAATTAGAAAAAAAAATTGTTCCGATTTTAATTATTATTTTGTTGCTGGCAAATCAGCAAATTTTTAAGGCAGCTTCAAAAAATAGGTCTTTAAATAATTCATTGCATCAAATATCAAGATGTCTTTGATCTTCACAGTTTTATTCTGTCTATCTTTTTATGTTCTAGTTGCCTGGTAAATTTCTTCACGATGAGTCGAATACCTTATAAACTGTCCCGCGAACATTTTTTTGATCGTCTGCTATTTTCCCTTTTTTTAATGCAAAATTCAACCCAGAATTCTGAGAGAACGAAGCTATCTAAACGAATTCTGTAAACGCAGAAAAAAAGCTGATGGTAGAATTAGTATAGTTTTGCAGGGATATCAAAAAATATGGATTCTGAATCCTGATACCAAGTTTTTCAAAGTTGCTTCAAAAATCACAAATTTAATATCATCGGATGCGCCTCGGCGAGCTGATTACAATGATAGCAAAAAATTTATTTTTTTGTGGATTCTGAAGCCGGATTCAGCTTCCTAAAGGTTTTCCTACTTATGACGGTGAATCCGGCTTCAAAATCAAAAAAAATAAATTTTTTTGCTATCACTGTAATCAGCTCGCCGAGGCGCATCCGATGATATTAAATTTTTCTTCACGATGAGTCGAATACCTTAGCATGCTTTTTAATGCATTGATTTTTTATTTTTCCGTTGTCCATAAAAATTATTTTTTTTTAGTTTTCCAAACAAACGAATAGATGGAGTCTTATTGCCACACGATGAGTCGAAGCGTCCCGCGAACATTTTTTTGATCGTCTGCTATTTTCCCTTTTTTTAATGCAAAATTCAACCCAGAATCCTGAGAGAACGAAGCTATCTAAACGAATTCTGTAAACGATACCAAATTTGTGATTTTTGAAGCAACATTAAAAAACTCAGTATCAGGATTCAGAATCCGTTGGATTCAGAATCCATATTTTTTGATATCCCTCCAAAACTATACTAATTCGACCATCAGCTTTTTTTCTGCGTTTACAGAATTCGTTTAGATAGCTTCGTTCTCTCAGGATTCTGGGTTGAATTTTGCATTAAAAAAAGGGAAAATAGCAGACGATCAAAAAAATGTTCGCGGGACAGTTTATAATGTATTCGACTCATCGTGGCCAAAAAAAACTTCAGCAAGATCTTTTTGTAGATGAGGTAAACTCATTTTGAATCGGACTTCCCTATATTCTCGTAAAAATAAACTTTTTTTAATATTTAAAATATTCACAATTAAAAAATTATATTTTTGATTATTTAAAATTATTACTTCTTGTTTTTGAATGTAACCAAAGTATGTCAAAAAATTGAAAAATTTTTCGCAAACAGTTGCCATTATGTCAAATAGCGAAAAATTTTTATTTATGACAAAATTTAATAAAAAAACATCACCAGCAATGCTCTTTTTGTCGAGACAAATGTCTTTCACATCCCTGTCATTTTGTTGAACAACAATTTTAGTTGAGATGTTGCTGTTTATTTTAAAGATAACATTGCAATGAGTTTTTGAATATTTTAATCTCGTTTTAAAAGATTTAGACAAAACTTTAATACCTAAAAAGTTGTTTTTATTTTTTTAAAAATCCAGCGGTTGAATCGACTGTGTTGATCGATTACTTAATTGAAATCAACATTATTAATTGAATGAATAAATATATTTCCGTAAAACAATTTGCATAAACTGATTTTGTTGAAACCAAAAATAATGTTCAAAAATAATATTTAAAGGTACATGTATCACAAAATGCATTATTTTTTAATTACCGAAATGTGAAACAAAAGTATGATGTGAAAAATTAAGAATTTGATTGTTTGAAAAATGCAGGATTTCTCAAATATAAAGAGGTTTTCAGGGTGTAAAATATGCAACAAAAACAGAAACATCTTTTTTATACAAACATATGTCTGTCACTCTACCACGCTTCCTTCTTTTCACACAGTTTTTTTTTTGTAAAGCTATTTCTTTCGAAACAAATGTTGTTTGCATCTTTCTTTAAATCTTTAGAAAACGAAGTTTTCAATATTTAATCTTTCATTCTGAAATACTCTGTTTTAGATAAATTTAAATTCTTTTTAATTTATATATTTTTTGTCGCAGCTGATAATGCGATTGAAAGTTTCTATTTGAAACGTTATTTAATAATAACTCATAAATTTTTATTTGCAAAACACAGAAAAATTGATATAAATTTGTCAAACATTAAAAACTTAATATTGAATTGTTACTAATCCACATGCATTATTAAAAACATTTAAAATTATTACTTCTTGTTTTTGAATGTAACCAAAGTATGTCAAAAAATTGAAAAATCTTTCAGCGGCAAATTGTGTAACAAAAACATCATTTGCCTACTGCTTCAGATGAATGTGTGTCTTTGCTGTGTCCCTTTGTTTAGGGCCATTTCAGTAAAACGATTTTTTTATCGCAGACTTTGTTCTATTATTTGCAAAATATTTCTTTTTTTCCATCAAGACAACTTGTGAAATGAAGCCATTTTGAACATTTAAAGTTATAACTATAGCTTAGATAAAGCTTGCTGCCTTTATCATTTTTTTTACTTTTTTGCAATGAAACTTTGGATACATTATCATTACCACTAATAAATGAAAATAGTAAAAAAAACTTATTTTTTACAAAACACAGAAGAAAAAGAATCAAATCCTTCGAACAAATGCATCTATTTATTTTTAGCAGTTTTCCACTCATCTTTGACGCCCATTTTAACTCTTTTTTTGTAAACATTGAAAACATACTGTGTCTGAACCGAAAAGGAAAGAAAATGTGTTAAAAAGGCAGCGCCTGTATGTTCTTTCAGATACATGTCTGTTTCGCTGGCGTCAGATCCGGGCGATCCCTTTTTTAAAAAAAAAGGGAAAATGACATTTCTGAGAATGTCATTTTCCCAAACGACCGTAACAAAACTTCGAAAATTCTTTGATTGTACTTGAAGGATAAAAACTTACAATGATATCATTCATAAATTTTGTTGTACAAAACGTTTTTGTTACAGGTAAGGCATCACCATCTTTTATAATTTCTAACGGGTAATAACTTTTACCAAATTTTTGTCCAATTGATACATCTTGAATATAACATGGAATAACAGATCGCTTTGACTGTTTATTATTTAAAATCCATTTTCCTGCATCAACAATTGCCTTTGGAAAAATTTCATTGACATTAAAAGTTGTAACATTCTTTCCTTTAAGGATGACATTTAGAAGGCGTTTAATTTCTGGAGAATTTGATTCAATTAAAAGAATAATTTGTTTAGGATTATTTGGACCAATAATGGCTTTACAAATTGTTGTAGAATTGTTTTTGGCAGGAATTTGACGATTAGCAACTCTCATATATCCATTTTCAGTATTCATATATTCACTTACACCATATTCGTCTTCATCACAGTTATGAATGAATACAATTCTTTCTTCACGCTTAACACTTACAGCCTTAGTGTTAATCAAATATGAAAGAAAAAATTCTTTTTCATCCATAAAATGATGGGGCTTTTTTATGGAAACAAGTTTCTCTTTTATAGCAGAACGAAATTCAATCATATTTGGATATTCTGTTGTTTGAAAACAAAATAAATGCAAAATTACAACTTTAAAATTTGTAAACATCTTTGGAATCAAATTTACAAATTCTTTGATGATCTTGAAATTCATTTTAATAGGATAACAAACAACAACTTTTCCATTTTCTGAATCAACTACAGTAACCATTAAAGATTCATCCAATGCACTAATAGCAGCAAAATATGATCCACCAATTTTTATTTCACCATATTTATCCATAGTTGGTTGAAAAAATGAGCAATAAAAGATCTAAAAACCGTTAAATAATTTTTAGTTAATGAAATGGAAAAAGAGGAATATAAATTTGTTGGTAACGAAAAAAGTTAGCATAAATGCAAAGAAGAAAAATAAATTGTTTATTTTATTACTAACTAACAATAAAGTTATAAGGCTCCTACTTCACTAACAAAAGGTTTTATAAGTACAATAGATCGATAGATCAAGCATGTATCCTGGGGTATGGTTGAAGCCCAGACCATCATAAATATTTGTTACAGTTACAACAGTCAAAATGGTAGTGATACTAAAAAGTTTTTAGTCGGAATATTTTCTCTTTCAAAATAATGTCGAAAAAATATCTTTTTACCAGCTTTTTAAAAAATGCTTGTCTGAAACTTTTTGGTTACTGTAAGTATTATAATAAATATTTTAGCACAAAAAATAAACAAAAAGTAACAAGGATTTAAAAACAAGTTTTTTTTATTTGTTTTTAATGTAATATACTGTATTATCAAGAATATAAGTTTATATAATTACAATACAACATTTTAAAGAAAGCAAAAAATCGTTGCAGTAGCGTTATTAAAAAAATATTGTAAAAAGATCTTTTTTTATACGGTATGATGAAGTTTATTATTCATTCATAATAATATTGTTATCATAATTATTAACTGTTTGATGCCATCACAGCTGTTTTTTTCATCAACAATAAAAAAAATAGAGCTATGTTACATAGCCTATGTTCCTCGAGCTTCTTCTAAAGTATGAGAAGGGAAAGAAGAAGAAAAGAGAAAGAGAAATTTCAAAGAAGCAGCAGCAGCAATCCTTTTTTCTTCTTCTCTCCATTTTTGGCAAAATGCATTTTTGTGCCAAAGGAAGCAACAGCTGTTTGCTCGGATCTTTTTTTTTCAACGATACTGTCGTCGCCCGAGTTACCATATAACTTTTTTCATTAATTTTATTTTTTGTTAGTTTTTTATTTATTATATCCATTATATTTACTATTAGCACCTTTCTTATGATTAGTTACAGCTGAACGAGTCGATTGTGATACTGTTGTTGCTTTGTTTTTAGTAAAGCTAGATGTTATAAATATTCTAGTAATTATGGTAGTTTATTTTGTTTAGATAACTTTAACTGAACATTTTGCATCAAAATGATAATTATGGTAAAGCTACAGTACTTAATATATGATAAATAAGACTACATTTTGTGATATATGCTTGTTGCTATACTGTAATGCCGTGAACTTTTACAGCAGCTATCTTATTACTTACTTCTTTATCTAAGCTTTCATGTATCCATTTTTCCGTGTTAAATGTAGCATAGATTTTGCTGTAACTTATTTGTAGCTTTTAGTCGTGCTATTATTGTCATTATTGCTTACTTTTACTTTATATATGTCCACTATATTAGCTACAATTATACTCTTTTTAGATAAGTACATACTTGTTCAATCTTGCTTGTTACTTAAACATTTTATCGTTGATTTAAATATCTCCAACATGAATTCGCTACAATTTCTTCAACAAGGCTTTAATGATTCTTCTAATATAAGCTTTGAACAAAGTGAAAATAATGGTAGTGGTGTAAATTTTCCTGGCAATGCTGTAAGTTTATACAAGCTATAATTATTATAGCTATAATAGTCCAACTTATACATTTATGCTTTTACAGGAAGATTTTTCATTCAATGAAGATATAAAGCCAATTATAAATCCACGTTCTGCTCATCAATGTAATATCTGCAATAAGATATTTGTATCTATTAAAGGTATGACTACAGTAATTACATATATGAATTTATCTAAGTATTAATTTTTAGGGCTTCAACAACATGCTGTTATTCATACTGATCAAAAACCATTTGAATGTGAAGTATGTGGAAAATCATTTCGTTTCAAATCAAATCTTTTTGAGCATAAATCTGTTCATTCTGACTTTACTGCTCATACATGTCCATTTGTAAGTATCTCTTTGCTACTAAATGCCGTTTATTCTGTACAACTTTTTTAGTGTGGTAAAACTTGTCGACTCAAAGGCAACCTCAAGAAGCATTTAAAGACACATGTATCAACTCCAGAAGAATTGGCTGAAGCATGGAAGCCTTTTGCAAGGTTTGTTTGATTGTGCTACCATAATCACATTATATAAATGTTTATTTTGCAGTAATCGTCGTCCACCTGCTGAAATTCCGGCTGATGCTGTAATTGTTCGATCAAATGGTGATACAACCTTTACAACTCCATCACGTCCTCGACAACGTAAGCGTAAGCTTGGACTTGGAAATGATTCGACACCATGGATGGATAAAATTAAGAAAGGTGAAATGTTTTCAACATTGTGTGTGGAAGAAAAGTTGGAACAATTTTGTACTGCTTTAAAAGTGCTACAATCAAATGGTGCTTCTCTTCGAGCTGTACTCAATAAAGCAAGAATGATTGCCTTTGAAAAATTTGATTGTCCAATTTGTGCTGCAGCCTTCAATTCTCGTGGTGAATGCTCTGAACATCTTGATCTTGAACATCCATTGGCACGTGTTGAGCAGCCGCTATTTTGTGAAATTTGTTTGAAAACTTTTGATGATCGAAAAACTTTGGATCAACATGAATCATATCATCAGCGGGTTCATTTACTTGTTGAAAATGGTGATCTTGAGGTATGCCTTTTGGTGTTGATTTACAGTAACCTTTATCATTATTTTTAGCTCACTGATCCTGAACCTTTGGTCCCGAAAATCAATGATATTCCATCCAATGCATTTGATAATGATGGTGAAAATATTCAAATGGATCAAAAAAATTCTTCAATTTCACAAGATCAATCTGGCAACCAAACTCAAGATTCCCCTCAAATCAAACATGATCCATCTGAATCTAATGGTACATTCTATGATGAACAAACTTCAATGAATCAAATTCAAACTTCTAATTCAATTCCCGATCAATCAAATTCCTTTCAAGCTGATAATGGACAACTTTTTTAAATTTATTATATTTCTTATTCTTCTCTGCGGGTTTGCATTTTTTAAGCAACTTTCGATCTTAGTATTTTTTGTTCAAACTTTAAAATTTTTTGTTTCTGTTTTGTATTGAGCTTTATTTTTGTAAAGTAATACCATTTTTTTAAATTTCTTTCGTGCAAAACATTTTTTTGATGGCTTTAATAAAGTTTTTTCTTCTTTTTACCTGGGCTTTGAAGATTCGATTCTTTGATTTTATATAGCTGTGCTATCTTTTACAAGAACTTTGGGTTTAAATATAAAAGTCTAATAGCATTGATAGACTGTAATTTTAAATAGAAAAGAATTTGAGTTTAGTTTTACAGTATCATAAGAGCTTTTAATGAGTAACTTCCACTATTTGTCGGTGTGTTTAGTAAACCGAGTAATGTTTTTTTAATGTTTGTCAAAGAAAAGCATGTGTTACGAAAAAATTTTTTCTTCAGTTCTAACAAATCTTGCAAAATTGTTTTTTTACAGCTCATCAGCTTTTTAATTTTTTTTGTACTGATGACTGGCATTAAGACCTGGACGCATTTTACTTTTTCCGTGGCATTAATGCTTTTTATGTATTACTTTCACAAGCATTTAATTCAACTTCGACCGAGCTTGTTTCATTGTGCATGCACATATGCGTGGACTAATTCATATGTACTCTAATCCACACATACATTTCAATGAATTCAATCTTTATCTCGTTTTAAAATAATAGCAACTTTTAAAAGAATAAATTAGTTTATAGAAGAATTAATGTAAACATAAAAAATGCATTTAACACAGGAAAAAGATACTAAGCAAAAAATGATGTACTCAAAATTTATGATAAAATTTAGTCAAAATTGTTTTACCCAAAAAATAAACTAAAAATGTGTAGCAAACATAAATGTAGTAAAAATGCAAGAAAAAAATTAACTTAAAATATTTATTTGTGCAAACTGTTTTCTGAATTTTGATTTATATTGTCGAAGTGTGCTTCTTGTATCCATTTCAGCTCTTGACATTAAATAAAGTCACCTTTTTGTTTTTTAAATTTGAATATTAAAATGCTATATTTTAAAATAAATAAGTTTACAAATAAACTTTAATAAAATATTAAAAAAAAAAACTTTTTTCTGTCTGCTTTAAATGAAAAATGACTGAATGACAGTTGAAGAAAAGCAAAATGAAAAACGTTGATTTCGTAATATTTTTTTCTATATTAAACTTTTCCATAGTATTTTGAAAGAAAGATTTTGAAAATGAAAAGTGAAAGAAAGATGTTATGTAACATTTCTGCTATTTCTCTGCAATGTCAAACATCTGTGTAAGGAAAAAGATTCGATATAGTACAATATCGCTATTTTTTTAAAGAAAATAAGAATTTGGAAAAACGTCGATTTCATAATATTTTTTCTACATTGTAATACTCTAATGCATACAGCAGAGCCATCGCTTTTTCTTCATCTTGTTAGAAGCAAAAATAAAAAGGCAAAAAAAAGTCATAATGTGTCCCTGTGTTTTGAGATGATACACATTGTTTGGAAGAATGAACAATTTTATTTCTTGTTCTTTCTTAAAAATGACATTGTTTTGGACTGTTGCAATGAATTTCTTTAATATTATTTTCTTTTAAAAAAGCATGTTTATTTGCATATTTTAATTTCCTTTAATTTGTAAAAGATAATAAATTTGCTTTTTATTCAGGAAAATAATGTCTCAAACATGATACAAACATAAAGAAATTAAAACATCTTCCTATTTAAGTTTTATTCATTAATAATTTGTTTAAACGGTTTTGAACTTTCACACAAATAATTTTTGGTTTTTGTATCATAAGTTTCACAATAGCAACATTAAAGCGCCATTACAGCTATCATAATTCGTAAATTTAATAAAAAATGAAACTTATTGAAACTGAAAACATTTTAAAAATGCATACTATACCATAAGTAAACATTAAATTCACTTTTTATTTAAAGCTGACAGAAGGAATGGCCTAATTTAAGGACAAACTATCAAGCTGCTAGTTTAACTTCTTTGAAAAATATATTTGAAAGAATAAAGTTTATCATTATTGTATTGCTAAAATTATCGATTTTGTGTAAACGTGTTTTTAAACAATTTCTTGAAGCTTCTCCCACACTGCAGTGATGCAATTTTTATTGAGAGTTTCTTACAACGAAAGTAAGCGAGAGCAACACAAAAAAAAATGAAAGCGTTTTTTTTTTCTCTCTCTCTCTCTTTCATTCATTGTTGAACATCTTTTTTTGCTGTCGTGTCTTTTTCTCTTCTGCAGCCATTTTTTCTTCTATCGTCTTTATTCAACGTGTTATATTAATCTATCTCTTTTTTACAGATAATATTACTCTATCATTTTACTTTTACAGGGATTATCACAAACGTTAGTATATCAGCACCGCGATGAATGGTCATCAAGCAGCAGCTATTATTGTTAAACTTAAATATGAAGATGATTTTCGACGTGCTACTTTACCTATATCTGAAGTAAATACTTATGATGCAATTGCAAGTTGGATTGCAGAAACATATAATCTATATGGTGATAATGGTGGTACACGAAATTTGTTGTTAAAGTATAAAGATGAAGGTATGTTTATTGGGAATTGATTGATGGAGGGTTGGTGGTGATTTTTTTTGAGTTGATTGGATCGATGAACAAGAAAGTTTTGGTTTGATTTGGTCGAACGAAATCGAGCACTAGAATGTTTCGGAGTACGTCCTTGCTACCTTAGCGAAAAGAAACTATTAAATCCGCCTTGTTAACTCTTTTGCTCCTAAATTACAATCCTGTTTTTCTCATGAAAGCTAAAAAGAACGATTTGCTGCCAAAAACGCTATTTTGATTTTATTTGGTTGTTGTGTACTGTATTTCTCTTCTTTTTTAGATGGTGATTTGATTACAATGATCAATGATGATGATTTACAGCATGCTTTAACAACTCAGCAACAACAAAAATTATTTATTCATGTATTTGTATGTGATGATGAAGCTGCCCTAGCAGCAGCTGTAACAACAACATGTTTAAATAATAGTTCAAGACTTGTATCTCCAATTAAAAGTAGTGATTCACAAGCTGCTATTATTCATCCAACAAGTCATGAAGAAGAAGGTGAACAAGATGGAGGACAACGTTATACTGCTGCCTCTCGTGCTGGTTCGCCACCATCAAATATTGATTTATCTTCTCAGCAACAACGTCAACATCAGCAAGTATTTGCATATCCTGGTAAACCTGAAACACCAAAATATTTTGGTCAACAACAATCTTCAAATGGAATGCCTTCACATCCACAACAAGGACAGCATCAATCACCAGCATCATCTCAATCTCGTTCTGGTAATCGAGAACATTTTGATTCGTCATCATCTGTAATTGCTATGTCTCCACAACGGCAGCAACAACAACAACAGCAAGCACCATCTTATCATTCTGCCGCTGCTACAACACAACAATATGCTTCATCTATGTCAAATGGATTACCTCCACAACATCAACAACAATCTTATACTGGAATGCATCAACCACCTTCTCAGCAACATCATCATCATCAAGTACAACAACAACGTATGCCATCTTATCCACCTCACTCATCAGCACCTACACAACATGTTGCTCCACCATCAATGAATGGATTACCACCATCTCATCAACAACAACCACCATCTTATTCATCACAATCTACAGTACCCTCACCCCAAAGCTATATTCCACCAGCATCAACAATTAATGGACATGGATTACAAAAGCAACAATCTTATAATGGATTACCACCACCTCCATCTTCACAACAACATCATCAAGTACAACCTGGACAACAACAACCAATGCCATATCCACCTTTATCTGCTCCACCACTTGGTCCACCACCTTCAACATCAACATCAGTTCTTCCAGGTTCGGTATATATTGTTACTGAAAGCTTTATTTTATCCATGTTTATATATTTTTTAGGTCTTGGTAATCCCTTTGCTCGTCAACAATATCAACAACGTCCTGGTCAACGTTAATATGGATAAGAATAAGAATATGATCTATTAATTTTTCTCTCGTGTATACTATATTATTATTGTAATTTAATTAATTGATTTGAATCTGTTTTTTTTTGTATAACTAATTTAATAAAGTATTAGTATTTGCTTTTGTTGATGGATGGGATTACGGTAGTGAAAAGTCGGACTTTTTATGTTTGTTATTTGTTTCCGGGAATTACGGTAGCTTTTGAATCACTAAAAAGCATTGCTTTTTTTGTGTCTTTTGTATTTCACAAATTGCTTCTTGGATTACAGTTGTTTTTTAATTAGTTATGCGAAGTTTAAAATCTTATTATTATTATTCCTGGTGGTTCATCTTTTCCTCTTATGCCTAAATTGTAAGAGCTTTTGTAATTGGATAACAAAAATATATGGAGGCGAAAATGAAATCGAAACTTTGACGCTGAATAACACCTTTGATTTCATACGGACACAGCGCAACGAAATCCCTTTGCTTGTTGATTTTTAACAAAACGCCAAAAACGAAAAAAGTGAAATTTTTAACTCATTCTGTTTTAGCTGTAATTAATTTGTTTTAAGTCAAATAATTTTTATATTTTTCCTGGGGTAAAAAGGGATGAAAAATCTGATAAAAACATGTATAACTCATGAAAAACAAGTGTTTATACCGGTTTTAGCAAGTGTTGAAAAAAACCCTATTTTTCAAACGCTTGCAGCTCGGTGGTTTACCATTACTTTTTCTAAGGTAATATCACTAAAATGTTCACCACTATCAACTCTATAAAAGTGTGAGACAGATTTTTAAATTGTCTATTCAATTCAAAATTTCCTCAGTTTTTGTGAAAAGTACGGTAAAGTAGTACTACAGCATGCTTTATTTTTAATATATTCCTTTAATGTTAATCAAAATAGCTTCTAATCAACTGTCTATAGTCAAATATATGTGTTACATTTAATACAAATACTATTCAAGTCAATATTTGCACAATCAAAGCACACAACTTCATCAATATCCCCAACATGAGTATATATTGCAAGAAACAGCATAATTCATCAATTGTTATTGCCTGAAAAGCTAGATTGGATTAATTATGGTGTAACAGCAGTATAAGTAAGTATTTTATATATTACTTAAACTAATTAAGCTCTTTTAGGTCGTTATCTGGTTATCAACAAAGTTGCATATATACTTTGGTTCTTAACTAGTATCATGGATGTGCATATATGAAAAACGACAACGTATAAGAGGTAATAATGTTGGATAAGGTACATATAATGAAGATGCAACTCTTAATGGCATTCCAGAAGCAAATATTTGCTATCTTTAAGCAAACTTTATGAGATTCACGAATTACAGTATATATGCAACTTTGTTTATTACCAGATAAAGATCTAAAGGAGCTTTATTAGTTTATATTATACCTTTTGCACTTACTTTTATCATTTTGCATCATAATTAATTCATTTCAACGTTTCAGATAACACCATTTGAAGAATTTTGTCGATTTTCCTATATATACTGATGGTGGAGGTATTGATGAAGATGGATGTTTTATTAGCACATATTTGAGTTGAATAGTATTTGTATCATCTGTAACCCATAAATTGGGTCGTAACTAGTTGATTAAGAGCTATTTTGAGCAATATGTGAGCAATATAATATAAAAAAATGATGTCATTGTACTACTTTACCATACTTTTCACAAAAATTGAGGAAATTTTGAATTGAATAGACAATTTAAAAATCTGTCTCACACTTTTATAGAGTTGATAGTGGTGAACATTTTAGTGATATTACCTTAGAAAAAGTAATGGTAAACCACCGAGCTGCAAGCGTTTGAAAAATAGGGTTTTTTTCAACACTTGCTAAAACCGGTATAAACACTTGTTTTTCATGAGTTATACATGTTTTTATCAGATTTTTCATCCCTTTTTACCCCAGGAAAAATATAAAAATTATTTGACTTAAAACAAATTAATTACAGCTAAAACAGAATGAGTTAAAAATTTCACTTTTTTCGTTTTTGGCGTTTTGTTTAAAATCAACAGTCGATGCGCTGTGATACGGACCTTCCAATTGCTGGCTTTGTATATAATTGCTTTATATTACTTTTTTTTAGAATTTGTGATGACGTTCTTATGGATTTTGATGCATTGGTACAAGCAAAATCTGGTCTTGGTACGGCAGCTGTTATTATAATGAATAAACAAGTAGATGTTGTAAAATGTATAACTCGACTTTCAACTTTTTACAAACATGAATCATGTGGACAATGTACACCATGTAGAGAAGGCTGTGGTTGGCTTGATAAAGCAATGTGGAGATTTGTTGAAGGAAAAGCAAAACCAAATGAAATTGATATGGTTTGGGAACTTACAAAATAAACTGAAGGACATACTATTTGGGGTGATGCAGCTGCATGGCCTGTTCAAGGATTAATTTGACATTTCCAACCAGAACTTGAACGTCGTAAGTTGGATTTTATATGGCGTAGAAGGGCGTGATGATTTTGTAATTTGTGCAGTCGATTTTTTCGAAAACGTTAAGTTCAAAAATATTGGTAGCAGCAATTGTGCGCCTTTCAGTTTTGCTGGCGAATTAATTTTGAATCCACTGATGGATTTTACCTTGTAGTTTTACAAATTACAAAATTACCGGGCCGTTAATTTTCAAAGACTTTTTTAAACTACTGTACTCTCTTTTTTCAGGTATGGCTGAATATAAAGAAAAGCATGGAGAAACAAAACAATATGGTGGATAATTTTTCTTCAAAAAAATATTTTTATATTTAGGGACCGGCAGGTCAAAAAAAAGTTTTTGAAAATAATTATTTTTTTGTTAGAATATACTACTTTCGACCCTGACTAAGAATAATATAGAAACAAAAAATTATAAAAGTTAATTTAAAATGCCGAAAACGGCATCTGAAAATCCGGCAACACAAATTTTTTTCGTCGACAAAAAAGTCAAAGAGAACACTCTTTTTTTGTGTGTGCATCCTTCTCTTTCTTTTCCTCGCAGCCGGTTCAAAAGAAAAGAAGAGACGCACTAGCCACCAAATTCTTTTCTTTGTCTTTTTTGACAGACTTTTTGAACTTTTTTAAGCTGAAAAATGCCGTTTTTATCCTATAACTTTTTTCGGCGTGAAATGGCGTGAAAAGTTTTTACAGCATAGTAATATTTTTTAATAAGCTATCGAATGATACTAAGCTTGTAAGTGAATTGGCGTGAATTGGGGTACTTCTCTTTATACGCAAACATAAAAATACCGTTTTCGGCACTTTGTGCCAAAAAAAACTTTTTCAAAAATGGCATATTCAGAATTGGCGTAAAAAATTACGTATAGTAGGTTCGATTATAAGTTTGTAAAAAAAAGTTTCATTTTTCATACTGTAACGAAGAAAAAAATGCAAAGAGAAAAGGAAAAAGTGTGCGCTGCCGGTCCCTATTTATATTAGTTTTTAATAAACTGAATATGTACGAGTGTAAATTTTTATATAAATAAAAATTAGGTTTATTTTTTTAACAAACAAAACAAACACAAAAAAGCATTACATATATTATTACCATGCTTCTTTAATAGAATTTAAAAATTCTTCTTTGCCAGGAGTTTTTTGCTTTGATTTTGGTGTCTTTTTGGGTGTTGCAGATGTTAAAGCTCTTGAAGCAGGTGTAGCTTTCATTGGTGTTGAAAATGGTGTTCGATGTTTTTGAGTTGAATCCAATATAACATGTGGAATCCATTTGAGTAATTCACGTTTTGGATGATGAAGTATTGATTTTTCTTGATAATATTTGTTAATCATTTCTGTTGTAAATGTAAAGCAATAGGTTTCTTTTTCAGGTGATTCATTGCCAGCATCAGCAGCATCGGTTTCATTGTTATTATTAGTTATAGTAGTATTTTCAGAATCTGAAAATATTGGATAATCAAATTATTTTTGGAGACAAAAAATTGCTTGCAAATCGCGGATATTAGGGTTTACAAGGCTTGTATACTTAAAATATTTTCCGTCAAAATGTCGAATTAATCCTTGAACGGGCCATGCAGCTGCATCACCCAATGCACAAATAGTATATCCTTCAATTTGTTTTGTAAGTTCCCAAACCATATCAATTTCATTCTTTTCCTTCAACAAATCTCCACATTGCTTTATCAAGCCAACCACAGCCTTCTCGATATCCAGTTGTAAAACGTTGACAGAGGATTTATGCTTGTAAAAAGTTAAAAGTCGAACAATACATTTTATACCATCTGCTTGTTTATTCATTGAAATATATATGGTCTATGCTAAGCATTATGATAAAAAAAACTTATAATCCAATTCACACTGGTCCTTTTTTCTGGGATTTAGCAAACTACGTCTAAAAATAGCTAAAAATGCAAACTCTTTTATTTGTATGCTCTAATTATACAAGCCTGTAAAACCCAATACCCGCAATTTTTCATTTCCAAAAATACTTTACCCACCTTCTATTTCGTTATCAACAATTTCACCACTTTCGCTATCACTTTCATCTTCATCATTTTTATTACCAACAGCAACACAACTTTTTACTGGAATAATTTCTTTCACTTCTTTTTCTAATTCTTTGATAGTTGTAAGAATTTCATAATGTTGAAGTGTTAAAAGTAGATCAGATTTTTTGATAGATGTCATATCAGATATCTTCTTCAATGTTATAGAGCAATCAGTTTCAAGAGCTTCATCACTTTTAATATTTTCTTTTTGATAATCATTTTCAGAGAGAGAAATAAAAGCTTCAATAATTGCATATAACCAATATGAACGATAACATGCCTGAAAAAATGGAATAGTAGTAGATGGTGAATGTTATGCGTGTAGAACATTAGAGAAATTTAGAGTTTTAAATAAAAGCCCTGCCTCAAATTAATAACATACCACTCCCAAATCTGATAATGGCTTCTCAGGTGTACCAATTCGTTTTTCAACTTTCGATAAAAGATAACTAAATTCAATGAGAAATCGACCATATCCAGAATTTTGATTTGATGGAATTACAAGTAAACATGAAACATTATGTCTACTTGAATCTTTTGCCTAAAAAAATACCGTAATTAAATAAATTTTAAAATATTTATCAAATAAAAATACTGTAATTTATAAATGATATTAACAAAAATTAATTTTATTACTATCACTTAGAAGGTAGTAACAGAAAGTTAACGATTTTTATCACAATTATGTTATTATTATCTTTATGAAAGTAACTGAAAAATGATGATAAATATCAGAAATTTTTCTTACTGTTCTCCAAAAAAACAATAACAAAAATTTGACGATACAATTTGTAATTTCGCTTATTATAATAAAAAATTATTAAAAACATACTCTTGAAAAATATCCAACCATTCGAAAATCACTTCGTTGATTATTTCTTTTATTTTCTTTATAATGATTTTCTTCACATAAAATATAAAATCGAAATAATTTAATTGGTTCTTTAACAGTTTTTTGCTTTAAAAATAGTTTTGATAATAAGCATAAATTTTCACAATACTCTGTTTCAACTGCACCATCAACTTCAAAAACTGCAAGGTCTTCATCTTCATCATAATAAATTCGATTATCTTTTCCAGGTGGTGAAAACAGTGAACATAGATGCTATAAAAAGAATACAGATTACGGTAAATGACATGTAAATAGTGAAGATGATTTTTGACTAAAAATAAATGGAGTTCTGTGAGCTAAGGTTTTCAGGAAAGAATTATATCGTTGACACATGAAAATGAAAGGAAGCTTTTTGCGGTCCAAAACTATTTCGTCAATACACTTGCACCAAATTTAATAGTAAAAAAACATACAAGATGAGATTTAAGCTGTGATGGAGTTGAATAATAATGCAAACAAAATGGACAAATGTATATGCATGGTAAATCAGAGAATTCTTTAGGATATGGTGAAAAATACCATGGTGCAATTTTCTTTTGATTAAATTCAATTTGTTGAATATTTCGAGTTTCTATTGCAGCATCATCTAAAAATCATAATGTAAGCATTGGTGATACATTAAGACCATATCACTGAGAGCAAACAATGATGTCATTGATTAATGGCAATCAATAAAAAAACAACACCTTACCTTTTCGAATTTTAGCTTGTTCTTCTTTACTCAAATCTTCCCATTTTATATATTCCTCTTCTTCACCACCACCACTATTTTCTTCATTTTTCTTTTTTATATACCAAACAATATCAGTATTCATTGATTTTTCATCAATCCATTGATCAAAGCTTTCATCTTTATCAATATAATGAACAAGATATCGTGAACCAGCAACAAGTTTATCAATATCCAAAATTTCAGCACCCACTAAAACAGTAGAGAGAGATATATCACAACACGAGATCAACACATACCAAATGTATTATCAAGTTTAACAGGAAGACGACATCCAACAATTAAAGGTGCAGAAGAAAAACCTAAAAAAGGTGTAAAAACTATTAAAGGAAATATTTAGAAAGACAGAGATAAAAATGCAGCTTGTAAAATTTAAAGTGCTATAAAAAATATAAAATAACTTACGAGGAGTAGAAGAAGATTTGCGAGTAATACTTGTTCGCTTTCGAGAAGGTGTAGTTTCATCCATAGCTAAAAAATTAAAAGTAATAAAAACTAAAAGCAGCAAATATATTATAGCTAGCTAGGTATGTAAACTTGGCACAAAACATAAGTCGTAATTATTATGCACAATGAATGCCAAATCGTTTTTTGACAATTTGTTCTTTTCATTGGCGTTGGCGTTACGTTTTGCCAATTCGGCTACATGCTTTTTTCCTATTTTATTTTTTGAATCAAATGATTTGTGTGATATCATGAATAGAAACTATCATGAACTGACGTTTTCCATAGATAACAAGAGAGGGATAAGTCTGAAGTGTGTGTGCTTTTTGCTTGAAATTGTCAGCTAAGGCCGCAGATCATTACAGATGCCAATATCATTTGCTTTGTGTTACTTCAAAGGCTTTGACAGTAACAACACGTTATCACAGTTATCGATCGAATGTTGCAATAAGACATTTATGCGGAAAACTTTGAACGTGAAAAATATTAGATATTAAAAACAACTGATAATATCATCCAATTAGATTTCTAAAAAATAATTTCTATAAATTGCTTTGTGATTGCTCAAATATTAAAAAAAATTAATGATGTCATCTAATTAGATTTCTAAATCATTAAAGAAATAATTTCTATAAATTGCTTTTGTTATTGCTTTGTAAGTAATCCTTACATTTTTTTAAATGAAACGCTTTACATGCTGATTCTAATGAATAAGCTTCTCAGCTTTACAATACAGTTTGTCGGTCCCGCAATACACCATCATCTGATTCTGACGAGTCAAATGCTTCTCCTCAATTAATTAAAATCATATAAATAGAATTATTTTGTAATGTTAAATTGTCATAAATTGTAATCGGAAGAACAAAGAATCTACCCTTTGGTTGACGGTTTTTATTTATCCAATTTATGGTTTTTGCAAAATATGATGTACTTGCATTTGTTTGGGCCTATTTTTTCTTGCGCGTTAAAAAAACCTTGATAATTTTTAAATTTCAGGGATGCTTAAACTTTTTTTATTGCTTGCTCTGGCTAGCCGTGTTTCATCAACATTATCTGCAGCTGAAAACAAAAATGATTTAACTACATGTCATAACCTTCTTGAAACAGCTGGAGCTTCTGATGGTTTTGGTTCTAAAGTTGGTCATGCCATCCATTCAATTTCTCTTAGAACCTTAAAAAAGTTCAAACCTGATGTTACTGAAAACAATAGAGTTCCTACAGTTAATCTGAATATGTCTTCTGATTCTAACGATGCAATTTTGTCATATGCTCCAAATCGTAGTACTCCTGATTCAAAACATTTTGATACAGAAGGAATGAAGATTTTAGATGAAGTAAGGACTTGTATGCTAACATGTTTGACATAATTAGCACATAGTTTTAGATCTTGGTTCACATGAATGATCCACAATACGAAATGAAAAATTTTAATTCACTTGAAAGAATTGCACATGCTTTTCACATGGAAGAAATGTGGGCAGCAAGCTTACATGAATATCAAAAGTTAAAAATGCGTCCACCTAGTAAAGAAGTATGCAATTGTGCAATGGATATTGAAAATAATGGTATATTAAAGCAATTACGGATTACAGCATTGGGTATCCGTGAACCTGAATTAATCTTTGGAACAAAAATCAATCGTTCGAAGAATCAAATGTATGGCAACATCTACAGCTATCAATGGAAGGGTGATGTTTCTGGGTAAGCGTATAATCAGCAGTAACAAAACCTCTAACGCATTTATTTAGAAAAATGGGATCAGACTCTCAAGTCAATGATGTTTTAAAAGATGAAAAGCAAGGGATGCCCCATTTGGCAAATTCTGAAGTTTGGAAAACATGGAAAGACATGGAAGGAAAAAAAAAATATAATCCTCTTAATTTGGCAATTTTCTTGTATTGTGCACTTAATTAAATAACATTGGTAAACGTAATTCTTATATATGTATTACTTTTGTAATTAATAAACTTTATGGCATAAATTTACAGTAAGAAGGATCTCAGGCTGTCGACATCCACTCCCTTTAATACCCACTTAAACATGTGAAAACCTATATGAATCACAAAGGATAAAAAAAAAAGAAATCTCGGAAAAATAATGCAAACAAAATTAAGCAAAAATTTCTCAACATTCTCTTTTAGACTACAACACATATTTTTTTACAATATATATTTGTTTCTAATTATAGCTGTAACCAAGGCGAAACAGCAATTTATTTTTATATTTTAATTACAACTTATATTTATTTCAATGATTTCAACATTTCCTACTTTTTCTTTATTTTGTTTCATTTTTTTGCTTCAACAAACGGCAATAAAAAAGTGACCAATTTTTTTGGAATTGCCTTTTTTTAGTTGTGTTATGTGTGTTTTTTTTGATTTTCAGCGTTTTCTGCAAAAGGCACGCTTTTTTTATTGCTTCTTGGTCTTAATTATTGCTGCCACCATTTTAAGAAATTAATCCTTTGAAATTGATAAGAAATGCACTGCTATCCCGTGTAAAAATAAAGTGCTAAAAACTCACGGCAAAAAGTTTTTTCGTTTTCAGTTTTCTTTTTTTTGTTTTATTTCTTTAAAAAAATACAACAAAAAAAGGTGATATTATTTTTATAAGTATAAAATATGAGAAAAATAAAGGAAGAAAAATCTGAATTATTTTTTATTGATTCCAAATTGTCATCATCTCCGGTTAACTCGTCTTCGAATATTCGGTCCAAAATATGCAAAGGATTTTTGTTTTGTGTATTTTTAGTACTGTTTTTCCACGTTAGTGGTGTTATTCATAAAAAGTTATTTCCAGAAATTGAGAAAGTGACTTCAACTGCCACGTAAGTCCATAAGAATATTTTTTTAAAAGCTTTCTTTCTTTGTAGTAAAATTGAACAAACACCTGCTTTCAATCATCAACAAGATCGCCACTATCCCATACAAATACTTTTTCAGATATCAAAGTATTGCTGTTCGTGGTATGCTAAAATGCAATGGAAAAGCTGCTTCACATGTTCTTGTCAAACTTTATGACCATGACAGTACGCTTCAACTCAGTTGTTTTAAAACTTTTAAAAAACATTTTTTCAGCTTTTACCTTTGATGACAAAATTGCTTCTGCCCGAACAGATTCAGCTGGTCATTTTGAAATTTCTGGAAGCGGTCGTGAGATTTCTCGTGTTACTCCCATATTTAACATTTATCATGACTGTATGGATTATAAGCCGTGTCAACGTAAAATCTCTCTTACGAGTCCTAAAAGTTATCTTACTGCTGGCAAGGAAGCTAAAAAAGTTTATGATGCTGGAACAATTGAATTAGCACGGTCATTTCCTGGTGAAGGAAGAGATTGCATACATTAACAAAAAATATTCTCTATAAACATGTGAAGGATGTCTGAAAAAAAAATCTGCGATAATTTTTTTCAATACTGTTTTTAAAATATCAGTTTTTTTGAACATTTGATTATTGTCATTTAAAATAACCACAGTATAAATTTATTTCATACAGATTTACAAAAAAAATCTTTTAAAACATTGTTTTAAAATTTCGATTTGTAAACTATTAATAATGCCACTTGCTTTGCCGTGTTTAATGTTATGTCTTATCTGTGAATATAATCAATGATTTTTACAATGAAATATTTTAAATAAATATTTATACTTAAAACAAATTTAATATTTAAAAATTCAAAAAAAGAAAAATTTTTTGGCAGTTAATGCATATTCAAGTCAAAAATGGCCGTTTTTAACTACGTTTTTTTAAAAAATGTAATTTAAAGAAAAAATTGATGCAAAAAAGACAAACATTTATACATTTATGTTTAACCAGCAGCAATGAAAAAAAGAAGGCAGATGCGGAGAAAATAGTAGAAAAGGAAAGTTTCGAAATATCGCAAAAACTTTTTGCAGTCAAAGTTCAGACAAAGATATTATAAACAGCAACAGAAGAAGAATGTTAAAAGCAAAAGGGATGACGCCAGTTGTTTGTCTCTCTCACGATTTTCGTTTTTAAAAAAAAAAAGTGCGATGTTTTGGAAGAAAAAAAGATGCCAGTTTTTAGTCGTCTTTACAAAATCATCTTTTTAGCAAAATATTTTGCGCTGTCTTTTCTCTTTTTTTGAATATTCAGTGCTACCTTTGTTGAAATGCAATTTTAATGAATGTCATATATTTATTGCGTACAAAAAATTAATTATTAGCGCACCTAAAGCTCCTTTTAAGCTTTCAATATAAATGAATTTCTATTACTTTTTTTCTGTTGTGTTCACATACAAACAAAAGATTAAACAACAACTCCTTTTTAAACCAAAATATTTAGTAAACAAATATCTTTAAAAGTTTATATATTTACTTGCTTTCACTTTACCACATAAAATGTTTCTTAACTACAATATACAAAAATTTTGTTATTTTTGATCAAAATCGTTACAAAGTCAGTCATATTTTTTCCAAGAATTGTACAATTTTTGATGAAAAATTAATACAAACTGTATTATATTTTTTTAAGAACAGTGTTAAAATTTCAATTTGTAAACTACAGTGCAACCTTTTGTTTTATTGGTGTATATTTTATCAACGACTTTTTCAATAGATTATTTTACATAAACAATTATAATTTAAAAAAACTTAATATTAAAAATTTTTAAAAAGGAAAATTATTAGACTTTTAATACTTTTTCAAATCAAAAATGACGACTTTCAACGACGTTTTTTTTTAAAAATGTAATTCAATGAAAAAAATGATTTAAAAAAAGCACAACGCTTATGTCTCAAAATGGCAGCATTAAAAAAAGAAGACAGAAGAAAGTTGCGTTAACTAATGTTTCGAAACATCGCAAAACCTTGCATTCAAAATCTAGACAATCTATTAAACAGAGCAATAAAAAATGGGTGAAAAGAGCAGCTGCATAGTGCCATGTTTGTTTCATATGTCTGTCGATTGAAAGAAATTGGAAGAATAAAAATTGCTATTTTAAGGCATCGTTGCAAAAATCAAATTTTTGGTAGATATTTTTGTGCTATACGTCTTCTTTTTTGAATGTTTAATACTATGCCACTGCTGTTAAATCGAATTTACAATAAATGTCACATAGTTACTGTGTAAAAAAAATTAATTATTAGAAAGCTAGTGAAGAAGTTACCACATTATTAATAATAATTTGTAGTTAAAAAATTAGTGTAAGGATAACAGTTTTTTATTAATTATAAAACAAATATCCATGTTTATTTAAAAAACCATAATTTAACTGAACAGAAATTTACACAATTAACTTTTTAATAATTGTGTTACATTTTGACTGTTAAGCTATTAATAATCATTTCTTTGTATTTGAATCACGGAGGTTTTCTATGCTTTAATTATGTGTACAATCAATGGTTTTTTCATTAAAATATCAAGGAAAAAAATAAAATATGAAGAAATGAAAATTTTCAATGACATTATTTTTGCTTTTTGAAAAAAAAAATTGCTAACAAAAAAAGATATTTTCATATGTATGTCACAACAGCAACACTAAAACGGGAAGGCAAAATAGCGAAAAAAACATCAGCCATAAATTGTTTTGAAATATCACAAAAAACTTTTGCATCCTATGTTCAAACAAAACGTAAAACATCGCAAAAGAGAGTGGCTGAAAGGAGCAAAAAGGACGGCGCCACATGTCTGACAAATTTTTTTAAAAGAAATAACAATGTTTAGTTAGAAAGAAATCATTTTTTTAGTCATTTTCGCAGAAGCAATTTTTAGCAGGATATTTCTACGCTTCTTTTTGAATATTTAATGCAACAAATAATGAATCTAAATGATACTGAATGTCATATAATTTTATTCTGTAAATCCAAATTAAAAATTAATTAAGCAATGTAAAGCTTATGACATTTTTAATAACCATCTGATTATCTGTCATAAGTTTCTACATTAAAATATAATAAAAAAAATAAAGGTAATAAAACCAACGTCTTATTAATCATCAAACAAATGTGCATTTTTATTTCAAAAATCAATAATTAAACTGAACAAAAATTTAAAGATCGAAAAAATTGATTGTTACAATTTATTGCAAAATGTTCATTATTGAAGCAATCTATTTCTTCTGCCATTAACAATTTCACTGATGCTTAGCCTGCCTTTTGGGACATGATAAACTCCACCACTTTCATCATAAAATAATTCAGTGCTGTCATTTTCCCATGATGCTGGGATGAATGCCTGTAACTTAATTTTTTTTGTTAAAATAGAATATTTTCGGAAAAACAAGACAAATAGCAATAGCACATAAGCTATTAGGCATTTTTAAATTTAAAATGACTTGTTATTCGACTTGATGTTCTGTCAAAATTTAATGTTGAGTAGTTTTTGTTTTATTTTAGAAAATTGATTTAACTCAATATTATTTTCTGCGCATACAACTAAAAAAAAATTTATTTTTGAAGAAGTTTTCTCCACTTTTGATTATTCTTAGGTTTATGCTATATTCTATTTGGCATTTTTAAATTTAAAATGATTTGATCGTCAACAGGTTGTCCTATCAAAAAATTTAATGTTCAGTAGTTTTTTTTTCTTATTGTAAAAAATTGATTTAACTCAATATTATTTTCTGCGCATACAAATAAAAAAATAAAATATTAAAAAAATAATCAAAAATTGGATAAAAGCAATCGATGTACCAAATAGAAAGGTTTTCGAAATAGTATACATTAAACAGTGTCTGCTGCTCCGAACAAATGTCTTTCTTTTTCATTGTGTAAAAAGGGTGGTTCTTTTTGGATGCATCCATTGACTTTTTTTCACTAACAGCACTTGGGACAATTTTGAATTTTTTATTTTACTCATTTTTTCAAATTTGTTTTTTTTTAAAAAGCTTTTGAAAAAATTCAACAAATTAACTTATAAATTTAACTTAAAAGTTTCAAAAAAGAAGCTCAGAAGAATTACAAAACAGTATTAAAAAAGATATTTTTTATGGAACGAATCACATGTCGTATTTATTTTTTTTCTATAGATTGCATTTTGCTAAATGGAACAACAAAAATCATATACTATTTCACCTCCATCACTTAATTCAGGCTAAAAAAATTTATGTCTGTCAAAATTTGCAGCAAAAAAAAGTTTAATATTTACCTCATGTCTTTCATCTGATGATAAAGTACGTATTTTTAAATTTGATAGTGTATTATGTGTATCACGTCGAAACTGATGAAAGTCAGCATGTGGCTGAAAACATGTTACGTCTTAATAAAAGTAATTTATAAAAAAGTCTCAATCAGTGTTGATGAACACAAGTGAACAAATTGTCTGTTTTGGCAGATGTCGTTTACTACTAAGCCATATTAATTATACAAAATAGCTTAAACATTAGAGAAGTTGAAAATTGCAAAAAATGCAATGTTTTATATAGAGCAATAGACAATATCTACCAAAATAGACCAGTTTGTCCTCTTATCATCCTCTCATATTTGTCAATTACAGTAATCACAAAAACTTACCACATTTCGTCGCTTTGCTAAATGTTGATTATTTTCTAAGAATCTTTGATAAGTATCTAATAATGAAATTGATAGAATTTCAGTTACATAATTAAATAAAAAAATAATTGAGATAAAAATAGTTAAGCTTTTCTTTATCACCATTTTTCAAAAATGATAAAAAGAAACGTGGTATCTTCAATTTTTTTCTGGCTTTTAAAAATTCGAGATTTGTAAAACATGTTTTTTTGACGGAAACCACATAAACCCTTTTTTAAACTGCTTTTCTGAAATGAAAAAAATTAGCAGTATTTGAAGATGATCCAAGTTGAAACACATCTTTTTTTTCTTTACAAGGTTTTTAAGTTTTTTATCATGGATATTACGGAGAGGAATTGATTAATGTGTAAAAAAGCGATCAACAACGTATATTAATAGTTTAATAATAATGAAATAGAAAACCTGTACTACAAAATTCTTTTACTTTGAATGCGAAAAAAAGCCATCAGCAAATTTGCAAATTACAATTTTAAATTTTTTTGTTTAAACAAATGCAAATAATTTTAGACGGGTATTCATTTTTAATGTCTTGTTAAATATTCAAAAGCTTTTCTTTTCAACAATTCTGCTGTGAAAGAAAAAAATGTCAATGATAAATTGTTTTTCAATACAAAAAAATGAATAAAATATTTCAAAAAAGTCTTTCCGACATAATTCTTTTTGCAACTAAATGATGAAAAGGGAAATGGAGCAATATCTTTTTCTCTTTTTTGCAAGGATTATATTTTCCATCATCTTTTAATGTCATTGTTTTTGAAATCTTGCTTTTTGTTTATAAGTCAACAGCTACAGTTTTTGTAAAAAATAAAAAAGTAAGGTTTACCATGTATTAATCATCACTTTCAAAAATATAATGTTCTCTTAGACACTGAGTGGTTTTGGCAAGTACATGTATGCGGCAAAAAATTTTATTTTGTAGTTACAAATTGACTAAAATCAAGCGCAACCAATACATATAAATTTGAATATTTTGTTTGGTTATTTTATTTGTAAAAATATGTTTTTTTCACAAAATCAATAATTAATACCACTGCTTCATCATAATTCTGAGAAGACACAATTCCATCAAGAGAGTGGCAAATTACAATTTTAAATTTTATGCAAAATTTTGGCACGTTTTTATTTTAAAAATGTTTTTTACAAAATAATATTTTGTATTATACAGATGACTTCTTGATTATCTATAAATTTAGTGGAAAAGAAATTAACTGTTAATGGTAAAAGAATTTGCAATTTTAATGCGTAAAAATAAACAAAAAATTCCAAAAAAAAAGTATTTTCTGACATATTCTTTGTGCAAATGAACGACCAAAAATGAGAAATGCAACTGCGGTTTTTGCTGTGTTTATTTTTTCCATCATCTTTTAATGTTATTTCTTTCAAAATCTCATTATTTGCTTTTACATAAACAGACAGCTGCAGTCTTTTTGCAAAAATGAAAAGGAAGAGTTGTTAATCATCACTTTTCCTTTCAAAAAATAACACTATCTTCAACGTTGAATGATATACGCCAGTTCGCAGCGATAATTTCATTTTTGTCTTTGCAAGCTGACTAATGTGAAGTACAATTAATATATTTAAATTTAATTTGAATATTCTGTTTAAATAAGATGTTACAAAAAGTGTTTTTTTACAAAACAAATAACATTTTAAAAAACAGTGACATTGATGCTATTCTTGTTCTTTCTGAATCACAGAAGAATTCAAGTTTCAAAACAATATTAATTAAAATGAAAAAATAGTAGAATTCTATGTTTTAATGAAGTAAATCAAATCTTTATAATAAACAATCTTCTTATTTTTTGAAGCACTTAAAAATACAACAAAGCATACGACATTCGTTCACCTTCTATAGAAATAATAAAATATAGCATAGAAAAAAAATTGTGCATATTCAACAAAAACTTTTTACGTGAAAGCTTTTTTTAGGTTCATCATAGTGTTTGAACGTAAAAATGAAAAAAAAAATAAATTAAAGCAATAGAATTTATATTTTTTTAAACTTTTAGAATGTATATCACTGCTTTGGTTTTAGCTTATTAATGTCATCGTCACAATTTTCTGAATTTGTTTTGTAGATAACAGCATGTTTTCTGCCAAAAAACGACATGTTTTTAAAAAGCATACACAACAAAATAAAATATTCAACAAACAATTAATGCATTAAATGTACAAATGGTTGAAATAAAAAGTAGTGAATGGGTGCAATAGATCAACTTTACAGCAAAAGAGCTGCAAAAAAAAGAAACAGACGCATCTCATAAAAAGAAGACAGCTTGTTGCATCGACGCAGCAAATGTTCATAAACAAAAAGTAGTATCCAGTTAATAATTTGAAAGACAAACTAAAAGTCTTCTAATATAGCGTCATTCATTTTTGAATATTTATTAAAATTTTAAAATATACATAGATTTGTTTTTAACTGTTTCTTGTTTTATTAGAAGTAATAAAAGAACATTTTGTGAGACATAACCTAAAAATGTTTACTGGAAGCATTTAAAGTCATGGAATCATTTTTAATCAATTAAAACAGAAATTACAGTAGCAGAAAATAATATTCGATTACAGTATATATTATAATCTATTCATGGATGGAAATCAAAATTCATCTGTTATTTTCACTTCTTCTTTAAACCTCTCACTGTTTTTGCAAACATTTGAACTATTGCCTTTTCTTTTCTGTATTTATTGTAATGAAACCTTTTGCATGTAATAATTGTCAAAGGATAAAACTTTTAAATGAAGATTAAAGAATAAGGGATTTTTGCATCCACTTCTTCTTTTTTTTCTCCTTCCTTTCCTTTCATTCAAAGTATGCCTGCTCTCCTTTTAGAACACTGCAGCTGCAGTGCTGAAAAGTGAAAAAAGAAAAACTCCGGTGAGCAATGTGCGTGTGTGTGCGGGGGTCTTCAACAAAAAAAGAAGAAGAACACAAACAAGGAGAAAAAAGCAGCAGCAAGACATCGAAGTGAGTTGAGTCGAGTCAGGCAGAGCAGGGCAGCAGGAAAAATAAACGCAAGAAAATAAAATAAAATTCCTCTCTTACTTCCACTTCCTTTATTCTCCCCTTTCCACAGCCACCATCACTCACCCTTCCTTCCCATAAGAAAAAGACACACAGCAAAAAAAAGGGATCGATTGGTTTCGTTTTTTTTTTCTTTCACTTTTTTTTGTTGGGAAGTGGAATTGTTGTTTGCAGCAGCAGTCCATCATCATTAATGAACGTTCTTTTTTTAAACTTGTTTCTTTTCTTTTTCCCTCCAAAATTTTGTTGCAAAAATTCTTTTTTTGCTGGCTTGAATTTTATTTTTTAAGCTGGATTTTTGAATTCTGAGAATTTTAGCATTTTAGCAAATCAACAAAATTCTCTTTGCTGTAAAAGAACTGAACAATGGGGACCTATTTTAAAGCAAACCTAAGAAAAAAAGTAAGCCTAAAATTGTCGGCCGGCTTGTGGCCGATCAAATTTGTCATCCCTGGAAAAAAATTTCTTTTTTTTGAGTATTTAACTCTTTACTGTTGGTTCCATGTCTCAATGGGAGAAGGCGCAGTGTACTGTTAGAATCAAAGCCAGGTTCGAGTCTCGTCTAAGACATGAAAAAAACTACTTCATTTAAAAACTAGCAAAGATTAATCTTAATAAATGGTCAATATTATCTGCGCTAAAATAAACTGAAAATATAGCATTTAAGATAGTATCAGATTTTTCTCAAACCCTTCTTTTTTATATTAAAAATTACTTTTTTGGTTTATTTTTGCCTAAAAAGTTCTTAAATATTATCGGTATTAATTGTTGTTAATTTTAAATTTGCATATTTTGGGAGGAGCTCGAACCTCGTTTTTACTTACCTATTTTGGAATGCAAGTCTGCCGCGCAACCAATTGCTCTCTCTGTATTTGCTTTATTTCCCGAGAATATCTATGTAGAGTTTAGATAAAGACAAAAAGATATCCTTAATTAACTCTAAATTATGCAAACAAAAAATGCATTTGAAGAAGTGTACTGTAATCCCAATAAAAAACTGTGTTTGTTGTTTTCCTTTTTTTGAACGTGACGCGTTGATTTATTAATATTTTTATTTATGTCTATTTATATCTTCTTTATCTCATTCATCGTCATTTTAGAGAGTAATCATGAACGGAAATATGATGTACAAAACAATGAGACCTAAGAGATCAGTTGTTCGAGATGAATTTATGATTTTACCAGAAGGTGCCAAGTGCAAACACTGTCATCGATTTGTGCGATGTGTTCAATCATCAAATATGAAAAAACATCTAAGATATTGTCAACCAGAAATTTATAAAATGGTTCAAGAAGCTGATGGCAGTTTTACATACAATAATTATCCTTCACCTTTAACCATGTCTGTTATGTCACCATCAATGAATAATCAACAACATCAACATCAAATGAAGCAGCAGCCACAATATTCAAGAAATGGTAGTAGCAATCATGAACATGGATATCCTAAATCTGAAGGATCTGTTTCATTTACAAGTGATCATATTTCATCGTTTATTGAATCACAACTTGCTAATTTTAAATATAATGAACAAATGGAAGAAGATGGTGTAGATGGACAAGAAGATGATGAACCTTCATCAAGCCCAGATGTAAGTTTTTTTGTGATGAGATAAACATTGCAAGGCGATTCAAGTGTCTTTTCGTATCGATTTTTGACCTATGAATTGTTCATTTTTGGTTACGGTAAAAAATTTATCCAGGGATGAGTCATGGCACAGGAGAGGATCTTTTAGCCATCGGCATCAAATTTGAATTTCTTTCTTGGTGTTAACTATTTACAATAATGAAGGAACTCTAATTTTGCGCCATTTGGCAAAGTATTCCTGATTCTCTAAACTCTAGGTTTTAAATCCATGACATTACGTAAACTAAACTTAAACTTCTGTTTGTAGGCGCTAGCACCTGCTGATCTCTAATTCTCTTGCGTTACCATGAGTAAATATCATTAGGAGTACCCACTTTTAACCTGGATGTCCAACCACTCATGTATTTAGTGGTAGACTTCACCAGGACTCTAACGTGGGATCCCCAGGTCGAGCATCCGACGCGCTAACCACTAGGGTTGGGGGCGCGCCCGGGCAAAAACGGGCGCATTTACACTACAGAAAACCCTTGCGCCCGAGTGCAAAACCTCAATCAACCCTACTAACCACTCCACCACATGAGCCGACTGTATATCGAAACTCTAAATTTTAAAGATTTTAAATAACCTGTTTCTGTGAAAATGAGCCTATAGAAGTCAAAAGAAACTATTACAAGTCAAAAAGCTGGCTTGCAAAACACTTGAATATACCATGTAGCACACCATGTTGTCCATAACCTTAATTTACGCCTTCAACTAATAAGCTTTCTTCTTTCAGGAAATTCCTGGCTCAAATAATGAAAAATTTCTTCATGATCTTCAATATGATGATGACAATGATAAAAGCATGATGGATGCAAAAGCTCTGAAAGCATTCTCATCATTTGATACAATTGAAATTAATGATGGACAAAAATCATATGAATGTTTGATGACGCAAGTAGATCCATTTCTCATCTCAAAATATTTTGGTATTCCTGTCTTGGCATTACGACTTCGTTCAACTACAAGCTTTATTGTATCTCGAGTTACACCGGATCTCAAGCGATTTATTCCATCTTTGGCAGCTGGGCAGAAGTATGAACTGATCAGTGATGAAGAAGCAAATAAAAAGATCTCAAAATGTCGAATAATTATTGATCAAAAAAACTATGAAATTAAATGTTTTGATTGTAGTAAAGAAATGATTATGGGATATATGGAATCTCCAGTGGAAGATAGCTTTGTACTTATTGATGAAGAAGGAAATGTTATTGATGATGCTGAAAATGATACTATAAAGCTAGAAGATGAAAAGGTTTATCATGTTATCTATGGTCAATCAAATTTGCTAAATCCACTTGAGAAGACATTCCCAATGCCAATTGAATTTCCTGCTGGTATTCCAATCAATCGATCCATGTCTCTTCTGCCACCATATTTGATTTGCATTTCACGTGCAATGCATATTTTAACATTTATTGGTGAAAAATTTGATTTACGAACTTCTACTCCATCTCCTCTCATTGGGCATACGGTAGCTAATCATGCTGCACAAGTTCTTTGTCGACTTAATGATGCATCAAAAAAGATTCAATTTGTTACATCAAAAATTTCAAACAATATTTTGACTTCTTCATTACCAACAAATTCTTTTACAGCTGTCTTTTGCAAGAATGAAACAATTCAAAATGGTGATAATGGAAGAATAAAACTTCCAACAACAGATATTGATCAAATTGTTGGTTCACTTGAAAGAGCTTTAAGTGATATGGAGAATTTTCTTCAAAGATTAAAATCCAAATTTCAAGTTGAAATTTCTATTATTCAACATATTGAAATGGCTTTAAAAATTGATAATGGTTGTCGGGAAAGAAAAGAAAGAATTGAAGAATTTAAATCGACTTATGGAGATACTGTAAGTTTTTGCAGATTGGGATTCTTTTTATGAAGTTATTAGAAAATCATGAAGTGAGATTAGCAATGAACTTGAGAGCATACTGTAGGGAATATATCGTTGCAAAGAGTGATAAAATAAATTGCCCAGTGTGTTTAAGCCTACTAATAGCTTCTTTTTGCTTTCTCGTGAGCTGACAGGAGCATCTTTTGTAGCTAAAACTCTGGCATTTAAAAACGCTTTGCTAAGCTGCGCTAAATTCGATTTTAATTTTCGCACCTGCTAAATACTGACGGAGGTTATTAAGATTCAGAATTTTCTACACATAATTGTGGAAAAACCAGCTTTTCTTCTTTCTAAAATATCACGTTAAAGGCCATTCGAAAAGTTAATCTGATAAAAAAAGATCAATAAGCTTTTTTTGTTTCCTTAAAAAATGCAGTTAGCTGCGATTCTGTCAATTCTGAAGCTAGAGAGCTGATTCTATCTATGAGCCTTCAAAAGTCAACGCCGGCAAAATAGCAAATGCCGCTAGTACTATATGTACAGTAACACGGATTATTACAATTAATATAGTTATTGTTATATTAAATCATTTGAGATCGAAACAAATACATCACTATTTTCCTAATACATCTCTTAATTTAATTTTTAGGATAAACTCAATGAATACAAACAAGTTGCTGAAACCGGAACACAAATCTGTCCTGACAAATCTCAACTCAATCTTTCAAAAGTTTCTGAATCTCGAAAACATTTTACTTTCATTTCAAAGTTAATGGAAAAGTTACTTCAAAGTCAAAAAATGGGAAAATTTTCATTTAATGATTTGGCAGAATTACTTATATTTTCAACAGAAGTATTGCATTATATCTATCTTCATTGGTTATTTATTAAAAAATTTGCATATTTATCTCATCAAGACCTTGAATCTGATATCGCGGAAACACTTTTGCAGCAATTCAAAAATTGTTCAAGTTATTGGTATACTGTATCTCAAAATGTCTCATTACCAACAGCAATTATTCAAATATTTAATATTTCAAATTTATGGAAAGCATATTATGAATCTATTATCAAGGCTCAATATACGGTAGAATCTTTATTTTTTGCAGGTAGTAGTAATTTTGAAGAATAGCTTTTTTGTTGTTCAGTTTTTAAGAAGCATTTTTTATGTTTATTTATTTTTGTCTGATTTGTTATTTCTCTTTTATAAATGATGGGTAAATTTTGTATTATATTTGTTTGAAAACTAAAGCAAAGTTTATTAACTTTTGGCACTACAACTTGAAATAGGTAAAAGTTTTGTTGTTCTTTAAATTTCTGGATAAGTTTGGTCATTGTCGGCCGTCAGGTGGCAGATAAAATTTTTAGTCAAAATCTACTTTTTCACAGCTCCAGCACTCGATGTTTTGATCTATTTGGCAGGTGTCGTTCTGAATAAACCAGCAGAAAACTTATATGAAATAAAAATAATTTTTTTGTCATACAAAACTGAAACCTTTTGATGCGCATGGGCCCTGTTTAAATTTTACAACAAAATAATTTTTGATTCAAAGTGTTAGCTATTTATTTTTTAATGTAACAAACAAGTTTTATTCAATCCTTGAGAAATGTGTCACTAATAATCAGTCTTTCGTTTAAAATGCATAACATAAAACTAGAAAATAAAACAAAATATTTAAAAAAAGCTCTTCTTTGATATATTTTTTGGGCAATTGAACCACTAAAATGAAATGCATTTTTTTTTCTCTTTTTTTGCAATGTCTATGTTTTCGATCATCTTTCACTGACAATTCTTACGAAATCTCGCTGTTCAGCAGCAGCCAAAAAAAATAAAAATAAAATGTTATTTTTTGCGTCGTCTATCAATGAAATAAATAATGCTTTCTTTGTCTTGAATTGATTGATGTCTGTTTGGCATTTTTCGGTGTTAAAACCACGTGACAAAAAAATAAATTTTAATTTTAATATTTTATTAAAAAGGTATTTTTGTTGAAATGAATAACATGAGGGAAAAAAGAGCAGAAAAATAGCTTGTTGCCTTTCTGATTTTGTGTTCATCAAAGTTGCAACACCCATTATTAATTAAAAAATAACAACATTCTACAATTAAAGAATTATGAGAAACTTGGCAGCGCACTTTTTCAACTAATTTCTTAAAACAAAACGACAATGAAAAATGTTAGATATTTATTTTTAATGATACATGAATCATTCATGTAAGGTATCTTTAAAAAAGGTATTATTGATAATTATGCTTTCTTTATGAATGAATGAAAAATAGCATAAATCTAAAAAGCTAAATCAAATATTCAAAAAAAGCTATTCTTTGACTTATTATTTGATTAGTGAACCCAACAAAAATGAAATGCATCTTCTTTTTTTCTCTCTTTTTTGCAGTGTTTACGTTTTCGATCATCTTTTTAATGCCACTTCTTTCGAAATCTCGCGCCTGTTTTTACGATTCAAAAGCAACAATACAGGAAAATAAAAAAACTTTTTTTGCGTTATATTGCAGTGAAATAAAAAATGCTTTCGTTGACATCAGTTTGCATTTGTCTGTTTGCCACTTTTAGAAAAAAACCACGAGCAAAAAAGTGAATTTAAATTTGAATATTTTATTCTGCTAATAAAACATTGTATTTTTTATAAAATAAATAACATGAGAGAAAAAATATCACTAATACAATTTGTTATCTTCCTGATTATAATGCCGAACACCATTATTAAATTAAAAATAATAGCATTCTACAAATATATGTTAAGAAAAATTTGTAAATCGTAGTTTTCACATTAAACCCACAAATGTTATTTTTGCAAAAATTGGGCCATTTTGTGTATTTCTTTCAGCGCTGGACATTTCTTTTTAGTAAGGAAAATAATGCTTTCTTCGACAGCAATCAAATTGTAGTCTGTTTTCAGTGTTCACTGTTTTGAGTTGAATTTAAAGCAAAATATAAAAGAATAGAGATGAAGAATAAAAAATAGTTGACGCGATGTGAAGCATTGGGTTTTGTTAAAAAGAACATGAAAGAAAAGAATTCAAAATCAACTGGACTTTGGACATGCATTTATTCACTTCATTTTTTTTATTGCATTGCCACGCATTTTTAATTTTTTACAAAATTGGAGGTATATATTCAATTTTGGCATTAATTTTAAAAATGTACTTTTAAAGATGGTTTTCCATACTTTTAAACTAAAAATTTAATTTAATATTTTAAATATTACATCTCGGTGTATTATGAATTTAACAGCTTTAATGACACATTATTGTCTATTTAAATATTTAAAAAAGATAAAACAGCACTAAAAAATAGTGTTTATGCAACAAAGAAATATCGCAAATTTACTTTCTTTTATCTTCAAAAGAGCAGACAAAAAAATGGTGTTGTTGTTCTTTTTCTTCGCAGTTTCAACACACATTAGAGAGCTGTTCTCTTGTTTACACTTTTTTTCATCTCATTTTTTGTTGTTTTTTGCACAAATATTTTTCTTTGTTTTATGTGTGCAAAAAAACGCTTTCAAAAAATTTTATTTTGCCTTGTAAAAATGTAAGACATTGAAAATAAGCGTTTACTGATGGCAAAAACGTAGCAGCTTTTTTTAAACATATATTTTTTAATATTTTATTTTTTTAAAATAATTTTAAAAGTTTTCATTGACAATGAACATTAGGGCATTAAAATTTTTACATACATATGTGACCACAAGGATGTCAATCAAACGTCTAATTTACTCGTTTTTGAAAAATGGTAGATCGTAAACATTAACATTCTGTGACCCCAAAAAGTTGTCAAATAAACCTTGCAATATAACTTAAAAAGAAATTTTACGACGCAATGCTGCTTTAACATTTTTTTTATTCTAAAAAGAGGGATTTATCAGGAACAGTAATAAAAATGTACGCACATTATTATGGACTATAATTTTTTAATAATGGTAATACTTTCATAATAAGTCGATGTGTTTTTCCAATCTCGGTTTATTCTTCATTGTAAATTTTTGATGATATCAAAATGCATTTTTTTCAAACAAAGAAAATATTTCAAAAACTTCTTTTATTTTGTTTAAAAATCGTGTTCAAGGAATGGAAATAATAAATTTTATTCTAACAATATTTTGTTTAAAAAAAGCCCGTTTTAATAACGAATGGAGCCTAACATTTTATTTCCACGGCAAAAATTATTTAAGCATAAGCTATAAAGAGTAGCAGCTAGTTTTTGCAATATAGATAGTATCATTTTTACTATTATTTTTAGTTCTTTTAAAATATTTAAAAACAATATTTATCGTTAAGTTTTGAATTGTGCTTTGAAAATGCTAAGAGTAACAATTGATCAAAAATAACTAGCAAGCTAGATAATTTGTATTTCATTGTCACAAAGACTTTAAAAAAAAACAAAAATGAAATGCAACTTTTCTTCTCTTTCTCTCTTTTTGTTTAGTGTTTTCGATCATCTCTTATTGCCATTTCTTTCGAAATATCGCTTTTGTTTTTTGACACTGACGATAAACGTATAGCAAATGCTATGTTTTGCGTCGTATTTCAATGAAATGAAAATGTCATCAATTTGCATTTGTCTGTTTGCCACTTTTAGGAAAAAAACCACGAGCAAAAAAACTATTTTTATTTGAATATTTTATTCTGCTAATAAAAAGTTAATTTTTTATAAAATAAACAACATGAAGGAAAAAAATAGCACTGATATAGTTTGTGGTTTTTTAAAAATGTCATTATTAATCTAAAAATAATTGCATTCTACAAACATACGTAATAAAAAATTTGTAAATCGCAGTTTTCACACTAAAACCACAAATGTTTTTTGTTGCAAAAATAGGGCCATTTTGTGCATCCTTTCTATTTCTTTCAGCTTTTTAGTAAGGAAAATAATGCTTTCTTTGATAGCAATTAAATATTAGTCTGCATTCAGTGTTCACTGTTTTGAGTTGAATTTTGCGCAAAAAAAGCTAATAATTTTTAATTTGAATATTTTATTTGGTTAAACGTATACTGTACATGTGTTTTTACAAAATGAACTATTTCGTGATAACAATAACACCACATTAAAAATGTTTGGCATTTATAACACAAGCCCCAACACAAGCATTATTAATTGAAATTAAATGAAAACAAAGTTCCACGTTTTAATGAATTCAGTGAATTAAACAAGAAACTTTCATTCTTTAAATTAAACTGTCAGTAATGCGTTTTAGATTTTTAAAAAATTTGTAATGAAGATAATATTATTGGCACGTATTTTCAAAAATGACATAGTTCAAATCTTCCAATCACCTTTTTAGCCCAAAAACCTAGGTAAATATTTTTAATGCTATATTTATTTGTATATTGAACTTAACAGCTTTAATGGCAGATTTTCGTCTATTTAAATATTCAAAAAAAGATAAAATACAATGTACATTAAAAAAATTTGGATTAAAAAAGTTTTTGTTTTTGCATCCAAAAATATCGCGAATTTTCTTTCTTCTTGCTTTAGCAAAAGAGCAGACAAAAAATGGCGCCATAAACGTTGTTACTGCTCTTGTTATTCACTTTTTCAATGTACCCATCAAAGTCATTGGTGCTGCTTTTTTTGTTTCCTTGTTTCATTGTCTGTTTTATTTCTTTTTGCATCAAATGTGTAATTTTTGAAAATTTTGCATCGTAAAAAGTGAAAGTCATCAGAAACAAGCATTTTGCTTTTAAGTGATGACAAAACGTAGTAGCTTTTTTAGAACACATTTTTTTAATATTTTATTTCTTGATTAATTTTAATAGTTTTCATTGAAAATGAATATTTGAGTTATGATATTTGTGGTGGCGTTGTCGTTATCCAAAAGATTCTTACTTACATTTTTGAAAAAATTAAAAACTCTAACATTGTGTTACATGAGAAAAGAAAAAAAATCGGTTTCAATGATTAAAGGGAAATTGATTATGCTTGATTTTTAAAAAAAGCATAAACTTTAAAGTTTAAATACATACGATAAGCTTGTTTTTTGTTACATAATTTTACATTTCTTAGTTTTTTTTTAAATATTCAAAAAACATTTATGTTAAAACTGTGAGCAGTATATTGAAAAGCTATCAGCAGCAATTGATCAAAAAAGAATATTGATCATTATCAGTTTCTTTTTCTTTTTCTTTGTTTCACTTGCATAAAAATTGAAAACAAAAGAGCAAGACACTCCCATCGATTGCGTCGAAAAATTGCAGTGTCAAAATAAATGTCTACAGATGTTTGATCGATGAATTTTTGCACATCATTTCTTTTTGCTTCTATAAATAAAAAATGAATGCCATCTTTCTATTGCTTTTTTTGATTCAACTACAAATTTTTTACTTAAAAAATTTATTTTTTGCAATTTTTTGAATTTTTTAGAATTTTGATTTAAAAAAAAGAAGTTATCAATTAATTTACAGTTTGTTTTTTTTAATTCACATACATAACAATGTGGATTTACAATTACCTCATTTAAACATTATTTTTTATTTTAAAATGAACATTGGCCACAAAAATGTGAAAATATTCACATTGAAACGCAAATGAAAAAAATATGATAGAATTTATCACTATCCAGCAAAAACCTACGAAATTTTAAGAATAAGTGATTCTTAGATATGGGTAGCAGATACTCCATATCTTGTTTTGCTTGTTTGAGTTGAATGTGGAATTTTTCATTTTAAGCTGCTAAAAAATAAATTTTATTCAAATGTTGGGATATCAAATGAAACCTAGAAATATGTCGTCATGATTTTTTGTTATATTAAACATGTTTAAAATTTTGACAGAATTATTATAATTGCAATCATGCATTGGTGGGGGCTGGAGAAAAAAAAGAGTAAGTTACAATTGTTAACTTATAAATCCGCTTCACTTTTTTGCCATTAAAAGGCATTTTACTATTTTGGAAGTTTTTAGGCTACAACCGAGATCAAGTTTCATAACTGGACACTTTCAAAAAATGGACGTGGGATTATAATGTCACGTACACTGCCTATAATTATATTTAAGTGGACTATAATTCTAAATGTACATTTACCATAGCTTTTGACTTTGACCGCCATTAATGTCACATAACAGCCACAACAGAAAGTACCAATTATAGCGAGCCGTTAAAGGTTAATGTGGATAAAGAAAAAAATTTTTACTGCAAAACAAATTTTTTTAAAATGAGCATGTTTTTTTAAAAATTTAATCCTTGCTGGCAGGCTATTTTTGTTTTTTTTTATTTTTAAAATAAGATGGCCTTAACAATAAATAATTATATTCGAACATTTTTTTATTTTCTTTTAACACCTTTTCACCTCTCTGTTATGATATTCATCTTTCGAACGATAAAAAAAGGTAACAAAACAAGCATGTATAAATCATCATTTTTTATTCTATACTTAATGGTCTCTGTTATGGATATTATTTGTATCATTGATAATTTTTATTGCCAAATTGAAACTATAGATTTTTTCAAGCCATGGATAACAAGAAATTTATGGCAACTACAAATTTCATGGTTTTTCTCAAATTATTCTGTCTGCATGCAATCTTTCATACATATGTCAATTGCAATTAATCGAGCATGGGTTGCATTGTATGGTATGAAGACAAAGCCATATTTTGAAAGGATTGGGAAATATGCTATTTGGATATTGCCTTTTACTGCACTTCCACAAATGCCACAAACTTTTGGAGCTCATTATATGTATGAAGTGCTTGAAAATGGTGATTTAATTTCATATTTTGTGGAATCATGGGCTCAACCGGTAGGTGTGTTGAGGGATATTACATGACAAAAAAACCATAATTTTTATTGTTCTTTTATATCAATCTTCTTTTTTGAACCAAGCCCATTTAATTTATTATTTAATTTTTAATTTGATCAATACATTTTTAATTAGAGATTGCCCAGATCTGACAACAGCAAAAATGCTAATTTTCAACCTTTCTCTATCAGATTTTTTCTTTTGATCTTTGCTGCTTTGTGTATGAAGCGCCAGCTTTTGCTTACCTCATGACAGAAAGCTCTGATACGGGGATATTTAACCTTTAACCTTTTTTAATGGATAGTGATTAAATTTTAAAAGCCACTTTTTACAACAAAAAGCTGCCTAGATACTAAGAAACTCACAAGTAGCTATTCAAAGTAGCAAATATCTTCTCCAATGGCATCACGGCAGCGCTGAAAGGAAAATGTAAGGAAAAAAAGAGGTGTGAAAAAAATTTCTTTGCACCTTGTTTTCTTTGTTTTTTGCTCTTTTTCACAGCCTTGGATCTCAGCTTATACGTTATCTTTTTTTGTGATTATTAGATACATCGATTTGTTGGGATCTTATCTTCACTTTAGCACGGCACTTTTTTAAATAATAAATTTTAAAAAAAGATATTAGCTTTTTAAGATTTAGCTCAAAAAGACAATAGAAGAACAATAGAAGAGCAAAAAAAGAACAAAGGAAAAAAGTGAGAATAAAAAATTTTTTTACATCTCTCTTTTTCGGGTCTGTCGTGGCATTATAATGAAACAGGACACGTTAAAACGAGCACATAAGTTTACTAAAAACATTTGGGGAAGTCCAATATTTTGTTAAATGAAAGTCCCATTTACAGTTTTAGTCTGCATAATTTCAGTTTTGGAACATTGTATGCCCCATTGGAATGTTTTCAACTGCCAGCATTACATTTATATGTGCCATGCTTACAATCGCCCGCTATCGGCATCTTCTCAAAACTTCTGTAACCAGCATCTCAATATCTGTTATTCAAGATATGAGACTTTTTGCCCACGCTTTAGTACTTCTAACTCTTCAATTGGCGTTGGTAGTTTATTATATTATGACCCAAGTGGCTACAGATATTCCATTCTTTGCCAAAATAGCTGTTGATTTATTTTATTATATCTCTGATGTCTACAGTTTTACAAATCCTATTGCATTGTTGATTGTCAGTAAAAATGTTCGAGAAGATTATTTACAATTTTTGAGAATTAAAAAGAATAATAAATTATTTGTGGCGCCTTCTATTTCAAGATAAATGCTTTTTATGTATTTTTAATAAAATGTGCATTAAAAGTAATAGTGTTTTCTGTTATAACCATTAAACAAATTGTAATTTAAAAAACAATAAAAATGTGCACTACCGGAAAGAGTAGATGCTATTTTGATACATTGCACATAAAATTTTAATGTCAGCTTCTTAAATAGGATACATTTTATGTGTGTTTTGACGTAGATAAAACAAAATCTATAAGAAGCAATATTATAAATTTATAAAAAAATCTTTGCTACGGTGGATGCTTAAATTGAGATAGTTTTATTTTATGAATTGTATTTTGATGGTTACGAGTAGCAAACATTTAAAGATCAAAACCCTTTGTCAGAAGAAAAAAAACTTTTTTAAATAACAAATTTTAAAAAAAGATGTTAGCTTTTTAAGATTAAGCTCAAAAAGGCAATAGAAAAACAAAAAAAGTTTTTTTTCTTTCACTTTCCTTTTTTCTATTAGACGGGTCTGCCATGTGGAGCAACGATAACGTGACCCAAAATTTTGTATACGATGGACTTTTGAAAAGGTTATTTGGGATGGCAAATGTTTTGTTCATGCAGAAAAAATCCATTTTTTTATCTGTTTTGCTAATGCTTGCACTTCAGCAGGCTCAAAGAAACGTGTTTTTTTTTGACAATAAACAGAAAATTAACTTTTTTTTAAATTAGCTTGCTGACCAGGCCGCTAAAATAAATTGTCAGAAATCAAAAATAAGAATTTCTCGTTTCAGCTCGGCCAATCTTTCAATAGCCTGGCTTGCATTTTAGTGGCCTGGGCAAGCTGATCTGGGCTGGTTTTTGAGTGAGAGTTCTGTTTTTGTAATAGAAGTACTTGAAATTAATTTATTTCTTCACCAACAGTAAAATCATCAAACACAAAATACTTCAGATTTTTAGTACATTAAAATTACTTTTTCTTATTTCTAAGCATTTCAATTTTTTGACCAGATCCAAGCATCATATGATTTCTGCAAAACCAAAGTGGTCCACGATCCTTCAAAAAATCAGTTTTTGCAAGTCCAATATCCTGGGAGCATTGACCTTGAATTAATTCACAATCACAAATGGCACACTTGAAACATTCTTTATGAGCTAAAAAGAAAAGTAAGATTAAAATAGACATTCTGATGGAGTCAAATAATTTAGGGAATAATGTGTTAAAGCAAAATCAATAGAGCATGTTAATGGTATCCCTTGTTGGTATTAAAAAAGCTGACCTGCTTGTTTTTGAACTTCTGTCATTGGAACTCCAAAATCGATTGGTTTCTTACAAATCATGCATGATTTTGTACGAGGTGGAGGCGAAAAATCCATCTGAAATTAACTACAATTTGAAGTGAACAAAGTAAAAAAAATTTAATGAAGCAAAGAAACGCCAACACACATACAACTATTTTTATCCAAGAATAAAATGTGGTTGCTTTTTGAAAGTGAAAGTGAAAGTGCGATCAATTTAATCAACCAAAAAACAAAAAAATGTAACAGCTGCTTTCACCTTGACTTATACCAACGAAGAAAACATGCTGCTTTTTGATCCCTTTTTTCATTGTCTTTTTTATGGAGGAAAAATGTGTTGTAGCATTTTTTAATGCCTAAAGCCGGGGGTGAAGCCATTTTTGCGACAAAAAATGAAATTTTCATGCACATGAAAAATCAGCCAAATTAAAATTATTATTATTCCTTAAATATTGTAATTAATAAAAAAACTAACAACAATACTGTTGGCTTCCTTAGAAAATCATTTTGTTAGCTTTATCTATAAATGAGCTGAAAACAAGAAACTTGCATAATGTGATCAAGTATCGTCTCTTCTGTAAACTCACTTATAGCTTTGTTGTTTATTGTGTATTTGGCAAGAAAAATAACATAGATTTCTAGTGCATCAAAATTAAACCATCTAATATTTTCAATATTTTTCAGTTTTTATTTTTAATGTATATTTTAATGCTTCTGCAGATGTGTTGTTAGAAAAGTGATTAAAACTATTTGTATTTTCGTTTTGAATTTTATTTAGTAATAAAAAAGATTTTATGAAATTATATATTTAAAAAGATGTTTCTACTTTGATTTGTAAAATAAAATGTCGACTTCTAAAGATACATTAACCCTTGTCAAAGAAATGTTCATTTTTTCTTTGAAATAGTGTAAATAAAAGGCGTTTATCGTTGCTCGTTTCTGCTGCAATATATGTTGTTATTTAAAACATGATAATTCAAAAGATGGATGATCGCATAGACATTTTAAAAAAATGAGAAGAAAACTTTTTTTGTGTTGATTCAGTTGCGTAAGAAAATGTCAAAAAAAAGTGTATTTTTTAAATATTTTGTTTATTTTTGTGAGCTGTAGTAGTTTGTAATTAGGATTGTTTATTCTGTTAATAATGGTACTTTTTCATAACAAATTGGTAAAATTGATTCAAGAAACATTAAAAATATAAAAAATGTCAAATTCAACGAAATCTTCATTGTTTTAAAAAGCAAGAAAAACAGAGATAGAAATTGTCATTGTCTTTAAACAAATACAGATTTCAAAAAAATTTAAATATTTAAATAAAATTTTTCTAAAAAATATGTTTTAAATTGAGCATCAGAAAAGCTGTGATTCACAGATGCATTGTTTCAAAGTTATTTCACAGAAGCTTGAAAAAAAGGCCAAAATAAACTAGCTTGTCTTTTTACACATCGAAGATTTCAACACTTGTTTCGTCTTTCTTTCATTTGACGGCCGCCGTTTGTTCTAAAAAAAAAAAAAGAAGAGAGACATCGTGTCAAAAGAAATTAACTACTTCTATTCAACAATGTTTTGCCATTTAGTGACAAAAAAAAATCTTTCACAGATGACTCATTAATAACATTTTTTTCAAAATATTTTATGTTTATAAAAAAGCATTTGCATTCTTTTTTTGCTTACAATTAAAAGCTTCGTGGAATCTGCTTAATATTCAGCTTGAAAATTAATGACTTTTTGAATATTTTTTTTACTGTTTTTTTGTAATGTAAGCTGGAAAAGGAGAGTAGTAAAATGAAAGTAATCTGCTTTCTTCACAGTAACAAAAATCAGCTGATATCTAATATAACAATATGTCTATTGCAATAAAGTTTAACTTTGATTAAATTTATCTCAAAGAATCACTTTCCTGTTCATTTTTAAAACAAAACATACTGAAATCCGAGTTAACTGCCAAAGCCGTCTTTTAAAAGCTTTAAAAGTTCAGCCCGTGGTTATTGGAAAACCACGGGCTGAACTTTTCCAATAACGTGATAATTTGATCAAATATCTTCTTTTCTAAAATAAAAAAAAACATGTGTATCTCTTAACACAAAAAACCTATTTTGGCAAGTAAAATAACATTTGTATTTTTGTTGCACAAATAATTTTAATTGATTAAAGTATTTGATGTTTTTCTGTTTTATTTTATATCTTTAATGAATGAATTTAATTTTGTTACGGTATTGCAGAAAAATATTAAAAGTGTTTACATTTTTGTTTTTAAATTCTATTTACAAAAAATAAAGCAGTTTTTATTATTTCAAATAAAATATTCAAAAAATTTTTTATTCTTTGATTTCTGGTAGCTTTTATAGACAGCATCATTTTTTTCATTGAAATAGTATAAAAAAGTCGTTTTTTGTTGCTCGTTAACGCTGTTCAACCAAATAGAAATTTTCGAACGAATTTTAAGGGACTATACTTTTTTTGTCCCTTCAAAAAAAGAGTCCCCTTCGATTTCCTTTTTTTGTCCCTTCGAAAAAAAAGTCCCCTTTAAATATGTTTTGAGTCAGAATTTTTCGGGGAATCTGATGCCAACTATATGTTTCGAGTTTTAGTATTCTGAAGCCTCCAGAATCCGATATTCAGATGCCAAAAATGTTTTCTCTTTAGTTTAGTGCATTCAATGCAGAATTTTATGCTGCTTCCGAATCTGCGAAAATAATTTCATTTTGACTTCTGAACATGGAGTTGAGGGATTCTGAAGTTTACATATGAAGCTACTGTAGCTCATCTGCTAGGTAAGCTATTGTCCCGCTTTAAAGTAGATATCTGTCAAATCAACCATAATTAAAGATTTACATTTGTATAGTATTTACTGATTTCTTAGTGATATCTGATCTTTTTGCATTTTGTTAAAGCATAAAATATGTGTTTATTTATTATTTTTATTGTACTATTCAAAATAATATTAACAATAAGCTTTATAGCTTTTACTACTATCGAAATCAACCCTGTAGAGATACAAATTAATACTTTGGCAAAAAAATTTAATGACAAAAAACAATAAGTCGTGGGGACAGCTTTTTTATATTGAAACACGACATAGAAAAATCATCCGAATATCTGGAATTCTAATTTCATGAATCCCCCACAAAATTCTGATATGCAGCTTATATTCATACAAAAACAATGAAAAAAATTGATCTTCTGAATCTTGGCATTCTCAAGCCTGACAATTCTAAAACTAAGAAATTCGAATTCCCCGTAGTCGCTTACCCCATAATACATGTATAAATCGTGAAAAACGGAGAAAAAAAATTGGGCCTTCTGAATCCGTGGATTCTGAATGCCCTAAAATCCTAAAATCATGACCAACAGATTTGTTATGGTTGATTTGACAGATATCTACTTTAAAGCGGGACAATAGCTTACCTAGCAGATGAGCTACAGTTGCTTCATATGTAAACTTCAGAATCCCTCAACTCCATGTTCAGAAGTCAAAATGAAATTATTTTCGCAGATTCGGAAGCAGCATAAAATTCTGCATTGAATGCACTAAACTAAAGAGAAAACATTTTTGGCATCTGAATATCGGATTCTGGAGGCTTCAGAATACTAAAACTCGAAACATATAGTTGGCATCAGATTCCCCGAAAAATTCTGACTCAAAACATATTTAAAGGGGACTTTTTTTTTGAAGGGACAAAAAAAGGAAATCGAAGGGGACTTTTTTTTTGAAGGGACAAAAAAAGATTATTTCAATTTTAAGCATGTTTACATTTTTGTTTTTAAATTCTATTTTCAAAAAATAAAGCAGCTTTTCATTATTTCAAAATTTAATATGCAAAAGTTTTTTTTGTTTGATTTCTGTGAACTTTTATGGATGACAGAAATTTATTTACTATTGTCAAAGACATCATCCTTTTCTCATTGATATGTTGTAAAAAAGACGTTTATCGTTGCTCTTTCTCATTGCATTTGAAGCAATTCAACCAAACACGACTTTTTGAACGATCGTTGATCGCATAGACATTTTTAAAAAAAGAGCAGGAGAAAAAAAAGACTTTTTGTGCAGATTCAATCGGCAAAAACGTTTAATTTTTGAATATTTTAATTATTTTTTTCGAGCTGTAACATTTTGTAATTAGAAATGATTGGCCTGATAACCGTGGTACTTTTTCATCAAAAAGTGGAAAAAATGGTTATAGAAACATTAAAAATATAAAAAATGTCAAATTTACCAAAAGTTTTAGCTGTTTTATTATGGAAGAAGAAACATACATTAAAATTACAAGTTTCAAGCAAATTTAAATATTTAAATGATTTTGTTAATAAAAATGTTTTAAATTTAGCATCAGAAGAAGCTATGGCTAATAAATGCGTTGTTTCAAAGTTTTTTTACAGAGACTGCAAAAAGGTCGGAAGTAAACTAGCTTGTCTTTTTTAGCATCGTAAGTTTCAACACTTTTTTGTTGTTCTTCCATTTGATGGCCGCAAAAAAAAGAAAACAAGAGAGACTGTGTAGCTTTTATAGACGGCAGAATTTTATTTACTGTTGTCAAAGAAATCATGATTTTTCATTGAAATGTTGTAAAAAAAGGCGTTCCCATTGCAATTGAAGCAGTTTAACACGGCACAAGTTTTCGAACGCTTGTTGACCGCATAGACATTTTCACAAAAACAGTTAGAAAAAAAAGGTTTTTTGAGTAGATTCAATCGACAAAAACGTTTGATTTTTGAATATTTTGTTTATTTTTTTGAGCTGTAATGTTTTGTAATTAAAATTGTTTATTCTATTGACAGTAGTACTTTTTCATAACGAAAAAGTTATAATTGAAAGAGAAATTAAAAATATAAAAAATGTCAAATTTGATAAAAATTTTCTTTGTTTTAATATGGAAGAAAAAACATATATTTAAATTTTTAATGTTTTCAAACAAACACAAGTGTATAGCAAATTTAAATGTTCAAATAAAATTTTTAGACAATAATGCTTTAAATTGAATATTTGATAATCTGTGAAGTTATTTCACAGAGACAGCAAAAAAAAGACCCAAGTAAACTAGCTTGTCTTTTTTTGCAAATTTCAACACTTGTTTGTCGTCTTTTCATTCGAAGGCCATCATTTGTTTTAGTAATAAAAAGAAAAGAGACATCGGACGAAAAAAACTTTTCTTCAATAAAGTTTAAAGATTTAGGGACACGGCAAAAAGAATCTTTTGCAGATATTTAAAACTGTTGTTTTTTGAATATTTTATTACTGATATGTTTGTAAAAATTATGTAGTAAGCTAGTATGCTTGCTAACATTCATAGACATTAACATTTTTTGTAAATTGAAAGTTCATTCATCAAGCTCACAATAAAAAAACAATTTTTCTTCTAGGTATTTTGACAATTTTTGCTTGTTTTTAAAAGCCTTGATTTTCGTTTAATATTAAGCAGTTATAGCTGTGACTTCTTCAAAGATAATATCAAGGTTATCTCGAGGAAAAAAAATAAAATAGAATTAATTATATGTTATTATCATGATGTACAACTTCAATTTTTTTAAATGTTGTGTTCCAGAAGTCATGATCTAAAAAATTAAAATCATCATTTTTTCTTTTAGCACTTATATTTTTGTTTTTCATGTGAAAGAGCCATCCGCTATGATGTTTTTTTTACTTTGTTCTTTGATCATCAACTTTCTTTGTTGCCTTGATTTTAAAGGCGGTCGGTCGTGAGAAGGATGTGAAAATGCCTAGATAGTAGAAAAAAATCGATTTTTCAGTTGTGAGAAAACAGAAAAGAGAACAGAAAAGTTTCAACTGTCATTTTAACTTTGAATATTTTATATTACACAAATTGCATTAAAATTTCTTTGAATTCTTTGCGTGTTATTTGAAGTATGTAAAATAATAACAAATATTGTTAAGAAAAAAAAATCCAGATGGCCGCTGAATTCATTAATAAAAATGATAACAAATTCATTCTTTGCTATCATTTTTATAAATGAATTAATTTTATCGCTTTCATTATTAGCATAATTTGCAAAACAAAATGTTTTTACTAAAGTTCTTTGCTGCGTCTTTTTGAAATTCATCAAAGCTTACTTGACACTTAAATAAGCAAATGATAGAAAAAAAACATTTATAAAGCACAAAAATGTTCGTTATGACATAAAGTAAATAATATGCCATTAATTTTCATAAAATCAAATGACTGTGAAACTTGGTTATAATTTTTTAATAATAAATAAATAATGTTGTCGGGGTATTTTCACCATCGTGAACAACTCACATTGTTCAAAAATTTAAATACTTTAATATTAAAACTTTAATAATGGTTTGACATTCACAGACAGTAGTAAAAAACGAAAGAAAATATTCAAAAAAAACATTTTTAAATTTTTTAGCAGTTAAAACATTTTTGATATGAAAAAGAAATGAAGCAAAAGCTGAATGCAAAAAAAAGTTTTTCACTATTTTCATTTTTTTCTCGTTTGTGTCAATCTTTCGAAATAATCGGCGATAGACAACAACATGTTGTGCAACATCTCCTTTGCTCTTTTCTTTCCTTTCAATATTCAATGCTATTTTAAAGCAATTTTTGCCTTCCTTTTTTTCATTCATTCTCTAGCTGCTGCATTTCTTTTTCTTTGTTATACAAAAAATATTTTTATCAATTGAAGAAGTCTTTATTTTTTGAATATTTGTGCTTTTTCCTGCTATAATAATTAATGTAAAATAAAATTTTAAATGATTCAAAACAAAATTATTCTGTGTGTGAAAAGATGAACTCAAAGACACACTTACATTATTTAATAAAATATAACGAAAAGTGTGTCACAATAGTTCATAAAAAAGTACATATAAACAGAAAGCAGGGTGATTGTGACTCTACTGTGATAACCTAAAAAGATCAAAGAAAGAACGCCGTTTTTTAAAATCGATAAAAACTGCTTGAAAATGTCAAACATTTGATTCATACTTCCAGAAAATAGCATTGAGGTGATTGATGCCATAGCAACTTTGCTAACGTTACAAATAATATTACCTGTGGGAAATGAAGCGTTTTAATTTCACGTTTCAAAAATGACCCAAAAAAATATATGTATAATTATGTAAGCTGTTATTTTATGAGATCAGTTTTTAAAGTTAATAAAAATATGTTTTAACATTAACTTTGTCAAAATGTATTTTTAAATATTAAATTAATAACGTTCATTCCACGCCCAATTCGTGTTGTATAATATTGCATTTATATCTCCTTAAAATCGAACTCTACATTAATCGAAAAATAAAAAACCTATTTAAACTTTTTTCTAATAACAAAATATTCAAAATCGATTTTAAAACACATAAAATATGATTTCTTTTTTCAATGTAAAGCCCTGTTGTTCCTATAAAGTTGCAGTAAAAAGGCTGCAAAGCAAAGAAAGAATCGCAAAGAATGTTGAACAACACATTATTTTTGTCTGTCGGGAAAAAAAGTGAAAAGGGCGTTTCTCTCCAAAGTGTTGCAAATAAGGGACTGTCCAGATATGACGTCATGTAAAAATCGACATTTTTTGACCCCCCCCCCCCCCCCCCACCCATCACGTCATGAAACATCAAAGCTTTTTGCCGACAAGCTAAAAAGCGGCGTCATGATCGGCTACCCCCACCCACCCATCAACTACATGACGTCATATCTGGACAGCCCCTAAGTGATGAAATAAAGATCGACGAAAAAAAAGGAACATATTTTTTAATTCAGCATACTTATAAAATAGAAATGATGACAAAGTCAGTCATCATTTCTATTTTATTTTTATATTTTAAATATTTTAGCATCTTTGCGCATAGTAAATAAATTTTAAAAAATTTTGAATTGATTAAAAAACTTTTTTTGTTTTCGATAAACAAACTTGCTAACTTTTTTATTAAAATAGAAAAAGAGCGTCAACGGATTGTTTTGCAGTTTATTTGTTTTCTTTTTTTGCAGAAACTGATGCAAATTTTTCTGAACGAAACCTTTATTAAAAATATTCAAACTTTTTTTTTCCTTTTATGTTTGAAAAAGTCAAAATTTAAAAACATTTATAATGTGCAGGACCATTAGTTTTTGAATTTTTTTATAGCTTCCCTCTTTAAAAACCTGAATGCATTTGTTCTTCAAAAAAATATAAAAATAATTAATGTGAAATAAAAAATTTAAAAAACGACGAAGGTATTGCAGAAAAAATCAATCTACAAAAACTGTGTTTTTAAGTGTAAAAAAAGGAGCAAAAAGAGAGAAGAAAAAAGTAGTGGCATCGTGACACTAACATTTTTCTTTTTGATGTTTCAAAAGAAATGACGAAACAAAAAAAAGAAATGTTTTTTCATTGATTTACAAGCTGACACAAAATCAGCGTCAGTTTTAAAAGCGTCGATTTTTGAATATTGTGGCTATCTCTATGGATGATAATTTGTTTTCTACAAATATTTGTTTTTGTAATTTTTGATTAAAATATTGATGTAATCAAACGCCAAACAAAAAAAATAAAATGAACATTTTTAAAAAAAATATGTTCCCAAGTTATTTTCATTGTTTCATTTCTCTGCAAAATTTTTTTTCATAAAGTGAAGAAAAAAATAGGTAAATGTAACTTTATGTAAGGAACAATTTTTTGACAAATCAATTTTTATGTGCTACAAGACCGTAATAATGAAGAAATTGCTGTTCAAAGCATTACTGCAAAAATATATCGATTCACATTGAATTCTAAAAGTATGGAATGTTGTCAATAATACTCTCATACATACTTGAACATTAAAGTTTAATAATAACTTTCACTTTGTTCCTTCAAAAACTTTATTACTTTTTTTCATATGTATTAATAATATTTTTTTACATTTATTAGTGATCTGTTAAATATGTGGGTCACTATTTTCCGCTGAGTTTGCGTTCTACTTAAGATTAATAGTTTTTAAATGATATTAAGTGTTTTTAAAGACCGAAATATGATATTCAAAAAAAACATGATTTGCATCAAAAAAATCGTCTAAAAGAAGAATAAAAAAGCTGAAAGCTGTTGCGCCTTTTTTAAAGAAAGACACCGTGAAATTTTGCGAATATTTATTTACAGGGGAACGAAAAAAGAAGGTTGAAAAAAGACATAAAAGAAAAATAGAGTGTACCAAAAAAAGAAAAAATGAAAGAAACCGACAAAAAAAGTTTTTGGTTTTTTTCACAGACGATTCAGTTCATACATATTCCGCATATTTTCAGCAAGAAAGTTAAAACTTTGAAAATCATTGATTTTTTTCAAAAAAGGATTTTCAAAGTTTTAACTTACTTGCTGAAAATATGCAGTTATGCTGAAAATATGCGGAATATGTATGAACCGAATCGTTTGTGTTTTCATTTCAAAATTTGTGTTCTTCTAAAGAGCATAAAACTTGTCTTTTTTTATATTGTTTCAACTGGCTGTTGAAATCGTTCGTTGTTTTTGAAGTATTTTTTTTACATATATTTTAACCATTTTTTTCTGAATATATTTTCAGTTATTAAATTAATTAAACTCGATTTTGAGTTGCATCCGTTTCAGCATGTTTTACAATATTGCATTTATATCTCATTATAATGGTACTTTACATTAATCAAAAAAAGAAAAACCATTAATTGCAAAATATTCAAAATCGATTTTAAAAAAACTTAAAAATGTACTTTTTCCAATGCTGTTCTTTTATAGTCGCAGCAAAAAGGTTAAAAAGCAAAGAAAAAGAAATGCAGTAAAAATGAATGTTGAAACTTTTGCAGCAACGCCTTCATGACATGAAAAAAAATGCAATTGTTCTATCATTGTTCCGCCCGCATTTCCATCCATTTTATGATGTTTGTCTTTATGAGAGTTTATGGTTTGATATTTAGTGTAACAATAAAAATTTTCTAAATTATTTCTTAAAGATTAATAATAGATTTAAGCTCTGTTTGTCAAATTTTATTTCATTACTCTGCCATTTAATAATAAATGTCTCATAACGTTGGTCAATTTCAAATCAAAAGCTTTCAAATGTTTGTATCATGATAGTTATTAAGCTTTCTCTTCTAAAGATTTAATACTGACCAAAAAAACACACAAAATATTTGAACAAATTTTTTGCTTAAAAAAAGACATCGAAGAAAATATTCGACAAAAATTTTTAAAAGAACCAGTCGATTCTTTGTTTTTCTTTATTTGTCTGACAAAAAAGTGAGATTTGCAAAAAAAATACGTTTTGCTTTAAAGGAAAAAAAGAAGAGCTGCAAAAATCTATTTCGCAACCACAAAAGTGTTCTTTTTTTAAGTTTTGCTTGAAAAAAAGCAGCTTTAGATGTTTTTGAATATCTTTGAAAAAATTTTTTAAAATAACTGTTTTGCATTTTAATTTGTGTAATCAAGCAAAAGTCTCGAAAATTTGAAGAATAACTTTGAAAAAGGCCTGACAAGAGCAAACTGATGGTGGCAATATTTAATAAAAGAACTTCTATAACGAGATAAGCAATGAATAAATAAATGTTGATGCACATGGTGGACTATTCTTTATAAGAATATCTTTGAAGCTCATAATAAGTTCCTAGTTAATCTCCACGTAAATGATAAGATCAGCAATGTCCCACCAAAAACAAGTAAAAACAAACAATTTCATTAAAAGATAATAAAAGAGATCAAACAAAATGTATCAAATGAACAAAAAAAAACATTAACAAAAGTGAATGTATAAAAAATATTTAAACAACAGCAGCAGAAGCAATTTAAGCATTTTCTTTTTCTTCAATAAAAAATTTGCAGTAACAATCAAGAAGTTCTTCACATGGCAAAAGTTGATTTTGATAGACTACAGTAGCCAATGTACGAAGCGATAACATATCATAATTAATATATATCGGAATTTCATCCAATACATCTTTAATATTATCAGGTGTTGGATCAATTTCACGAGAATCACATTCTTTCTTTGACCAATCAATGATCTGGAAATGAGAGTACGGTAAGATATATACATAAAAATGTTTTAATAACAACTACAGTATACTTTTCATTATGAAGGAATCTGTAGTTGTTGTCCCCTGCAGGCTCCTGCATGTCACTACAGTAATCTATAACTACCAAGAAAAACAAACCTTATAAAAAAGTGTTTCTTCAAGTTGTGGATTACATTTAAGATTTTTAATAATATCAAAAAGTAAATCGTATGAAAGAGGAATCCATTTTGAATCTTCACAAATCATAAAATTAATATCTGGTAACATTTCAGGAAGCTTCAATAAACATTCTTTGTAAAGATCACATTGACCATCATCACCATTGCCATATGAAAAAGCAATTTTAGCGTATCTCAATATATTTGATTCATCAATTTGTTTTTCCATAAATGTCATACATTTTTGAATTAATGCTTGAACATCCCATTTCTTAGCTAAAATTTGTTTATAAGTATAATATAGGTATGCAAAAGAGCACATACCAAGCATAAAAACTTGTTCAACATTTTGAATAGTAATACAGCAATCATCAGTGTAAAGAAATGTTAAAAAGCATTTAAAATCTGCTGGAGTACAATCATTGATTGGTGGAGGTGATTCATTAGCTGATAAATTTTGAAGCATTTCTCTTAAGCGCTGTGATCGAATACCAAGAATAAGTTTGTGAGCTTGAATATCCTGTAAAATAACAAATGGTTAATATAGCAGAAAACTGACACATAGAAGTCATTCAACATTCTTGCAGCATATACACAAGTACAAACGCTATAGCACAACTCATCTATGGCATATATCCAATACATAAATAACATTGCAAAAAATATCTTACTTTATCTTTAACTTTGAAAGTAACATCTGAAGTATCACCAGAATCCAACAATCCTTGAAAAGCTTGAACCAAAGTAGGTTGATTAATTGGTAATTTTTTTGGTAAACAATCAATTGAAGAATTCATTACTGTTTTTGAAGATTTAATGAAGAAGAACAAAACAGGAAAAAGTGATCTGAAAAAAGGAAAAGATTCAAAAAAAGAAGAAAACAATTTTTCGAGAAGCTTCTTTCTCTTCAACGCGCAACATTCCTATAATCTTTTCAAGAAAAAACAGAACAAAGAAAGTGTCAAGGATATTACAGTAACTTCTTTTTTGTATGTAACAAAAGAAAAGCAATCAAAAATTTTGTTAACTCAAAGATAATCATTAAATATTTAGCAATTCTTCGGCAATGCTTAAAACTTTCATAGTCATCAATTAGTAGAAGAGTGGGCAAAACATCTCCACATTTTCTGTAATGTAAAGGAAAGCAGACAAGATTAGATGAAGATGATACTCTTTGACTCAAAGGCTATCTTTCTTTCAAACGCAGTTTACTAGTTACCGTGTATCAAAATTTTGATTTATGTCATTTTGCATATTTTTGTATTCAAAAAAATTAAAATTTGCTAAAACTCTGAAAAATGTCAACTAACAAACTGATTTAACTATTGAAATACCAACAGTTTTTTAAAAGACTCAAAAATAACAAAAAATTCTAAAACAAAATTCATCATAGCAATAAAATACTTCAGTCATTTTTACAGTTATACGGAATTTAATTTAACTAAATTCCAAGCGATTAAATCCATGATCAATATAAATAAGGCCGTTTGAAGAATTTATTTTTTGATGATTTTTCCAGAAAGTATTTTTAAATGTTTAAAGACGAAAGATGTAAATTTAATCACTGTCATACCAGTAAGGTATACGGTACAAAGCAATGAAGTTCATTATAAAAATAGAAAGAAAAGCTTTGGAAAAAATTGAGGTCAATTCTAAATTAATACTTTTTTGTTTACAGCAGCAAAAAAACCGAGCTTGAGTTCTTTCACTTCTCGAACTTTCTGCTTCTTGAACATTTTTTCCCTAATAAATCTCAGAGCGAAAAATGCAAAATTGATTGCAATTTTTTCTTTCAGCTTCTTAAGATCTTCAACAGAGTTGCAATCATAATTTTGAAATTTAAGAAATGTCTCTTCTTATTTTTTTATTTTTTTTGAAAGATGTAGTAGTTGGATACTAAATTCTTTGATTTTATTTTATTTTCTTATTGACTGAAAGAAAGCGAATTACAAAAGATGTTTCCTCATTTAGCTAGTCCATATCTCTCTCTCTAGCTTCCTTTTTAGTCATTTATTGTTCTTTCTTTGTCTTTACTTTTTGCTTGTGATAGTTATAGTGGCGCTGCTGCTGCGAATTTTTATTTTTTTGTAATCCATAACTTCAATTTAACGTGAATATCAACATCAAACTGGTTTACTACAACTGTATTGTGTAATATAATGGATGCTTTTGTAATTTCTACACAAATGTTTCGCTCTTTTTTATGTGTATTTTATGCGCGAAAATTTTAATTTAAAATGTAATAAAAAATGTTACTTTTTTAGCTAGTAAACTTATTACTACAAAACTATCATACTTACTACAAAAAATATTGAATTATGAATCACTTTGGTGATTTTGCTGCTGCTCGAGGAGGTTACGGTGGTGGTGATTTTGCCGCTGCTCGAGGTGGTTACACTGCTGTAACTCATGATACTTCAATTCAAGCATTTGATCAAGATGAAAATGTTGAAATATTTACAGATACTCAAGTAAATCCAACTCGTGGTAGATTTGGAGGTGGACGTGGTGGAAGTAGATTTGGTCAAGTATATCAAGATGAAGGTGCTTCAGCTAGTGGTGGATTTGGTCAACCTGCTACCAATCAAGAAAATCCAAGTGGTGAAGGCTTTGGCGGTGGGCGTGGTGGTATGTTTGTTATTTTAATATGAGTGAATAATTTTATAATTTCAGGTGGATTTGCTGGAAATCGTAGAGGCAGCAGATTTGAAACATCTCGTGGTGGTGGTGGATTTGACCAAAACAATCAAAATAGTTCCACTCGTGGTGGATTTGGCGGTGGACGTGGTAGAAGTGGATTTGATCAAGTAAATCAAGATGAAGGTATTCCTGCTACCAATCTAGAAAATCGAGGAAGCTTTGGTGGTGGTCGTGGTGGTATGTTTGTTATTTTAATATTTTAAAATGTGTCAAATAGTTAATTATTTCAGGTGGATTCGGAACATCTCGTTTTGGTAGTGGGTTTAACCAAAGCAATCAAAATAGTTCCACTCGTGGTGGATTTGGAGGTGGACGTGGTGGAAGTAGATTTGGTCAAGTAAATCAAGATGAAGGTGCTTCAGCTAGTGGTGGATTTGGTCAACCTGCTACCAATCAAGAAAACCGAGGAGGCTTCGGTGGTGGCCGTGGTGGTATGTTTTTTATTTTAATATGTGTGAATAATCTTATAATTTCAGGTGGATTTGGTGCTAATCGTGAAAGCAGCGGATTTGGAACATCTCATGGTGCTGGTGGATTTGGTCAAAACAATCAAAATAGTTCAACTCGTGGTGGATTTGGTCAACCTGCTGTTATTCAACCAATTGATCAACACAAGCAAAATGAAAATGTTGAAAGATCAACAGATACTCAAGTAAATCCAACTCGTGGTGGATTTGGAGGTGGACGTGGTGGAAGTAGATTTGGTCAAGTAAATCAAGATGAAGGTGCTTCAGCTAGTGGTGGATTTGGTCAACCTGCTGCCAATCAAGAAAACCTTGGAGGCTTTGGCGATGGTCGTGGTGGTATGTTTGTTATTTTAAGATGTGTTAAAGTTGATTATTTCAGGTGGATTCGGAACATCTCGTGGTGGTAGTGGATTTAACCAAAGCAATCAAAATAGTTCCACTAGTGGTGGATTTGGAGGTGGACGTGGTAGAAGTGGATTTGATCAAGTAAATCAAGATGAAGGTATTCCTGCTGCAACCAATGCAGGATTTGGTCAACCTTCTACCAATCAAGAAAACCTTGGAGGCTTTGGTGGTGGTCGTGGTGGTATGTTTGTTATTTTAATGTGTGTGAATAATTATATACATAATTTCAGGTGGATTTGGTGCTAATCGTGGAAGCAGTGGATTTGGTCAAAGCACTCAAAATAGTTCAACTCGTGGTGGATTTGGTCAACCTGCTGTTATTCAACCAATTGATCAACACAAGCAAAATGAAAATGTTGAAAGATCAACAGATACTCAAGTAAATCCGACTCGTGGTGGAAGTAGATTTGGTCAAATAAATCAAGATGAAGGTATTGCTGATATAACTAATGCAGGATTTAGTCAACCTGCTTCCAATCAAGAAAGCCAAGGAGGCTTTTGTGGTGGTGTGTTTGTTATTTTAATATGTGTGAATAATCTTATAATTTTAGGTGGATTTGGTGCTAATCGTGGAAGCAGCGGATTTGGAACATCTCGTGGTGGTGGTGGATTTGACCAAAACAATCAAAATAGTTCAACTCGTGGTAAATTCGGTCAGCCTGCTGTTACTCAAGCCTTCGATCAAAACAAGCAAGATGAGAATGTTGAGAAAACTACGGATACTCAAATAAATTCAACTCGTGGTGGATTTGGAGGTGGACGTGGCGGAACAGGATTTGGTCAAGGTGATGTTGCTAGTACGTCTGTTCCAACTGGTGAAGCAACAGAAAAATCTGCTGATGTTCAAGAAACTCCATCTCCTGGTAGATTTGGCCGTGGTCGTAGATTCTATCCAAATTATGTATATAAACCTGTTGAAAGCCAAGTAGATACCGTACATACTTCTGGTCACGGACTTCGTGGAGGTTTCTTCGTTTTTTCATATAAATTTTAATGGAAAATTATAATATATTTTTAGGATTTAATACTGGTCGTGGTGGATTTGGTCAAGCTGCTGTTACACAAGATACTCCAGATAATGCATCTGAGCAAAATAAGCAAGATGTTGGAAAATCTAATGATTTTCAAGTAAATCCAACTCGTGGTGGATTTGGAGGTGGACGTGGTGGAACTAGATTTGGTCAAGTAAATCAAGATGAAGGTATTGCTGCTACAACTGATGCAGGATTTGGTCACCGTGCTTCCAATCAAGAAAACCGAGGAGGCTTTGGTGGTGGTCGTGGTGGTATGTTTGTTATTATAATATGTGTGAATAATCTTATAATTTTAGGTGGATTTGGTGCTAATCGTGGAAGCAGCGGATTTGGAACATCTCGTGGTGCTGGAGGATTTGACCAAAACAATCAAAATAGTTCAATTCGTGGTGGATTTGGTCAACCTGTTGTTACACAAAATACTTCAATTAGTGCATCTGAGCAAAATAAGCAAGATGTTGGAAAATCTACTGATTTTCAAGTAAATCCAACTCGTGGTGGATTTGGAGGTGGACGTGGTGGAAGTAGATTTGGTCAAGTAAATCAAGATGAAGGTATTGCTGCTACAACTGATGCAGGATTTGGTCACCGTGCTTCCAATCAAGAAAACCGAGGAGGCTTTGGTGGTGGTCGTGGTGGTATGTTTGTTATTATAATATGTGTGAATAATCTTATAATTTTAGGTGGATTTGGTGCTAATCGTGGAAGCAGCGGATTTGGAACATCTCGTGGTGCTGGAGGATTTGACCAAAACAATCAAAATAGTTCAATTCGTGGTGGATTTGGTCAACCTGTTGTTACACAAAATACTTCAATTAGTGCATCTGAGCAAAATAAGCAAGATGTTGGAAAATCTACTGATTTTCAAGTAAATCCAACTCGTGGTGGATTTGGAGGTGGACGTGGTGGAAGTAGATTTGGTCAAGTAAATCAAGATGAAGGTGCTTCAGCTAGTGGTGGATTTGGTCAACCTGCTACCAATCAAGAAAGCCGTGGAGGCTTTGGTGGTGGTCGTGGTGGTATGTTTTTTATTTTAATATGTGTGAATAATTATATACATAATTTCAGGTGGATTCGGTGCTAATCAAGGAAGCAGTGGATTTGGTCAAAGCAATCAAAATAGTTCAACTTGTGGTGGATTCGGTCAACCTGTTGTTACTCAAGATACTCCAATAATTGCATCTGAGCAAAATAAGCAAGATGAGAATGTTGGAAGATCTACAGATTGTCAAGTAAATTCAATTCGTGGTGGATTTGGAGGTGGACGTGGCGGAAGAGGATTTGGTCAAAGTGATGTTGCTAATGCTTCTGTTCCAGCTGGTGAAGTAACTAATAAATCTGCTGGAATTCAAGAAACTCCATCTCCTGGTAGATTTGGCCGCGGTCGTCGATTCTATCCAAATTATGTATATAAACCTGTTGAAAATCGTCAAAATGATGAATTTGCTTCTAGCCGAGGACGTGGAGGTTTGTTTTTTCATATAAATTTTAATGGAATGTAGTAATATATTTTTAGGATTTGATACTGCTCGTGGTGGATTTGGTCAAAATATTGAAGCTGAATCTGAAGGTTTTGAATCTGAAGAAAGTTATTAAATAATAATAATAATAATGTTTTTTTGTTTTTCGTTGTTTTTTGTAAGAATATAAATCTTTGTATGGAATTGTTTTTTTGCAAAAGAAACATAGCTATTCAACAGTACAATTAATTTTTTGAAATAGTGTTTTACGGTAATACTGTTCCTTTAAAAAAACTGAAAAAATTTCCACCCTCAGGATTTGAACCTGCGACAGCATGTTCAATACCTAACGTCTACACCACACAACCATGGAGGCTTGAGTAAAGAGGTGCTCGAAATGCATCACATGAAAACACCCTCGTAAATTAAAAACTTTGACGAGCTAAAAAACGGCGTAGGGCTAATAAGGGCACGTAATATTTTTTTGGGGGTCTTTCTAGACCCATATGATACTGTTAAACTATATTTGGTGGCAAAACTCGATTATCATGTCACGCGGTTCCCTTGTGAGTGAGGTTTTTTTATTGAAAGAATTGAAAAATTAATATTGGCGTTCGTATACTGTACTTTGGCAAAATGTCTGAACAATTTTTTGATTCAACGAAATTTTTTTAAACATTTTTTTTTAAAAACCAATCCAACAATTTTTAAATTAGATACACTGTATTAGTTTGTTTTGTTATTTATTTCCAAATACCTCTTCAAAGATGCACGAGCGTGATAAGCATCTTCTACAATTTTCAACTCTTCCTAATATATCAATGAGAAGACGTAAATATTTATCTCGTACAGCATTTATGGCATTCTTTTGTGTTGAAGATGATCCTCTTAAAGCAAATACTATCCAAAAACATTTAAAGAAGTGTCAATCTATTGTTCAAACAACAGGTGAAAGAAAAGGAATAATTTTAAAGAAGTTTCGAAAAGAAGATATGACTGAACTACTTAAGCTACCTGAACTCTCCTGCTTAATTTATGGTTTTAAATTTCAAGATATGAATACACGTGAAATAAAATGGTATTATCAATCGATATATAATAGTGTTAAAAGAGCTGGTGATCGTCAATGCTTGATATATTGGGTATGTTTGGGGTTTTCTTGGGGTGATGCCGGTAGTTTGAGGGAATGATTGTTAAACTATGCTCTCCTGTTTATTGATTCTGTTCATATAAATAATTTTGCCACACTTTTTAGTTTCGTAAAGCTATAATAACTTGTATTCAAAAAGCTGTTGAAGAAAGATGTGATGACAAGTGTGGTAATATAACTTTATCTGTTTTATGTGACAACTTCAATAAGCATTTTGCTCATGAATATGGATGGGAATGTAATTTGGAAGTAGGTTTTATGTTTCTCTCTTCAGAAATACAGTATTCCACTTTACAGGACAACTTCGCATTTTTTCGTGATAAAACTTTTCATTTTGCTCTTTGCTTTTATTGCTCCAGAGATATTGTTATAGATAATCCAAGAAATACACCTCATTCTCCATTGCTACGTCTTCGAAATCATCCTAATTATTTATTTCAACAAATTGAAAAAGAACAAGTGCTTGCAAAAAATGTTTCAAAAGCTTTTAATCAATATTATGATGAAAATCCTGATGAAATTATATGGTTTAAACTTGTGCCTGATCTTAGATTCACTGAAATTGAACCAGATTTAACAGATTATGTATCATATCCTGCTACATTGAGTGATAACATTTTTGCTGCTATTCATTATCATCCTGGAATAATCAATTTTAAAGGACTTATGAAATTTTGCAAGTAAGTTTTTTGGGAATTGTTTAATGGGATGTATTAACTAGAGCTGACATATCTTTCACTGTGTCGCTAAAGTCATGGATTCATTTTTTGATATAGTGTTAGACTACAGTATACCATTAATAACTATATTGATCTATAGTATATGCTCATGCTAATGATTCTTATTGTTGATATGTACTTATTGTTTTTAGTGCTCAATCAAAATCAAATCAATCCTCTTCTTCTACTGAAACTACTCCAGAAACTTCAACTTCTAATATTCTCGTTGAAATTCTTTCTCCAAAATCATTAATGCCAATTAAAAGCTGGGATTTACAAAAACAAAAATTATTTGCAAAAATTATTAATGATTATTTAATTATGGAACTGGATGAAACTAGTCAAAATTGTGTACTTGAACAATTAGAAAAAACATGGGTTGCTGAATTCAAATGATTATTTTGTGTTAAAAATTGTTGATTTGTTTATTATATATTATTACTGTATTGGATTTGTTGTTTTTAATAAAATTTATTATTTGGATTTTTGATACTGTAACTTTTTTTAAAAGCTGCCAGGATAGCTTCTTTTTTTGAGTAGGGGGAAAAGATATTCATTAACAACTATAACTACGGTAGTTTACGGTTAACTCATCATTAAATTATAGTAAGGTTATATTTTGTAGAATGCAGTTTTTAAAACATTAGTTCCAGCCTGGGTTGAGAGTCCAAACAAGGTTTGAACTTGTGACACTAGAATGTTTGCATATAATGTAAGCAAATAGCATTACAAAACTCTCTAAAGAATGTATGTTTGGACTGACTCAAACAAGAGAGAACATATACCACTTCTCTTTTTCATTACTGCCACCACCATAATCACACATAAGCTTTGTCTCCATTTTTTCCCATTAATGCGATTCCCTTTTTTTTAAAAAGTTCAAACCATCCTCCAAAAAAAGTCTTTATTTAATAAAAAAAATTCAAAAGTCAAAATATAAATTTAAAAAAAACAACAAATTCAATCCATTTTTTTCTTCATTCAGTTTGAAACACTTTCAGGTGGCTTTATTTGATCTTCTGATTCAGCTGGACTTCCTACTGCTTCAAGTACTGGAGGTTCTTCATCGTCGTCAGCATCACTGTCTTCTATTCTTGCACGTTTAACTGCTTTACTAAGATTTTCATCTTCTTCATCGGATTCATTCTTTTTAGGAGAATCAGATAAATCTGAGTCATCAGAAATTGCAGGCAAAACTTCTTCATTACCAGAAACAATTCGTTGAGGTTGTGATGTTCCACCATTTTCTTTATCAGATTCTGAGCTTGAACTTGAAGAAACAAACGCACGACTTTTAACTAAAATATAATTTGAATATTTTCTTAAAGTTAAAAACTAAGTAATAGATTACCTTTTCCTTTTCGATCAGGTTCTTCTGCAACGACAGGTTTCTTTCCGGCTTTTCTTTTCTTTTTTGGAGCTTTGTTTTCACCTTCACTGCCACTACCACCTCCACCTTCAACAACAACGTCACGCTTTCGCTTTCTTCGCTTTTCCTTCTTCTTTTTTTCTCCATCACCACCACCACCTCGACCTCCTTCATCAGAATCATTAAGGAAGTCATCTTCATCTTTATTCTTCTTTCTTCGACCACCTGATTTCTTTTTAGTTTTTTCTTCCTTCTTTTCTTCAACAACCTACAAAATAAATAATGAAGACAATGTTTGTAACTAAAAACAAACCTGTGAAACTTTTAACATTTCTTTTGTTTTTTCAAGATAAAATGCCCGTTGCTTTCGAAGTTCTGCTTCAAGTTCTTGCTGCTTTAATAATTGTTGACGTTCTTCTTCTTGACGAATTCGTATCTGTTCTTCTCTTAAAGCTTTGATTCTTTCTTGCTTTTCTTTTTCTTCTGCTTCTTTTTTGCATGCACTTTTATAGAATTGTTTTGCTTGAGCCAATAAATCTTTGCAAACACCAGCTTCATTTTTACAAACTTGTCGAGAAATATATCGATATCTTGTCATAATTTCATCAGGTTGATGCGATAGATATACAAAAGTTTTTTCTGCAATTTTATAATCTTCTACAGCACCAGCAAATTCTTCAACAGTTGCTTTTTCTTCACGCATAATATGTGTTGCAATACATTGTAAAACAACGGCAAGACTATATCGTAAAAGTAAATTTGTTGGAGCTTCTGCTATTGCCTAAAAAAACATTAAATGCAAAATGAATAAAAATTTAAAAAAGAAAGAAAATAAAATCTTACTCTTTGTAGCAAATCTCTACATTCACTCCAATTATTACATTTCCATGCTGCTCTAGCAGCGTACTGTAAAAGTTGAATATCAAATTGTCGCTTTTGTCGTGTCATAATAGATTTATACATTTGTAATGCAACGGAATACTGTCGATTATCCATATGTATATGAGCAAGATTAAGAAATACATCATTAAGTTCTGGAGCAGCTTCTCGAACTTGAGAATAAAGTTCTCGAGCATCTTGTGTTTGTCCTTTATGCGCAAGAACACAACCTATTCCATTTACAGCCCATGCATTATGTGGATGATGTTTAAGAACTTTTAAATAACAATTCATTGCATGATCACAGAATTTAATCATTTTTTCCTAAAATTATATCTGTAAATAAATATTTATATTATATTAGAATAATAAAAACCTTTTCATCTTGATCTCCACGTTTTACATTGAAAAGTGCTTCAAGCCATACATTTCCTAATCCAATTAAAGCATAAGCATTATCTTTATGATCCCTCAATTTAAGAACTGCTTCGAAAGTTTGCTGAGCTTCTTTAATTTTATTCATTAATACATTCAAATTTGCCATATACAAATATGGAACATCACAGTTTTCATCAGCGGAAATAGCATTGTTGTAATATTCTATAGCTTTTGTTGTATCACCTCTTTCACGATAAATACATCCAAGTCGAACAAATGCTACAAAAAATGATTGCATTAAAAACATACAGTAATAAACAAACTTACAATCCATATGATTTGGTTTTTGTGTTAGTATTTCATTATAATATTCTTCAGCAATTTCAAATCTGCTTAAAGCTTCATAAAGTCTTCCAAGATTATACTGTACAGTTATTAATTTTGCTTCATTTTCATCATCGCCCAATAATGAAACATTCTTTGATTGTAAAAGTTCTTCAGCTTTTTCATAATATGTTTTTGATTGTACATAATGACCAAGTTGATAATGTAATGCTCCAATATTACAGTATAATTCAGATGGAACTTCAAAACTTTCATCTACTTCGAGTATGGCACAAACTTTTTCATATTTTTTCAAGGCTTCAGCAGGTCTTGTTGATTCTTGAAGTTGTGCCAATTCAAGGATAACTTCATAATCTTCGGGATTCATTTCAATAACTTTTCGCAAAAGTTCTTCACCTTTTCGTTGAGATTCTCTAATTTTATCATCTTCAATTGGGCCTTGCCATCGAGTATAAATTGAACCAAGAGCTTTTAAAGTTTCATAATCATCTGGATATTCTTTTAAAACTTTTTCAAAACAATCAATTGCCTTAAAAATTTTTGATAAATGATGATAGAAGATCATATAAAAAACATACCTGATCAAATTCTCCTCTACCAAGATGTATTTGTGCAAGTCCATAAAATGGTAAAACAAATTTTGGTGCAGCAAATTGTGATGCTTGATAATAATATCGAAATGCTATATCATATTCTCGTTTACGATGATGACATCGAGCAATCAAATAACAGCTTTCAGCTTTTAAATCGTTTTGTACAGAACTATTATATGCAGACCATGCAATTTCTTCGGCTTTTTCATTTTGCTGAAAATTAAATAAATTATATTTAAAAAAAGATTGCTTTCAAAAGGTTAAAAACTTACATTAGTTAAAAAATAGACATTTGCCAATTGATTGAGAATAACTAGATTAGAGCTATCAGCATTATGACATGATGCAAGAGCTTTTACAGCGATTTCAGTATTACCATCATGAAAGTAGCAAACAGCAAGTGCAACTCTAGCAGATATATTTTTTGGATCAAGAATTACAACACGATTAAATGCAGCTCTAAAAAAAGTTACATAAAAATAAACATTGCTATTTATAAAATTAAAAAAACTTACTTGGCTTTTTCGTAATTTTTTAATTTTAAAAAACAATGTCCAAATCCAAGTCGCACTTCAGCAGGTAAATCCGGTTTCATTTTTAATGCCTTTCGAAAGAATGCTAATGCAGCTTCATATTCACCAGATGCATAATTTTCTAATGCTCTTCCAATAATTGCAGAAGTATCAGATGGACGATAATTGATAACATAATCAAATTGAGCTTTTGCTTGTCCAGATTTTACAGCTTCCAATAAACAAAAGTACGCTACAAAAATTATTAATGATTCACAATTTATTAAGTTCCTCAAAACACTTACCACGTCCGATCAAATGTGAAACATCATACATCATCAATTTATCAGCAGTCGTATATAATACTGTAGCTTTACCAAAGTATTCTTTTCTGTCTTTTTCATTTCGAAAACTTCTTCCTTTTTTGACATAATATGCAGCAAGTAAATCCAAGCAACGCATTTGATCTTTTGTTTGATCTGTTTCTTTCTTTTCTACTTTTTCAAGAAGAAATACAAATTCATCATATCGTTTAAGGCGATAGTACCCAAGCTACAAAGGATTTTAAATTTTTATTTCTGTGTATGTAGATCTAACTTACAGCAATATCAGGCCAAAATGAAAGTGGAACATTTTCGTCTTCCAGAACTTCAAGAACTTCTTGAGCTGTTGGATAAGCTGTTGCCTCAAGAATGACTACTTCCTAAAAAACGATAAAAAGAATTAATATATATCTTTTATAAAAAAGAACATAGACAATAGAAAGGATATTAAGTTTAAAAAGAGGCAAAACTTACTCCATCTGCTGTATTAAATGAAACATTTTCCATTACCATTGTTAAAGCGGCAGTTGTCCACAAAAGTATGGAAAATAGTAGTAATAGTTCTTTGTTTGATCAATATTAATTGAGTTTATTAATTACGCTAAAATAAAATAACATAAATAAATATTAATGATGAAAAAAATATAGAATCAATTCTTTTAAAAAATAAAAAATAAACACGAACCAAGCACCATCACAAAAAAGGCAAAGGATTTTTTGAGTACTCAAACTCGAGTTTCAAAAATGATGTAAACGTTCGATAATATTTTGCCAGAACCATAAAATTTGAAAGCTGTGTTTTTTTTTGTTGAAGCTTCTAAAATACTGTGTTCAATTTTTTTTGTTGCAAATTATTTGCAGCAAATATGAAACTAAATGCACGATTCTTCTATTATTTTAAAAGTGATCTATTAACAAAATTTAGACATGGTTTATGTAATTACAGTAGTTTACGGTTAAGTCATCATTTGCCAGATCAGTGGCTTAGTGAACAATACTAAGTTTTTTTTAAATTATAGCTAGTTTATATTTCGGCGAATTCAATTGAATGCCTAAATTTTTAATTAATAATGTGTTCTTCCGTATAAATAAAACTGACTTCAACTTTAAAATAATCACTGTTATCTTTTTAGAATGCGTTTTTACGTTATAAAATGTCCATTGTAATTAACGATAATAAAGAAATATTCAAAAATATATAAAAATGAAATGCCGCTGTCTTTTCTATTTCATTAATGCTGAAAAGAGAAACGTTTTTTTCTTTTTCTGAATGAATCAATGTGGTGCAATTTCCTTCCGATTTGCGACACATTTTTGATCTTTCGTTTGTGTGCTTTTTTTGCCGTTCTCTTCTTCAAAGTTCTTCAACACTAAAGCTTTTTTACACATTTATTTTCTTTTTCAACAAAAACAAAACATCCTTTTTTTGCAAAAGCATAAAAAGGGTGGAAAACATTTTTCGTCATTTTTTTAGTCAAAAATTCCATCGTTCTCTACAAGCTGGTGAATTTTTTGAATATTTAAGACAAAAATTTTTATAAAAATTATTTTTCCATTTGATTATGAAACAATTAAACATAAATAAATAAACCAGGGATCGTCAAATGTCTTTAAAAACAATTATTCAATATTAATATAAGCTGTGTTTCAACTATATTCATAACTCCATTTATGTTTTTTTTGATAAAAGCCTTGTTATTGATTTATAAGATTGTTGTTTAAAATTTTTTCTCCCTTTTTGTAAATGATACTGTAATGTGGAGTTATTTGTTCAAGTTATTATTTGAATGGTTTATACTGAAATTTTTACAAAAAAGTTGGAGTGCTTCTTTTTTTGAGCAAGAAGAATAGAGATTCATTGACAACTGTAACTACAGTAACCAACAGTTATCTCATCATTATATTTAAATTTTCGTTGTTGCAATTTTTTCATAAAAATGTTGGAGTAGCTTCTTTTTTGAGCATGGGAAAAGGATATACATGAACACTTATATCTACAGTAACCCACGGTTATCTCATCATTAAATTATAACAGATTTATATTTTGTAGAATTCTATTGAATAATTATGTTAAAAATAAATAATGTTTGCTTTTCCAATATAGAAAAAATACATTACATTTAAAAAAATAACTGTTGTTTTAAGAATGTATACTATAGAATGTCATCTGTAATTAAAGATAATAAAAAATATTCAAAAAAATATAATAAGATGTAAGGCTGCTGTCGTTTCTATTTCATTAATGCTGAAAAGAGATCAATGTTTCTTTCTTTCGTTGATTGAATCATCGATATGCTATTTTCTTCCAATTTCAGACACATTTTTGACCTTTTGTTTGTGCGCTTTTCTTTTTTGCTTTTCTAATTTCTTCAAACTAAAGAAATATTTCTTCAACACTAAAGCTTTATAAGACATCTATTCTTTTTCACAAAAATGAAACAAAACATTCTTTTTTTATTGCAAAATATAAAAACGGCCAAAAACATATTTCATTATTTTTAGTCAAAACTTCTTTCGTTCTCTGCAAGCCGGTTAATTTTTTGAATGTTTTAGAAAAAAATTTTGATAAAAATTATTTTTCCATTTTATTAAGAAACAATTAAACTTAAATTGATTGCTAAATGCCTTATCAATTCAGGTAATTTAGCGATATTAATAAAAGCTTTATTTCAACCACATTCATAGCAATATTTATGTTTTTCGAAAATTTGTTTCAACATTTGAAGCCCTGTTATTTTTTTATAGGACCGTTTTTTAAGTTAAATCGTAAAATTTTTATCAGTCTTTTAAAACAGAATTTCAAGAAATTGGTAGCATTTTTATTGCACAACTTTTCTCTTTCGGTGGCAAGGAACTTCTGCTACCATCACAATTTTAAAGCATGGACACTTTTTTGTTTTTGCCAATAAAACCTGTGAGAAAATAAGAAAATAAAAACATTACAAATATTTTTAATCTTTTAATAATTATCACTGACAAAAATTTTGACATTACAATATTTTCTAAAACATGGGATTATTAATTCAGTAAAATCAAATCTGAATATTAATTTTATTTTTTACCAATTAACTTACTGTGCTACGTTTTGAGATATAACAGTTTTTAATTCGGTTATAAGACATAAAAAAGTATATTAAAAGTATCATACTGTAGAGTTCGCGTATTTGATTACCTCTAGTAGATAATAAAAAGATTTTTTCATGTTTCGTTTTCAAAACTTCAAAGAAAACGCTGTTACAAGTGTATATCATTTCTGAAATTCACGCTGTAAAAATGTACATATAAATGATAATTATCAGAGTACAAATATATTTTTCATTATTTATTAATCACTGTTTTGTCTTTCATTATTTTTCTTTTTATTATTACTGTTGAATTGAGCATCAAGCTGTTGATCTCAATTAAACTGGCTTATCATTGCAAAAAAAATAATTTTAATCATCTAAATATTTACTTTAAAAATTTTTAGCAAAAGAAGTGTTCGAATATTCAAAAAATTGAGACAGCTTTGATCGTTTGAAATGCTTTTTTGGATCAACTAAAAAGATGCAAAGACAAATCGAAGAACAAAAAAAAGTAAAAAATAAAATGTTGAAGAAAAGAGCCGTAGACAGGATGTCTATTTGAACAGACAAGAAAGAAAAAAAGAAGGCGGAACACGAAGAAACTAAGATTTCGAAATATTGTTGTGTTCCCATTTTTGAGCCTTTTCTTGTTAGTTCGGGTAGACACTTGCAACGTATTTTAACATCATCTTGTTGTCTCATCAAAAAAAATATTTTAATCTGAAAGAAGAACGCCAACAAAAAGGTTTGATAGCACAAAAAAAAAGAAAAAAACAAATCCGCAATTTCTTCTTCTTTCTTTTCACAGTGCTTTTTGAATACTTTAATTTTTTTATTGATTTTCTCATTCAGTTTTTTTACTTTTAAATTGTAAAACACAGCCATTAAATTTTACATGACTGATGAAGATCAATTAACAGTATTGCAACCAAAATTTAAAGATAACTTCAAATATATATTAAAATATAAATCAAATCAATCTTTATAATTAATAGCATAATAGAAAACGCCAGCTTGTTTCTGAACGGTTTTCAATAGCAGTAAGCATCTTTCCACTAACTTTGCTTGTCAGGTTTTAAATAACGTCTTGTATCCTTTTTGAATGTGATTTTTGTTAACTGAAAGTGTGTTTAATGGCAATCGTGATGCATAATTATTTAAAATTTGTGTTTATGAAAGAGGTTTTGCAATAAAAATTTCCAAAATAATTAATTTCGCACCGAAATTTTTTGATTTAACTTAAACATTCGTCTTATAAAACAATAACATGTTTTAAAAAAATTTCAAAAAAACATTAATACTGTTATGAGATTGGTTGAAATAAAGCTTTTTATAATATTGAGCAATTGTTCTGCTGCTTTGATAAGACATTTAACTATCACTAAATTATTAATTTAAGTTTAATTGTTTCATAACCAAACAGATAAATAATTTTTATTAAAATTTTATCAAAAATATTCAAAAAAGTAAACCAGCTTGACACGACAGAATTTTACTTAAAAAACAATGAAAAATCTTTTTGCTTTTTTTATGTTTTGCAATAAAAAGGGCATCTTGTTTTATTTTTGAGAAAAAAATATTGATGTCTGAAAAAGCTTTAACGTGAAAGAAATATTGTTTTCTTTGGTTTGAAGAAGAGAAAGGCAAAAAAGAAAAGCGCACAAGCGAAAAGTCAAAAATGTGTCTGAAATTGGAAGAAAATAGCATATCGATGATTCAATCAACGAAAGAAAGAAACATTGATCTCTTTTCAGCATTAATGAAATAGAAACGACAACAGCCTTACATTTTATTATATTTTTTTGAATATTTTTTATTATCCTTAATTACAATTGACATTCTGCAGTATACATTATTTAAACAACAGTAATTTTTTTAAATGTAATGTGTTTTTTCTCTTAATGGAAAAATGCACATTATTAATTTATAACCACATTTATTACAATTTTGCATTTTTACAAAAATAATCACTAAAATCCTTGTAAATTATATTTATAAATGCATTGTTAGTGTTCACGTACATCAGGTTGTACATGAAAGCTTGAGCATTTTTTATTTGAGCAATGCTTAATAGCTATTTTTTAATAAAAACTTGCAGTTATTACCGCTTATTGCAATTAAATATTCAATAAATCGAAAAAAGTAAAGCCATAAAGCTGCAACACTGTTATTATGGCCTAGAAATCAAAAAATTGCAACAATCGTTCACTTTCATTTTTTTGCTATTTGATTCTTTTTGCATCTTTGGAAATTACGCATTTCTTTTCAAACGTTCATCGCAAACAAAAGCTATATTTTTTATTTTTGCTCTTTTTTTTGTCGTCAAAATGCATTGCTGTTTTAAACACCAAAGTCTTAGTAATATTTGTGGCGTTGACTTTTTTTAGTTATACAAAAAACACATGTTTTGAATATTTTAAATTTAGTAAAATCTAATTGAATTTGTATTGTTTAATTTCATTGTATGAAAACACCACAGTCCAAAACTTTTTAAAATGTTTAAAACAAGCAGAAATCATTTCCTCATTATTGATTAATAATATAGTATCAGGCTTCAGAATCCATATTTTTTGATATCCCTGCAAAACTATACTAATTCGACCATCAGCTTTTTTTCTGCGTTTACAGAATTATATTGTATGTTGTCGAAAATTTGAAATCTATTATTTTTTGATTCCAGTCTAAGAAAAATTATTTTATTGACAAAAGTAAACATTTTTGGTTATTATTATAAATGCTTAATGCAGAAGGTTGAAATCGAAAAATTTTGTTATTCCCTAAAATATATTGTATAAAATATGACAAAAAAAAGTAGCCGTGAAGAATAATAATGTTTCTTTAATTTTTTTACCATAATTAAATATATTTATTTAATGAAGTCTATAATATTGCGAAAACAAATATGTGAGGTAATATAAAATACAAATTAGAAATTAAATTTTAAAAAATAAATTTTCGAGAACAACATAATTATAAACTTTAAGCAACAAGTAAACAATGCTTTTGGCAACACATGCATGTAGCTAAATGAGTCATAAATGATGTCAAACGGCACCAGTTTATATGTTTTGAATTTATCTATAACTTAAAACATGGACTCCATTTTTTACAATTTTATAACCAATGTTGAAACAGAAACAACCGGCTTAAAGTATTGATTGATATTGATAACTGTTGTTACAAATATAATTCTAAAAAAAACAATTAAATTTTGCAAGTTGTTATCAAAGTAAGTTTAGCTTACTCATTTATGAGACAAAAGAATATCCAACATGCAGTTCCTAGCATATATTTCATTATAAAAATAGACCCCAAAGGAGTAACCAAATATCGGCAACATAATGCTACAATATAAATCAATGATGTTGCAATAGTCTTAAAACATATATTTTTAGAGGGTTAATTTAAAACAAATGATAAAAATTTCAAAGGAGGAGTCGCAGCACGCATAAACTTTTTATAAGAGAGAACAGAGAAAAAAGCAAATCTTTGCCAGTCGGAGAAAAGAAAGAGTGCGCGTTCTTTTTTTGGTTGCCTGATTTTCAATAATTGAAAAAAGAAAAGAGTTATGAGTGCTGCGACTCCCCTTTAAACAGTTTATCAAATATTTATGTAAAAAAACTAACGTGTATCAAAAATCGTTTTTCAATCCATGAAAGTTTTTTCTTTTCTAAAAACATTTGTTATTATTACATTTTAAATTCTTATAAATTAGAATAAAACATACGAGCCATTTTTTTACTTCTAAATCGAAGATATGCGATTGTGAGGGCATTAAAAAATATAGAAGCAGCATACAAAATTATAACCATATATAAGCTAAAATCTGTCCCAAAAACAATACATTTTGGATCTCTTCGAATCCATCCAAGAGTGTCCAATGAATAGATTAAATTGCATGAATAATTAAAATACGAAAATGTATGAAATACGCTCACTCCAATACTAAGAGCAAATATTATTACAGTATTTTTCTTGTTGAAAATATAACTATATTTCCAATAAAAAACAACTGCGCAAAAACGATTAAAAGATTTAAAGAATTGAAAATATGAAGCTGTTCGATGTGTAAAAATTGAGATGTAACCAAGAGCCGCCATAAACGTGGAGTCAGTAGATGACGGAATTCTTGAAATATATTTATTTCTGTAAATAATTTTACTCATTTGTACAAATCACAAACTTACAATAATGCCAGAGATGTTGCAACTAGAAAATTTAAAATCATTCCACCTTCTGATATCACATCAGCAGCACAAAGACATCCAAAAGCATTGTGAAATGAAGGTTTTGTACATATAATCCAAAGAGATGTTATAGTAACACAGGTACCAGGAATGCAAATCTAAAAAAAATGCAAACAACTTTAGTATCATACATTAAAAATAATTAGTCAGGCGTCACTAACGCATCATCATTGGGGATAATAAACGGCTCATGACTTTCATTACCATTACGTCACTGGTAGTGGCGAATTCATCACTGATCAAAGACGTCAGCAGGGGGGTGCCCGAGGTGCACGTGCACCCCCCGAAATGGTTTTTTACTGAACAAAATCACCAAAAAATTGAGCTTTTTCCTGTTTTGTTAAAGTCGTGCACCCCCCGAAAAAAAATCCTGCTGACGTCCTTGTCACTGATTATCACCAAAAGCATTTTTTGTTATACCTGTTTTTTAGTATACTGTGGTAATTAATTAAATATGACACCATATTTAAGGTGCGGCAAAAAAACATCAAAAAAAAATAAGGGGATAAAAATGTTTTAAATTCTTTTTAATTTTTTACTTTCCCTTTGTTCACTGCCACAAAAGTTTCATGCATTTATTTATGTACCGGCAGGTGAAAAGAAAATTTAGGAAAAAATGTATTTGTTTGATGGAATATAGTATTTTTGACCCTGAATAAAACGAAAATAAAATCAGAAAAATTTTAAAATTTAATAAAAACGCCCAAAATTACCATTGAAAATCCGGCAAACCAAAATTTTTTCGTCGTCAAAAAAGTCAAAGATTACACTCTTTTTTTCCTCGCAGCCGGTTCAAAAAGAAAAGAAGAGACGCACTAGCCACCTGATTTTTTCTTTTTCTTTTTTGAACAGGGTTTTTAAACTTTTTTAAGCTGAAAAATGCCATTTTTTGCTATAATATTTTTTGCCGCATTTTGGTGCATTGAAGACCTATAAATATTTTTTCATTAGCTATCGAATGATACTAACAAGGGACCGTTTTCAGATGTCCACCCCAGATTTTTTCATCATAGTGGGGGATCGACAGCTCATAGCAAGGTATGAAAAACCCCCAAGGGATTTTTGCTGCTTTAGCTTTTTATGGATTTAATAGCATTTTGCTATTACACAGTAAGTAGCAGGCGATGAACGTCATAGTCTGTAAATAACGTTTGTGATGGTTTTAGATGGATGTAATGGCATGAAGTATGATTAATTATCTATGAAAAAGTAAATTTCGTCATATTCAGCCATCTAAAATCATCACAAACGAATTTCAATTACTATGACGTTCATCGCCTGCTACTTACCGTGTAATAGCAAAATGCTATTAAATCCATAAAAAGCTAAAGCAGCAAAAATCCTTTGGGGGTTTTTCATACCTTGCTATGAGCTGTCGATCCCCCACTATGATGAAAAAATCTGGGGTGGACATCTAAAAACGGTCCCTTGTAAGCTCATTATTGAGCGTGCTTGAGCACTTTATGCGCAAACAAAAAAATGCCATTTTCGGCACTTTGTGCTAAAGAATACTGTTCCAAAAATGGCATTTTTTGAATCAACGTAAAAAATTGAGTCTAGAAGATTGGATTATGAGTTTAAAAAAAAGTGTCTCAAAAACAGCATTTGGGTTATGGTAACGAAAGAAATGTCAAAGGAAAAAATATTTCCTGCCGCTCCCTACATTTATTTATCATCCCCCCCCCCTAAGCAAACTTACAACATAAATTATAACTGCAATAACATTGAAAATTGTTGAATCCATGAAAGAAATTAAATCCTAAAATTTAAATAAATTTTTTTTTATTTAAAGCTTACCGTAATAACAAAAGTTATTAAATATTATTTTAAAAAAATTATAAAAAAAGTGTTTTTACATGAAAACTAATTTGCTGTTTTTCATAATTAAAAATGTAATTATCAAAGCAATTTTATTCCATCTTTTTAATAAAAAAATAATTTATTTTCGCATACAGTATATTTTTGGTTGTCACAGACAGACAGGAAAAATATAATTTTAATTATTTTTTCATTTAAAAACATAAACATTGTATTTGCTTCAGTTGCTAACAAAGCATTAATCTTTTCTTAGTTATGATTAAAAAATAAACAATTATAATTATAAAACTACATATTTTGCACAATTTGAGGTCACAAAATAATGACAAAAAATAATTATATTAGAAATTCATGTGAACTTAATATTTTTAAATTTGCAGCTTTGACTTTTAACTATTTAAAAAATTAAAAAACAAATATTCTTGCGTAATTTCAACTTTGAAAAACTTGATTTGTGTTGAGACAAGGATTACATAAAATAAAATTTATTCAGACGTTTCGACGATTCACGTCTTTCTCAGGGAACTAAAAATACAATAAAATTATGTTTTTTATCGTGTTAGTATAATAAAGGTTTAATTACCCAAAGTTTGAGGTCCCTCAGCCAAACACACAAACAAGTCCGAAATCGGGTCGACTACAGTAATCATCACTGATAGAAATTATACCATAAAACATATTTTGAAAGAGAAAAGGAAATTCACTTTCTTTCAACGACAAAGATGTGAATGACGGCGAAAAAGTGTAATAAAGAAACATTGGCAGCAAAAAAAACGTTTTTGGGGGTGCTTCCTCTCTGACACACATACGCTTATTTGATACTTTGCAACAAAAATAGCGAAAAACAGATTTTTGATATTCTTTGCACTAGTCGGTCGTCAATGTTAGAAATTTTGAAAACAGTTGACGCATTTGTTGCAAATACTTTTGAATATTTGGCAATTAATTAAATACTATTGAAGAAAAAGAAGTTTTACCAATTAATACTTCCATTTAAAGCGAATTGAAAAGTAAAAATATAATTTTAAAAAATGAATCAATAGACAAAAAAAAATCATTATTTATTAAAAAATGACACATTTGACATTTGCATGACAAGCTTGTAATAATTAATTTGTGTAATTTCAGGTTTTTAAATTTATTTCACATTTCTAAACAGTAAAATTTCGGTAAGAGCCTGGCTGTTCAAAAATCTGACCCGAATTTTAGGGACCTCTGCTTTCTGCTTGATAATCTTTTTTGCTATGATCTTATGACACATTTAAAAGCGGCCAAAAAATGTTTACAAATGTTACGAAAGAAAGAACGACACTTTTAGAAAAAGAAAAACAAAAAAGAGACGAAAAAATCCTAACATTCAAAGAAAACGAGCGCTATTTTTGTTGTTGTTCAGGCAGAAAATATTAGACTTTTTTCTTTTTAATATTTAATTCTAAATCAATTATTGCAACAAGTTTTTTGATTAAATTCAAAAACTAAAAATATCAAAAAATATGTTAACGATTTGATGAAGTTGAAATATAATAACACACTTCAACAATATTTAAAAAAAAGATAAAAATATTTGTGCAACTGTAATCTATAAAGCGAAAATAGTTAATTTTAACAAAGATAATTTTTTTCAAGTAAATAGATTAATTGTTCTGCTTACATACAAAATAGTATACAGAAACACATTTTTGGGGACGGCATGCCTATGGTCTGTTGTCGTTTTGACACGCATCAACAAAAAAATATAAAAGAACTTTGTCAACTTTGGAGGGGGTAATTGCTCCCAAAGCCCCTTAGGGAACATCCAGAGCTGACGTCAGCAAAAAATCCGAAATTCGTAACCCCATCCATGCCTAAATGAGCAAAATTACTTTGATTTTTGCCGCATTTAAGATGAAGCGTCAGATTTGGCTTTAACCCATCCATGCAAAAACTCTGGATGCTCCCTTATAAGAATGGCTGCATAATAGCTTTTTTTGTATCTTTATATGAAATCTTTTTTTGTCAATAATAGATATTACAAAAAAAGAAATTTTATTCTGTCATTTCTTCCTTCGAATAGCTTTTGAGTATTGTAAACTGACTCCAAAAATTAATTGTAGGATGTTTGTAAACAGTAACTATAATGTGGACTTAAATAAGAAAGCTGAACATTTTTTGTATTTGCCATTTTTTAAATAGTGTTACAATTCTGAATACTTGCTTTCAATAATATTAAAATAAATGAGCAGCTATTCTCCAAAATAATACACAACACTTTTTATCACAAAAGAAAGCAAATATAAAATATTCAAATTACTACATCTTTAAAATTTTTTTAATGTTCTGATACATAAGCAAGTGAAAAAAATGAATGATCTAAATGTCTTTTTCTCTCTACCTTTATTTTAAACACCATTTTTGTTTTTTTTGTATTGCAAAGATTATTACGAAAGTAGTGACTTTTTTCTTTACGAACATTGTGAAAATGCAACAACGAAAAAGAAAATGTCTTTCGACTGTCGCCTTTTCTTTTTATCTCTCTGCATTCAATTTTTTTCTTTCGTATTTCAATAGGGATTGGCAAACAAAAAATAAGCACATTTAGAAATACACAGTTATTTGAAAAAGTAAGAGATGTCTTATTTTTAAAATATAAAACCTTGCAAACGTGTTTTTATTTTTTTCAATTTTTGAATATTTTATCGGAATTGAATAAAAACATCGATAAACTTTTTTTTAAATAGAAGATTATTAATCTTACGATTGTTCTTCCTTTTGTGCCAAGAAGCATTACAGTCGAACTTCGTTGTTATGTGTATCCATTATTACGTTTATCTTGATGTTATGCGGTTACTGTGGTCCCTTTAAAAGATAATCAATATAAACGAGGTTTACCTGTATTTTAAGCATAATATTGCACGATCATGAATTTGGAAAAGCTGCAAAAAAATACAATCAATTTTTCTGAAAATAAAAACGATTTGCTTCTTCTTTTTTTTTCATTAACATGTTTTATCATCAATGTAATGTTAGGAGAGTTTTTTGTGGCACCGCCCTTTTTACACTCCTGCTGCAAAAGAAGGGAGACGACAGAAAAAAGTTTGTTGCCTTGTCATTTCACTTGAAACAGTCATGTGCAAATGAAAAATCATAAAATTTTTGATTTTTTTATATTAACATTGTTTAAATATTAATTAATTAATGTTTTCATTGATATAACAAGGCCGCAATACAACAAAATCTGTGCAAAATAAAAGTGGTCCCTTTTTACGTGTTGCTCAATAAGTAAAAATAAAATCTAAATTAATGAGCAATCTTTTTTTGTTAAAAATTTTTGACACTGTTTTCAAAAGTCCCTAAAACTATTGTATTTATTTTGCAGCATTTTTTAAAATGTTTCTTGTAATTTAAATTTTGCCTGACAGTGAAAAAAAATGTGGCATGACAAAAAAGCTTTCATTAATTCAATGGACGTTGTTTTAGCACTTTTTCAAAGATGAAAAACCAAAATAATGGCATATTCTTACGATTTTATATTTTTAAAAATAAATTAATATTCTTTGTCAAACGTCTAAATGTTTTTATTTTTAGATGTAAATAACATTTGTTTTTGTGTCTTGCTTTTACCTTTTTATTAAAAATGATTTCCAATGTTTAACAACTTGTCTGCATTTTTTTTAAAAAATTCCTTGTTTGTTGCCTCACCATCAAAATAGGTTCTTATATGTCAAATAAAAATAAAATATTCAAAACATCAAAGAAGAATGACAACAGACTGTGTAAATTTGTCAATAAAAAGAATCTTAAACTCAAAATTCAATGATTTTGTATTTGCAAAAAGCGTTTTATTTCCCTTTTTTCGTGTTTTCAACGTCGCTGCAAAAAGAGAAAAATAGTGTTTGCCCTATTTTATTTATTTTGAATCTTTTTAATGTCTAGCATCTATCGAAATTACACTGCAACAGAGAGAAATAAACCGATTTTTTGCAATATTCTTCTTTTTATCGCTAAAGACACCCCTTTCTTTGACGAACATTGAATATTTTGGGTTCTGTCTGTGATGACCAATTTATTCTGGCGCAAACATTTTAAAAAATATGATTTGAATATTTTGTTTAGTAAAAACAATATTAAAATTAATTACTCAAATGCACAAGAGAAAAGCAAAAGAACATTTTATCATTTTGTCTGAAAAATAGAAGTTAAAGAAAAGCCATTTAAAAACAAAATCATGTCATTTGTAATTTAAACTGATATTTAATAATTTTTAAAACACTTGAATTTTAAAAAATAAATAAAAATTCGATGACAAAAATATCACAGAAAATAAGGAATATGTGAGCAATAGAAACTTTTAGTTTTTGAATTCAAAATTTTTTATTCACAGTTAATATTGTCTAGCTCATTATTGCCGGGATTCAGTGATGGCTTCTGTGACCAGTGTCGTAACTTGGCAGGGTTTCAACAGGGGGAAAACCCTTAAAAACCCTTAAAAAACCTCAAAAAATCTCACTCATTTTATCCAGTGTAAATTCACTTTTTTATATTAGGTTTTACTTTTCACGAGGAGGAAATTTCCTCTCCCCCCCCCCCCCCCGCAAGTTACAGCCCTGCCTGTGACATCCAATGATTAGCATCTGATGTATATGTATAATAATGAACATTGGCGTTTTCATCATTGATTTTTTTCAGTGTTAGTAATATGAATCAATTTTGTGATAGTTATATGCTTTATAAAACTTTTTTTTATTTATTAATGATATCAATGATTTTTCATTTTTTCAGCTGTTTAAACTGTTATTTTTATGTCATCTGTACAATAGCAATAACTTAAACTACGAAATCTTCATTCACAAAATATTCAAAAAAAAAGTTTAAAAAGAAACTAATAAAATTTTCTGAAAGCGACAAATTATAAATTGCTGCATTTATTTACAAGGATAGTGCTTGTCGAAAAAACAAAAAAAGAAATTTCGAAAGTGTTTTTGCTCGTTTCACATAGATGATCAAAGATGAAATAAACTTTAATTTTTTTTGCTTCCTTGGTTTTCTGCACTAAAACTCTTTGATTCTGCCTTCTCTTCCTTTGATCGCAGAAAGAAACTCGTGGCGGCATCTATGCAACATGTGTGTACCATCTGAAAGACAACAAATCTAATACAAAGCACTAAGGTTTTTAGTGTGAAAAATGTTTCTTTCTTTCGATTTTCTTCTAAAAAGCATTTCAAAAAAACAGCAAACAAATATACTGAAGCTAGGGACTTTTATCGTTTTTGAATATTTTATTTTTCTTCTGTTTTAAAATAAAAAATGTAACTTTTAATGTAACTTTCTGAAATGCAAATAAATGTTACTGATCCTTGGTGAGGAAATTGTCAGTTTTTATTAATAAAAAATTAGCGCATTTGGAAAGTTATAAATAAAAGGAATGTTTTGCTCCTTTAAAATAAGTAAATAAAATTCTTTCTTGTCAAATAATTATTTTTACTTTTGAATACTAAAAACAAAAAGGTTACCACTGTGAAAAATGAGCTTTTATTGAAGAATCATGGATTTTTTTTAATTAATTTAATAAAAGTTGTCACAAGTGTACGGTATTAATTATAAATTTAAGTAGCAATCAAGAGACTTTCGGTTAATTTTTTAAATAATGCCATATTGAGTATATTGAACAATTTGGCACGTAATGTAAAAGCTTTTAAAATAACTATGATTTATTTTTTTGCACTCAAGCATTAAATAGTAATTATTGTTTAAAAGCATAAATAAAATATTCAAAATATTTTTTAACTTACATGTTGCTAAAAAAGTCGAAAAAAATAATAAAAGAGAATGGTTTTGTTCTTTCCTTTTTTTGACGCTATTTTGAAACACAGTTGTCAAATTTTTTTTGCAACCAGCCAGTTTCTATTATTTTTTTCGTTTTATTTCATTGCTAGATTATTCTTTTTCATAGAAAAATTTTAAATATTGTTGATTTTTAAATATTTTGTTTTTTTTGTGGAATAAAATATACATGTAAAAACTATTATAAACAGAAAGGAGAAAACAGCAAAAGCATTTAAGTAAACCAAGAAATAAATCGAAACAAAGTAGAATTCAACATTTTTTATTTTGTTTTTAATATTTATTACTCACAATTACATAAAGTTTGGAAATTAAGTGGTTGTCATCATTTTGCTAATAACATGTCTCTAATATTATCTAAAAATATGTGAAAACAAAAGTTTTGTCTTGAAATTTTTTAAAAAGGCTATGTTTTATCAAAGAAATAAAATTGTCGACGTTTTCCTATCAAATATTACTTTATTTTGGTTAACTTGCATAATTACATTTCATTTGCATTGCTTTAACATTCTTTGAAAACAATATCATTAATGATTAACAAAAAAACCTTTGAACACACAATAATTCACATTTTCTTTTTATTTTATTTATTGTACATTTGTTGTGTTTGATTCAATTTTTGTAATACTGTATCTTTATCTCAATGAAAACATTCAACAACATCTATTTCAAACAATGTCAATAAAAAATTCAAAAATTTTATGATTTTTCATTGGCACGAAACTTTTTTTTAAATGAAACAACAAAAATTTTTTTGGTTGCTCCACACTTGCTCCGTTTTTTCTCAGCTGTCTCACATTTTTTGCGGCAGCGCAATGAAAAAAACCCTAACATAACATAGTCTATGTTATGTTAGGGTTTTTCATTGCGCTGAAAATTGTTGATGGAAAAAAGAAGAACCAAGTCGTTTTTTTTGCAATCGATCGTTTTTTTTTGCTGAAAGAGAGATTTCAGCAAAAGCTTTTTGAATATTTTGAAGAAAGTAAAACAATTTAAAAAATATGGATAATTTTAACTAATTTTTAACATTTCTGATGTCAGGTGTTAAAATTTTTGAAAGAATTTTCAATCTTTTTTCAAAAACATTATTTAAAAAAAGGCTATTTTAAAACAAACATTGAAAAATTTATGATTTTTTTAACAGCTCCAAAAACAAAACTATTTCTTCAGTATTTGAAAACAGTAAATTATGACAGCTTCAAAAACTGTTTCTTCAGTGAAAAAAAAACAGCTTTTGTTTCATTATTTTTTTAAAATATTGTTTACATTTTTGTTAATTTCTCACTCTTTTCTTTTTGTTTCAACGTTCTTCCATAACAAAAACTTTATCAACAAATATATGCAGCTATACAGTATCCAAACAAGCTTTTTCCCAAAAGCATTAAAGGAATCAAACAGTTAAGCACTTTTTTATATTTCATTCTGATTTATTGATATAAAAAAAGCAAATTCAATACAATAATAATAATACAATTTAAAAAGAAGACAATAATTGAGAAATGGCATTATCTAATTCATTGATTTTTGTTTTAAGCCGTTCTTTTTCTTTATCTTCTTTGTTATGAGATTCCATCATATCATCATTCTGAAATAAAAATATTATATTATTTGTTCAACAGCTTTAAAGGAATGCTTAAAAAGGTTTTTTTTTCTAACTAAACCAGTGTTGCAGTCTGACCACTTTGATCGATTATGATTCTAATTACAGAGTGAGTGAAAAGTCAGGACCTGACTTTACCACAATTCAGACTCCGAGAAGAAATCATGTTTTTCTACGATATTTTGGAGGGAACTCCCCATCCGATTACACAAGCGGAATCGCAACCACACTCAACTCGACAAGCCGGGATATTCGCTGAAGCCCAGTGAATGGAAAAACTTTTAAAAGTTCATTAATACTAAATATTTTTCTACTGTATTTCAGCTTGCAATAAACTAACTAAAAAACAGCTCCAGAGAATGCTCAGTTTTTTTTCTGGGTTTGTTAAAAAAAAAGTTAATAATCTCAACTTATCCCTCTTAAAATGCACAATTTAAAAACTCACAAATAAAAAATCAATTCCTTCTCTATCATCAATTTCAAGCTTTTGAATCATTGCATCAGTTAAACAATGAATTTCAGCATCCATTTTAGCTTCACATTCTTCTTTCTCTTCTCGTCGTGCTTCTCGAATTTCAGCTTGAAGCTTTGCAATTTCTTTTTGCTGACTTTTTCTTGCACTGCGATACTGTAAAAATATGAAATACTTTATTACATTACAAAGAGGAAGAAAAGACTTACATCTGTTTCAATTTTTTTAAGTTCAACTTCTAATTCTTTAATGCTTACAATTAATGCTGGATTTTGAATTCTAAGCATTTCCATTTGCTTTTCATGATTTTCTTTTAAATCAGAAATATATTGATCATAGCACGGTACCAAGGTTTCAATCTAAAACGGTAATAATAATCAGAAAATAATCTGTCAACATTTAAAATAAACTTACAATTATAGCTTGTTTTTCAATCAAATTTTTATTAGAAGCAACTTGAACTTTCAATTCTGCAAGACATTCTTTCACTTCATCATATGTTCCATCAATATCATCGTCTTCATCACTAGATGACTCTATATCTTCATCTTCCTGTAAAAGTATTGTTGTACAAATATATTATAACATATGGATGAACATACAGTATTAACAGGAACATTTACACTGCTAGCATTGTTTGCGCTTTGTTCAAAGCTCATATTAGCAGAATCATTATGGCTTTGTTGAGGAGATTGTAACGAAGCCATGTTGTTGGAGATATATAAATCAACCAAAAAATGCTTAAGCAACAAGCAAGATTGAACAAATATGTACTTATCTAAAAAAAGAATAGCATTAGATAACATAATAGTACTCATATATGTAATAATAAAATATCAATGACGCGATTACAAGCTACACGTAAACTACAATAAGATATATTTTACACATAACACGAAAAGGAAGAATGTTAAAGACTTTGATTACGTCCAAGATAAAAGCTGAATGCATTACAGCATAAAAACATTTTTTTGCTAAAATGTATTTTAAAAATAAAAAAAAATATATATCAGGAGCAAAAAAAGATTAGCTGCAAAATTGAAGACACAAAATTGAAATGCAAAAAGTTTAATACGCTGTGATCATAAACACAAACACGCGGCACTACCCACATTACCGTATCATTAGAATCAATCCATATTTACCGTTAAGTCAGTTACCACCGATAGATTAACACTTTCAGCACCTTCAATATTAGCTAACCTTCTAAAATAATAGCTTTAATGATAAAAAGATGATATAAAAATGTATTTAAAATAAAAAAGATATAAAAACATGAACATTGGAAACGGTATCGATAGAAAAAAAAGTTTTGCAATTATTTTTTCAACGTTTTCTTTCTACATTTGACGTTGAGAAACAATTTGCCAAGAAACGGAGCATCTTTAAATTTCTGAAGAAAGCTTTTTCAAAGTAGAAAAAAAAGTTGTTTGTAACTTTATTAAATAATTTTTACTGAAATAGCAAATATTATATTTACTTTTTATCTATATTACAATGATTATTATCAGTGTTTATCAAAAAATTTTTTTATTGCGGTTAACAATCTTGTGATAAAGCTGTTCAAAGTTTAGAAAACAAATTTGCCACCGCTATACAAAAATCAAAGAATGTTGATTCTGGATGATCCTGGTAAACAGAAGAAAGAACTTTATTAAAGCCATCAAAAAAATGTTTTGCACGAAAAAAATTTTAAAAATGTTATTAGCTAACAATAATAAAGCTCAAAAAAAACAAAAACAAAAATTATTAAAGTTTAAACAACAAAATACAAAAATCGGAAGTTGTTTAAGAAATGCATACCCGCAAAAAAGAATAAAAGAAACAAAAATTTAAAAAAGTTGTCCATCATCAGCATGAACAGGATTTTCTTGAACTGGAACTGAATCAGAAGTTTGAACTTGATTCATTGAATTTTGTTCATCATAGAATGTACCAATCGATTCGGATGGACCATGTTCAATTTGAAGGGGATTTTGAGTTTGATCAGCAGATTGATCATGTGGAAGTGAAGAATTCTTTTGATCCATTTGAATATTTTCATCATCATCTGCAAGTGCATTGGATGGAATACCATTAATGTCCATAAGTTCAGGATCAGTTAGCTGAAAATAATGATAAAGGTTACTGTAGATCAACACCAAAAGGCATACCTCAAGATCACCTTTTTCAACAAGTAAATGAACCCGCTTATGATATGATTCATGTTGATCCAAAGCTTTTCGATCATCAAATGCTTTCAAACAAATTTCACAGAATAGCGGCTGCTCAACACGTGCCAATGGATGTTCAAGATCAAGATGTTCAGAGCATTCACGACGAGAATTGAAGGCTGCAGCACAAATTGGACATTCAAATGATTCAAAGGCAATCATTCTTGCTTTATTGAGAACTGTTCGAAGAGAAGCATCATTTGATTTTAGAATGTTTAAAGCTTCAAGAAAATGTTCCAATTTCTTTTCAACACTTAAAGTTGGAAACATATTTCCTTTTTTAATTTTATTTAACCAAGTTGTTGCAGTTTGACCAAGTCCAAGCTTTTGTTTTGGAGTATCAAATGTTTTATAACCATTTGAACGAACAATTACTGCATTAGCAGGAATTTCAGCAGGTGGTCGACGATTACTGAAAAATAAGCATTTATAAAATGTGATTACGGTAGAACGATAAAACAAACCTCGCAAAAGGCTTCCATGCTTCAGCCAATTCTTCTGGAGTTGATACATGTGTCTTTAAATGCTTTTTGAGATTGCCTTTGAGTCGACAAGTTTTATCACACTAAAAAAGTTGTACAGAATTAACAGCAACTAGTAGCAAAAAAAACTTACATATGGACATGCATGAGCAGTTGAATTAGAATGAACAGATTTATGTTCAAAAAGATTTGATTTAAAACGAAATAATCTTCCACAAACTTCACATTCAAATGGTTTTCTATCAGTATGAATAACAGCATGTTGTTGAAGACCTATAAGTTTATCATTAGAGAGATATATTTGATAACTTTAGTCATACCTTTGAGAGAAATAAAAAGTTTATTACAAATATTACACTGATAAGCAGAACGTCGACCACCACCAATAAATGGCTTTATATCTTCAGTGAATGAAAAGTCTTCCTATAAAGATATAGGGGTAAAAGATGAAATATTATAACACATGAATAAGCTTACAGTATTAACAGGAAAATTTACACTGCTAGCATTGTTTGCGCTTTGTTGTTCATAGCTCATATTAGCTGTATCATTAAAGCTTTCTTGAGGAGATTGTAACGAAGCCATGTTGTTGGAGATATATAAATCAACCAAAAGATGCTTAAGCAACAAGCAAGATTGAACAAGTATGTACTTATCTAAAAAAAGAATATCATTAGATAACATAATAGTACTCATATATGTAATAATAAAATATCAATGACGCGATTACAAGATACACGTAAACTACAATAAGATATATATTACACGTAACACGAAAAGGCAAACATTAAAGACATTAATTAGGACAAAGCTGTTTACAGTAAAATTTGAATTCAGTGCAATTTTGAAGCGATCAGATGCCATACTAAAATTAATCATAGTCATCATATATTGAGCCTTTTAGCTTTATCACATCCATTATATATGTCGATAACAACGATGTCTAAGCAATAGTTTTGAACAAAGGATAAAATCAGAAAGGTTTAAACAGTATATATACAGTAAGGCTATCGATGTTTCCACAAAGATAGTAGTATCTGGTCAAGCTGTTTCTGTGTTTTAAAGAATTGCGTCTGTGGATTGTATTATAAAAAATGGTCTTGAGTTCGAGATCATTGTTTTTAATGTAAACTACTGCATATTTTTGCTTTTTCAAGGGTTGCGTTTCATTTGTTTTTTTGTCATTTCTCTACTAAAAACTCAAAATTTTTAGGCGAGAAATGACAAGCAGCAACATTGAAGACGCAAACTTGAAAGCCGAAAAACTAAATGCGTTCAGATCATGATCGAAACATAGGGATAAACTAGCGGCACTACCCACATTACCGTATTATTAGAATCAATCCATATTTATCGTCCAGTCAATTACCACCGATAGATTAACACTTTCAGCAGCTTCAACATTAGATTACCTTCTAAGAGGGAAAATATTATAACCAAAATGTGGCTTAAAAATGTGTTTAAAATAAAAAAGATCTAAAAACATGAACATTGGAAACCGTATCGATAAAAAAAAAGTTTTGCAATTTTTTTTTTCAGCTCTGTTTCCTACACTTGACATTGAGAAACATTTTGCCAAACACTGGCGGAACTTTAAATTTTTGAAGGAAGCTTTTTTTTTATTGCTTTTCTTTTTTTTTCAAAGTAACAAAAAAAGTTAACTTGTTGTTTGTAATTTTATTAAATAAATTTTACAGTAATAGCCGATAATAAATTTACTTTTTAATTGTATTGCATTGATTATCAGCAACAGCAGAAAATGTTTTTATTGTTTTTCAACACCATTTGTTAATTTTTCTTCAAACAATAAAAAAGTTTTAATTATTTTGAGCCAATTTTGCTTTTTAGTATTTTTGTTAATTTAAAATATGGTAAATTTTTTAATGAAATGAAAAGTTTTATTTGTATGTTCATGAATATATCAATCACTTGTTTGCTTGAAATATTGTTTGATATTGTATAATGTGAGAACAAAAAATAATTCATGTATTTTGAACACTTGGTTTTTGACAGCATATAGTTTGTTTTTGGCTTCTGAAGGCTCATATTTGAAGGATTATGGAGATTCAGATATTTCTGCATACAATGGTCGAATAATCAACAAGCTTTCAAAAATTAGTTAAAACAATTACAAAGCAAAAAAGTTTTATTCGATTTTTTTGTATGATTCTCCTTCATCGTCAAAACAGACAAACGGTTTACCGTTAAAAAATACTTAAATGATCCTGTACTTTCTTTTGAATACGGTAACTACAGGTTTACAAACTTACGTGCATTGTAATGTTTTGAATATAATCTTTTTTGTTTTGAAAATATTTTACATTTCTTGTGATAATCTGTTTTTATTGTCTTTTTTTAAATTTTCATTTTAAAAACAGAAGCAGTTTCCCCCAGGTTTTTTTTGTTGTGTAATTATTATCTTTTGCATTAATTGCTGATTAAAAAAAGGTAAACTGATAAATGATGAAATGATTCTTCTGCCTTTTATTATTGATAAAAATGGAAAACGAGTAAGGTTAAGTGATTATGCCATAAGCAAAAAATGCATTTCCGGGTAAAAAAAATAAGTTATTTATTGACCAATAAAACCCTGCCTAGATTCCCCAATATACCTCTTATTTTGTAGTAAAACGAGGATCAGTAAATAATAAAATCAATATCTTCATTGATAGCAGCACTACGTTGATCAATTCATATAGGTTAATTATGCAAGCCAGTGAAAATTTAGTTTTTACTTACAATAACAAACTTGACCTATCTGGAAAAGTCAAGGAAGCAAAACAACTCAAGTATCCCCAATTAATTGTTTACAAAAAAAGATTCATTAGATGCAATAATCTTATTCATTTTCGTTCATTCATTTCTGTGGAGTATAGCTGCTGTCTTCTCTTTCAATAATTCAAAAAAATGAGGATTTATAAAAGTGATATTTATATCACTTCATTTATATATCTATCATGTGCCGTTTTTGTTACTGGACAAAGTTCTGCTGCAACTCCTACTACTGCTCCTGCTACAACAACAACAACTACATTGGCTCCACAAATCAATGAAACCGAGCCAATTGTTTATAACATTTGCGGTGACGGAAAATTACGTGAGTTTTAAAAAAATATACAGTCAAACCTCGAATTTACGTCTTTCATGGGACCGCGAAAAACTGATGTAAAATCAAGGGAGATGTAGAATTGAGATCCATTTACACTGATTTCCTTTCCAAGGGACCGCAGAACAAATACGTAAAATCGAGGTTCGACTGTAAGACAAAAGTTGTACCCTAAAATTTTTTCAGCAGAAGGAATACGTTGCAATTGTTACAACAATCAAATTTATTGTACTTCTTATTTATGGCGTGGGCCATCTTTCAAAAATTTAAATATTCAAGTATCAATTGCTAATTTTACCGCAGATAATGTGCGTATCGATGACCAAACTATTGATATTCTTAAAAAGGTTTGTCAGTTTTATTTTTTGTGCAACTGAAAACTATGTCTATTTTTACAGAATGATACTTTACCATCAATTGCAAAAGATATCAAATCGCTTAGCTTACCCATGAACAGAATCAGCAAAATCGAAAATGGAACATTTGATAAATTTAACAAATTAGAATATTTGTCATTAAGCAGTAATCCACTTACAAATTTATCTGCTGGAGTTTTAACTCAAAAACTTGGTTCTACGCTTAAAGAATTAAATTTATTTAATACTGATTTAAAACTTTCTGAAACAGATTTTACATATATGACAAATTTGAATGATCTTGAGCTTGGCTTTAATTATGATATTGGAAAAACTTTTGTTGTCAACTCTTCATGGAGCTTTCCCAAATCTTTATCAAATTTAACAACGTTGAATCTTCGACATTGCCAACTTACAACTATTCCTGAAAATATTTTTGATAATCTTATGTAAGTTTTTTTCTTTTAGAATGGGCTACAAAGATGTCCACCGAGGCTGGCACTGCCCTGGCCCGGCCTCGAGATGGGCTTAGATAAAGAGACCTTGAGAGCCTTGTTGGCATCCCTGATGAGCTTTATTCCTTTTTTTTGGCACGATATTGGCACGGCTTTAATTAAACGATTTGTAGAAGATCAAAATTCATAAGACCTTTAGGAGTAGTAAATATGGACCTATGGAAGAGATCTATAGCACTTTTGGGCCCCTATGTAACCCATATTTCCCATGGCAACTCCTACAATAACCCCCACACTAAAAATGTTGGAGGTACTATAGGGTTTTCTGAATCTGGAGATTCTAAAGGCAGCAGAATACTAAAAATTAAAAAATTGGATTCGCCATAGTTGATTAGAAATAATCAAAAAAAACATGAGTTTTTATAGTTTTTTTGATTGTTTCTACAATTTATTAAATTTTTTTTCAAAGTTGTGTGATTTTTTTGGCGATGGGTGTACTGTAGGGGTTGCCGGGGGGATATAGGGTACATAGGGGTCCAAAAGTGCTATTGATCTCTTCCCTAGGTCCATATGTACTATTTCTGAAGGTTTTATGAAAAATCGTTTTATTAAAGCCGTGTCACTTCGTGCCAAAACTTGAATGATGTTTTTACACCTCCTTGTAAAAAATTTAATTGAAAATATTAAAAAATATATATTTTTTTCAGAAATTTGAAAACTTTAAATCTTTATGGAAATACTTTAACATTGTATCCAAAGACTTTAAATAAACTTCCTGCACTTCGTCATTTAGATTTAAGCGATAATCATTTCACTGAATTGAATCAAAATGTTATGGGCGTAAATGAACATTTGAATACCTTAATGCTTCATCAATCTCAACTTACAACAATTGGCGATTGTGCATTTTGTGGTTTTAGCAATCTTACAAAATTATATCTTTTCCTCAATCGACATTTATCTTTTATCAATGAAAATGCATTTGGATATGCCGCCAAAAATGTAACTACACCAAAAATTGAATCATTTTCTCTTGAATACTGTAATTTATCAATTATTCCTGAAAAACTTTTAAACTGGCATAACGTTAAAGAATTTGGTCTTACTGGAAATCCATTTAATTGTACCTGCGAAATGTCATGGCTTATTGATGATATCCTTCATCCAACACATACAATGAATATGAAACAGATTGCACCTTCACCTTATTATAGAGATACACCTCTTCAATGTAAATTTCCTTTGTCATATCGAACCCTTGAATTCTATAAGCTAAATCAAAATTATTGCAAAAAGAATTATCATCCTGAAAAATCATCTGAATCATCGTCGTTTGTTGTTGGATTTCTTATTTTCCTTGGTATTGTTTTGATTGTTGTGGCTGCAATTCCTCTCTGTAAATATCTTCTTCGTCTACGAAAACAAAAAACTTTATTCAATTATGCTGAAAGCAAAGTCAATGAAGATTTTGATAACAATGCTGCTTAGACTTATGGCAAGAATTTGTTTTTGGTTTTTTACTTTATACTTATTTATTTCATTTTGTACTATTTTATTGTTTTATTTTGAACTTCAATAAAAACGATTCATGAAATTTAAAAGAAATTAAATCATTATCTACGAATCCCACAGCACCAAAAGATAGACTTTCTTGGTGTTCGACATACCAATTCAATAAAAACTTTTTATTTTTCCATTACAAAAACTTTCTTTTTGACTGATTATTGTTGCTTTATATGTATCTTGTCGAAAAAAAGAAGTTTAAAAGAAATTAAATCATTATCTATGACTCATAGTCCAAACCATTTCCACTTAAAATATAAAAGTTGAGCAAAATCGTGTAGAAACTTGTCAGTCACTTTGAAAAAGCAGTTTCTTTTTAGGTTTTCTGTAGTGTAATTCGTATCTTTTGCGTTAATTGCTGATAAAAAAATATAACAGCAGCTTTAAAATGCAAAAAATCAGAGCGACATTTGTTCCTTTTTTGCTTTCATCTTTTTTTTTATCATGTAATATTTGTTTTCTTGTCGTGTATTAACGCAGAATCAGAAAAAGAGAAAAGCAAAGATCAAAATTACCTACTTTTTCATAAAAGCTGCCCTGTCTGTTGATAGCAAGGGGTGGAGTTTGCCGTGAAAAATTTTAAAAAAATTGTTACATTCATTTTTTTGGGATTACATTGTTTTAAACACATTTTTGAAAACAACACCTACTAAAATTCGATTTTCCTGCAATACAGGGAAAGAAAAGTTGTTGATCTTATATTATATTTTAACAGTTTGAAGCAGAGCTGTCCGGGATCCCGGATCCCGGCCACTTTTTCCGGGATTCAAACTTTGAAGGTCAGCTAATAATAATAATAAAAAAAATTTTAATTTATATCAACTTTTGGATTCCTATTATATATATCCTTCGGGAACCTCAACAATACTTTAAATCCCGAAAAATGACCAAAAAAACGTGAAAAACTGTAAAAACTCGTAGAAAGTTTTACACGATTTTCCACGAATCTTTTAAGCGTTCTTCCATGTTTTTTTATTTTTCGGCGTTTAAGGTGTTATTTGGGTTCCTGATGGAGTCGAAGGGTATGCTGAGATGTTTTTATGAATCTGTTGATCCAAAAGTTATGGAAAAAATTTAAAAAGAGCTGAAGAAGTTCTTAAAGGTAACTTTTGCTTTTTATTCATATCCCTCTGCGTAGTTATCGGTATTCATTAAAACACTCTAAGCATTTTGATTATTTTTCAGCATAAAAAAGCAGCCCTAGAAGAACTCAATAAGTTCAAAAAGCAGAATGCCGCCTTTGAAGATTTTTTAGCTGTGTCAAATGTAAAGCTGATATCTCAGATGATGGAATTCTTTTTAACTGTGGACACAATAGCTGTGTATATTGCAGCAGCATGAGTCATCTTGTCATTGTTGTAATGCACAAATTCAAAAATGTCTACCACTTCATTTTTAAAAATATGAATATTTTTTGCGTTTTTCAGTTGTATACTTTTTTAAATAAATTGTTTCATAAAGAAATTTTTTTAAGATGTTAAAAATAATAATGCAAATTTAAAAGCTGGTTTTTCACTGTTGAAATTACTCTAATCTGATAAAAGTACATCTTTTGCTTGCACTGAAATTTATTTCTTTACCAAACAAATTGTAACTAAAATTGACAAGAAAATATTCAGAGATGTTTTTACAGTTTTGTTTTTTCAATACTTCATTAAAATTTTTGTAAATTTTTATTTAATTATTCTATTTTAAAAAAACGAGTGAATCCGAAATCGCTTGCTTTTTATAGCATAAAAAATGAATAATTCTGTGTTTTTGCACGCAAATGATGCTAACTGCTGGAAAGTTTTCACCAACTATTGTTAATCAATAAAGTTAAAAAGTTCTCAAAAGTATCGCTCTACTTGCTTAAACTGAAAACTGTATTTCTCGTTTATTTTTCTAACTGAATAATTAAAATATCACAAGCAAATATGTTTTGAAACAAATCTTCATTATTCAATACCCCCCCCTGTAAAAACCTTGTAAAAATGTTCACTTGCAAATAAGCAAGAGAATGTTTGCTGCAGTTTTCTTTACCCTTGCTTCAAAGAGAAAAGAAAAACAATGGCACACTTAAAGACTCTTTTTAAAACATTTTTTCTTGCGACGAAAGCACTCATTTGACACGGGATGTTTTTTATGTTAATAGATTTTATTGTTAAATTTATTGAATTAAATAATTAAAATAAAAATAAACATTTCTAAAAACTATTATAAACATTTTCTAAAAAACTAACCTTTAAAACTGTTGCAATGATGAATCCATTTCGAGCTTGTTTGGAATGCATCCAAGGCCCAAGCTTCTCCGCAACAGAATCATATGCCCATCTTCGAGAAGAAGTACATTGTGTTAAATTAGATACAAATTTTATGGGTTTGTAGTTGTTATTTATTGATTTTATATATGTTATTGTTTTATTATTCTTTAGGAAATGAAGTAGTTTTATTAAAAGCTGGTACAAGGATATGTGGAGCTGGGGGTGCACTTGCAACAGCCCCAATTGTACAAAATAAAGCATATTTTCAAGTTACAATTCAACAATCAGGTTCGTATATGTTTATTTATGATTAATAGATTATAACTGGAATAAGATTTGCTAAAATTCATTTATATCTAAAATATCACGTTTATTGATAGTTTATTCGTATTTTTTTCAACTTTTTTAAGAAAAATGAAAGGTTAAAAAACAAGTGTCAGTTGTTGTTGTTGGTAAAAGAAAAAAAGAGGAAAGAGAAGGAAATGAAATATGATAAGTTTGAGAGGTTGAAAGATAATCTTGAGGGTGTACTTCCGGATACCTATGCTCTTAAAAAACTTACATAAGAACGTTCAGAGATAACTGATGGATTTTAGCTCAAAACATATTCAAACTATTTAATAAGATCTGTGCAAATTTTTTGTTACATCTAACCAAAAGTTTTATCATTAGCTTAATCAAGCAGCTCACGATATCGTCTACTACTTACAGCTAAAAATCATTTTTACCCGTTTTTGGAATAATATTTTGATGAACCTTTTGAAAAATATGCAAATTATTTCTTTAAAGTAGTAAACGATGTCGTATTTGTTAAAGCATTTCTGGGTGTTAAAATCTTCAGAAATCTTATTGAATAAATAGCTAGGAAATTGCTTAAAATACTTTTTAGCTAAAACTGTTATCTCTTTTCTATCCTTAATAACTCATTTACTCTCTAGGAATCTGGGGAATCGGAGTTGCAACCCGATCTGCTGATCTATCAAAAGCTCCTGTCGTTGAAAATGCATATATGTTACATCATGATGGAAGAGTTTTATCAAATGGTGAAGAAGTTGGAACAATTACAACACCAATGAATGAAGGAGATTCTATTGTAAGCATTTTTTAAATCTAACTGTCATAAACAAAAACAACTGCATCCTACCAAATCATAATTGCCATTTCAGGGAATTGCATTTGATCATATAGATTTAAAATTTTATAAGGGCGAAGAAGAACTACCAATTACAATACCAAATATTCGTGGACAAGTATATCCTTGTGCATTTGTGGATGATAATGCAATATTAGATTTTAAATTTCGTACATTTGATTTACATCCTCCCCTTGGTTATGAAGAAATTATGCTTGAACAGACTTTGTTGTAATTGTTTTTTGCTTGCTTTGTTTTTGATCGTTGCTATGCCATATATGATTGAACTGTACTGTATCAACTGTAATGAGGGAAATTTGTATAAATAAAGTTTTATTTTTAAACTGAACAGACTTTTGTGCATTTGATGAAAAAACAATTTTAAAAAAACTTAAACAATTATTTAATACTTTAGCCATTTTTTCTACTCCAACAAATCCATCCATGTTTTAATAACTAAATTTTTGATTAACTGTGCCTTCAAATAACATATATGCTTTGACAAAATTTGTCTGGCTAAAAATTAAATTTGTTTTTTTAGAGTATCAGTTTTAATTAATTCCATTTTTGGTGACGATTTTCAAAAAAGGGCTTATTAGATTTTTAGCTTCTTCAATGTTTTTCCACTTTTTACTTTTAAAAACTGTTTTGCGTTTTGCAATTGCCTATAAAAGAGTTTTACAGTAACTCTTCTTCTCTTCCTGCACTTCGTCATTTAGATTTAAGCGATAATCATTTCACTGAATTGAATCATACTGTTATGGGCGTAAATGAACATTTGAATACCTTAATGCTTCATCAATCTCAACTTACAACAATTGGCGATTGTGCATTTTGTGGTTTTAGCAATCTTACAAAATTATATCTTTTCCTCAATCGACATTTATCTTTTATCAATGAAAATGCATTTGGATATGCCGCCAAAAATAATGCTACTACACCAAAAATTGAATCATTTTCCCTTGAATACTGTAATTTATCAATTATTCCTGAAAAACTTTTAAATTGGCTTAAAGTTAAAGAAAAAAAAGAATTTTACAGTACCCCACTTGTTGCTTTGATGCACCGCAGTTAAACTTTAAGTGCACTTGTTGTATCAAAAATAAATTTACGTCAAAAAAAACGTGTATGTTGTACAAGCTATTTTAATCAAAAAGCTTTTTAGCAAACATTAAACTGGATTTTCTTTATCGTCAACTTTTTTATGTTTTAGTCATTTCACTGATCTCCACTTGAGTTTGCATAAAAAGCAAAACAAAAGCTTTTGCAACTTTTTGTTACTTCATTAATTTTTTTGCAAAAAAAGAGCTTAATGAACAAATGTGATCCTTGACTTAAACACAAATATCACATCAAGATTTATTTGAATGTAATTTATTTCTCTATACTTTTTATACGAATAAAACAAGCGAAACAGTTGTGTGCGTGCAAAAATGAACACTGCAACAAAAATGTTAAAAAACCTTTCTTGTTTTTTATCTCGCTTTATCTCTTTGTTTAACGTGAACTTGGGGGCGTTCATTTCAAATCACTCTCATTTATTTTTATTCATTCATTTCTTCTTTCAGCAACAAAAGCATGTCATCAACATTGCTGCCAGGCAAGGATGACTGTTAACCTTCCAAAAAAACAGTTGTTTTATCAAAAAAAAAGAAAATGTGCTTTATTTTTGGCAGCTTTGAAAGAAAAAGAGAAAAATGTTTTTTTATCCCAAAAAAATTAAAGAAATAACAAAAAATAAAGGCTTATTCATTCATTCTTTCAAACACGAGAAACGACGACAACGACGAACGATTAATTAATGAACATGTTTTATCTTTGATTAATTTTTTGTTTTAAAACATTAACGAAAAAAGAGGCGGTTTTTTATTGGCGGAATTTGTAAGAAAAACAAAAAGGTAATTAATTTTTTTTTGGATTTTTATTAGCGTGTTTAAAAAGGTGGAGGACAAAGTTTACTAGCTTTGAGCTTGTAGAGGAGTGGATTTAAACGTGATAGATTTTCTGTGCCAAAATTCAACTTTTCTTATCTACCTGAATTTTTAGTGAGGTTCAAAATGTTGGACTCATTTCATAATCGGTATTTTGCATGTTTTGTCTAGAACATTTTTTAAATCATTGCTATTAACTGAAAGCTGTTTTACACTTGTTGATGTTTACATGAAGCTGAATCAGGATACGCTAAGCTATAATTTTATAGTGTACATCCCATAATGTTCTATGAAAAATCTTTTTGTTGAAATTCATTAAACGCTCAAATCTGATACCTTTGTCTTATGTCTTGAAATTTAAACTGAGACAGAGTTTGACGGTCTTAACATGTACATCGAGTAGATTTAAACGTGTTACAATTTTCGGCACAAAAATTTAATTTTCTTTTGCATTCTCGAAAGACACAAAATTTTGGACACTTTTTGAAATCTGTATAATACAAATGCAGGTTTTAAAACATTCTTTTACGCCATAGCAATGACCATTGGTTTCAACGGAAAGGTCTTTTAGCATAATTACGTTTTCCAGGTCCTTGAATAAGATAAATAAAATTGTACAATTTTCTAGTTAAAATTTTATTTTTTTAATGACCCAAGATTTTTGAGGATATAACTGTATTAAAAATTTTTCGTTTAATATTTGATATCTCTAAACTTAAACTGAGGCACGCTTTGATTTCTTTTAATAACTAATAATCAAGTTTTTTAAAATTAAAACTGTCTTTTTTAATTTCCTCATCCTTTCTTCTAGGATAAAAAGCTATGCCAAGCATATTATCCCATCTTGCAGCTGCATCTGGTGCATTAACAACGTTTATTACAATAAAATTTTGGCAAATTATTAGTCCTATTGTTATTCGATATGAAACTGCGTTGGGTAGGTTTTTTCTTTTTAACTGATAAACAGTTGTCCGAGACTGTAACAACAAAATAATATTTTTTGTTTCCCACCAATTTCACATTCACATGAAAAAAAAACAAATAAATGACGACATCGTATAACAATAATAATAAAAATAATATTAACTGAAACCATTTTTATTTATTTTTATTTGAACGCAATTTTTATTCAAAAGCATTAAAAAACATTCGATGACTTTGTTTTTTTTAAAGAAGGAAGAATTCAACATAACAAATTTTGCGGTGATGGTGAAAGAAACTGGGTGCATGCATCCTTCCTTTTTGTTTTTCAATTTTTCAACTTTGATGCTTGAAAAAAAGAAAAAGTAAATTTTAGAGAGGAGTGTATTTTTGCGCATACTTGAAAATTAAAATTGTTTTTTAACTGACACATTTATTTTTTCTGCTTTCAACAATAAAAGCTTTTAAAACTTAAACTGATTGAGATAAATAATATTCATCAATATTTACTTTTTCAGCAATATTATTAGTTGTATTTATGTATGCTTATGTGCAATGCCTAATAAAATATCATCAGCCATTAATGAAGGCTCAAAAGTTATATCAATATGATATGATGAGATCACTGCATTTTGAAACACCACAATTTATTCAAATGGGTTTCAAAGATTTGGATATTGGAAAAGGTTGGTTTTGATTTGGATTTTTTGAAACTACTGTATGATTTCGTAGTAAGCTAATGTTTATTTGTTGAGGTTAAATTTTAAAAATGAATGACAGATTTTGGGTTCAAAGCTTTAAGGTAACAAATGAACTAATAAGCTCACATAGAACTGAAAAATTGTTACATTTTGGAATAAATTTGTCTTAAACCTGCAGCAAGGAAAACATATTCTCTTCTTTTGTAGCTCTATCATTTTTCATGTAAAAAAATTCATTTCAACTGAATACATTAATTAATTATCAAGTAACCCATCTTCAGATCAATGTTGGCATTTAAAGCATAAATGTTTTGCATATTGTGCAAATCAAGGCCATCGTGAATATATGGAAGATCGAATGCACTATATGCATGATCCAGCAAATAATAATTTATCAATTTTTAGTATCTTTGATGGACATGGCGGAAAAGTATGTAGATTTTTATTGTCAAAAACTGTTCTAATTATTTCACCTTTAGTTTGTATCAGAATACTTGGAAGAACATTTTTCACGAAACATCCGACATCGAATTCTTTTTGGTATTCCATCTAGAAGGCTCAGTATTTCAAAAGCAACAAATGAACCCTTTCAAGCTGTTAAAGAGGTAGCTTTTAAAAAGCTTAAATAAAACTGACAAAAATCATAAAAGCTTTTTTTAAACTAGAAATTAAATAAATATGGATACTCATTTTTAGGCAATTGTAAAAGAAGTTCATAAAATTGATGATGAAATTGGACGACTTAATCCACGGAAGACTTCATTCACAGGATCAACATTAATTTCAGCAATTTTGGAGCACAATCGATTTTTAACTGTTGTAAATGTTGGAGATTCAAGAGCTGTAGGATGTGATCATCGTGGAAAAGCTGTTGTTTTATCGAAGGATCATAAACCGAGTGATGTAAGTTTTTGCAAACTTTGAGATTAAACTGGCTGTTAAGAAGTTAGAAAAATTCATAGTTGTTTGACATTCCTTTGGCTTGTGAATTAGCTTTTCAATTTAAAGCTAACTTTTGTAACTGATATTAGAATACATTTTATGATAGCAAAATTTTAAAAAAACTGATAAAACAATTTCTAGTTTGTTTTTATTTAACTGAAACTTTTCTTTACACATGGATATTCTTTAAATTTGCCCTAAAGATACAAGAAAACAATTTTATGAACATTTTCATAGAAATTCAATGTTTGCTTAAACATCCCTTTCGTTCAATTATTTTCCTTAAACGTTGAAGTGGTGATAAAACTTAAAATCTAAACTAGAGTTTTTTAAAGTGTCAACCACGTTTGAAAACTGTTTGTATTAAATTTCTATTACTGTGTTTTGATTCTTTTCTCAACTGTTTCTCTTTTGTTAATGACTTTATTGCTGCCTTTTGAATGTAAAAAAACAAATCTCAATAGCTTCTTGAGACAATTTTTTATTCCTCGTCATAGAAAAAAAATGAAACATGTATTTTTTGGGGCTTCAAAATTGCGTTTTCTTTTTCTTGTATAAATAATCAAAGAACAAATTATGCAATATTTTCTTTACTCCTGGTTTTTTTTGTTATGAATGCTAATCGTTGTCTTTGGATCTCAGGGGTTCTGGCCATGGGAAAAAGAGCTGATGATAGAAACGTTTTTAAACTGATTTGAGTGTTTTGCAAAATGTGTTTAAATTTTTGGTGAATTGTAAAAAGTAATTTATCAAAATTTTAAAACTGAGCAGGTTTAATATGCTGTATCTACCATTTCAGGATCTTTTATATAGTTTTTAAGATAACTGATTGATTCAATTAATCAGTTATCTTAAAAGATGTTTAGTTAAAACTCTATGGTACAACCCGTTATTGTTGCATGACATTTTTTTCACGTTTTACTTAATAACTGAACATATTTAAGTTTCGCCATCAATAAATTTGTTAAATCGGCAAAAAACTTTTTTGAAACGTGTTCTATCATTTTTCTCTTTTCCCTTCTCTCATTGACATCATTATTATCCAATAACTATTTAAATATTGCAACAAACTAAAGTTTCAAAAACATGCAAAAAAACAACAAAATTTCAATAATGACGAAAGTAGAAGAAGGGGGAAGAAGCTTAATCGTGACATGATGCTCCTACTACCCCCTTTTGCTCCTTCTTGAGATGAAGCAAGCCAAAAAAGAAAAATACACATTTTTGAGGTTTAATCTTTCTTTTTTTGCGCTCTCATTTGTTTTACTTTTTTTCGCATTTAAAAAATGCAGCAAGAAGGAAGGGGTGAAGAACAGATAGATAAAAAATGGAAAATGAGAAAATGCATGCCTTAAGAGAAAAGAAAACATATAAGAATCTTTGCTTTTTTATATTTAACGTGTTATTTTTTTCTCGGAAATTTTCTGCTGCAGCAATACTTTTTTTTGCAGTTAGTAGTGCCATGGGTTGTTTTTAATAAGCAATTTTTTCTTCTTCTGAAACTTCTAAAGCATTTTTTAATGTAGTCAGTTAGTCAGTCAATTAGCTTTTGGTAGTTGAAAGGCTAATAATCAAGCTCTTGTAAAAACACACTTTGATGGGAGCTCTACAATCAAGTTTTTTTATAAAAGCAATTTTCAGGCAAGTGAAAGGCAGAGAATTGAATCGGCTGGTGGATTTATTGAAAATTACGGTGTTGATCGTGTTCAAGGTGTATTAGCTGTTTCACGGTAAGAATCATTTTTTTGAAGGATTAACTGATAAAGTATTCGAAAAGACAATAAACAAAAAACTGATGAGCAATGCTAAGTTGCTATTTCTTAAGAAAAGTTCTTATATTTTTTAAAAACTGGATTGCTATCATTTCTGACAAGTAGATGAACTATACAAAAAACTGTTAAAAGCAATATATTTTATGTAAAAGCTCTTATCTAACTGCATTTAACTATTAAACTTTTGTCTTTAAACTGTTCCCATCAAACTTAACTTTTGTCTTATCTCTTTTTGGCATTGTTCGGTTGGCTATAGACATCATTTCTATCTTCTTTCGCACCTTTTGAAGTAAATACTTAAAAAACTGGGAAGAATATTGTTTGCAACTTTAACTTGATTTTTGTAATACATGGGAGCGATTTTATCGCTCATGAAATTTAAAAAAGCTATAACAAAACAAGTAGTAACAAACTGTTGAACGGAAAGTTTCTTGTTTACCAAGTTTCTGTGATTAAACTGATATTAAAAAAGGACACGAAGATCGTCTTTTTCTTCTTTAAGATTTATTAGCTTAACTGAAAGCTTTCTTCAAAGCAGATTTATGAAAAATATATATTATTAGAATTTTTTATCTACTAAACTGATGAGAAAAATGAAGAAGTTTGAAAAAAACTGTAGTTGTGATTTGTTTTTAAAAGGCTAAAACTGGTGTTTCATAGCTATAACCTTTTTCATCCTTGCGAATGACTTTAAACAATCCCCAAACCTATTTTTTCTTCTTAAATTATTTCAGCCGTTTTTTGTTTTTTTTATTTAAGACTGACTTTTTGCATTTTAAGATGCCGAAAAGACTCTTATTTAATAGTGTTCATCGCTTGCTAAACAATCACTTGTCAAAAAATGATTTTTTGCTATCTTATCTTTCTTAAAATGTTTCCCCTCAAAATGCAACTCAAGTACATTCAAAAAGTCAAAAAACTGGCATTCCCCGCTTTTACCCCTTCGAAATACATACATGTAGGCCTACATCGATATACATGCATTCGATTATTATCAAATTTTTACATTAGAATGATGCCCTCCTTCTTCTTTTCCTCTCCCCTTTAAGAAGATGATGATGATGCCTTTCCCGTAAATAAACTCAAGTACATAACAGCGGCAAGCAAGCGAGCAAAAAACGCAACGAAGATTTGATTAGAAAAAATTTTAAGGAAATTTTTAAAAATCGCTCCTTTCTGTTTTTCAGAGGTGGCCTTCAAAAAAAATATATAAATAACATAAAAAAGGGAAAGAAGCTTCTGTCTCTGCTAATATTTATCTTTTTATACTATTTTTTTTGAGCAGCAAAAAATAAAATTGTTTTTTTTTCATATAACTGTGAGTATTTATTAAAAATTGAGAGAAAGAGATATTTCAAAGTTTATTGAAACTTCTTTTTTTCTTTATGTGTCTTTTACGTTTTTATCTTTAAAATTTATAAACGGAAGTGTTTTAAGGAAAGATTTTTTTTTAGTTTCTCAAAGAAGGAACTCTCTCTTCTTTGTTTTTTTTACAATGGCAATTTTAGTTTGTAATTTTGTGTCTGAAGTGGATGGTTAGTAAAAAACATTCAATGACATAATTGTTTTTTTTTGTTTTTTAGTCGTAGCGTTTTGACTCTTTTTGTTACTTCTTATTTTTTTAAAAATCTTAGTAAATAATTTGTAAACAGCTTATTACTGCTTTAAAACTGCAGATTGTTAGTATTGATTATCATATCTCTATTTCATTTTTAACTGTCTTGGGGCTCCTATTGTTTTCTTTTAGGTTGTTGTTTACTACTGCTGTAATCACTTGTGCCACTAATCTACTTTTTTTAAAAAAAATAATGTTTTGTTTGACTGTAATTTCTTAAATCTTAAAAACTGGTCCTTTATATTATAACTTCTTTGCCTCTATTTTTTAATCTTTAACTGACTATTCCGTGCCACTTCTTTTTCCTCTTGCAACTTGTTTACTACGGTAATCGCTGCTACGCAAAAAGTTGTTGAGCAAAAAGCTTCATCGCAAATTCTTTTAAAAGATAAGTAAAAAGTTCAAAAAGCGTTTTTAAATTAGGTTTATTTTCTTTTTTTCGCAGAAAATATTCTCTTTTTCTATAAAAGTGATAAACTCGTGATGAAGAAGCTGCATAGTAAAAAAATAAACTTTTTTATAATCGTTAATCTCGTCATTGCTCTTCTTTGTGATATTTTGCAGCAGTGTTTTTTTGCTGCAAACCCTCAATTTTAGTATTTTTTAAACTGATTGTGTTTAACATGTTGTTAAAATTTATTACTTTTAATAAGAGTTACAATTTTTGTGATTTTCTTACACTAATTTACAAGCTGTATTTAAGCGTACCACGACTTGATTAAATAAGACCACAAAGCTTAGGTTTTTTGCTTAATTTTTTGCGTGCTTTTTTGGAATGTCTATTTTAATTTCAATCGAGCTTTAACTGATTTTTTCTTTTAACTGTTAACATGTCGTAAAAAAAGCTTTTAATTATAGCTTTACGATTAGTACAAAATTTCTTTAACTGGATTTTCATTAATATTGTGCAGATTAAGTAACTGCGTGTCCATTTTTAAAAGCCTAATAAACATTTCTTACAAAATAACTATATCCTAACTTTTACTTGTATGTATCACGGAAGTACTCACAGCTATTGTCGTTTCATCATTTTCGTCTGTCTATTTTTTTAAAATCGTACTTTTAAGACGTTTTTTTGTTACATAATTTTATTTTTAATTCTTAAATTTTTATATACGCTATCAAAAAACAAAGAAGGAAAGAAATGGGATGTCCATTAGCTTTCTTTTGCTTACTTACTTATTTTTTCTATGTCTCTTTATTATTATTATCCTATCCCCTTCAAGATGAATGTCATCGAGAGCCAGCTCGCAAGTGAGAATTGGAAGAAAATTCTTGGAAGCAAAAATCAGCGCTGCTTTGGCTTCTTCCGGATTAAAATTATTAGATAGAAGAAGACGGCAAGGGAAAAAGTAGTAGTATCAAATGTTGTCGTCTTTTTTTTTCTATGTGTTACAACTGCCCCCATTTTTTAAAAAAAAAACTTATTATTATTGTTTTTTTGCTTTGTTTTTTTAAATTTGTTTGTTGTTTTTTAATATACTTGTGTTTCTGAAAACTGAAGGTATCTTAAGACGCCGTAAAAACTTGTTGTTGTCTGTTTTTTGCTTTAAATTCTTCTGAAAATTACATTTCCTGATTATCGAGACACTATTTTAGTTGCCATTTGTTTTAGCTGCTGTTGTTAGATTGATTTTTAACTGTATATATCTCTCTATTTATCTGCCCATCCACAAGATTGCCATCCCTCATCCTTAAAACAACATCACATGTCTCTTTAACCTTTTAAAGACGAAAACTGCTTCTTTAAAGGCACTTGTCCTTGTTTAATGTATAAAACAAAAAAAATTACTCAACTTTTTAATCTTTTTCCTTTTCTTTTTTTCAAATTTTCGATGACTATAGGAAATAAAATTATCTTCTTTCCTTTCTCTTGCCGTCTTCATCTTTCTTATAGATAGATGGATGCTTGAAATAACCTCTCTTGAGTTTCTATAAAAAAAACTGACAAAAGATAATGATAATTTACTTTTTTTTTGTCTTTTAACTTTTTTTATTGCGTAAATAAAATCTTTGAAAAAAGTCATGTAAAAACATTTTTTTTGCTCTTCTTTTTTTCATCATCAGCTCTTTTTTTTCCATATTTATATTTTAAAAAAAACCTCTCATGTCTTTAGATGTTCATGATGATGATGATGATGATGATGAGGTTCTTAAGCAAAAACGAAAGGAGAGTAGTTTTTTGCCTTGCCAAAGATTGCTCTTCACTTTTTTTGTCGTCAGCAGAATAAGGGCGTTGAGAGATTGATATATATTAATCTAACATTTAAAAAATAAAATACGTAAAATGAAGCAAACGCAAAAACGCAAGAAAAAAGTAAAGTGGCATTCAATTACATAGAAAAAAAGCACGAATCTGTTTTTGTGGTTTAGGCATATTTTTTGAGAACTAAAAACTGATTGTGGGATGCTTGTTTGTGTCACTAAGTGGTTTCATATCATATCTGTCTTTAGAGGGAAATGAGGGAAGAATGTGAGTAATGATGAAATTTGTAACTACAACTTGTTAACCAAAAGTAAATCGTGTAAATTTGAGCTTTTAAAAAAAGTGAAAATTTGCTATCTGAAAAACGTTTTAATTTATCATTTTTGACGGCGTAGAATATGGTAGCGTTCGAGCTAATGTTGGGATACTGATTAAACATATTTGACGATGTATATTTGTTGGGTACTTATTTAGACAAAAAACATTTGTTAAAATAGTTCATAGAATCAAAAGCGCTGACTTACATTTTTTTAAAAAACTAATACTTTTCGTTTTTCATTTGTTTATAGAGAGAGAGTAAAAATGTCTTGAATCAACAATTTTTTCTCATTTTGGATTTATTTGATAAACAAGAAAATGAATAACTATTTTTTTCAAAATCGTTTTAATTTTGACTGCGTTTTCTTTTTTAAGAAATTATATTAATTTTTGAAAACTGATCTCACATTTACGAAAATGTTCATTGGTACTTTTTAATCAGACATCTTTTTGACATATTACTTTTTCATACTTTTAGAGAATATAGCTGTCTTATGAAGTGATCTGATCTTTATTTTTTCATAAACACTGTTGAAGGATAATTTTCGCAATAAATTTATTTACATTCATTTTTAAATAAAATTTATTAAAAACTTTTGATTAGTTTGTTATTTGCGTAAAAACTGGTTGTGTTCACTTTTTTTAGAAATAAAATTAAGTTTGAGGCTTAGTAAAACTGATTTGACTGCTTCACAAAATTTAAGCATCTGAGAAATTTTCAAATTTTTATACATGTCCAAGTGTGTACCGAAAATTCCCTAAATTTATTACTTTACTGTTTTTTTTTCTTTCAATTAAAACTGAATAATCACTTTTTTGTTTTTCATTAAACTTAACTTCAATAACTATTGTTTTTAAATTTATTCATTTTTTCAGTGCATTTGGTGATACACATCTAAAACGGGAAGACGTAATAACTGCACATCCAGATATTGTTCGAGTGGATTTAACTCAACGACCCTTGAAATATCTTATTGTTGCATCAGACGGTCTTTTTGACGTTTTTGGCAACCAAGAAGCTGTTGATTTTGCAAATCAATATTTGAAGGTTACTGGTGCAGCTAAATGGACAAAGCTAGCTGGTGCATTCTGTACTGAAGCTTTAGCTCGTGGTTCTGAAGATAACGTCTCAGTTTTAATTATTAAATTAATGCTATAAAATTATTTTACGAAAAGAAATGCCATTCTTCTAATTTACTGATATTCTTCTTTTATTGCCTTTCAAAATATATTTTTTTTGATCTCATCTCTTCCCCTCTCATATACGCTTTAAAAAATGACATCATTATGTCAGTTTATTGAATCTCTTCCTCTTGAAGACAATCTGCTAGAAGATGAAATATTTTCAAATTTAACAATTCTCTCACGAAATGTTCATCAAGATTCTGTTTCAAAATTAAATCGAATTACCTATGCTTATATTGCACCTGTAATTATTACGGTTGGAGTTATTGGTGATATTCTTACGGTAGCTACCCTTACACATCCCCTTCTACGTCGCAGTAGTATTGTATATACTTATTTAACGCTACTTGCTATGACCGATTTGGTAAATTAATTTTATAAAAACTGTGATCATTCAAATAATAAAATTATTTTTAGTTAACTCATATATCTGTTATTCCAATGATTTTGTGGTTACTTGATTGGAGGCTTTGCTCAAAATCTAGTGCAATATATTATGCTCATATTGGCTTTCCACTGGTAAGTTACTTTTTTTTTAAAAAGGAGTTTAAACTGGTCATTATAGCAAATTTTTTAAAAACGGCTGGACATAAATGTCTGATAGATTTTTTAAACTGTAATTTTGCGTTTAGCTCGTGAAACAGTGTTTCATGAATTTGGAAATTTAATAAACTGGGAAAAACATTTGTTGAAAGAAATTTTTGAACGAAACTTTTAGGCTTTCACAAAAAAAGATCAAATTTATTGCAATTCAATATCAAAAAATATAAATTTTAAAAACTGATTTGCTTTCTTTGAGTTAAAAATACTGTCAAATATTTATAAACTGTTTAGCACTACAATTTCTTTAGTAACACTAAGATAATATTTATTATTAAACTGTTTAGTTATACAAAATCATTTGGTAGCATAAAGATTACATTCAGACTTAAACTGGAAGTTGGTAAAAAATAAAATAACATTTTAGTTTGATTAAACATAGCTATAAAACAAAAATCAAAGCACATTTTTTATAAGATTTGAACTGCAAAGACGTTGCTATAACTGCTTTTACTGGCTTGTTGAAGTATAAACACAACAAAATGAGTGCTTCAAAAAAGAAGAAAAAATCGCTCTCGCTTAATGATGATAAAACAGACTTTAAACGATAAAAAATTTTTAATTATTTTTTTAATTTTACGCTGCATCAAAAAAAACAGTAAGAAATTTAATATTTAACTATCGGTTTCTTTAATAATAAAGCTATGCTATGTTAATATTAATGGTATTTTTAGGCCAACGCATTAATGGGTGCCTCCGTATGGATTGTTGTATTCTTAACATTAAGTCAATACATGGCTGTCTGCCATCCATTCAATCATGGATTCTTTAAAAAACGAAAAATGTGTTTTTGGCTTTTCGCTGCTGCTTATATCTTTAATTTTGGAATCTATGCTCCATGGTCAACAAAGAAAAATGTTCATTTAGTAAGTTATATTGGGTTTGATTGTTTAAGTTTGAAAAGTTAAAAACTGCCAAATAACGCACAATGGAAGTGATACATCTATATGCTCGTAATTTCTTTGTCAATTTTAATCTCCAAAAATTTATTTCAGCTTCCTGATGACCTTCTACAATGCCCATATTTAATTTGTGATCGAAAAAAAGAGCCCTGGTTTCAAATCTATGAATGGATAAGAGAATTTTGGACTCGTGTATTTCCATTTTTGTTAATTGCATATTTTAATTTACAAATTTTAATGACTTATCGAAGCACAAAACGTGATCGACTACGTCGTCTTGCATCATCACAAACAAAACGAGGGATTACAGAAAAAAGTGAACAAGTAAGATTTTATGTTTTTTAACTGTTGTAGTAGTCGGAGTAGGTGTTGATGAAACACATATTTAGTTCCATATTTTTTATTATTTTAACTGGCAGCAATAGTTGCTAATGTCGATGTGTTGCTTAATGATTGCTTTTTTAGGAAGAGCGACGACTATTCTTTTTATTATTTGCAATTATTATTGTATTCTTTTTGTGCACGATTCCGGCAGCACCTTTAACAATCTTTGTTGCAGATTATCGATCAAAAAATTTAACATTTCAGGTAAGAAATTTTATTGTTAACTGTGTTACTTTAGCTTTAATTGTGAGCATTAAAGAAATTGTGCTTAACTAGAAAAAAGAAATCAAAAAAACAGCTAATTTATTCAAATTTGTAGAACATAAAACTATAACAAAATTTGTTTTTTTCATATCTTTAAATTTTAATCCCATGACATTTGCACGCTTTTGGTATAAGTTTACAAGAAAATTTTTATAGCGTTATATGAGAGAGCGAGGGAGATGAGATGCAATATATATGTTTTGAAAGGCAATAAAATAATAATATCTGCAAATTAGGATAATGGCATTTCTTTTCGTAAATAATAATTATAGCATTAATTTAATAATTAAAACTGAGACGTTATCTTCAGAACCCCGAGCTAAAGCTTCAGTACAAAATGCACCAGCTAGCTTTGTCCATTTAGCTGCACCAGTAACCTTCAAATATTGATTTGCAAAACGTTAAAATGATTAGAAATATATATTAGGCAAATGTGTTGGATCAATTTGAAAAAATTTTAACTGGCGATTGAATGCGCTTTTGTTGAACTGCAAATTGTGTGACGGCAATGCCAGCGATAGACATCGCGTCTGCGTCAATTTTGTGAAAGGATCAAAGGAGCCGCATATTCAGTTAGTTAAGGTCGTGATAAAATCGACAAAACTGAATTTAAGCAAACAGTCTTCGAAAATGTTAAAATTGAAACATTGAAATAATCGTTATTACCACATTAATTAATAAACCTTAATTTTCAGATAATTCGTGCAATCGTGAACTTACTGGAATTTACAAAATTTGCTCTAAATTTCTATTTTTATTGCCTGATCAATCCAGATATTCGCCGAATTTCATGGAATATAATTCAATGCCGAAAGCTAAGTAAACCAGCACGCGTCAAAGGACAACCCGTGAATCCCATTTCTATTTATACTCGTTCAACAAAATCAACAGTTCGTGCGATGCATGGTGATTCTTCAAGACGCTCTTCGCGGCATGATGAATATCGTCGTGGCTCCCTTGGGTCACATATGAGAACTCGATCTGCAAGTGTGTTAACAAATTTTATGAATAATGATAATGTTGTATATGATCAGCTACAAGTTATTAAAGAAACTGATAGCTATATTTCCAAAGAACTAACAAGTACAAATTCATCCCCTAATTCTTCCCCGACACGATTAGGTGATAATTTAAGACGTGTTTCAATTGGTGGTGCTGTAAGGGTTTAATTAATTTTTTTTAAAAATAATGTGTAAATTTTGGGTATTTCGTGTTCTTTGTATGTTCATTAATGCTCATTTGTTTAATTTATTAATGTTTTTACTTTCAACGAACGAAAAAAAGAGATATGTGCAAAACTGAAACAGAAATTTGAATAAAATATTTAAAAACGAATTTATGTGACACATTTTACTACACAACTGCAAAAAAGAAAATTTTTATAGCAAAAAAGTTTATACTAAAAACGAATTTCTCAAAAATAATTTTCGATGGTTGCGAAACACATATTTTTCTTCTCTGGTTTTCTTTTGCTCTTTTTTACAGCCGTAAAAGATGTTTCAAAATAGAGCTATTTTGTACTTGATTTGTTGCATTTTATCTTTATTTACATCAATTTTCGATTTTGTTTGCCGGCAATCTTTTGTTTCGAAAAAAAGACAATTTCACATTTTGAAAAGTGTGAAAGTGTTTTTTTGAATATTTTATTATTTTTGACCAATAAAATTTTTTTGAATATAATACAATATGTGATATTTACATTATCGTCTTCAACAATTTCAACATCTCTGAGATGACATTAAATAAAAAAGAAAAAATGAATAAAATTTGTTTCACATTGTTATAATAAATATACAATTAAATGTATCCTTCAATTATTATATGCTTACAAAAAAAAGTATTTCACAAGATCGTTTTTCAAAGGATGAAGCACATTTTTGCCCCTCTTGATTTTACAGTCATATTTTCAAAGAACTAACAAGTACAAATTCATCGCCTAATTCTTCCCCGACAAGATTAGGTGATAATTCAAGACGAGTTTCAATTGGTGGTGTTGTAAGGGTTTAATTAAACTTTTTTTAATAAATAATGTGCAAATTGGAAACATCCATGGGTATTTTGAATGTGTGTTTTTTGACGCTCATTTTTTAGTTTATTTTTTATGTTTTAAACTTTAACGAACGAAAAAAAAGGTATGTACAAAGCTGAAACAAAAATTTGAATAAAATATTTAAAAACAAACTGTGTAATTAATTTTACTACACAACTGTCAAAAGACTAATTTTTATTGCAAAAAAGTTTTTACTAAAAGCGAATTTCTTAAAAATGATTTTCAATGGTTGTGAAACACATTTTTGTCTCTTCTTTTTTCGATTTTTTAAGCCGCAAAAAAAATTGTTTCGAAATGGTGCAACTTTGTTTTTTTCTTTATATCGCAAAGATTTGTTGCTCTTTAAAAAACAAATGTCTGGGGATGATGATTCACTTTACTTGCATCTATTTTCGATTTTGTTCGTCGGCAAACTTTTGTTGCAGAATAAAAGACAATTTAACATTCTTTTTTGAATATTTTATTATTTTCAACCTTTGGATTTATAAAATGTTTTTGAATATAGGACAATAGGTGGCACTTACAGCAACATTTTCAACCAATTTATGAACGGTAAAACAGACATTAAATAAAAAAGAAAAAAATGGATAAAATTTGTTTCACATTGTTGTAAAAATATATAATTAAACGTATCCTTCAATTATTAGGTGTTAACAAAAAAAAGTATTTCACAAAATCGTTTTTCAAAGAATGAAGCATATTTTTGGCTCTCTCGATATTACAGTTTTATTTCAGAAGTGTTAGCAAGTAGAAATTCTTCCTCGACAAGATTAGGTGATAAAATAAGACGAGTTTTATTTGGTGGTGCTGTGGGTTGAAAAAACATTTTTATTAATAGTGATGATATCGGGTTCTTTGTGTGTATGAACCATCTATTGATGCTGTTCTTTTAATTTATTTTTTATGTTTTTACTTTCAATGAACGAAAGAAAGATATGTACAAAATTGTAACAAAAATTTGAATAAAATATTTAAAAACAAATTGTATACTCTGTAAACTAAAACTGCCAACAGACATGAATATTTTTTGTAAAAAGTGTTCATTACATAAAAGCAAATTTTCATTGGTTGTAAAAGATATTTTTTTCTTTTGACGTCTTTTCACTTTTTTATCCATTCAACAAAATAATGCTTTAAAAGAGAACCATCTATCGTGCCAGCTTGTTGCTCTTTCAACACAAAAAAAAGTGTCTTGGGGTGATGATGATTCATCTTGTTTACATCAACTTTCAACTTTGTTTGTCTGCACTATGGGCGCAGTTGATTTTCAAAAAGTGGGCAATTTTGCGTTTGAAGGAGCTTTAAAATTCACATTTTGTAAAAGTGTTCTTTTTTTGAATATTTTATTATTTTCCACCCTCAAAATGCTTTTTGAGATTTTTTTATAACTCTTTGAACGTAATAAAAAATGTGATAATTATAGCAATTTTTTCAAAGAATTCAAAAAATTTACAACATTAAATAAAAAAGAAAAAATGGAATAAATTTTGTTTCACATCGTTGAAAAAATATGTCCTAAACTAAACGCTATAATTAAATTTTTTTTATTAAAAGTCCATTTCACAAATATGTTTTTCAAAAGTTGTGAAGAAACACATACATTTTTCTTCTTTTGCTTTTTCATTTTGCCTTCCATTCCAGAAGAATGTTTTTTCACAGCGCCTTGTTGCTCTTTTCATCAAAAAAGAAGTGTCTTGCGGTGGTGGTGATTCATCGTTTTTACAGCGACTTTCAATTTTGTTCGTCTGCACTACGGACACATTTGTTTTTCAAAAAAGGGGCACTTTCGCGTTTGAATGAGCTTAAAAATTTTCATTTTGTAATTATGTTCTTTTTTGAATATTTCATAATTTCACAATTAAAGATTTTTATCCTGCGTTGTAAAAAGATAACATAACATCTGCCATTTACAATGGCAAAACTCAATTTGCTTCAAAATTCCAACATTAATTAAAAGTTGAAATTTGATTAATAACAAATTGCAAAATACTGCATTAACAAACATTCAAAAACTATCAAAGACATTAATTTACTGAAAATACATTTTACATCGTTATTTTCCTACATTTTGAAAGACATTTTTTCTTCTCTTGCTTTTGGGCTTTCTTGTAACTGCAAAAAATATTTCAAACACAGCCTTTTTATTGCTGCCATCTCCTCGCAACGACTTGGTTTTCTTTCAAAGAAGTGTGTGATGACTCACCTTGTTTACAACAGCTTTTAATCTTCATCATCGATATGGTTCTTTTTTTGAGAAAATAGGCAATTTTACATTTGAAAAAAAGTCTAAAATCCTATTTTTTGATTGTTATATTATTTGAATATTCTAAAACTTTTTTATCTGGAAAAAAATATTTTATGATTACATATACATTTTCCAAATACAACAGCACGTGAGCTATTTACAGTAATACGTTGATGTTAGAATAGCAAGTCCACATTAAAATAAGAAAAAGTTTAATAAAATTTGTAACACATTGTTGTAAAAAGTATGTAATTTAAGATGTGATCTTTTGCTAAACGCATTTCACAGAATTGTTTTTCAAGTTTTTTGAAGCAAATTTTTTCTTCTGCTGCTTTTCCTCTCTTTTTTGCAGTCGTAAAAATAAGGATGGACGGGGGCCCGGGGCTTTTAAAAAGCCCCGAGCCCCAAGGCGCCGGCCCCAGGGCCGGGGCCGGGCTGGGGCCGAGAATATCAACTCGGGGCCGGGCCGGGGCTTTTTGTTGGGCCCCGATCGGCCCCAGATTTCTATCTTTGCTATATAAATCAACCCACAATTTTCAAAAAATGTTTAATCAATGAAAGATAAACATTTTAAAACAATAAATAATGGCAAAAATTATATTAAAAAGCTTCATGCTGTATATTGTAATCTATTACTGTAGTGCTTGAGCTTTAAAACTGTAAGAAATCACTGAAATTTCGCAATGTGTTACAGTTTTTGTTCAGCTTAAGCTTAATTATTCTGTAATACGATACCGTTTAAATGTATTGAGTTTCTGCTCATAATATTTTTAGAAATAAAAAATTTTTTTATTTAAGATTTTTTTTCTCGGGCTTTTTGAAAAGCCCCAGGCCCCAAGGCCCTGGCCCTGGGGCCGGGGCCGAAGCAAAAAATCGGGGCTGAGGCCGGGCCGGGGCCTGAAAATTTCGGCCCCCGTCCATCCTTACGGTAAAAAAAGCGTTTCAAAATAATGCCCTTTTGTTCTAACCTTTCTTTTCACGACGATGTGTTGTCTTTTCAAAAAAGAAGGTGTCTGGTCTGTCTAGTAGCGATTAATCATTGTTTTCACATCTATTTTCAAAGCTCATCGGCAGTATGAACAACTAAAAAGAAAAAAAGATGGCAGTTGTTTTTTTGTTGCTTTTGGAGAAAAAAAAACATAATCTGTAACATTAGATTTAACTATCATTTAAAATCTTACTTTTAATTTTGAATATTTTGTTTTATTGGTTTATTTTTAGTAAAAACTTATGTCAGCATTTACTTCTGAATTCAACCATAACTATAAGTTTTTAAACTATAATGTTTAACCTGTGATGTTGAAACTTGCTCAACATTATTTATTAAGAAAATCAACACAAAATTCTATCACTTTTATCATTATATCAATTAAATGAAATTTTGCATTATGAAATCTGTAGTAATGACAGTACTGTAAGAAATTTAGCCATAAACGTAACATGTTAAAACAACAGACTCTCAAACTGGATAAAAATTGTTTTTAAATTATATAAAAAATACAAATATTTTCAAAAAGCGTTAAACAAATTTTTCTTCAATGTTGTCATTTTGTTCATTTTGCATCCCAAAGACTTGTTGCCCTTTCAAAAAAAAATGTGTTTGGCGATGATGACTTTTTCTTGCATCTTTTTTCAATTTTGTTTATCGGCAAAAAGGGTCTTATTTTAGTACATTCGAAAAAGCAGAAAAAGAAGCATTTTTTGGAATATTTTATGATTTTTTGCTTATAAATCCTTTTTCTAAGGATTTCGTTATAAGTTTCTGAATATAAAGAAACCTGTGGCATTTACAGCAATATTTTTAAATACCACATTGGGATGTTTCCGCAATCAGTTTTAAATAAAAAAAGTAACAACTGAATAAATCTCTCATTGTTGTAAAAACATATAGTAAACTGTATGCTTTAATTAATACAATTTTCTTAAAAATTCATTTCACAAAATTGTCAAGCAAATTTGTATCTTCACTTTTTACTTAAAAGATATTTCTATATTTTTTATACAAAAATTTCATGCATTTAAATTTTAGTTATTTATCAGTCAATAAATGTTAACTATATCCAACGTTAGTCAATGAGGAAAAACACCCATTTGTAGTTATAAATCATTAACATACTTGACATTTTTACCCTTCAAATTTTTTTAAAATTGCGGCCGGATTATATCGGCTAATAACAGGTTAATTTAAAAACAGATGCCCGAACCTTAAAAATAAAGCCATTTTGTTCATGCTTTCTTTCACAAAAAAGCTGTTGCCCTTTCAATAAAAAGTTGTTTCATAATGATGGTTTTTACCTGCATTATTTTTCAATTTTGTATGTCAGAACTCAAGCTTATAAAGCCGCGAACTTTTGAAAGCTCGCGGAAATGGATAAAAAGCTCGCGCAATAGATATGAAAATGTTGACAAATCATATCAGATCTCGTGTCTGGAATATTTTGGGACCCATTGGAGGTCATTAAAGTCATCCCCAATTGATCTAACTTATTTGTGTTCACATTAGGTCAAAATTTTTAAAGCTCGCGGAATTGGGGATGACTTTAATGACCCCCAATGGGCCCCAAAATCTTTCGGCCACGAGGTCTGATATGATTTGATCTCATTTTCATATCAAATCCGCGAGCTTTTTATTGTTTTCCGCGAGCTTCCAAAAGTTCGCGGCTTTATAAGCATGAGTTCAGCAATATGATCTCATTTTTGTTTCTGAAAAAAGGCAATTTTACATTTAAAAAAAGAGTAATAGTGTTTTTATTCGAATATTCTGTAGTTTTTTAATTTTAAATAAAAATCTTTTTGTCATTTTTATTATAAATTTTCAAATATAACAAATTCTTGACCAGTTGCAGTAAATGGACAAGTTTTGAAAAGACATTTAATAAAATATAAAAAAAGTGAATGAAATGTTTAAAAACAAATTGCAAAATACTGTTATAGCAAACATTCAAAAACTGTCAAAAAATATGAATTTACTAAAAACACATTTAACAATTATGTTATTTTCCTACACGTGTATACACTGTGAAAGACATTTGCGTCTCTCTTGTTTTCTTTTGCTCTTTTTCAACCACAAAAATATGTTCCGAAATAGCGCAACTTTGTATTTAAATATTTTCTTTCTATCACAAAGACGCGTTGCTCTTTCAAAAAAAGATGTCTGATGATGATGGTTCACTTTGCTTGCGTCTTTTTATCAAATATAAAGCAAAAAAAGAGTCGAAAATTACGTTGAATAGTGTTTTTTTTTTTGAATAATTTATTATTTTTTACTTCCAAAATTTTTTTGAGATCTTCTTTATAAGTTTTTGAATTTAACAAAACATGTGATGAAAAAAATACAGTATTTTCAACCAAGACAGAAATCAAACATCAACGTTAAATAAAAAAATACAGCTGAACGAAAAGCATATCCTTAATATTTTATCAGAAATATCAAGAATACTTTGTGCTCTAAATGAAAAATGTTTTTACTGATAGCACATTTCATAAAATTTATTTTTATTAATTGGGAAACACATTTTTTTCTCTTGCTTTTCGCTTTTTTACAGCCAAAAAAGTTGTGAAAAAAACACTGTGTAGTAACATTTTATCTCCGCATTCTTTTTGCAACGATTTTTTATTTTTTCAAAGATGTGTCTGGTGGTGATGGTTCAACTTGTGTGCACTGTTCATTACAACATATACACATTTTTTCCGAAAAACGTCGATTTTGCATTTAAAAACCCCATGTGAAATCTCGTTATTTGACCGTGTTTTTTTTTAATATTTCATAGTTTTTTGATCTGAAGAAAATCTTTAGACATTCTTGAATATATAAAAACGTAAGCCATTTATTTTATTAAAGAGTATAAAATTCCATTAAAGAAAATACAATATTAAATAAAATTTTAAAAAACTGATTTAACTTTTATCATATTGTTGTAAAAAATATCTAACTAAACACGCATTCAATAGAATTTTCTTATTGAAATACATTTTCCTTCTATTGTTTTTTTTTTCGGTTTTGTGGTGATGATTCATCTTGTTTACATCAATTTTTAATTTTGTTCGTCTACACTATGACCCCATTTTAATTCAAGCAATGGTACAAATTCGAGTTTTTTTGGAAGCTGTAATAATTCTGTTTATTACGACGGGATATCGAGAAGGCATTATTCATGTTTTAAAATTACTAATGATATAACGGGCCTCACTAAACCTGGATTAGTGTTGTTCATTTCCCGTACCATTTTTTGAAAAGAAAAAACAACAAGATATGTCGGCGATGTATTTTGAAAGAAAAAAGAATAGTTGTTTCATAATCATCATTGCTCAGTCTTTTATAAACGACATAAAACTCGGTTGTTCATAAAAAATTGTCATAAATTTGAAAAAAAGCAAAAAATTAAATTTTTAATCATTGTATCAAAATATACAAATGTTTTATATATAATTTTAATATTGTGTACAAAAACCCAGAGATTTCGCGGACCATCCAAATGAGGTACAAGAAGCAAATGCCGTTCCAGTGATAAAAAAACCGAGGTTACAAGTAAGCATAGCTGAAGTTCCCAAAGGATAAAAGTTATTATTAGGCGAGCCTCCATTGTAGCTTATTTGGCCATTTGCAACCGGTGGAAATGGTCCACAAGAACCTAAAATATGCAAATGTAAATATTATGCAAATTTTTTACCGAAAAATTTTTAACCCTGAAACATTGTTTGTAAACTTACCACCGATTCCAGGACCTGATGATACACAAGGTTCAAATTGTGGAGGATTAAACTTTCCGCCGACACATGTGAGTTGAGTTGGACCCTTAGGGCTATACACTGAAAAAAAAGTTCGCCCAAATGTGGCGAAAAATAGCCAAATTTCGGCAAAAGTTTTAACCAATTAACCCCCCTAACCATTCTTTTTTTGCCGTTTTGTGTGGCGAAAAATAAACCCGATTGTGGCTAACATTTTAGCCAAAATATGGTTTTGTTTTTGCCGAAATTTTGCAGTACATTGACGAAACCTCGGGATGTGAAATACGTAGGAAAAACTTCGGGTGTGATTATTTTTGATATACTGTATGCTCCTTGAGCCCCCATATTCTTCCCTCTCATCGTTTGTCCCCGTACTACATCAATAAATATAATAATAAACGATTTATCAAAACAAATATAACGATAAACAATACAAAAAAGCAAAAACAATATGAAAAATTACAAACATTACATTGACGAGGGTTCCAGAGTTAATTGAAGAGGTGTTGATATTGTTGATGACGGTTGGCGGCTTTTCTGACCAAGTTGACGAGTTAAAAGAGAGGTTGATGGAACATTTGAATCAATATCATCTCTTCTTCAACTGACGGTTGTTGTTGTACACTGCTGTAAGATAAAGTGCTATTAGTAAATGTTATAAGAAAAACAAAAGACAAACTTAACTTGGAATTGTAGCAACATTCGATATACCATGAAAAGCAGCGATTTCCATGATTCTTTTGACGACGGCCATTGTGATAATCAGTTGTATCCTGTGAAAAAGGTTCATCTAATTAGTAAAGCGACTTAAAAAAATAATAACTTACAGTTCTTTTGATGAGAAGCAACCATTCCACGTTCGAAAGCTGGATCATTCCATAATTGTCGAAGCCAGGTATATCGAATTGCGCTAGAAAGAAGGATATAGGATATATATGTTAAAAAGTTGTAAAGTAAAGCATGCCTTTGTGGTTGTCGAAGTATATGCTGCTACTATTCCATCCATTGAAGAAAAAGAAAGGTTATGATGAGGTAATTGACGAAGCAGGCAGAGTAACTGCAGGTGTATTTGATTGACAAAAAAGAGATATCGAAGCAGCAGTTGAAAAAGGAGTTGCAGCATTTGATGAGGCTAAAAATGAGACAAGTAGTAAATATAATAGTAGTAACAATGAAAAGTTATTGTTATTAAAGATAGGAACAAAAAAGCGCGAGTAAAAAACAGAATTTTTTTACTGTTAATCACATTTACCAGTAATAGCTATAAAAATATTAATAATAATTACTAGTAAAAAAAGAATAATAGTAAATAATAACAATAGTAGTTATTTAAAAAGAATCAATAATAAACACACGTAAAAATGGGATATTTTTATTTTACCACTAATCACAATTACAAGTAAAAGTGATTAATCAACATTAATAATAATTACTAGTAATAATGTTTAACAATAAATAATAATAATTATTAATATTAAAAAAATTAATTAAAAAAAGAGAGAGCAAAAAAAGACGCGCGTAAAAAATGGAAGAGACTGGCTGCTGTAAAAAAAGCCCGCGCCAAAAAAGGAACGACACACAGCAGCAACAGCTGCTGCGTTGGCTGCGTGTTAGATTTTTTGCGGGTGCGTAGAACATTCGTTTGTATTCGAAAATGTTCGTTTGTTTTTGAAAGATCTTTGTTGTTGCTGTTTGTTTTTTTCTTCTTTGCTGTTGATAATTGATCGCATTTACTTTATTATTTTGTTTTTTAAGATTCCTACTTTCGAGCTATCAACATATTATGTCTGCTAATGATAAAAAAAGATTATCTTGTGGTAATGGTGATGATCCTCGTCTACCGCTGCAATACGTAAGTTTTTTTTCTTTAGTACTAAATATATGTGTTAAATTTTAGAATGTCTCTCCGTCAACATGTGGGATAGTTGAATATGGTAATCCTCGCCAACCAGCGGTTGCACTAAAACCTATGCATTGTGCTTCAACTATAGCAGAATCAGCTACTACAATTATTGGAGATCTTACAACACCACCTGTATTTGCTACCAATCAGCCTTCAACTTTTTCATCGACTAATGCTACAGTTAATGGTACATCTCGTGAGTTTTTTTTCTAAGGGTAGTTGTGGTTCTGCAAGATCCCCAAGACATTGAACTCTAGGGTGGAGCATTAGACTTTTCAAAAAAATGGGATTGAAGGCTTGAAGCGGCTAACCTACCGATGCCGTTGCTTATTTTTTTGTTTTAGTTTAAATTAATAACCTAATAATACATGTTTTTTACAGATGCATCAACGGATGATGTTCCTTTCCTCGACAAAGGTGGATTTGAAGCTTGGATCGAACATCACTATCTTGAAAGAAACTTCGTCAACTGGAATATCGTTTTTGATCTTTGCAAGACTCATCATCAACATAAGCGTTACTTTAACAGCTACTTCAATGGTCAGGAATATTCAAAAGGATGGGAATGTGATTATGATGAATCATTTTTTACATTAATGGATCATTTAAATCTTGATATTACGACAATCAACGCTGGTGGCGAAATAATGTATCATGTTCATGTAAGTTAGCTTTTTGTTAATTTTACAGACTGTAGTAATGTTTAAATTTTTTCAGCAATCTTCGTCAAATTTATCACTACAACCTGATGATGATAATCCTCGTCAACCAGTTGCAGCACTTGAAAATGTTCCTCCTGGTGCCACTGTTGATGAACCTGACAACAAATCAGCTGCTGGAATTCCGTCAACTCTACCACCGTCAATTCGTTTGTGATGTACTCGTCTATATTATTTCAATTGTTTGTTTGTTTGTTTGTTTTTATTTATCTCTTTTCAATACTCGAATAAATATTCATCGTCATTTCCTTGTAATTTTAAGGGGATTTTGAATACACATTTCTTTGTATTTTTAAAGGGATTTTTTAATGCATAAAACAAAAAAAATCACATCCGAAGTTTTTGTTTTTTGTTTACAAATCGCCAAAGTTTGTTTAATGTTTTTTTCTAAACAAAACTGCTTTAACTGTTAGTGTTTTTGAAGAAAAAACTTATAATAACTCTTACAAAAGCTTTTATAAGCAACTACTAAAAAGTCAAATTTTTAATTTACCAATATCAAAAAAGGCTAAAAATGTTTTTGCCGTTTCTCAAATTTTGCCAATTTTTTTGCCTTTTCAACGAGGATTTGGCAAAAAATTAGCCACAAAACGGCAAAGATTCGCCCAAAAAAAAGTGGCGAAACGCGTTTGCTTTTTTTTGGTAAAAGTTTTTTTTCAGTGTAGCCTTGATTACAAGTAAGCGTAGCAATGGTACCTTGATCGAATGGACCATAAACAGAACCACTTGAATAAGTTACTTTACCATTCAAAGGGGTAAAGGGACTCATGCTACATACGGTACTTCGATCGACTTGGCCAATGATGATGGTGACACAGAAAAAAGTGATAACAATAAATTTAGCAATCATAATGTTTTTAGAAATGAAAATGCTGATGTTGTGTACATCCCAACTAATGAGACCTTTATAGGCTTCAATCTCATTTTTAAACACACAAAAATATTTACGGATTTTGCAAAATTTATATTTAAAAACATTTATTCAGCTGTTTGATGTTTGCTTTATCATTAAACGATTCGTTATGAAAATATTTTTTTATTCTTAATAGATCTTTTTATTTGGAGGATAACGTGTGTGTACAACAAAAAGGATATTGAACACATGAACAATAAAAACACTAATTATGTGTTTCAATAATAATGATAAAAAAGATCACCTAAAATCGAATTAAAATGAATTTTAAAAAAGGATAAAATAAAATCAATTTGACAGTAAACAACAAAGCTTAAAGATCGAAGATTTTTATCACAAACGTATAGGCGAGAATCGGTGTGTTAGTGAGTGGGGATTTACATCTACGAAAAACGTATGAGTATTTGGTATTAAAATGTAGATACAAAAATGGCAATGATGAGAAATTTAGCCCCATCTTCCGGAGTGGGCCATTTTGAAAAGTTATGGCGCTTTGAATGTGAGATCCAAAAAAGAATGAAAAAATTGATGTAAATTTTCAGGGAATAAAAAACGAGAGTGAAAATGAAAAAAGATGAAAATGAGTGTGGATGAAAAAACAAAGAGAATAAAAATGATTTGCATGAAATTTAGTTTCACTGTAAGCAGTGTATTAGCAGGAAAGGTTCAAGCGGGAAAGAATGTTACAATAGAAAGTAGGTAAAGGAGATAATATCGAGTAACGTGTAATGTGGTTTGATAAATTTTAGTAGATTTGAGAATGCCAAAACTGATAATTATAAAATTAGTCATGGTATTTTGTTAAACATGTGCTACAATTATGTATTTATTAACGATATATTACATTAAAAAGGTTTTTAAGTTGTTGACTAAATAGCTAATATTGACAGCATGAGCAAGTATTTAAACAGCGATAGTTGCGGATTATTTCTGAGAAAGATGCAATAGTTTAAGGATGCCAAGTAGTGAGTATAGCAAAGAAAATAGGCACTAATGTAAATGTTGTGGATATAAGACGACTATAACTAAAATATTTTGGATGCCCACCAAAAAAGAGGTGAATCTGCTGTTTTTCACTCATTTCAAATTTCTTTTCAAATTTTCTTGAATTTATTGTTTTTTACTCATAGATAAATGCTTTGAGTGAATTTTATTAGATTCACAATATTTTAAATTATATTACTCATTTACTTAGTCACTTAGTCACTTATAATTTGAGTGAAAAAAGTGATTATTTTTTTCACTCAGATCTTTTCTGAGTGAATTTTTTAATTATTTTTTTCACTCAGCTTTTTTCTGAGTGAATTTTTTAATTATTTTTTTCACTCAGCTTTTTTTTGAGTGAATTTTTCAATTATTTTTTTCACTCAGATTTTTTTCTGAGTGTATTGCCTTGACTGAGATTCGAACTTTTGACTTTTGCTTGAAAGTCAAACGTCAAAACCACTTAGACATTGCGCCAAACGTTTTTGTGTTTCTTTTTTGTCTCTTGTCAAACAAAGGAATTTCAACACGCGCGCAGAAAAAAGAAAAGAAGCAACAAAAGAAAATTACTCGCGTTCTTTTCTCACACTTTTTTTAACACAATTTTTTTTTATTCAATCAATAAAAATGTAACAATAAATTTCAATAAAATGTACAACAAAAGTAAATTTAAAAAATTATTTTCATATTCATTGTTCTCCATCTTCTTCCATTTCTGCAGTTGTATTTGCAGTTGTATTTGCTGTTGTATCTGCTGTTGTATCCATTTCTGCTGTTGTATTAACATTATCTTCCATAGTTTCAGAATTATAAAACGCATTTTTTCTCAAAATCGAGCAAATACCGTAACCTTGTTCAACTCGATTTTTTTCAAAATGATCGTATGGACTTGATACTTTGCAAATATGATCTTAATAACCAAAAAACAAGTTTGGAAGGGTTTTTGGGAATGTAACACTTCTGTAAAGCTCGTGGGACAAGATTGAAAATAGCGAAAAATCGAAAAAACCTCAAATTTTAGCTGTTTTTATGAGATAACTTTTAAAACTGATTTTTCCCCCGCATAGACACAGTCGGACCTTTTTAAGCATGTGAAAATACATATGTTTATGAAAAAAGGAATGAAAAAAATCACCGGCTTGGTGCAATTGAACAGCCCTACTCGATTTTGAAAAAAAATGCGTTATAAGAAGCTACCAAATTTTTTATTTCTTCATTTCCATTAGCATGGATGTGACGATAATATTTTGATTCATTTAAAAAATGTTTTGTAACTAAAGCAAAATGGGTCAAAAAGATTATATAAAAAGTTCTGGAAAAATGTTTAGCTTACTATTAAAAGATGTGTTGTAAATCAACATATTTCCATAATCCTTTGCTAATTTTGCAATATGATGAAAAGTTTCAAGCTTCCACCTTGTAGCTACTGGGCATTTTTTGCTTTTTGCATATTCCAATAAATGTTGTTCTTTTCCAGTTTCTGGTGCATTTGGTAAATATAAATATGCTTTGATTCCTGTTTCTGGCACATGGTCAGGAATTTTATCTACAATATATTTAAACTTTATTAGAGTGACAATCAAAATTGCAAGATTTTTAAGATCTGAAAAGTATCTTTCCACCGGAGTTGAAAAGCAAGCTGGTTATCCATTATTTAAGGTTTGTCAATCAAAAACAATATATAAATTGATATTTTATTTTAGCAACCACCAAACGTCGAAGAATTTCCAAATATTATTGATCCAAAAGAATTTAATGTTAAAAAGCATGATGAACTTTGCAAAGTTGTTAGTCCAATAATTTTAAATCAAGATTACGAAGAACTTTTTAATCTTCCACAATTTATTAAAGAAAACTATAAGCCTGAACCTTTCAAAGATTTGTTGAAACGTATTTCTGAAAAAGTTGTTTCACAAAAAATTAATATTACTATTCCTGAAGATAATGATAATGAACTTATGGAAGCATTCCTTCAAAAAATCAAAAAACCTTGGGATCTCAATCAACCAGAATCCTCTGAAGCTGCTTCTAATGCTCCACAAGAAAGAAAGCGAAAACCAACAGCCAAAACAACAGCAAAAACTCCACCTTCCAACAAAAGAGCAAAAAAGAAGTAAATACTATTTGAGAATAATTTTTTTATTTTACTTTTGTTGTACATTTTATTGAAATTTATTGTTACATTTTTATTGATTGAATAATAAAAATTATGTTAAAAAAAAGTGAGAGAAAAGAACGCGAGTAATTTTCTTTTGTTGCTTCTTTTCTTTTTTCGTCGCGCGTGTTGAAATTCCTTTGTTTGACAAGAGTCAAAAAAGAAACACAAAAACGTTTGGCGCAATGTCTAAGTGGTTTTGACGTTTGACTTTCAAGCAAAAGTCAAAAGTTCGAATCTCAGTCAAGGCAAATCACTCAGAAAAAAGCTGAGTGAAAAAAATAATTAAAAAAATCACTCAAAAAAAAGCTGAGTGAAAAAAATAATTGAAAAAATCACTCAGATAGTAGCTGAGTGAAAAAAGCAACTGAAAAAATCACTCAGAAAGTAGCTGAGTGAAAAAAATGATAACTTTTTTCACTCTATTAGTGACTAAGTAAATGAGTAATACAATTTAAAAATTTAGTGAATCTGATAAATTTCACTCAGATCAGTTTACTAAAAATTACTGATGAGTGAAAACTACTAAAAACAAGGTTTTCAAAAATTGTATGAGTGAAAAACAGCAGATTCACCTCTTTTTTGGTGGGCATCCAAAATATTTTAGTTATAGGCGTCTTATATAGATGCTTAATATGAGTAAGAATAAAAACCGTGAAATGTTCGAAACCCGGCTTTAGCCGGGGTTTCGCTTGTCCTCCAACTAAAGCGAGAATGTAACATTCTTCGTTCGTTCGTGTCTTTTTATTATTCATTCACAAAAAAGAGAATAAAAAACATTAAATTTGCATAAAAAATCATTTCACTTTTTTTTCAATTGATTTGGTGGACCACCCCGAAGGGGTGGGGCACCGCTAGTATTCAATTAAATGAGAGAGTGTAAAATGTGACAAGCCTTTTTTTCTTACAAAATTTACATATATTTATCTAAAAAATGGGAATTTAAATTCAGCATGTTTGAGGATAAAACTTTTTTGGTTAATAAAAAATATGTAATTTCTTTTATTTTAAAACTAATTTTTAAATTCACAAAATATTCAAAAAGAAAATTGATCCGCGTTGATTTTTAACGCCCTGTCAAAATGTTTGTTTTGTCATTTTCGAAACTACTCTGTGTCGTAATTTTATATGCACTAAGAAAAAGCGGGGACGAAAAAACCTCACCGGTAATGCATCTGTGATGAATTCATCACAGATAGTGACGCTTTAGTGATGAATTCATCACCGGTGAGAGTTTTTTCATCACTGACAGTGATGCGCGGGTGACGAATGCATCACGGCTTTTTCTCAGTGCGTGGCTGCGATCAAAAATGTCAATGACAGTCGCTCTTTCGAAACACAAATATGTTTTAAGGCGGAGATGAAATCATTTATGCTTGACTTTTGTTTACCAATAATTTTTAAAAGCTAAATAAAGGTGTACCACAACACCAGATTCTAATGGCGTCGATCATTATGGACTGTATCTTTTTCTGTGCTATTAAAGAATCAGTATAATAGTATAGATATTGATTTTTTTAAAAATAAAAATTTTATGTAAGTGTCAAGACATAAGTTTTTTCGTGAAAAAAAAAGGACACATTTTTGTTTGCGTCAGGCCTGAGAAAAGCGGCCGAAAATTCGTCGGCCCGGCCGCGGCTGGCCGCATATTTTTCAAAAAATTTTTAAAAACTTAAATATGTGTTTTTTCAATGATCGACGAAATTTTTGATAAAAATGAACGAAATTGTATACCCAAAAAGGCTAAAAACACATAATTCTATTAAAGAACGGTGCAAAAGTCGATTTTAACCAGACTCAAAAACTGATTTGGGAGCTCATTTCTTTAACAAAAATAAAAAAGCGGCCGGCCAAAAATATATCGGCCGGCCGCATTTCTCAGCCCTGGTTTGCGTTCTTTTCTCTTTTGTTAATTTCACCCAAATGTTGTTGAAGGCACTAGGGATTTTTTTTCTTTCCTTAAATGAAGATGCAGCATTTTTACATTTATTTTTGAATTTTTTATATTTTTAGATAGATTCAATACGGTGGCATTTTGAAACAGTCGAAAAATAAAAATCGTCTTTTTTCAAAAATTTTACCTTACATGTTTAATAAAAAATATATTTTGTGTTATCAATTTTTTAAACACAACATTTAGACACAGACACTAATTCTACTACTTGAAATATGGTGGGGGCGTTATTAATTGAAAACTTTAATTGGGTAGAAAAATTTTTTTATATTTTTAGATAGATTCAATACGGCTTTTATCTTTTTTTATTTTTGCAGCTTACAGAAATTTAACTATTTGCACTCATCATATATATTTTAGTGTTCACTAAATAATCAAGCAAATAGAATAATATTCTTCAATCAACTATTAATACTATGAAATGCAAACAAACTAAACCGTAACAACAAATTTTTTATTAAAACCATACAATCTAACAAAATAAAAAAAACAACTAAACAGATTTCACAATATCAATACCTTGTCCAACAACTAAATAATTTGAAGAATTATGAATCGAACAAATTGCAATTGGATCACCAACATTTGTGTTGACTGCTATAGTATCAAGAATCTTTAAATTTCCATCTTCTGTAATACCAAAATGAGAGATCACTGCTTGACAATCGGTTGAAATTGTAGCTAAAGTCCAATGATTTTCAGCAGATGAAAAGCAGACATCTAAAAAATATATTTATATTTAAACACAGATACTGTAGGAATATACAAACCTGTTATTGTAGAATAATGTGGATGAGAAGATTTCAGAACAATTGATTCAGTTTCGAAATCAACAAGCGCAAAATCACCTCCTTCATTTCCAACGGCACAAACATTCTTTGATAAATTTGGATCATCTAAATTTACAGCACATATAGCAGCAAGTCCAGAATCAAATGCTTCTATTGATTGAATGAATGAAGTATCAGAAGAGCCTGGTGCCCATGATATAGCTGTTACAATTCCAGATGTTGCTGCTGCATAGATTGTAAGTAAATCATTTGAAATTGCAAGCTTTGAAAATGTTGATGGCTCAGAATTTTGATGAGATAAAAGTTTTTCAAATTTTTGAGATAAAATATTAAAAGAAAATATATGAATTTGTCGAACTGAACATGCTGCAAAAATGTAGAGAATGTTGTCGTCTTCAAGAGATTGTCGAATTCTAATTGAAACATATCGAAAATCAGGTTTACATGACCATTGTCCAAGTGGATAAAGTGCTGAAAAAGTTGTTTATTATAAGACAGTAATCCAGTAGTCGAAAGTTTTTGTGAAAATAAAACCAGCACTCTGCGAAATCCAAATTTCGATTTTGAAATTAATTGCAAAATCAACGTTCAATTTTATTTTCAAAATAATTGGTTTCGATTTCGAAAACCCCTGATCAAAAGATTCAATCCTTCATAGCCCAAATCATAACAAAAACTCACAATTTTCACCACCTTTCCAAACTCGAATTTCCGATGTTCCGCCACAAGTTCCAATATATTCTGTACCATCTCTAGCCTTTGTTGCATCCAATGAATGTATACTTGATAAATGTGCTGATGAACGCCATCTAGGACAAAACCTTCCATTATCATCAATATTACATAGCAGAATTTCAGTATCAATTCCAACTGTAACAATTGCTCGGCCTTCATTTATCATTGCAATTCCATAGATATTTGATTGATGATAAGGTCCCTGTAAAAACAAAACTATATTAAAAGTGAAGATTTCAAATAAACTTACAACAACATATTGAATGTGTGATAAATCAATTCCAACAATTTTAAGCTCTCCTCGAACAATATGTTCATACCGTATCCCATTGAATTGTTTATTCTCATCAAATACGGGATATACATTACTAATACGATGTCCACCACCACATTCATAAACTGCAAGTGGGTTTGAAGATCGAAGAGGGAAGAATACAAATTCAGCTGCACGAAATCCCCAAATATAATGTTCATTTCCGACTTGAAGAAATGAAGCTGGTTTTTCTGCTGCTGTTGCATATGTATCTGTTACTTCATAAACATTATCTGCAAAAACAATTACTATAGCTTATCAAATAATCCCCGAAAGCTTACCCTTTGTTTTACAAATTGAACATTTTCCATCACGTGTTAAAACAAATAGTTCAGAATCAATTACAGTAATATCCATGACAGGTTCTTTCTTGAATGAAATTTTGAAAGAATATAGCTCTTTTGATAAATCATATTTATGAAAGATTGTGATATATCCAGTTGAAGTACCAAAAAGATATAAATCATCTACTGCAAATCCACATTTGAAAGGACCGCCACGTGGAATATATACAGATTTTTTAATCAACATGTTATTCTTCATCGAAAGTGATACCTAAAATTCATTCATTATAATTAAATATTTTATAAAACGCATTGGTATACTGCTTTTGAAGTATCCCAATATAGTATTAAAATCTTACCCCATTCCCGCTTTTTGCAATAACAAATAATTCATCATTTATAAAAAATTCACCGCCCAATACATCTTCAACAACCATAGTACAGTATTTCTTCGTTGCAGTTTCTATTAAAAATACTTTGTTATCACTTGCTGCAGCTAGATACTTTCCAGATTTTGAAAGCCTCAAAGAATCAAAACGAAGTTTTTGATTTTCAATAAATCTTTGAGCTACAGTATTGTCTGAAATAAAATATAAATGTTTTTGATCATCAATAATAAAATATGTTTCATCCAAAGTTTTGATAAATGTACGAACGACAAGATTATCTACGGCAGGAACTTGAAATTGTTGCCATTGTTTTTCTTTCATTTGTACAGTAACCAATGCACCAGTCATTGAAGAGGCAATCAGTAGTTGATCAATAATATTTAGATGAACAATTTTCCCAATGCTAACTTCATGCTTTTCAACAAGTTTTAGAGAAGAATCAATCCATTTCCAAACACAAATTGTATCACCAGCAGTAAAGATTGTTTCATTCGAAGAAATAGTAAGTGCACGAATTCTTGATTCATGTCCAAATCCAACGTTTAGCTCTTTGGCTGATTCAATATCAAATACACGAATACTTCGATCATCCCCAATTGAATATAGCTTGTGAGAGAAGATATCCATAGAAAAAATCATTCCCTTAAAAGAAAGGTGTTGTTATTTAATGAAAAACAAATATTGCACAAACCTCATGTCCAACATAACTTGTCAGTACATCAGCACTTTTAAAAGGTTTATGTCGATGAATACTACCTAATATACCACCAGCAAAAACTTCAATCTCTTCTACTTTATCACCTTGAATTATACCAGTAAAACTAAAACACAAAAAATAAAGCGTTTTCAAAATTAAAAAAATCCTCACATTGTACATTCTTCATTTAATTCAAAACTTTTTTCATCAACAATTGATCTATTTTCCGAGATTCTTAAAATATTCAATTTTTTTCTTGCAGTTAAAACAGCAACCTAAAAAAGGAGATACTGTAATACAAGTTGCATAATAACAATAAACTCTTACCGTTCCATCCTGCAAGCTTTTCACAGCAATTATATGATCGAAATGCTTTCCTGTAGCGATAATTTTCTTTTCTTTTATACAAAATAAAGCAATTCTATGATCACCAGTAACAATTAATCCTAAAAAAATATATAACATTAATAATGTATAAATGAAATTTTTCTGCTTTGACGTCAGTAATTATCAGTAATCAAAAACATTTATATTTTGTTACAAATGATACTGTAGCTCCAAAGTTTATTTAAAATCCAAAACTTCGTTTTGATTCTTTAAGACTGTTAAAATCTGAGAAGTATATCGCTGCAACAAGCGATAACAAAATATTTCTGATAGAAACAGAAACAAAAAAGTATTGTACTATTGTTGTTGAAGATGTGCTTGGTGGTGAATTTTTCATAAATTACGAAATTTTTGTTATTTCAAAAAACGAGATTGAAATAAGGTTTTAATTAATGCATTGGGATACTGTAACTGCAGTATATCAAGAGAAACTTGAAACAGTTTTAAGATTGCATTGTCCATAACAGATAACATTTTGATTAAAAAATCTGTACATATTCCTCGTGGTGGTCCTTTTAAATGTGGATTTGCAGCAGATGATTTACATCTTTTTGGTACTTCAACTGGATATATCACAATCTTTCATAAATATGATTTATCAAAAGAGCTATATTCTTTCAAAATTTCATCCAAGAAAGAGCCTGTCATCGATATTACTGTAATTAATTCTGAGCTTTTTGTTTTAACGCATGATGGAAAATGGAAGAACTTTGAAAAATTCTAATGACGTCAGATCTGAGGTCGTTATGAATAGCAAATACTGACCTTTAGGATGTACACAAATTTTATCAATAGTAATACCAGATTCTAATACTTTGAAAGCTTCTATGAATACCAGTGTATTTTTGCGTTTTTCAAATACTTCTAACAAATTTCCATTAGCTAAAAATCAGAATGTTGAAAGAAAAATTAAAGATTAGAACTACAACTTACATGAATAAATAACATTTTTACTTGAATCAAAAAATGAAGCAAATCTCGGGCAAACTGGTAGCAAGTTTTGATTCTGCATGTTTACACGTAATATCTGTTATGTGATTATGGTAGATATTTTTGGAATGAATAAAAATGATATGAGATTAATCATGTCAAAAGACACACATGCTTTAAAAGCAGCAGTTTTTCAAATTTGACCTTTTTTGTCTACAAATTGTTTACGTCCATTTTGCCAAAAACAAGAAGGATCTTTGAAATTTTTTTTGCTTGAAAGAAACAACATTTTGCTCTAGCTGCTGCTGAAATAAAAATAGAAATTTTGTTTTTTATAAATTTAAGTCCTGCCTCTTTTTTTGCTCAACATATATATAAACACGTACATACATTTCAAAAATGCAACAAACAACACTTCAAAATTTTTTTCGCATTCAAAGAATGTCAACAAAAATTGCAAGAAAATTTAATGTTATTGCTGAAGCTCCAAAAGTGAAAGTTCTTGCTGAAGATATTACAACATTACCAGTCGATGCAATTGTGAATGCTGCAAATTCAAGCTTACTTGGAGGTATGTTTTTTATAGCTGTTTTTTAAGCTTCTTTAATAATCTTTTTTGTAGGTGGTGGTGTTGATGGTGCTATTCATAGAGCTGCTGGCCGAGAATTGCTTGATGAATGTCGAACGCTAAATGGATGTAATACTGGTGAAGCAAAGATAACTGGGGCTTATAATATTAAAAATGTAAAAGGTTTGTTCTAGCTTGGTTTTTAATCTTTAATGCCAGTTGTTGTTTTTTCAGCTATTATTCATACTGTAGGTCCAAAAGCTTTTGATGGTGTTACTAAAGAAATTCAAGAAGATCTATATTATTGTTATATCAATTCTTTAACAGTTGCAACAGAAAATAATATGCGTACAATTGTAAGTATCTTTTTTATGCATAGTAGAAAAACTACGGACAATCTGTTTTTTGCAAGAGATGTTTTCCTAGCGTAACTGTCATCCAAAATTTTTATATCAGTTTAATTGTATTATTCCCATTCTAGGCATTTCCTGCAATTTCAACAGGTATTTATGGTTATCCAAAAGATGAAGCTGCTCTAGTTGCAACTCAAGCTGTCAAAGATTTTTTGAAAGATGAAAAGAATGCCGAAAAGGTTTGTTACTTTCTACCTTACTTCTCTTATCATTATTCAATTCCTTTTTTTAGATTGATGAAGTAATTTTTACTGTCTTTGGTGAAGAAGATGAAGAAATTTACAAAGAATTAGTTCCAAAAGTTTTCAAATGAATTCTCAAATCATCAACAACTACAGTGATCTTGGTGCTGTACTACTACAAATTTGCTGATCAAATATTATTATTTAATTTTTACGCGTAATTTTTTTTGATTTTTATACTTTGTTTGTATTTTTACATGAAAAAGATATTATAAAAGTTTAATAAGGTTTTTTTGACACTGAATCTTAACCTTCATTTTTGATTCTTCAATTTTTGAGTAAGTGTCATACTGTAGTTTTTTGTTAAAACGACTTACTTCGAAAAAGTTTTTAGAAACATTTTTATTGTTGTTGTAAATGTTTGACAATGACACTTTTTAAATAGGCGGTTCAACAAAAAAAGATAAAAACCCTGACCTATTTTTTATCCCTTCCTTTTTCTAAATGTGATAGATTGATTTCCTTTTTTCAAAAATAAAGTGAAGAAAATTGCGAATTTTTAAATTGCGTTTTTAAAAGATTTTAAAATCAATGTTTTCTCGAATTTTATTTGTGTTGTTGTTTTTGTTTTCACTTTTTCAACTTTCTGTTTCTGAAGTTGTTGAAGGTGGAATTAGTGCTGTAACTGTTCCAGAAGCAAAATGCACGTTTACTGTACATGAAGGTGGTCCAAATGGAAAAGAATTGACGGGTTTGTGGATTTTGAACTTAAACATAATTAAAAAAATTTAAAGTTAATTTTGAAATTGTTGTTTGAAGGTGTACTGTAGAATACATTTATGTTTTTCTAACTGTCAATCGTCAATTAATTTTTTTATTTTCTTAAAAATGATGTCAATCAAAAAAAACAGAGATGAGAGAAAAAAAGTGAGGATGTACGGTTTTGATGGAAACAAAAAAGAGAATGGCAAAGTGCTATTGTTTGTTTTTGTAGTTTTTTATAAATTAGTAGTAGTATTGAATTAATTATTGTAAAGATTACGGTGATCTTCTCGTGGCTATAGCTTTTAACAACTTTTTTGTTAGTTGACTTTTATAAATTTAAAGTTATTTAAAACACGTTGTTGTTAAAAAAATGATGAATATGATTTTTTTTGACCACCTGCAAAGTTACTGATTGATTAATTACCAGAATCTGCTTTTATCTTTCTCTCACTGTCAGTTTGTAAATTATTAACTTGCTTAAAGTTTTTCATATTCACATCAAATTCTGTTTTTATAAAAATTTTATTCGGAAATTTGAAATTAGATTTCAACAACTTCTTGGAATTCAAACCCATCAATATTTGTTTTATACATTCGATTTTAAGATTTTCAATTCGGATTTAAAAATTGTTACTTTTGATTTTTTAAGTTTTAATTTTCATAGAACCGTGTACAAATCCAGGGATAATACTTTAATTTGTAAAAAAATAAACAAATATAGTTTTACAGTTTTTACCAAATAACACTTTTCAGGTACTTCCCTCAACACTGAACTGTATTACAAAATAAAATGTGAAAAGCGAGAAGGTTACTGTCTTAAAGTTAGTAATTGTACCGTAACTGGACAAGGACAAAAACCATATCCTGTTATTGATGCCGTTGGTTGTACAAAAGAGCCAAGTCTCTTCCAACATGTTCAAGTAAATTTATCAAACAATTATTTTAAAACTATATTTTTAAAATTTATAATTACAGTATGAAGACGATTTTACTGCTGGAATTCATAATCCTGTACCAATTCGATTCCGAGGCACTCAATCTGGTGTGAAATTTCAATGTTCTACCGTACTTTCTCTAGCAGCTGAAAACACAAATGGAAAATGTGAACATCACCGTTGCATTGCAAATGAATACAGTAAAGAAGCAAATTTAAATGTACATGCGTAAAATGGAAAACATAAAGCTTTTAAATCTGGCTAAAAAATTTTTTTGAATGCTATTTATCCCAAATTCTTAATACTCTGTTTTGGCACTTTCTAAAAATGTTTTTAAAAAAGTTAATTATTTTGAATATTATTTTAAAAAAAGAGTCACATTTTGATGATAATTTCCCTTCATAACTCTATTTTTTGCTGTCAATTTAATATAAAAAGTTTTTCTGGTGTTCTTTTTTAAAAAATAAAGAAATTTCCTTTTTTTAATTAACATGTCTATCTAGACATTTTTAGATATGAGTACAAAAAAAAGTTTGTTATAAAATATTATAAAAAATTTTGAAGAAAGATTTTAAAAATGTTAAAAATAGCATAATTATTATGGCTACTGCCTTTCAGAATTATAAAGCAAAAATAATGAAAAAATTGTGCTTTTAAAAAAACACAAAAAAGTTGTTGGAAAGATGAAAATGACACAGATACATTTATCATACCCAAGAAAAAATGAGAACTTTTTTTAGAAATTCCAGACAGACACTGCTGCTAATAAAGGCTGCTTATTTTGAAATTAACTTTATATATTTTCTCTCATTCTCTCTCTTGCTATCCGAAAGAAAAAAAAACATAACTTTTTTTGATGAGAAAAAAGTAAGCGGACAAACTTGTGTAAATTCTCTGCCAAAAAAACAGTGTGCTTTTTATTCATATATACACGTGTGTTATCTGTTTTGGCTGTCGTCGTTCTTCATTCATTTTCGAGTTGTTCAAAAAAAATTTCCTTGTTCTTTTTCTTGTTCACTTTTTCTTTGTTGGTGGTAGAGAGAGAGATTTGTTTTTTCTCAATGTTATCGCCGTTGACTTTGCTGCTGCTACTTTTTTTTGTTGTCAGCACAAAAAATGAGAAGAGAATTTTGAGAGAAGAGGGTGAAAGACACCCGAGAAAGAAAGATGAACAGATTAAAAAAAAACTCTATCATCGGAAGACGGAAGGAAAAGAAATGTAGCTGCTGCTGTTGCTAACGACAATTGTATTTTACCCTTTTTTTCTGTCCCTCTCATTCATTTTTTCTGATTTTAAAAAAAAAGACCTGCCGACCTTACATTCATGGATGTATGTATTTGTGTGTATATATGCGCAACGAGGAGGAAAAAACAACAGAGATGAGAGAAAAAAAGTGAGGATGTAACGGTTTTGATGGAAACAAAAAAGAGAATGGCAAAGTGCTATTGTTTGTTTTTGTAGTAGTTTTATAAATTAGTAGTAGCATTTGAATTAATTATTGTAAAGATTACGGTGATCTTCTCGTGGCTATAGCTTTTAACAATTTTTTTGTTAGTTGACTTTTATAAATTTAAAGTTATTTAAAACACGTTGTTGTTAAAAAAATGATGAATATGATTTTTTTGACCACCTGCAAAGTTACTGATTGATTAATTACCAGAAGCTGTTTTTATTCTTCGGTCATTAGCTATTTGCAAATCATTTATGGCCCATCATCTTATATATTCTTATACTTTTATCTTCAACAATCCCTCTCCCCGAGATTTTACCATTAAGTCTTTTTTATCGCTTTTTTGAACACAAATATTTTCAATGAATCACACATTTGTTTTCAATTTACCCTCCCACAACAATGTTTTTAAAAACCGCTTATCGCTAAATTAAACAATTGATTGTTTTTTCATCAAAAACTTTACTTCAACTTTTACAAATTTTACTTTTTTTCAGAAACTTTTCAAATTGGTGTCATTTTTGGGCTTTAATTGTTTCAAGCTCATTTATAAAAAACTCAAGCTTCTAACAACAACTAATATATATTTTTACGGGTTTTACTGTTACACGTTTATCTACAACTACATATTATTCTTTATTTGTCTACACTCAACAGTAATGAGATGCAACTGTATGCAGCAACTTAAAATTTGGAAATAATTATTATTCATTAATTTATTTTTCTTCTCTACTACCTTTTTTTTACAATCTTGTCTTTATTTAACACCACAAAAACGTATCGTCGTTGGAAAAAAAATTTACAGAAAAAAATGAGTATATTTAATAATCAACGGGATAATAATTGTAAGGGTTTGAGATAATATATTTTAACGGTACTTATAATAATTTTTTACAGGGGTTGAAAATCCAGATGATGATATAGATGTAATAAAAACTGCTCCACAAATAGAAGCCAGTGATTCGGTAGGTATTAATAGAAAGCTATCAGAAAACAAAACTGATTTGCCCTAAGAGAAAATACATATAAATTCTTTTTTGTCATTTCAAAAAAAGCTCATGTGTTTCATTAATGTCTTTTTTTCAGGATGAAGATAGCCCAGCTGTACGAGATTTTAAGAAGCGTGAAGCTGCAGCTTTACAACAACAAACTTCTCGAGCACAATGGGATAGCAATGGCATTGGCACTGATACAATTCTTCCTGTACCAGATGATAGAAAACGTCTTTCATCTGCTGAGCTATTAGCTGCAGGAGCATTTGGCCCGGGTGGTGTTGGCAGCTCAAATCATCGAAGTGGTAGTGGCTCATCAAATACATCAAAACAACAAGCATCATCCCTACAACCTCAGCAATATCTTCCTGATGAAGGGCATGATTCTGATATGTCAATGTCAGATTCTGGAAGATCTGATGATGATTTTGCATCAACTTCATCAACAACAAATATTCGATATGTTGAAGAAATGTTAGATGATTATCGAACAATCAATGATTTACCACATCAAGAATATACTTCTCTATTTACTAAAGTTAATAATATTCGTCGAGAATTACCTATTGGACAAAATGAAGAAATGGCTCGCCTTCTTGATTGTGCATATCAACTTGTTATTCGACGACGAGATCGTACAAATCGGGTTGAAGATTTTTTGAAAATTATGTCACATTGCTTTGATAAAATTTTAACAGATAGTAATGTTCGAGAATGGACGGAAGCGACACATGTAAGTTACACAAACAAACAATAGTACCGCAATTCAAAAACTCTTTTTTAGAAGAATATATGGTTATTATGTGCACTATTTGTTCGACTTTTTGCAACAAAACTAAAATTCTTAGAACCTACAGATCCAATGATGCAAAGTGAATACTTTTTTATTGCATATTTAATATTCTCTGAAAAAATTAATTTTCATCATTATCATCTTCGTTCACTTTCAAGATATTTACCAGTACATTTTGATGATCCTGGGCTACTTGAAAATTGTACTATTTATAATCACCAGCTGTTACTTAAAGGTCCTGGACAACAATTTAAAGCTTTGTTATATGTCTTTGCAAAATATGATGGATTTGATCATTTGAAGAAAGTTATTGAAAGTCGACTAATTTTTAATTATGAACTTGAAAATTTGGTAGGTTATTGTAGGATTTGATAAAACACTTTAAGGCATTATCTAAATCCACATGTTCCATATCTATTTATCATCTTTTTCAGGACATGCTGCTAAGAGTTGGAAAATTTTTATCATCTATAACTTGTCATTTGCATGTACAATTTTGTTCAACTTCTGCTTCATTTGCTCGTGAAATTTTAAAATTGTTGAATGAAGCTTCTGATGCTCAGTGGATGTTTAAAGAGCTAAAAAATTTGACAGAATCTCCATTACTTGAATTAACGTTGGTAAATAAAGAAGTTGCAGCAGTACTGTTAAATCGACAAGCTTGTGATCGAGAACTTATTCGACGAATTGATGATGTACAACTTAGATTTTTATTGAAGTAAGTAATGGTTACGGTAGCAGTAGTTGTATTAACAGATAAATCGAAATTTTAAAAGTTCATTAAAACTTCGATTTCTTTTTTGCTTTTTAAGAGCATACTGTAGCTAATGAAACTGTATTAATCCAAAAACATTTTTCAGAACAATTCAATCTGCGAAGCTAACCGGTCGAACAGCAGCTGTAGAAGAAATGTATAAAATTTTTAATTTGGTTGCTCAACTTGGTGATTACCAGTACCGTGATATTGTGCTAAATATTTCACGAACTTTTGATGATCTTGTTCAATGGTTTCACGATAATGAAGTTCTCTCCGTGCTTCTTCGAGATAATCTCCATCTTGTAACATTTGTTGAAAAAATTGAAAAAGTTTTACAAGTTCTTGTTCGACGAGATGCTTTTCGAACTGCCGATCTTGAAATGCTATGGTCATCACAATGGGGTAAACATGATGCTGTACAACGAAATATGCTTCTAATGATATCACATTTATCAAGATATATGAATTTAGTGAATTTACAACTAATTGATCGGCTATTTGAACTTATTCGTGATTCCTTTAAACAAACTCAATCACCTCGTGAACGATCACTGCTATTGGATTTTTGTCGAAATTTAATTTCAAATCAAAATAGTGCACAAGAAATTATGCAAAAAGCTTTCGAACTTACTTGGCAACTATATCATGATAATTCGCTTACAATGGATATTATTGAAATGTTGTTAAATGTTCGAATTACAATTATTCATACAGCAAGAAATCCAGAAGTGTTACGACATGAAGGCTTTCTTAAATGTTTAGAAGAAATTAAAACTCATTCTGAACTATCTGTTCCACTCTTCTATCATCTTAAACAATGTGTTATTGATTCAACGGATCGTCGACGAAGATTAAACTCTAAAGCTATGATAACACTCATTAATCAAGAAAATACAATTTCACATTTAATTGAATCTATTTCGGAATATTTAAGACGAGCAAGAAATTGGATTATTGCAAGTGGGGCACCATTACCAATGGAAAATCCAGATTTATGTTTACTCAATTCACAATTCTCACATCGTTTTCATATTAGTCAAAGACTTGATGCTTTAAACTTCTTTATTCTTGAATGTGCAGAACGAAATATTTATGCATCAGTTGAAGATGTAAGTTTTTATTGTAATGATAATAGTAATAAGTATGCTAAAGCACTTTTTTTGAATCCTTGTAAAGTTATTGTATTTTGAGCTTGTGATAGTAATCTCTTTTTAACAATGAATATATAAATTCGGATTAGTATCGTTTTTTCGAAAATGTTCAAAAACTTAATCTTTTTAAATTTGGATGACATACTGTAATATGAGCTCTTAATAATTCTCAAAATCTTGAAAAAAATATCTGTTATAACTTCAGGTTGCTATCATTTTTAAAGAAACTTAAAAATTTAATAACAACATTTCTTTATTATTGTAGTATACTGTAATTGTTAAATTTTTAGACAAGAAAATTATGGCAAGCATTAATCGAAAATCCTGTTTGTGAATTTGAACGACATCGTGGCTTTAACTTTTTTGGACAAAATATGCCTTATTTATCTTTTGATGCATCTGTTGATATCTTCAATAGTAAGTTTATTGTTTATCTTATCAACAGCTCAATTTAACGATATCTAATATCCTTGCAGATTGTCTTCTAAATTTTCCACCACAATATTTTACTGTTAATTCATTCAATGAAATTGCATCAATGCTTAAATATTCTAAAGCAGATACAATTGGTCGTGCAATATATAATCATTCACTTGGGAATGCAAGCATGGATGATTGTATCAATACAGTAATGCAAAAAATTCGTAATTTTTTATGGCATATTATTTTGGATGGTTCAGATTCAGTTGCCCATCGAGCAATAGAATTTTCAACTTGTGAAATGGAAGATATGGCAGATCCAGAGAGACGAAATGCATGCGCTGCTTTATTCATTGATGACTGCTTTTTAAGACTTAAAGCTTTTGAAGCTGCAATAAAAGTTACACCTGAGAATGATGGAATTGCAGCAAAAGCACAAAGAATTGCAAAATCTTTGAAAGTGCTGCTTGTACGATATGAAAATAATATTCGTAATCGTACACATCCTCCTCTGTATCGTGCATCAATGGGTCGGTGCTATCAACTTTTGCTAATCTTCTGCAAAGATGATTCAAAAATGAAGATACCAGAAGCTCGAAAATATTTATCAGTAAATTCAAATTGGACAATGCGGTATTTCTATCGACAAGTTCTACAAATGACTTCAATGGAAAGAAGTCGTACAACACCCAGCTATAAAAATACTGAACGAATGGATTTACTTTCATATCATCCATCTGGGGGTACATCTGGTAATGAAGCACAACTTCGTGTTCTTACAATGTTAACGTCAATGAAAAATGAAAGATTTCCACCGCTAAATTCTGGAATTCATACTGATACTTTTCGACTTGTTGGAAGACAATCAATGCGAAAAACACTTGGTGAATTACATATTGATGAATCAACAATTTTTGCTGCAAGATATACAAAGTCAAAAAGAGATTCTGCAAGCTTTAATTTTGTTTCTTCTATGACACAAGGGGATACACCAGAATCGTCGGCGATGGAAGAAAGTGATGAAGAGTAAGTAGAGAGTTTTTATGCAAATTCTATGGAGGATTAAAGTTTTCGTTATTTAACAAGTTACAAAAATTGACTTTCAAACTCGAAATTTTGATAAATTTGTATCCTTTTTTAGACTTGAATATCCAGCTGATCTCCTAAACGAAATGCCAGAAATTATCCTTGCTTCCAATAAAGAAAGAATATTTTTCCTTATGGATTTAGCAGATTTAGCTCACAAACTTTCAAAACCATCTCTACGTGATGAACTTGCAAATCTTCTAGATCACCTAACAGCCACTGATGAAATTTCTACAGAAATTGAAAATTCCTTAGCACAAGGAACTCTCTATCAAACAATCATAACTACATCACCAACTCGAACAGCTTTCTACTTTCATGTTCTTCATTCATTGCTAACTCCAGTAATCTTTACAGAAGCATATTTAAAATCAGAAATTTTATTTATTACTACATCTACCGTAACACAATTCTTTCAATTTATTGAAAAGGCTTTAACATCTTCAAATGGTTTCTTTCCCGTAATTAATGCTCGAATTTTGTTAAGTTTTGTTCGAATGATTAAATTTGCTTCAACATGTTATCGAAAAATTCAATTCTTTAATCGTGGTTCTTCGGATCAAAAGAATGATGATGATGAAACAATGATGGAAATGAAGAATGATGAAGACACGTATTACAATGCCTTTGTGTTAGATATTCTTCGAATGGTTTTTAATAGTAATTCAGAAATTGATCGAAAAACTCTTTGTCAACAAGCTGAAAATTATATTGTTCCAATGTCTACCCTTAAATCTTTGATGTTTGTGTCATGGACAGCTTCAAGACTTAGCATTAATTCTGTAACATGCCGAAATGGACCATATGGCTCGGATGATGATGAAGCAATGGAAACAGCTTCAACAACATCAGAATCGAGCTACTCGTCATCATATTTAGAAGATATTATTTTTGCAAAGTTAACTGATCGATCAGAAGCTATTTGTGAAACATTAACACTTGAAGCACTAGATGCATTTATAGAAGCATCACAATTTTGTCCTGATACTCCACAGCTGTTTTATACTCCACCATATTTGTTAGAAGGAAATTTAACTTTTCCTGATTCATCAACAGCTAATCCATCATTCTATGAATTTATTGTTGATGTAATGCTCCACTCTAGTTCAGAGTTAATTCGAACTAAAATTGCTAGATCTATTTTTTCCCTGCTTCAAGCTTTTCCTGAAACTGCTGGTGAACCTGGTCCACGTGCAAATGCTCTGCTAGATATTTTATTTGCAAATCTTGTTAATGCTGAAACAAATTGGATTCGATGTCAACAATATTTTGAATGTCTTTATCGGCTAATGGATTACTGCCAGAAAGAAGAAATTCAACCAAATGATTCTGAAGCTAAATTTCAGCAAGTTGTTACCTGGTTACAGAATGCTAAAGCTGTTACGCATGAACAAGGTTAGTTTTGGGACACATAATCTGTTTATCTTTAGCTTTAACTTCTTTTCACAACCATATTATAATCCCTTTATTTCCAGGTTCAACTTATCAACGAGAAGAACTCCTCGTATGCTTCCTCAAAACTGCTTCTCATCTTCTTCGCCTCATGCCTCGAACATTTCGTGAAACACTTGGTTATCAAGGCATCAACTTCCTTCAAGATTTATTTGATGATTTCCTTATGCCATTCTCCAAAGCCTATCATGCCCTTGAAGCTGATGAAGTTCAATCTCTTGTTCTTAATGGTGCAGCAGCACCAGTATCTCCTGCAAATTCTGATTCATCTGCAGCTGTAATGTTAAAACCAAATAAGGCAATGCCAATTTGTCGTTCTGATGCAAGTGTGGCTGCAGGATTTGCTCTGATAGCAGATATTGTTCGAGATGTTCCAAATAATCTTGAACAAGCTCTTGAATTTATTGTACAAAATTTTTATGCTGATTTTACTCCTACTGTAACCAATGATCCACCACCACCATATTTACAACGAGATCCAACAGTATTTGTTGGGCTTAAAAATGCTGGTGCAACATGTTACATGAATTCTGTCATTCAGCAACTATTTATGATTGAACCTTTTCGAAATTCTGTACTATCTGCAAAATGTAAAGTATATGAAAGAGATTTATTTGGATTAAATGATAAAGAAAGAAAAGAAAAAGAATATGCAAATCAGTTAATTCATTCTGTACAAGCAATGTTTGCACATGTTTTAGCTTCAGAAGAACAGTTTTATACACCGGTTGAATTTTGGGATACTTTTCAGTGAGTTTTAACTTTTAAGCTTTTTGGATAGAGTATCTATAGAAAATAAAATACATAAAACTACAACAGTGTTTTTTTAAACAAAAACCGCTAGTCTTACTTAATAAAGCTGAAGCTTTTGAAGCTACAGTAACTTTTTTAAAGCTTCAAAAAACACTTTTAAAAACATTTTTTATACATCCTTTATCATCTGTTTTTTAGATTTGGTGGTCGAGATGTCAACATTCGAGAACAACAAGATGCTGTTGAATTTTTTAATGCTTTAGCAGATGGCTTAGATGAATCGCTCAAAAAAGTTGGTGAACAACCAGTCTTTGAAAAGCTATTTGGTGGAACATTTGCTGATCAAAAGAAATGTCGAGATTGTCCACATATGTATGTTTTTGAAATTATCCAAACAATAACAACTGATTACAATATTTTTAGGTATGAAAAAGAACAACTTTTCACTTCTATAGCTGTTGATATTCGTTCCCACAATAATCTTACCGCATCATTAAATGAATATGTTACGGGTGATTTGTTAGAAGGTGATAATGCATATTTCTGTGAACTTTGTAATGCAAAAGTAACAGCTGTTAAACGACTTTGTATTGCAAAATTACCACCATTTTTAATGATTCAACTTAAAAGATTTGATATGGATTGGAATCGTGGATCACCAATTAAATTCTTTGATTATTTTGAATTTCCACCTATTATTGATATGGAACCTTTTACATCAAAAGGTGTTGCAAAACGAGAAAATGGTTCATCTTCAACTGCAATGGATACTTCTACAATGTCAGGTGGTGGTGCAGGTGGAGGACTTGTATGTTCTACAACAGATTCAAATGAATCAACGCTATATCGGCTTCGTGGAGTTGTTGTACATTCTGGTGAAGCACATGGTGGACATTATTATTCATATATTGCTGATAATAAAGAAGATGGTAAACAACAATGGTATCGCTTTGATGATACTGATGTTGTATCATGGGATTATAATGAAACTGTAAGTTTTTTGAATGCAATTTTCGAGTGCAAATTAAGTTATTTTAATGAGATCGGAGTATACTAATTGCTAAAATAGCGTAATATATTACACTATCATTTTTCAGGAATCTCGTATCAATTGGTTTGGTGGTTATACAGATGTTGCATTTCCAAATGATAAAGATCGTCGACGATTTAGTGCATATATGCTTGTATATGAAGCTATTCCATCAAACGAACAGCTACAACAAATTTCTGCGGGTACAACTCGTTCAATCTCTGCACATTCCCCTTCACCTCCATGTGTCCCATCACCAAATGTCAATACAATGGATATGAGATTTGGATCTATGTCACTACATTCTCGTCGAGGCACAACTAATCGACTACCATATTATTGGGAAAGAATTGTAACAAAAAATAATTTAAAATTTTCACATGAACGTTTTCAATATACACAAGGATATTTTAAATTTATACGTGATATGACAAGATTTGCTGCCCTTCAATGTAAAGAAAGAAGGGCAGATACTCGACTTGCCAAACAAGCTATCCACGTTTTTGCATGCTTCCTTTTTTCTACTGCTATTCGATGTCCTAATGATTTTCGAGTTGCACAAATGCGTGAATGGCAATACACGATTGAGATGCTCTTTGAATCATGTGATGTGGCAAAATGGTTTATAACAAATTTTTTGACAAAAGGAAATCTCATTCATTGTGCAGTTCTTCAACCAAATTCAACACTAGAAATGAGGAAGTTTATGGAACGGCTAATTACAATTCCAACATGTACATGTATGGCTGTTGCAGATTCAAATGGTGAAGATTCTTCTTTAGCAGCAGCTACTGCTGATACAGGAGCTGATTTTGCTGCCGATGAAATTATTAAAAAGATTTTACAAGTTTCAAAATCACATACAATGGATTTTTGGAATAATGGTTTCCACGTTCTACATATTTTAATTGCAATTGCATCACAATCTGTACAATCTGCTCGTCGGCTTGTTTCACAGAATGCTTTGTATGCTATGTTAGTGTTATTGAACCATCGAGATGAAACAAGAATTCGAAATTTTTGTCGTGGTAAGTATTACGGTAATTGTAGATAGAGCAGTTAGAGATCTGTGAAGTCAAAATTTTGCTTAAATTCTTTCCACATTCTTAATAGCTTACTGTATATTTTCAGATAATCCTCATATCTTCACATTTTTGGGTCTTCTTTTTACATCTTGTACTTCAATGAAAAAGCCAGCAAAAGATACTCCAATTATTGCAAATCCATTTTCACGTCCATGCAAGAAAGCCTTCTTTGTACCAGAGAATGCACAAATGTGGTTTGGAACTGGTGCAAATGTCACAAGATTCTTTCATCTTTTAATTGATTCTGTAATGGAAATTCAACAATTGCTTGATCTTTGTTGTTACCTCTGCTGGCAATCACTTCCTATTTCAATTCGGCTTATCTCTGTTCTTCCACTCGGTGCCAATGATGCTTCCGTAAAAACAACAATGATTCTCTTCAAAAAGTTGTTAGAAATTGATGATCAAGTACAATTAGAAAGAATTAAAGTAGCATGTTTGGGAAATGAAATGACAAGAATTAAAGGTGCACTAGTGGAATGCGCAACTGCAGCACAAATGTCCCAGATCAATCGAATCTTGCCAGTTTTAATAGAATTTTTACCAATGACAAAAGATCTTCCAAAAATTAAGCAAGCACTTTTTGGTAATCCTGTTTTCTCAAGTGCTATGGAAAAGATTAATGTTTGTTTGGAGAAATTTATTGATCCAATGGGAACTGGTGTTAAGAATTCTTCATGGAATACAGGAATACGTGATTATCTACCCATCTTATCGGAAATTCATGAAAGCTTAAAAGAATTGATGGCAGAACATCAAGTATTTCTAGCACAGAATTTTAATTCTTCTGAAGCAACAGCTTCTACTTCAGCAACTTCTACATCAGCATCAGAAGGAATTGCAGATATTCCAATTGAAGAAGCAACAATAATACCAGAAATTGAAGAACCTATTGAAACAACAACTATTGGAATGTTTAATACAACTTATCGACAACGTGGTAGTGGTGGTCTTGAACGAGAAGTTCCAAGAGAATCTGATATTAGGTATGCTTTAGTTAAGAGAGATGCTGTCACAATATAGTTATAGATATTTTAGTGTTGATTCACCATATGATTTGGATAATCCGATTGGAAATCGTGAAGCACTATCACCTCTTCAGACAGAATATGATGAAGCTGATGATCTAACGGATGACGAGGATGAAGAAGAAGACGATGAAGAGCTTGCTGCAATGGAACTAAATCGTGAAGATGATAAATCACTTGGAATGGCACCATTACTTCGTGGAAGAGCTACACCGTAAGTTTTGATTTAAGATTGTCTTAGAAATCACGTGACATGAGGTGAGAGGGGTAAATTAATATGCCGCCTTTGATGTGCGGCATAAATTTCTTTGATGTTACGCGAATTTAGCAGAAATCAATGATCACTTGATTTCTCGACAATTTAAAAATGCGGTCAAATAATCATTAAAAATTGTTTTTTAGCTCTCCAACTCTAAAAGCTGGTAAAAAGCGACATTTTAATCCCCCTGCACATGGCAGTCAATCTTCTCTTCCATCATATGAAACAATAATGTCACAACCAAGAAGTCGAAAAATTCGTCATGAACAAAGTCCACATACTTCACCAGTTAAATTGTAAGCTACTTTTTTAAAGTTTATGCAAATTTTCATCCCTTCCATTTAGGCCCCCATATTCTGCAGATGCACTTCCAAAATATTCTGATTGTACTCGACCTCTTTCACCCACACTAGCTGCAACGAGTAATGAATATACAGGACATTATACATCTGATGATCCACCACCTGCTTAAAAACTATTTTAATTCTGTGTGTTTTTCATGGTAGTTTATTAAAAATTTTCTTTTTGTTTTCTAAAACCGGGTTATTTTGTTTCTTTTTTCTTTGTACAGGTTTATCTTACATTTTGTTTTGGTACTCTCTTTTTAAAATCTCTTTTCTCTGAATTTATCACCGGTTTTATTCTTTTTTTAAATCTTTTGTATAAGCCTGTGCTCTCTTTTACTATTATTATTATTTTGTTTATTATTGTATAATTTATATATAAATTTTATTATTACTGGTTACTTGTATACCCTAATTTGCGTATTTGAAACTTTATTGTTTTCTAAAAAGTTTTTGTTGGTAATTGCTTTGCTGAAAGTTATTGTGTTACAGTTTTCCCAAAAACTTTTGCAGCTAAAAATATCAACATCTTTTCTTTTATTTATTTGTTTCGGTTTTTTTGAATATCAAATAGAAAAAAAAGTTGTTGCTTAAAAATTTGTATACGTGTTTTTTTGTTTAAATTTCTTGTTGCTGTTTTTGAAAAACTACTGTAGTTGTTTTTTGAAATAAATTTTTAACAAATTTTTTATTTTCTTTAATAACAATTATTTTTGATCATAGCTAGAGGATTAAGTGGAGTTTATAATGGTGCATCAGTCCATACATGGCATCGTTGATCATCTGCAGGATAAAGTGGGGCACCTTGTTTACAACCAAAATCTTTTGCAAATTCTGGAATATCTTGGAAAACTTGATTGACCCGGCACATTCCAGGTGAATGAGGATTAGTTAAAAGTTGGTGCACAAGATTATCTTCTTGTTGTAACATACACCTATAAAACAAAGATTTTTGCTGATTTAATGTTGCTAAAATCCAAACCATGAATATCCATATGTCATCCAAAAGATTTGATTTGGAGTATATTGTTCAAGACCTGGAAGGCGATCTTCTTCAACACCATTTCGATCAACATCAATATATTTTCGATATGCTTTATAGGCAGCTTGTTGACCACCAAGATCGGCAATATTTTCACCTTGTGTATTTGCGCCATTGACACCTATAATTGATAAACATGAGATGATTGATATTTCGAAAATAACTTTGAAGGGGGATATTTTCAAAAGGGTTTTTTCTGAATTTTCCTCAATCGACTGAATTTGAAAACTATTTTTTTTAGTAAAAAAGTCCTTTTGTCACGGAAAAATTCAAAAAAGCATTAAAATGTCTGCTTCCTTTAAGTACTTACAATGAACATTTCCCGTTTTAAGTGGGCAACATTGTTCACTGAATTGTGAAACAACGCATTGTGCCATATTGATAAAACCAAGGGTAGAATTTTTGTCCATCCAACCACAACGTTCCCATGTGCAATCGGATAATTCTCCGCCAGGACCAAATTGAACTCCTAAAAATGGTATGTTTTTTGGTGTAACAAAAACCTTCAGTATTAAAATTTCAAAAAATGTAGCAATTGTCACTTTAAAATTGAAACTTCGGTTTTTTTTATTTGTGGTGTTTCAACTTTTTTATAATCGAAATTTCAATTAAAAAATTTTTCGTTTCTCAAAATCTAGCTTTGACCAGCTGAATTGCCTTTTCAATAAAAAATTTTCAATTTCTTGTCAACAATTTCAACGCTTACCTTCATCATCATAACCATGTGTCAATTCATGTCCAGCAGTACCACCTTGTCCAGCATAATTAAAAGCTTGTGGGAAATCAAAACGATAATACGGAGGATTAAAAGCTGCAAATGGGAAGGTAATGGAATTTCTTTCAGGAATATACCAAGCATTTACAACAGCAGGTGAATCAAGGAAGTTTTCACTAAAAACAATTTTAGCTTTAAAATGTTTCTTTAATGTTGATTAAAAAACAAACCGATCAGGTTTAGTTTCAAGTAAACCAAAGTTTTCAGTTTGTTGAAAAGCCCTTGTCAAGGAAATGGTCATATTAAAATAATCTGCTACATCAATATCCATTATACCTTGATAATATTTGTGATATTTATTGTCAATGTAATTAGAGGATGTAAAACTGAACCACCATGGCCAACCAATATTTTTAACTAATTGTTTGTCTAAAAATTAGAAGAGGTCATTTTAAACATTGTCGAGATCTTATAACTTGAAAGAATAGCTTAACTACAGTAACATCTTAATGTAAACTTAATTAAACACATTCTACGAGAAAATTATAGTAAAATTTCTTACTTTTATTTAGCACATGTTGAGAAGAATAATCATCCAACCATTTAAGGGTGTTTGTCATATTCAAAAATGCATCAATAACAAGTGTAGTTTGTCGAGCAACATCTAAAATTACAATTTTTTTCTTGCTCTCATCAATGCCAATTCTTACCTGCAACAACTTGATCTCTGTTTGGAATATTTTTAACATAGATATATCCTGGTCCATATGGCATTAAACTCATCATATAATCAACACAACTTTGTGAAGCTTCATCATAAAAATTAACAACTCGACGAGTACGTTTTGGTTGTTGAAATTTACGAATTTTTCGTGAAAGTTTTCTTGAATCATCTCCAATAAATTCTGAATAAGAAATCAGCATTCGAAGACCAACAAAATTTGCAAGTTGTTTTTGAGTAACACGTTTTCCGCCAATCATTGAATCAACAGCAGCAAAGTAAGCGGGGGTAGTGACAACTGAAAAAAAGATATGTAAAATTGATTCGATTCAAGGTTTTGAGAAATCAACAACTTTTTCGATGATTTCTTTTACTATAAAACCCCTACCATAATGATCTTGTTGAAAATTTGGATCAACATCTGCTAATGCACCTTGCATATATTTTGTCCAACCAATATTTGGATATGCTGTTTGTAAATTTGATAAAGTGTAAAGATTATATTGTTGTTCATAATTTCGTAGAAGTTCATCTGGGACCATTGCAAGGGCAAGGTTAATTTCAAGCTTTACAGTATCAGTAACCATTTGTTGAATATCAGCATCTGAAGCAGTTCCACCCAAATTGGCATTAAATAATTGTACAAGTGAAACTAAATCAGAGAGATATCCATCCATTTGTGCAAGATATTCCATTTTAACATAATAATCTCGCGGCATTTGAAGACCACCCTAAAATGGAGAATAGTTTGTATGAACAGAAATTTTTTTCGATGTTGCGAAATTCGTCAAAATAACGGAATTTTGATTTGCACATTTGGACATCGAAATTTTTATAGTTTTTTTTAATTGAGAACAAATGAAACTTTCAAAAAATAGCGGTAAAATACGAAATCGAAACTTCCGTTTTTTATTTAACTATAATAGATATTATCTATATTGTTCTTTTTTTCTAAATGAAATTTAAAGCAAATTTCGAAAAAAGGATTTGAAACAAAAAAAAGTCATTTTTTGAAGATAATTTACCAACCAAAGTTTGGAAATCAAATTAATCCCTTTTTTGCTGTTAAAAAACGAAATTATGATTTCGATGTTCGCGTATTTTTGAAATTAATTTATCAAGATTTGATATTCTTAAAAAATGATCAAATAGTAACAACAAAAATTGCAAAAGCGAAATAGATTTTCAAAAAAACAAAAGTTTAGGTACTGTATTTTTATGCTTTTGAAACACAAATGTCAAAATTTAAAAAACTAAAATAAAAATGTCGATAGCAAATAAGTTTTTTTACGGCAAGAAAAACGAAATTTCGATATTTTGTAATAAATAAATCTAAATTTTTGTGAAACTGTAATAATCGAAATTACTAGAACTATATGATTTTTTGAAACAACGGAATTTTAAATACAATACTTTCATGCTTTTAAAGTCAAAATAAACTTGAAGAAGTTTTTTGTCAAAATAAAAAACTTTTGATTTCAAAATTTACAAGAAAATATTTACGTGTATTGCTTAATGATTGAAATGTCAAAATTTAAAGCTCAAAACAGAAATAGCTTTTTGAAAAAACGAGTTTTCGGTTTGAACATCTCCATTCTTTTAAAATTGAAATTTTTCTTAAAAAATAGTTGAATGAAATATCTAAAATAAAATTTGTTTATTCATCGAAATTTAATTTTTGAAGTTCACTAATTTTGAGCAGGTTTAACCATTATGACGCAAAATCAAAATCTTCCCCCAAAACCCCAAAAAACCATACTTGATTAATGTATAATGCATGCTGGGAAGTATGTCCATAATCAACACTAACGTATGAACTAAAAATACTTCCAACACCATATTGTGATTCATATTTTCCAACAGTCATCCAAAAATCATCCCAATTCATATCTTTCCATCCTACCGTAATCATTGGTAAGCCACCAATTTGTGAAAGTAAAAGGGAATTAATTTTTGAAGATAAATCAGCTGGTGGATCATTGAAAGCTTTCATGCAAGAATTAAAACCACGAGCTGTAATTTTTTCAGTTAAAGATGCGCTAGCATCCAACTTTCCAATAGCTGTTGCAATTTGTGAATTAACAAGTTGTTGAGATTGATCATAGGTGCCGATTCGAGTTGCTCCAGGTGGGATGGTAGCATTTTTGAGAAAAGTATTACATGAAAATTGATAAAAATCAACACATGGATCAACAGTAAAATCTAATCCACTAAGAAGTAGGGCAGCGGCATCTTGATATCCTTGACTATAAGTTTTTTTTGATATAATTATGGTAATTTATAATGCTTTACTTTACCTGTTATTAACAGCGTATGAGCCATATTTGTGAGGAGTTGCTGATGCAATGACAACTAAAAAATTGTATTCATTATATTTATGTAACACAAATTACTGTAGCATTCCCAAACCAAAAATATCTTCAAATACCTTTCCCTTGGTTCATTCTAGCTTTATCTGGATTTATGAAATCTTTCCTAATAATAAAGAAAAAAATAAAGCTTACCTAAAGTCGCCAATATAATTCCACTTAACGCCATCATTGTTGTACCTGACGGCAAGCGAAAAAAAAATCAAAGTGAAGAAAAAAGAAGAGTGAAAATCAAAAATCAGACTTCTTTTATCATTGTTTTTGTCTTTATCAGTTCTTCCAGAAAAAAATAACCCATCCCAAAAAAAGCTTTTCTATCGAAAGAAAAAAGAAGCTCATCAGTTTTAATTAGCAGCAACCGATTCTCTTCTATTTTCTTGCTTCCGAAAAAAGAAAAGAGATAACAAAAGAAAAAAACCGGAACAATTGAAAACAGAAAAAAAATACAGTGACAATATTTTGAGGTTTTTGTCATCAATTTTCGAAAGCAATAATTCATCATCCGCAGAAATTCAACAAAAATGATGGCTTTCAAAGGGTTTTTTCTTTTGAATTAAAGAAAGTAAGAGCTGTCGAAGATTTTCTGAGATGTCCAGATATCACGGGGAGGAGGTTAAGTCATTCATCAGCTTCTCATTAAAGCGGCAAAAGGTCAAATGGAAATATATCACGCACGGGGGGGGGGGGGGGGGGGGGTAAAGTAAACTTTGGGCAGTAAAATTTGCCGAATTTTTTCGTTGAATATGAATGAATGACATCTACAGCAGACATCAGATTTTTGTAAAATTTTAAATTTCTGTTAATAAAACTTGATACAATGCAAAATAATAAAAATTTCATTTCTAATTTTCAAAGTTGGAAAAAAATCTTTTATCTTATTGCAAATTCTGAAAAGCAAATACAAGAAACAAATCAATAATAAAAAATAACTAATACAATTCAGTACCACATTGTTTGTTTAATTTGACTCGTTTTACAGTATTGATTCCTGGGAAAACAATATAAGGAACTCTGTAATTACGAAATTCATCTGCAAGTATTTCATCAACAATTGTTTCAAGGCGATTTCGATATTCTTGGGAAATTGTATTGGAAAAAAATAAATTTAATTCTTTTTTTTCATTTTTCTAAAATTACGTTTAATCTATTATATATTGCGCTGTGCAGCCTTTAAAATAAGAAGAGCAGTAAAAACAATATAAAATTAATTTCTTAATTTAATTTTTTAATCAATAAATTTGTAAAATGCTAAAATTTAAAACCAAGAGAAGGTGCAGCTGAATAAAAAGTGCTAAAAATTTCTTTATTGTTTATCTACAGATTTTTTTAAACAAGTGATATATAAATTTTTGTTGAATGATACATCCTGGGCATCATATTGTATAGAAGAGAAAAGCTGTACAGAAGAAGAGAAACAACAGACAGTTCTCAAAAACCAAATGCTACAAAAGTAAATATCTTTGAAAATTCATACTGTAAGTTTTTTCACTTCTATGACCACCAACTCGTAATTTATCGCATTTATGTTTTCTATCCAGAAACAAAAACATTTATTTATCAAAATAAAAAACATAAAACATTTGTTTATTATCACCAAATTTTATTGTTTCAATAAACACTTATAAACAATTTACAACTTCAAGACTACTGTATTAATTTTTTTTATTTTTTAATTCTTCCAACATCTTCATCGCAACATCAACTTTTCCCATCATTAAATGAACTCCAGCAGCTCCATCAGAAAGATTTGTAAAAATAGGTTTTCCATTTTCTTTGTATTCTGAATATGGAAAACAGAATGCACTCCACATTCCCATTTTCTCACACATTTTTGCGCTTGCTGTTGCCAAACAAAATGCAATAAAATAATTGCATTCTTTTTCTTTAAAAGTTTTAAAACTTTCAATAAAGAAGTATTGGAATAGACCATTTCTAAAAATGTATTTGTTAAAACAGGGGCTTACAGTAAAGGAAGTGAACTCTTTGATGCTTTTTTGCTCACTGCTTGAATCGAATACTGAAACAACAATGTTCTGCTTTTCTGTTCTTAGTTCAGTGAACAAGGCAATCAGAAGCATCAAAAAGCCCATCACTTTTTTGTTCAAAAACATACCCCATAAATTCTGGTTTAATTCCGGTAACTTTCATATATCCAAGATTTTTGATATCTTCTGGAAGGAATTTTCCTGTTTGTTTTAAACATTCATTCAATAAAATATAGATTCGATTTCCAACATGATTATATGGACCATTTGCAATATCTATAAAATTTAATAAAGTATAAAGTAAATAAAGCAAAATACAGTATACCAGAAAAAAATGGATTCAATTAAAAAAACAGCTATTTTCTACCGATATTCGAAAAAAATTAAAATCAAAAACTTTCATCGAATAGCTACCAGGAATATTTTTACAGTATACTTTTTATAAAAAAAACTTTCAAAAAAGTTTTACTTTTTTAAATGCACTTCAAAAGTGTCAAAAGAAGTAATAGTGTTTTACACAAAAGTTTTACCAAGTACATGTGGATGTTAGTTTTCAGAGAACTCTATATTTTTCTGAGTATGCTGTATGCCTATGCATTTTGAGCAACGCTAATAAAATAAACAAAAACTAACCTTCAGCGTAATCATCTTTAATATAAAGTTTTGCATTTGAATCAAATAATTTTCCTTCAAAAATATGTGGGAATTCTTCTCTTGTATGAAGTCGATTTAAATGAATTCCAACTAGTTGATTCTTGTCAAATGCAGCATACGATAATGGTTGATTGATTGGGATTGAAAGAGCGTCGAAAATAAGCTTTTCTGTATCTTCATATTTTGCATCTGAAAAAGTTAATGATGAGTAAGGTTTTATTGCTTCAAATTAACAGACTACAAAATCTTTCTGTTGTCTACCAACTAATGGGTGACAAAATGTTGATTCCGTTTTTTTCCATTTTAAGTTAAACGATTTCTAGAAGACTAAATTGTATGAATCTTTTAGGAATAGTACATATGGACGTGGGGAAGAGATCTATATCACTCTTGGACTTCAATATACCCTCATCTGGAACCCCAAAGAACACCCCAAACCTCGAAAAATGACAAAAAAAAGGAAAAGAATTCGTGGAAAACCGTAAAAAATCGTGAAAAGTCGTGCTAAATTTTCCACGACTTTTTACGGTTTTCCACGATTTTCTACGAATTTTTACACTTTTTTCCATTTTTGTTTGTCACTTTTCGGAGTTTGAAATATTCTTGGGATTCCAGACGAGGTCAAAGTGTACATAGGAGCCCAAAGGTTATATAGATCTGTTCCCCAGGCCCATAAGTACAATTCCTAATAGTTTCATGTAATTCTAGAAATCGCTTAATTAAAAAAATGGAAAAAATAACAGAAAAAAGGGTTCAACATTTTGTCACGCATTTTATAAATGCACAAAAGATTTTAACATACCAATAGCTTTCCAAATATTTCCATTTTGAACAAACTGATAATTATAAAAGCTTCCAATTAGCTCAAAATCTTTTTTATCAATTTTTTCAATTTTTAATGATCCTTTTCCATTTCTTGGAATCCATGCTGGATTTATCATTTCTCTTTCACCTTCTTTTCGAGTATCAAGAAATACACCATTTTCAACGACAGTTTTTTGTTGCTGCAGCTGTTTAGAAGCACATTGATTGAAAGAACGATAATTAGAAAATAAATTATTTCTAACAAATTTATTCAAAACCATTTTTTTCTTCAGTTGATCCAAGTAATAACAACGAGATAATGATAGAGTGAATGGATGGAACAAGTCAGCACCTTTTAAAAATACTTTTTCGTCAAAACAAGTGAGAGGAAAACAAGTGCAATGTCAAAAAGGGATTGAGTGAGACGGGTATTTGTAGTGTGTTAATCATAAAAGAACACAATGAGTGCTTTTTGATCATTCATTGTTTAACATCGAGCACACATTTTTCTTTTGTCAGATATATATGTGAATAAATTAAATCATGTATTGATAAAAATTTGTCTTTTTTTAAAAAAAAATAAAGGAGCACCTTGTTGAACATCGGGAATCAGCAAAATTCGATTTTCATCAGTAAAATTCTAGACTTTTTGTTATCAAAATTTACCATAACTTTCGTCCTAATAATATCCCACACCAAGAAACATTTTTTGCTGTTCAACGTTGAAAAAAAAATTTTGATTTCACATAGTCTTGCAGAACATGCTTAAATTGGCAATTAAAGTACTTATTAATAAATTTGTAATTTTATAAACAATTTAAAAATTTGAAGACATCTTTCAAAGATATAATTGTTTTAAGTCATCTATCTTTATCCAATTGAAGAATCATATTTACAACATGAACCTCCATAAACATCTTCCTGTAAATTTAAAAACACTTTTTGATAGTTAATACACGTCTTGTAATCTCTTCAGCGAAGACGAAATTATTTTTTATTTATTTAAAATGCATTGCTTCAAATTACGGTAATTAAAGTTGAATAAATCGTTGAATAACGGTAGTTAAATAAACTGTTTGTTAAAAACAAAAATTAATGAGATCAATTATTTATCATAAATCATGTAAAGTAATTCAAAAATTTGTATTTTAGATGTCACAATTATTTTAAAGCATCCATCATACTCCAGTTGAAAAATGATTTTTACTACAAAACCTCTTCCTGTAAAAATAATAATAGTATTTTTAATGCTCGTACGACGATGGTTCCCTGATCTCTTCAGCCGTAGCACAATTATATTCTTATTAACTTGAAGCACATTGTTTAATATTACGGTAATTAAATATTCGAATAAGTTTTTTTAAAACATATTTATTCGAAACCATTTCTATGAAATTTGCATTCTTTTTTATTAAAACTCCCAAAAGCATCTATATTTTTTTGTTGTACTTTTTTCTTCTATGTTCATTCTTTTATATATGTTTTTGCTGCTAAAATAAATACTTCAATATCATCATTTTCGTTGTATTATTTCAACTGGCTTTTGTGGTTAACTTAAATGTCTTCATTGTTTCTAAGAAATAATACTCGTAAATCAAAGCAACTTAATGATGAAGAAGCAGCATATGAATGGGAACCACAAGTAATTATAAAAGTTCCAAATGAAGTTGTACCAGATATTAATAATTTTATTGAAAATGGTGAACAATTTGATTCATCTCTATCACAACAACAATGTAATCCTGAAGAACAAGGAGAAGAAGAACGAAGTAATATGGCAATTAAATTTTTACCAAATATGCGTAATGGACAACTTAAAATTAATGATAAAATTATGGGATTTAAAATACAAGATTTACCGTGCATTGTTGAGGTAAGCTTTTTTTGATACTATTAAAGTTTGTTTTTTGACCTCAAATCGTTGTTTTTAGCTTCTGTAAGCTTATATTTTCAGAGAGTGGTTATCACTAACAAGAGCATTGTTTAAACCTAAAATTTTGGCATTCTAGAACACTCCGCCAAACGGCGCCAAATTTGAATTTAATGTTTGTATTAGCTAAAGAATTGACGTAGATTATGAAAAAATGCACATGCATTTTGCTATATTCGAAGCTTAATGGCAGTAATTTCATCATTCCATGCAGAAAAGTCTGAATTTTCAGAATATTTGTCAATTTCTAGCTGATGTATAGATCAAATTTGAATTTGTCGCCGTTTGGCAAAGTATTCTTAAATGCCAAGATTTTAGGTGCAAAAGATGCTCTCGTGAGTGATGACCCTTTCCTCCAAATATGAGCTCCAGAAGTCTATAGTAGCAATTTGAGCTCAAAAAACTATTTCAATTTTACTTTATTCACTTTGTATATTTTTAGACATATAAAACTGAAGACAAAATTAATATTTATAAAGTAGCTGATATTTCACAAATTATTATATGCAATTCAACACCAGAAATTCCTGAAATACCTGCTGTTGAATGTGATAAAAATAATCCAAATTTTATTGAATCTATTACAAGGCATGAAAAGCTGCAACGATGTTTACATGGTATTACAGCACCAATGAAGAATGCAAGGGAACGACGATTTCGAAAATCTAAGAAAACAAAATATACTTATGCACCATATATTGAACAAGAATTGAAGAAATTATTAAGGTTTGGAATTTTGCTGTTTTTTCTATTGTATTATATTAGTTTTTTAGATCAGATTTGGATGCAGAATCTATTACATGGGAAGTAATTGATGGTGATCAAATGGATTCAAAGACATCTGAAAATGATATAACTATTGCTGCTGTGGATGCAAATGATAATGATATTGTTGCAGCAGCAGCTGATGTTGCGGAAACTCTTTAAGTTTTATTTTAAATTTTGTTTAATTTTTTAACGCTAATTTAATTTCAATATATTATATAAAAGAATAAAGAATCTATTTGAACGAATCTTGATATTTTATACAATGTCTTTAGCATGTCTTGATAATACTTATCCTGGTGGATACTCTTGCGAGTCTAGATACTGTTATTCAAAAGCTAAAAAAACAACAGCTACAGTAATCCTTGAAGTTTTAACGAATCAACGAATTTTAAATGTTCATATATTTTTAAATTGTTTTTTTTTAAATAATACCGTAGTAGGCAATAAAATTTTCAGCAGCTACGATTCTAAGTTTCAGCGATCCATGAAATTTTGATATAACAAGCTATAAAATAAATTTATTCAAACAAAAATTAAGCTTACAAAACTTAAGTATTACAAAGAAACAATAATTTTATTCTTCTTCATTATTTTCATCGGAGATTGTTTCAGTATCAGTTTGATTGAGAGCAATCATTTGTTCTTGATATGTATAAAATGTTAAAGCTTTGAAACAAACATATAGCGATAAAATTCTCGGAAGATGCAGTACTAATGATTCATATTTCCAATCTAAAAAAATCAATGTTGTAAAGGTTCGAATAAGAACGTTTGGGTACTGTAGAAGAACAAGCTTTATCCATCTCCAAAAAATGTCTAATTAAGGTTTTTTGGATACAACAAGAGCTATCACGCAAATAACAAAATCTGAAATTCAAATGGAGACAAATAGTCTGTTAGAATTGACAAAAAAAATTTATTTGTTTAAATGGATCTTGAAAAAAATATATAAAGTTTTTAAGCCGATAAAAGTAGAACACATGCTTCTCGAATGGAACGTTGTAATCGTAACGTTTTTAAAATTTTATAAACCTTTTTACAAGCATTTGAATTTAATGCATTTCTTTTCAAATCAAAAACATCTTCATTCTTCTTTTTTTATCAAGTCAATCCAACATCATTCAATCAACATCTTTTAGAATTTCTTCCCTCAATCATCAAAAACTATTATGCATCTAAATATTCGAAGAAGATTTCGTGGTCCAAGTGTTGAAAATCGTGCCTTTCATTATTTTGGAATTGATACTGCTCTACTTTTTGTTCTGCTTGTGAATTGTTTTGCTGGTATTATTGGATTATTGTATACTGTAATATATCATGAAGAATTAATTATCACAAAATGTTTTTATCGTATTTTTACACCAATATTATTTGTGCTACAATTTATTCCTATTTTTTGGATGTTTGGAAATGATTCATCAAAGGCTGCTTTTATTGCTTTATATTGTGAAATTTTGGGGACTGTAGCTTTAATAGCTGGAAATTTGGGTTATTGTTCTGTTGGTAAGTGTGTTATTGATTATTTTTGGATATCAGTTAGCGCTGTTGGCTTCTAACTCAAGGAGTAAAAGTAGACAATTTTGTTCACTCCTGCTTGTCTATCTTGATCTTCATGTTGGACAAAAAATACGCTTACAGACTTTGAGATTATTTGTGAGGAAAAGATAATAGATTTGTGTTTTTATAGCTTGTTTAAATTGCTAAATTTTAACAAATTTATTGAGCAGATTTTTTGAGATGAATAATGTTTGTCCTTCTACAGTACCCTGATTCTCTTATTCAAACCTTTACATTATTAATTTTTTAGATTGGAGATATGAAGCATTGTTGTTGTTTGAATAAGTTGATTTAACTTGTATGTATCTAAATTTTATTGATTGATGTAACTTTGGAATGTGGCCACTGAAAGATGAATGAAACTAAAGTTTTTATTGCTTACTACGGTATTAGTTTAAAAAAACAGTTCAAAAATATATGAACATTAAAAATTCGTTGATTCGTTAAAAACTTCAAGGATTACTGTAGCTGTAACTTATTTAGCTTTTGCATAACAATCACCAGATTGGCAAGTATATCCATCAGGGCAATTATTATCGAAGCATGCTAAAAAAAAGTCAGATAAGATATTCATCTAACATATATAAACTTACGTCCAATGCTATCAGATGAATGTTGATCAGCAGCAGAAACACCACTGAAAGCAACAATAGCAGCAAAGACAACGAAGAGAAGAACGAAGAAACGCATTTTTAGATTTTTTTGTTTAAAATCAAAGGATTTTGTAACAAATTTTTATGAGGATTTTTAATGAAATGTGGGTTGCTTTTATAGTCAAAAATTTAACAATGTCCAGGAAGAAGGCAATTGTTTGTACATCTGTTTAATTTGCTTTTTCCATATCCGTTTAATCAAACCAGTGAATCATAGAAGTGAGAGAGAGATAAGCTGACGTGGCTTTTGAAGAAGGCGGCCACGTATGTTTGTAATAATTTATTTGTTTAATTTTGATCTTTTACTGAGGTGTACAAATTTTGCAAAAAAAGCTAGCCTATGCATGAGAAAAAGAAAATACTCGAAAAAGTGAAGCCGCAATGAAACTAAAAAATTAATTTAATGCATTTGTAAATTACAGTTACAGTATCAGAGCTCGTCGAAATCAAAAATCCAAAAAAAATGATCAGTAAATTTTTAGTTTTTTTCTAAATCGAAATTAACTTTTAATTTTAATCTAATTTTTTTACTTAACTAACAGAAATCAATCAAAGATGATCAAAATCAAAAAACTAAAACTCTATTTGCAAAATTAAAATCCAAAAAGTCGAAGTCTGAAACAAACTAGTTCCTTTTCAATAAACTTTTGGTTGTTTTCAAAATCAAAAGAAAAGCAGAGCTCTGCAAAATAAAATCAAAATAATTTCGATTTTCATCAGTAAATTTCAGATCCAATATTACCGTGATACCACTACAAAGAAAAAGCATTTCAATTTTTGTGCAAAAGAAAATGTAATGAAAATTTGAATAATTTGCTTGCAGAATTTTATTGCAACTCTTTTTATTCTTTTTATCGTGTGTACATGCTGTATGAAGAAGATTACTGGTAAGTATTTTCTTTGATTCAATGATATCACAGTCTATGATTCATAGATTAGGTTAGGCTTTTACTCTAAGAGCATACTTTTGCATCAATTAGTTTTTTGATAACATTTGACCTAAAACAACTACTTAACTGATAAGAAATCATACACAAAAATTTAGTTGTTCTTATTAGTGCATGATGCTGCTGCTTTTTTTTAAAAGTGTTAATTCTTTTTCAGATGCAATTATCAAGTGGACAACAATCAACAGAAAAAGATGCGTTACTTGGAAGTAAAGAAGCTACTTCATCAAAGCGATATTCACCAACACGTCTTTTGCATGAAATTGTTCCATTAACTTTAGCATGGCATAGTATTCGTGTAACACGGGAAAAGCCTGAAACTTTTGTAATCTTGGATAATATAAATGGAAAGGCAATGCCGAATGAAGTTGTAGCATTGATGGGTGCAAGGTATGGATTTTTATGTTGAGATATGTACTTTAGATTTTCCTTGAAGGGGAATGCAGACAGAACAATTGATTACGCGTTTAACTTGTAATCCAACACGTGAGTTAAAGTTTGTGATTTAAAAGCAACTCGAACCTCACTATTAGTATTGCAAGTCAAACGCTTTACCAACTGCTCCTGAAGCCGATTTTTTTTATTTCCCAATAATCTAATGTACTCTTTATAATCAAAACATGTTCTTTTTTCAGTGGTGCTGGTAAAACGACATTACTCAATTCTTTGATGGGTCGAAATTTGAAAGGTTTAAATGTTGAAGGTGAGATTATTGTTGGTGGAACACCAAATATTAAAATTGGTGATGTTAGTGGATATGTACAACAAGAAGAACTTTTTATGCCAACTTTAACTGTATATGAACATTTAATGGTACAAGCTGGTATCCGACTTGCTGGGCTGCCAGATTCGGCTATTACACAACGAATTGTTGAAGTTATGGATGAACTGGGGCTAACAAAATGTCGAAATTCTATTATTGGTTTATCCGGTGTAAAGAAAGGAATTTCTGGTAAGTTGTAGATTTCATCGGTATACTGTAGTTTCTTCTAAAATTATATATATGTTTTAGGTGGTGAAGCAAAACGTTTAATGGTTGCAAGTGTTTTATTGGATAATCCTTCTATTTTATTTTTGGATGAACCGACCACAGGCTTGGATTCACATATGGCTCAATCTTTAATGGATACATTAGCAAAATTAGCAAAAGATGGTCGAACTGTTGTTTGCACAATTCATCAACCTTCATCAAAAATTTTTAATGCTTTAGATAAAGTTAGTTTTTCTTCAACAAGGGTACTGTAGCTGCTGTTAATATAAAATGCAAATCGTTTTTTCACTGCAAATTACTCCCTTTGACTTCTGTGTACTTATATTTTCAGAAATCTGTCATCACTGACTTGAGCATCTTTTGCGCCTAAAATTTTGGCAATTTGGAATACCAAACGGCGCAATTCAAATTTGGCTTCTACATTAGCTTAATTTAGAAGCCCTACAAAAGGAGCAATCTGATCGTTAAAAAAAATATGCAAATACAGTATACCTTCTGATTTAATAATGATATAATATATTTTTAACAATAGTAATTACTGCAGTTTTACAGGTAATATTTCTTGGTGATGGAAAACTTGCATATCTTGGTCCACCAAGTGATGTACTACCATTCTTTGATTCACTTGGACTCGTATGTCCCGATGATTATAATCCAGCAGATTATATTATTGATATGTTAGCTATTGATCGACAAAATGATAATGAAGAAGCTGCCTTGGAAAGAGTTCATAAAGTTTCTAAAGGATTTATCGAATCAGAGTTTACAAGAGATACATATGAAGATTTAATAACTTTTGAAGGATATGGTCCTGAAGATGGAATTAATAAAAATACTCGACGACGAGCATCATGGTTTGCACAAGTTCGGCTAATCCTTAAAAGATCTTTAATTGATAATAAAAGAAATCCAGCATTATCAAGAGCAAAATTTATTCAAAAAGTTATTATGGGTTTATTTATTGGGTTACTGTATTTGAACAAAACGGATTATACAAAAATTAGTGGTCTGAAAAATACAAATGGTGCATTGTTTTTTATTATTTCAGAGGTAAGTAATGCTTTTTGAATTAGTCTTAAAAGTTTTTATTACTTATCGAAAAACTTGAATTTCGATTTTGCAGAGCACTTTGTTATTCCCCGTGTAATCTTATAAAATTTTTCAGTTAACTTATTCAACGTTATTTGGAATTTTAACTTTTATGCCTGCCGATTTTCCTCTAGTTGTTAGAGAACATTTTGATGGATTATATCGTGTTTCTGGTAGGTATACGGTAGCAAGATTTTGTGAAATCGAAATAAAATTTTATTTTTCGAAAACAAAAATGTTTTCCAACCTCAAAATTTAAATAATCAAAATCCAAATTAGAAAAAATCTTTAAGCTCCGGTTTTTTCGAGAATAAAATATCAGAACTTGCTCTGCTTTCGACTTTAAAAAAAACTTTTCGATGATCAATTTTGTAAAGCCGAAATTAAAAATGTTTCTCAAAAACAAAATTTCGATTTTCAGAATCTTGATTTCTGATCATTTTCATTCATATATTAATGTATTCATCTCTTTTAGCATATTTCATTGCTCGTATAATTTCATATATGCCTATATTTATTCTTGATGGTGTATTTATGGTATCAATATGTTATTGGTTAGTTGGTCTAGCACCTACATTTCAACATTTTATTATTAATATTGGAATTGGAATTCTTACTGAACAAGCTGCTGCAGCATTTGGTGTTATGCTTTCAACTATCAGCCCGTCATATGCTGTTGCCATTTCAATTGGTGGTCCTGCTTTATCTGTTCTTTCACTTACTGGTGGTCTTTTTACTAATGTTGATAAATTACCGTAAGATTTTTATAGTTACAAGTATCTTTAATAATTACTGTATATTTTTAGATGGTTTGTATGGTGGACACAATATCTTAGCTGGTTTAAATATGGTTTTGAAGCAATGGCAATTAATCAATGGAGAGGTGTTCAAACAAGATGGGAAGAAGATAGCAGTTTACAACAATGCATTGGAAATCAAACAGAAAAATGTTTTACACCTGCAGAAGTTCTTAAAGAATATGCTTTTTATGAATCAAATTTTTGGTATGATATTCTTGCGCTAATTTGTTTCATCTTTGGTTTTTATATTATTTCATATATTGGTTTATATATTCGTGTTCATCGAAATCGATAAGATTATTTATTATTATACTGTAGAAAATTTTTATATAAATAAATATTTTACAAAAAATCACTTTCTTTGGTTTCTTATAAAAAATGCAAGGCACTTTGAAATTTTACAGGCAAAAACAAAATAAGTTTGGAAAAAAATTGAGCAAATATTTGTAAGGATATAAATATGGGATAAATGAAAAGTGGTTATTGGGATTGTTCAGTTTCAGTTGGCTTTGGAGTTGATGAAACAGAATATTGTTGACTTGAACGTCGAAGGGAATCTTCTAAACGTCGACGAGCTTTTTGTTCTTTTTCAAAATTATTTTTCATTGTTTCAAGTTCCTAAAATTTTCACAATTCTAAGGATTACGGTATACAAATTTAACAAAATTACCTTTTGTAAAAGATTAACTTGATCTTTAAGGGAATATACTGTATCCACTAATGTTCTCTCTTTATAAACAATTGCATCACCCTCTTTTTCTTCAACAAAAATTTTTTCTTCTTCTGCAACAATTAGATGGGGCCGAGATTCATCATTATGGGATACGGTACGTCGAAGGGGATTATTGACGGAAGAACCAGTTCGAAGAAGAGGTGGAAGTTGTGAGCTTGCAGAACAAAAGCCATCAACAATTCGAAGAAGGATAGCATCTTCTTGCTCTTCACCAGTCACTTAAAAAAGAGGGAATGGGATTATTAAAAAACAATGAAAATAATTTCAGAGGTATAAAAATATATAAATTTTTAAATAAACTTACTTCCTCTTCGGAGCTTAATCTTTGAAAGATCTTCAGCAGGTCCACCACGTGGTGCTGGATATGGTCTTAAACAATATCCACTATATATCTTTCCACGTCGTCCCCCACTTGTCGGTGTTTGGGGTGGTTGTTGTAGGTGTACAGTAACAGCTTCTCCATCATTTTCATCATTCCCATCTGGAACAAACATTTGCAAATCATGATCCAACTTCATCCCTCCACCACCAATGGAGGGCTTTTTGGTTAGTTGTGGTTGTTGAGCTTGTGGGAGTTGATGAACTTCAACCTTTTTCAGCGGTGAAACATCAGTCATTTTTTGAACATCTGATGCCATTAACTTTTGTGGAGAAGCTGGGGCAACATTATGCAACAAAAGGGATGTATCAGAAAATGATACATTGTTACAGCTTGTCAAAGCATCAATCAGCTGTTGAAAATCTTCATTTGTAAGGGAATTAACAATAATAAGTACAGTTGGACCACGACGAAATTCTATTGACATTGCATTTTCATCTTTTGTAACTGTTAAATCATTGGTAGCAAATTTTTCACATAGTGTATATTCATTTGATGGAAGAGAAGATTCAAGGAAGAGTACCATCTTTGTAAATAATGCAATTTTTCGATCAACAACTTGTGCCGAAGCAATAGAATCTCGGACATTTCCAACGGTTACACCTCCAATATAAATCATTTCACCCAAAATTGAAGAATATTGTGGACCAAACCATTTTTCTAGATAATTTTGTGATAAAAATTCTAGTTGAACTTCTTTTTGTTTACGAAGGTATGCACAATCTTGCCAAATTGAACGATATACAAAGCCTGCACGTTGAAGATTTCCTCGATCAGCATGAGTGTCCTGGAAAAAGAAGTGGATTAGAGATGATATTATAAGAACTATGAATATAGTAGCTGTAATTAAAATTGTACAGTATTCCACAAAACTTTCTATTATTGTTATTTTTGGATTTTGTTTAAAAATGTGTTTGGGGCATTGATAGTAAAAAATCATTTTTATAAATCACTAAAAAAACTCTTACCGGATAATTTCGTTCAATTTCTTGTAAAACAACTGCATACTTTTCGATATGCCGAAATACCAAACTCAAGCCAGAGATTAACTCCTTCAATTCAAGATTATGTTTCTTTAAAAATTCTTCAAACACTGCTCTTTTTGAGTTTAATAATGCAACAGCACTTGGATGATTCAAACAATATTCTGTAAGCAGCTCTTTCAATCGTGGAGCTGCATCCAAAAAAGCTCCACCAATACGTTGTTGTGTTAACTCGAGTCTAAAATATGGGATATGGCTAGAAGGAGAAAAGCAAAAACAAACTTTGCTTGATTAACAACATTTTCAAGGAGCTGTGCTTTAAGTCTTAAAATTTGTTCTAAATTTGAACCCAAAATGCTGCATTCTTCATCGGTAAATCTATAAAGGAGAGGGTAATAACTTTAGTTGTTGCTGTGGAAGATCTTACATAGATGCTTCACGAATAGGTTTTAAAAATTCTTCATGAATTCTCATCAACTGCTTGAGATGTTCTTTTTCAACACCGGTATGTTCCATGATAACAGCTTTACGATTTACAGCTTGTGTATTTTCAAAATCTCTTGTTGAAAGTTCTGCATGTGCTAAATGAGCAGTACTTTCTATAAAATTACAACAAATTTTTATATTTATAAGCATTTATGTATATTAACCTCCACTTGTATTAGAAATAATTCCAACAAAATCTGAAGGAAACCATCCAATTGAACCATTTAAATTTCCTTCCCACCAACCACCATCAAGTTGTTGAGTAACAAGGATAATATCATTTTTTTCAAAGCTTAACTGAAAAAATATTTTTTTGTTGTTGTAAAGTTTATTGGAAGGAGATATATATCCAACCTCATCATTATTCTTTCCGCTAAATGTAAACTTTGCAATAGCTCTTACAACTCCATCATCATTACTACTACTATTATTATTACTACCATTTACTGACATAATTTTAATATAAATTTACTATCATTAAAAAAAAAATACAACAAACTTTTTTTGCTGTTGCTGCTTTTTTTTCTTTGTTGCGGCAACACACAATTTTTGAATTGGCGCCTTTTCTTGCAACGCGAGAAGCAAAAGGGATACTGTCGGTCGGCGTCGAATGCGAGAGTAGACTTTTTATTCTGCCAAATTTATTTATATTTTTTTCCAACACAGGAAACAACGTTTTATTCAACAAATTTATCCAAAAAATATTTAATATTATTGTTTTATTTTTGTCATGACTGATGCTCCAGAAGAGTAAGTTTATTATTTTTATAAAGTTTAAGCAGTAAATTTATATTTTTGGACTTGAAAAAGCTGCTATATCTCTTTTCTTAGACTAATCCTTTCCTCTAGATGCAGATGTACCTTTTACCGCATAATTATTGATCTCTGATATTAGTTAGCTAAATAGACACGCTCCAAAGCCTTTAAAGGTGTTGCTTTATCATTCTTTAATATCGCCTATTTTGTTGCATCATAGCAAAAGTATATTTTGCACTTGAAAAGCTGCTATATCCTTTTTTCTTCGACCAAACTGTTTTAATAGGCTCTAATAGCAACTATCTGGCTTCACAATATGAACGTTTTGGACGACAGCAACTTATCGAAATGCCGAAAAGCTAAACTTAAACCAGCTCCTTCAGTTTTTTATGCTTTCTTTCGACCAAACCTTTACCCTTGCACCTTTGCCTTATAGCTAATGATGAATCACTGACAGTATTAGCTAGCTAAATAGGCAATATACAGGCCTTTAATTGTGTTGTTTAAAGCAGCTATTCAGCTGCATTGTAAGAACCGATACAACGATAGACCAAAGAGTTAAACCTTAACCAGCAATTGGTTCCTTCATTTATTTATGCTTTCCCTCAACCGTACCTTTTCCCTATGTGCTAACCACTGACAATATTGTGTAACTAGCTGAATTGGCTATATTCCAAACCTATACATAGCCTCTTTTTCAAATCTTTGGTGCTAAATAACAATCCTTTCCCCCAACCTCTAATAAATTATTATCTTTATCTTGTTGCTGTTTGCCTCCATCAATATACAACAAACTATCACTTACTTATTGAGGAACCAGCTATAATTAAGCTTTTAAAATTGTGCTGTTTTATATCTCTTTGCTTTATATTTGTTGCTTAATGTTAGTACTACCTCCTCCAAAGCTTTTCAAGTCCTACTTATACTTTTTCATCCATGATTTTTATCCTATTGGTTATTACATCACTAATTTCTTTCATTTTTTAGACAACAAAATAATCAATTGAATCAAGGTGAATCAGCCGGAAATGCTACCTACACTGTTGATGGTGTTATTGAATCCAATTGGGATGAGGTAGCAGAATCTTTCGATGATATGAATTTAAAAGAAGAACTTCTTCGTGGTATCTATGGTTTTGGTTTTGAAAAACCTTCTGCAATTCAACAGCGTGCTATTGTTCCATGTTGCACTGGTCGGGATGTAATTGCTCAAGCTCAATCTGGTACTGGAAAAACTGCAACATTTACTGTTTCTGTTCTTCAACGCGTTGATCCTAATCTTCATGAAGTTCAAGCATTAATTATGGCGCCCACCAGAGAATTGGCTCAACAAATTGATATTGTTATGCGTGCACTTGGTGAATACATGGGCATCAATTTTCATGTCTGCATTGGTGGTACAAATGTTCAAGATGATCGTCGTAAACTTGAAGGTGGTGTTCAAGTTGTTGTTGGTACACCTGGTCGTGTTAATGATATGATTGTTCGTGGTCATTTAAGTGAGTTTTGTTTATTGATAATATATTTACATCAACTAATATTTGTTCATTTTTTAGAAACTGATAGCATCAAAATGTTTGTCCTTGATGAAGCTGATGAAATGCTTTCACGTGGTTTCAAAGATCAAATCTATGAAGTATTCAAAACTCTTCCAAATGATGTTCAAGTTGTTCTTTTATCTGCTACTATGCCTGCTGAAGTATTAGAAGTTACCAAGAAGTTCATGCGTGATCCTATCCGTAAGTTACTTACTGTATATTGTCTAACAAGCGTAACATCCTATTTCTTTTTCAGGTATCCTTATCAAGAAAGAAGAAATTACCCTTGAAGGTATTCGTCAATTCTACATTGCTATTGAAAAAGAAGAATGGAAGTTTGATACTTTGTGTGATTTGTATGATACTGTCAACATTACCCAAGCTGTTATCTTCTGTAATACTCGTCGAAAGGTTGAAGAACTTGCTGAAAATATGGAAAATCGTAAATTTACTGTTTCATTTATGCATGGTGAAATGGATCAATCTGAACGTGATTTAATTATGCGTCAATTCCGTTCTGGTTCATCACGTGTTTTAATTACAACTGACTTGCTAGCTCGTGGTATTGATGTTCAGCAAGTGAGTTTCGATTTCCCGTTGTTTACTTATTACTTTATAACTTTCCTTTTCAGGTTTCTGTTGTTATTAACTATGATCTCCCGGGTAACCGCGAAAATTACATTCATCGGTATGTTTATATTATTTGCTTATATCAACTGTTATTAATCATCGTTCTTTTTTAGTATTGGTCGATCTGGACGTTTTGGTCGTAAAGGTGTTGCTATTAACTTCGTCACAAGCAATGATGAACGCACATTAAAAGATCTTGAAACCTATTACAACACTCAAATTGAAGAAATGCCTTCAACCATTGCTGATTACTTCTAAAAATGTTCAAGAACGCTGCTCTGTGTGATGCTTATTTTTGCGCGCTGTCTTCCTTATTTCTCTTCTTAAGGTTGCACTTTCTGTTTTTTTCTGTCTTTGATGTTCTGTTTGTTGGATATCGTTTTAATAAATATATTTGTTATATCAATTATTTGTTTGTTTGGAAAACACCTTTAAGTATACAAAAATAGTTTTATTTGATAGTAAACAAAAAAAAATGGGGGGATACAAAAACAATGATAAAAATATAGATTTAATTGATAGCAGTACCACGTTCCAAATCATTCTTGATGTCATCTGTATATGGACCATAAAAGCGTTCAAGTTTTCTGTTGAATTTGCGATTTCTTTCATTGATATAATCAATAGGAGCATCAGGATCAAACATTCTTCTACGATGATATTGATCACGCTTTTTCATTTGAGATTGTACATCACCAGATAGCTTATCCAATGCGGATTTTGTTGGATAATGTGAGCCTTGAATCATTGTATTTACACCAGGATAAAATTGATCTTCTCCACTAAAAAGAAAGAAAGTTAGCAAGGATAGATTATGGTAATGATTAAGGATGGATGACGTATTCGACTCTATTGGAGCCTTGGCCCGGTTTGCCAGCATTAGGCCCATGTGAGGCCTCCAAAATCTGGTGCCATGCTTACATCCATCCATCCTAAAGTAAAATATAAGAATAACTTACACAACTTGCTTCATTTGTTCATATGATTCCATATCAGGTTTAATACCATTTGTAAGACGTTCATATTGCCGCATTGACATTGCTTCATAATTTGCAAAACCAGTATCAGGATTCTTTTTTCTTCTTTTAGCTGATTCAAGCTTTTCTGCAATATCTGCTTGCATATGTAGCGATTTAACTCGATCATAATCAACACCAGATTCTTCAGCAACTTTCTTTCCTTCAAGTTCTTCCAACTCCCATTCTTGTCGTTGACGCTTTTGTAAATAATTTTTTGGAAGTTTCTTTAGACGATCTTCTTCAACGACATGTTCATGATTAATTTTTCGTGATTCTTCCTATAACATTAAACGTTTAAATTACCGTAAAAAAAAGCAATATAAACTTACTCGTTTCTTATGTAATGCTCGAAGCTTATCCTTGTATTTTGACATATCACGCTTTGGTACAGCATCTTCTTCATCTTGTTGTTCTTCAGATCCAATAATTGATGATTCAATTTCTTCTGTCATTTTTGATGTGTGTTAGAATAATAAAGATATAAAAATAGTAAAAATTCGATGAAAAACAAGTTTTATTTTTTTGCTTCAAAAATTAGCTGTGGAAATTTTATTTTTGTTGTTCGAATGATTAAAGTTTCGTTTTAAGACTTTTTTTTTAAAAAAGAAAAAAGAAAACAATTTTACACAACAGCTTACAATTTACAGTAATCTTTAACATTTTAACTATCAAACAATTTAATAAAACATAGATTAGCTTTTTTTATGTGGTATAAAACCTTGCATAAGATTTTCAATGGTCAACTTTATAAAAATTACTACAATTGAAACAAAGATGTATTTTTTCCTAAAGATTTTTGCTTTGAGTATACTGTAGTGAGCAACAACTTTTACAATTTTTTATTTAACTGATTTACTCTTTCTTGTTTTATTACAGTATCATTTAAAATTTTTTTAGAACAAACAATAGCTTTAAGCTTATGGTAATACAATAATAAGCTTTATTAATACCGTAATATTCTGCATGTTGTCATAAAAAATGTTTTAAAATTTTATAATTTTAAATTGCAATTTTGAAACAGGAATGTATAATATTATTATTTACCTCCAACCCTTTTAGCTGGATTTTCTTTTGTACATGATCGATGATGGACGGCTAATCTATCCGGTGCAAACGATCTTCCACACCATTCACATTTAACTAAATTGGCTTGTGAAGATTCCCACATTGCTTGATTGGTTGCTTCAATATCTATTGTTTCTCCTGAAATAATTAATGTAAATAGAAGTAAGGCAATATTTGAAAAATTTGATGTTGAAAATAATGAATTTTTGATGCAGCTCAGTGATTTTCAATATTTTGCTTTTGTTAACAAAATCTTCTAGCTTCCATTTTGATTATCTTTTTTGAATAACAATTTTTAAGTTTCCATTTTTTGATTTTAATTTCCAACATTCAATTTAGAAGTGCTTTGATAAATGTTCCAAAAATAAATACCTGTTCGAATAATCTCCGGTTTTACGGGTTCTGGCCGGCGTTGAGATTTTGGAAGCTTATTATTTTCTATATGCCATTTTTTAATACAATTTGGAATATGGATATCAATGGATTTGGAGCCAAATTGTCTGCTGCAAATATAACAGTAAACAGTTGGAGCTGGCTTTCTTGCTTTTGGTGGACCAGGAGTAAAATTATTCTATAAATTTAATTACTTTTTTTAAAATGTACAAGTAATTTTGAATTTTAATAAAGATCAAATGTTTGTTCAACTTCAATGAGTTTAAAATTTTTTTATAGCTAAAAAAGTTGCGAAGTACAGTATACCTTTTTATAACAACATACTGTTTTAGTAAACTTTTTTAAACATTTTCAACAATGAAAATAAACATTTTTGAATTTTATAAATTTTAGAACTACCGTAATTTTGTAATATTTGATATACAGTAATTTATAACACATAATTTTAATTTTAATAAAGCAATAAACTTACCATCTTTAAAAAAACAAAAAATATTTTTCAGCAGTACTTTTTTTCTGATATGTTTTATTTTTTACGGAAAACTTGAATTCATATATATTTTTTTCTGGCTCAAAAACTTTTTTTTTATTTATAAACAGTTTTTTTCAAGAAAGCAATTGTCACTTCCTCTCCTGCTACTTTCTACTTTTTTATTTCTACCAAAAAAGAAGAATGCCAAAAAAGAAAAACGGGAAATAGCTTTTTTACGCTTGTTTTATTTCAGACTTTTTAGAGAGAGAAAAAAAATAACAAAAAAGTTAGTAAGTAAAAATGTAATGATTCAGGGAGAAAAAAAGATGAAAGAGAGAAAAACAGAAGGCAAAAAAGAAAAAAAAGTTGACATGCATTCAAAATTGAGTTTTTTTCTATCTCCCTTTTTTGTTAACACTAATGCAACACGTAGTCATAGGCAACAATGATGAAGAAAAAAAAAGTTAACTAATTTCTGTTTAAAAAAAATATTTATTTTTAACAAATTTTTCAATTAAAACAAAAGCACAAAAGAATAAAAATACATATATATTATTTTAGCCCGCATACATAAAAAAACATCTCTAACGCGAAAGGCAAACAACATAAAGACAATAATAAAAAAGTAGAAAGCTTCTAAAACATATATCAAAACCTCATAGCAGCATAAGCAGCAGCACATTTATTGTTCATATCCTTGATATTCTTCTTCACCATAGCCTCCATCATCTTCATAATGCTGTTGATGTTGTAGAGTTGGATCACCGGTAGATATATCATGAATATTTGTAGTATAAGATGTTTGAAGGCGTGGAGCAGTTCGCTAAGAAAAAGAAAGTATACTTGTAGTAACGGAAAGGTGTTATAGGGTACTTTTCACGTCTTGTTTCAGCCCCTCCTTTTTCAGAGTAAAAATATGGGATAAAAACAGAAAAAAAAGGTGAGTTAAAACCACGAGCAAGTCTAATTATTTACAGTAATCCACTTACTTGAACATATCGTGGACCAGCTAAAGTTCGATTTGCAGGCAATGCATAATGTTGTTGAGCTACTGTACGATAGACACTTGCAGATGATGGTGGAATTGTATATGGTTGACCAGATGATCGAAGTGGAGGAGCTCGATGATATGCTGCAGAACCACCACGCTAAAAAACAGCAACATTAGTTTTAAAAATATTATAAAAATCAAAACTTACAGGTCGAATAACAGTTTTTGCAGCAGAAGATGAAGAAGCACCACCTCTTGAAGAACTTGGAACAATTGTTCTAACACCAACAGGATTAAGTTGACGAATAATTGGAACTTTTCGATCAACAGGAGATGAAATTGATATTGCAGTTTTTTGTGGCTGTAATAATGGTGGTTGTTGTTGCGGTGCTTGAATTGGTTGCGGCTGTGGAGATGGTTGAGGTGGTGGAAGATTTGCAGTTAAATTTCCATCAATTATTTCATCCGCATAATTTTGTAATGCTGGTGGTAGACATGCTTTAATATGTTCACGATATTCTGGTGCAACATCAGATTTATCCAAACCGTATGAAAGACCAAGTCGCTTTAAAATTTCTATATCATCATGAATTTCAAATGGTGCATCAAAATGAAATAAAAATTCTGTTTTGTCAGAGGCAATTGAACAATCAACAACTGTTTCACGAGAGGTATTGATAACAATAAATGGAAGATAGATTATCTTTGAATCAGCTGGACGTCCTTCTAGCTCTTCATTTTCACGATTTCGATTTACAAGTGCTCGATATGCAACAAGCTAAAAAGTAATTAAATGATTAGAGCACATTAGATTACGGTAAAAGAATGATAAAACAGTTTTAAAGCAAGCTTTATCATCTCAAGGAGCATTTAAATATGAAAAAGAAGCACGTACTTGAATAACCAATTCTTGAAGTTGTTCAGTCTTTTTTCGAATAGATTCTTGTCGTTGTATTTTTTCATCTTCATATCGACGACATTCTTGATGTGAACTTGTAGGTAAGCCAACCCAACGAATTTCTTTCTTTTCTTTTTCAATAATATTCATTGCCATCAAGACATTTAAAGCATCATATACACGACGACGAATATTTTTCATATCATATTGTTGCTTTTCAACAGATTGTGGTGGAGTTGCAAGTGAATCAAAATATTCTGCAACAAGTTCATCAGCAACCTGTAAAGAATAAAGTGTTAATAGAAGGAAAAGAGATGGATAAAATGGAAACAGATAAAAGATCGTGTTAATAAGTAAAAAAGAGCTTTCGAAGATTCCATTTCAGCTGCACGCGAGCAGCTAAAATTCGGAGCTCCGTTTCTCATTTTTAAAACCAAAACAACCTTCTATTCAAACCCAATACAAACTTACTTCATTATAATTTGTTCGACCTTTTTCTTTAACTTTTTCACAAACTTTTGTACTAAAATGTCTTAAACCTCTTGATTTATCATTTGAACGATACATTCGATTTGCAGAATCAGATGAAAATGGTAAACCATTATTCTTTTTTGATGCAGCATCTTTATCATCAGGTATATGATCAAGTCGTGAGACAGCAGATACTTTTAAAGGTCCATAACGATAATCTAAAAGAACTTTATATCCAAAAAAAATATGTAATAATAAAATGCATACTTGGTGTTGCAACTGAGCCAGCAATTGATCGGCTATGAGTTGGAACAAGTACACGTCTTGCAACAGCCGGTGGAGCACCCTTAAAAAAAAGCTTTCTTCATTTATATTAAAAGTTTATATATAAACTCACAGGAACATATGGTCGTAAAACTGTTATAGTTGATGCTCCAACAGTACTACTGCTACTACCTTCTCCACCAGCTACTGACGATGATGTTGGACGACTATTTGTTGCTCGAGTTCCAGTTGCTGCTGTTGATTGTTGTTCATTCATTGCAGTTGAGGATGATGTTGAAACATTGTAATTGCTCATCTAAAAGAGGTGTTTTTTTTGCCATTAGGTATCAACATCATCTTATTCATATATATGAATCCCGCCCAATAAAAAATCAAAGTACACGATAATTGCGCGAAAAACATGTACAAAAAAATCGCGCCATTTTTTACCGGCAAAAGGCTAAAACAAAAACTGCTAATCGGCAAAGCGTTTTTTGGCGCCAAATAAACGTTGAAGAAAAGAAATTGAAATTTTTCTTCAGTAGCCTCGGCAGGCACTCTAAAAATTCTTACAACGATTTCTAAGGGGGTCCTCTTTTTTGATTAATTTTTAAAAAACAAGACTGTTGTTATTAATCATCCAATGTTCCATCAATGATTGAACAGAAGTACTTCAAACAAAATTACAGTATCCTCAGAAGTACAGCATTGCTTTTTTAGTTAAAACAATTTTAACACGGAATTTTTTTGAACTATTAAAATAAAGCATTTAGTTTTGATAAATTGACAGTTAATAATTAGTAAATGTTGTAATCTGACGTACTGTAAGATAACTTATCAATCAAAATAATAAAGTTTTGGAATTAAAAGTACTGTATGATTTCTAAAAATAGAATAACAGTAACCAAGCAAAAATTTAAAAAGTGATAAAAACAAATTACAAACAAAGTATGAATATTTTTAGCTAACATTAATTTGTAAAAATAATTTTTAATGTCTAAAATGTAACCGTATTTAGAGAAATTCAAATGAAGGTTTTTATTACTCATCAATTTTTTTCTCCTTTATTTTTAAATGCAATACTTTATGTAATTACAGTATCCTCATAGTTAGCAGCTATCAATACAATTTAAACACTGAAAGTATGTAGAAATTTAGAAAGAAAAACCAGATGTTTAACAAAGTGTCAGTTTATTCAAAGTTTTTGAGAATTTATGCTTTACTTTAATTTAGGACAACCGAATTTGAATGTCGAAGTTGTACAAAATTTGATGTAATGGCTTTTTAAAGAACTACATTTTATATGACATTTGTTTTTGAAAGAATAAACTCGACGAGATTATTTTCAAATAAACACCCAATTGTTGCAATTCCTTTTTCATAAATACGTTTTAAAAATATTAAAACTTAATTAATCCCTCGTTTTACCTTTTAAACCTAAAACATTTAAACAATCGATGAAAAAAACTTATTACCTTCTTAGTAAACTTAAAAACATAGCATTTATTATATTGATTTAACGCATAGAATTCAGAATTGAATTTAAATAACAGTAACCAAACAAATAAAAAAACAAAGCAAATTATAAATAAAATTTTGCTAGTTTTTATTTTTACAAAAACTCCTATTATGACCAATAAGAATGATGCAAAAATAATTGCTTCGAGCTTTATTTATCTTTGATAAAAATTTTAAAATCCAAAAATAGCGAATTTGATATTTCTATTACAACATTATTTTATTCATATAAGAAATATTTTTTGTTTATCTTTTATCAATGTAAACAAAAAGTTTCTTAAAGTTAATTATTATCAAATCTTTGCAATCGTTTAAAAGTACACTTACAGTATGCTAAACTCATACGTTTTTTAGTTTCTGAAATGTGTTTTAGAAAATAATATTTTTTGTATTTATTTTGTCTTCAGAAAATGTGTTCAAATTTGTTTTTAACTTTATTACATCTAAAAAATTTTACACCGTAATTAAATACACATTTGTTGTATTTGTTCTTTTACATTTTTAAAGAAAGTTAATTTACCCGGAAGAAAGAAGTTTCCGCTATTTTTTTAATTAAAGCTTTGAAGCTAGTTGTAGTTTTAAAGTTTTAAATTAAAGCGGCACACACACATGTATTAATAAAGTTTTAAAAACATTTTTATTTAATGAATACAACATGTTGTTAATTTAACAACAGCATTAACGCCTCTCGCTGTCATGGTAACATTCTCTAAAAATTTTTGTGTTCCTAGAACGAAAAATAAAAAATATAATTTATTTTGAAAAATGACATTATAAAAAAAGACAAACACGCTTTAAAAAGTTTTTACACGTTTTATTATTATTTTTATTGATTACTGTTCTTTTTTTATTTCAAAAAAGTATTATTATTAATTTATTCAACTTTAATAATTTCTATTATTATTATTAAACATGGCACACATTCCATTAATGAGCGAACAAGATCTTGAAGAAGGTGATTTACCAAGCTATGAAGAAACTCAAAATGAAAAGAATAATGGACAACATTATTTTCCTGCTTCAAAGACTGTTGAGCATGAAGCTGCTGTTGCAAATGCACATGTTACAATTCGATTGGGTTGGTTTTTGATCGTTGAATGTGTGTGTGTTAAAGCAAGATGTTTCAGGCTTCTTAAGAAAAGTATTTGGAATTCTTTCATTTCAATTTTTGGCAACATTTGTATTCTGCTTTGTACTTTATTTGACACCTGGTGTACGTGGATTTGTACAACAACAGTAAGTTTATATACATATGTTTTATTGAAGATTGGAAAGAAGCTAAGAAAAACAAGTTGTGTTTAAAAGGCGAGAGCAAGAAAGTCCGCGTAATCAAGCTTTAAAGCAGTTTAGTATTTAAGATAATCATCAGGTTTGTACAATTATTAAGGATACTGAAAACTAGTTTATTATGCACGAAAAATGTGGAACAAAAACATCAACATGCTCAAATATGAGTCATAAAAGCTATTTAATACCGTAGATGATCACTTAACAAATAATCATCAACTATTGCTGCAAATTGATCAGCACTTAAGTGTCCAGTTGATGAAATATCTAGTTCATGAAAAACGTGATCTGCAAGCTCTTCAGAAAAGCCACCAATTTCTTTTGCAACGTACTAAAAAAGTTTTAGTTGGATTACCTTAACATTTGTTATCCATCAAGTGCCGTGATACATTGATAACTTTAATAGCTGCCGTTTACACTTACTTTAAACTCATTCTCTGTAATCATGCCATTGCCGTCCTATAATAAGCATGTGTATAATCTACGAACAATGTCTATGGGAACTTACTTGATCAAAAATTTTAAAGCATTGTCGAATTATCTCTTCATTACTGCTTTTAGCTAAACTTTGACTCTTTTTCATGCAATGACAAAATTCAGCAAAATCTATTTCACCATTTCCGTCTTCATCCACCTGCAAAACTACAGTATACATTATCTTCAATCTAATTCTATCAACACCTTCGTGGATTTTGACCTCCCCACAATGACAAAATTTAAGGTGGAAATTAAAATTTATTTTAGATAGATAAAGCTTAAAACTTCTGGAACTATAAGGAACAACATCTCCTAGATATTTTGCGTTGTTTGAACGCTTAATTCAATGTTACCCAAAACTACAGTATGCTTTCCCAAAACAACTTTAACACATTACCTCTTTAATTAAAGTATCAATTTCATTATCACTTGCTTGTAGCCCAATACTTAAAATAGCTTCTTTTAATTCTTCACTTCCAATTGCACCTGAGCCATCTGTATCAAACATTGAAAAAAGTTGATGAAATTCTGCTAATTCTTCTTTTGAAAATTTATTAAGCAATTCATCATTGTTATGATGTTGAGCTAAATTTTGACTTCCACTTGATGCAGTATGAAATAGGTTATGATGATTGTTGGAGACTGGATTTTCTGGTAGCACACCAACTTTACCACGACGAACCATTTTTCGGAATTGTTGTGTTTTACTATCTGAAAAAAGAGAGAATGTTTTTTTAAAAATTTAGAAGCAAGAACGGAAGCATGGCTTAGAAAAAAAATGAGGGTATTAATTTTTAACTTAAAAGGAAAAAGGATTAAGATGTCTATTTTAAGCTTTAAAAAATGAATCACTTTCCTAAATGTGTTTGTTTATGAAACTTTTTTGATGTTTTTGGTTTTCCAATAGGAAAATGTGGTAGCTCGATATCTTCTGATTCAGTTCCAGTATCACTTTGAATAGAAGCTTTTTTATTCCATAAATAATATCCATTTGGAAGGGAATGTTGTTGATGAAAGTAATCTTCGTCTTCTTCTTCGGGTTTATCTTTTGGTGAAGCAACTTCAATTATTGGTGGAAGGGAATTACTTTGTGGTTGTTCAGAAGAAGAATTGTTTGTGAACATTTTAACCCTGTAATAATAGGGATTATTATACATGGATTAAAGTTTGTGACATCCAAAATAGAAAAAAAGATGTTTCCGGATAAATGTGAGAGCTAAAAATGACATGACTTTTAAGCTTTTTTAAAATGTTTTTGAGAATTTTTAATAAGTTTTTTCTTAATGCTTGCATTTTTGGGGATGTAATATTTTATTCATTTTTGCTCATGCCATCTTTTAAATGACAGCGTTGAAAATTTATTTATTCAACATGTAATACATCGTCTGCTTTGTTTTCGTCGAAGACATTCTATTTTTTTTACAAAACACTGTATAACAAAAACTATAATACCCTCTTTTTTCAGATCATGGATTGTTCTTTTAACAGCTGTTGGTTCAATTGGAATTTTTCTTGCTATGTTTGTTCATGCAAGAAATACACCACTCAATTATTTCCTTCTTGGTGCATGGACAATTATGCAATCATTACTCGTGGCATCAGTTGGTAAGTTTGATTACTGTTCTTTCATTGCACACTTTATATCCCACTTTTTTAGTTACATTCTTTGATGTTGAAGTGGTTATTCAAGCAATTCTGCTAACTTCAATTGTCGTGGGCTCTCTCTTCGTATATACACTTCAAACAAAGCGTGACTTCCAACAACATTATGCTGTTATGTACACTGTAACCTGTGTATTTATTGGTGCAATATTCCTTCAAGTATGTTTTACTATATAATTTATATATCATAACTACAGTATCCTTTTTTTAGATTCTTGTCATGTCACCAATGTTTGATTTTTTGATTAGTGTTGCTGGTGCACTCTTCTTCTCCGTCTATCTTGTAATGGATGTACAATTTGTTATGAATCATTGCTCTGAAGAAGATTATATTCTTGCCTGTGTTATGATCTATACTGATATTATTGGACTCTTCTTACGTATTCTTGAAATTTTAAATGAAATCAATCGAAATTAATAAAAAAAACGTGTAAGATTTTTTGAATGTATAAAAATTGTATTTTAAATAAGCGTGCATATATTACCGTAATCGTGAGAATTTTTTGTTTAACTTTTATTGTGAGATACTAAAAAATAAAGAAGCTGATTTTGAAGAAGTGGATTATTTACAAGTTTATACACATGGATTTTTAAAATCCAATTAAATATTTTTAAACATTTTTGAAAATGCTAGTTTTCATTAACTGGAACAACAGTTCGTCGTCTTCGTGATAGTACTGAAGAAGTAAAAGATGAAGTCCGTGAATAAATAAATGTTACAATTGTTGTAATTGCAGAGATTATTATTTGAATCATTGTAATAATTGATAATCCTATAAAAAAGATTACTGTAGTTTTGTAACTTGCACATAAATTTACCCAAAAAGAAACCAAATTGTCCACCAATTTGTGACATAAAACCTAAACAAAATTATGTTTGGATTATAACAGTATCCTATATTGCTCAAACCTGGCACAGATGTTGTTAAAACTTCTTTAACATTTTCAAATTGTAAATCATAATATGAAACTTCTATATTAAAAGTATGATTGACGAATGGGCTTAACGCTTCTGATTGTTGCAGAGATACAGTATGCTCCCATCGATGACAACCAGGAATACACTAGAATTATTTTTCTGTGTTTGTGTTTTTTTATTTTATCAATGGTATTTATCAATTTTAAATCAGCGAAATAGGAATTAAAATTTCGGGATAAAAATCGAAATGAAAAAATTTTTAAATTTTCTATTTTCGTAGTTCGAAATTTCGATTTCCATATATGCTTTTTTTTTAAAAACATACATCATGAGTTGTCATTGCTCCAGAATGCACCAGCTGAATTGCATCATAATAAAATGGAACAACTGCTAATGGGTCACAAACTGGTACATTATCTACAACACTCAACATATACGGTAGAGTACAATTAAATGGATCAATAATATTTGAATACATCCAATTTCTCACAAAACAATGTGCATCTTTACCAAAAATCTGCAAATTTATTCAGTTAAATATATCCCTTTACAATAATCTAACTACCTTATTTGTGCAATCTTCAGGATGTTCCAATAGTTCAATATATCTTGCTGTAAAATGCATACGATTCCATTCATGTGGATATAAATAATATCTTGGGAAATCAATAACATAATCCCAATTATCATTGATATATACGATAACTTGTGGCTGGGTATAATTGTATGCTTTAGAAGTTGTAGATGGTAGCTGCTTCATTTCAATGACTAATCGTCCAATATCATCTGCTTCTGTTTGATTAACATTTCGAAAAGTTTGATAACAAAGCCCTCGACGCATTACTGGTTTTGGTCGAAATAGTTCTGTACAACAATCATATACTTTTCCACCAAGTTCGCAGTGGAAAAGAAAATCTTCACATTTGTAGCCGAAAAGATTCTGAAAGAAAAAGTTTTTGTTTTTGTGATTTTATTTCTCGAAATTGGAATTTTAATTATTAGTAGTTTTTTCGATGTTTGTGAAATTTTAGCGTTTACTGTTAACCTAATTATTGAAACCACCATATTTTTTTAAATTTGTATCAAAATTACTGTAGTTTTTTAACATCAATTTTAATATCCTTAAAATATTACCGTAATCTTTACAACTACAACTGTTAAAATTAAGCTTTTCTTTATTTTAAAACTGAACAAATGTTTTAATATTTAACTACGGTATGTTTAAGGTTACTGTCTTTGCTTTCAACAGAAATATGAAAAATTTTTAAAAAAGGCTGAATTTCGGAATTTTGATCTTAAAAAACACAAAAGTCAAAAACCTTGATTCTAGAAAACGAACTCTCAATTCTGAATATTGTAAATCGAAATTTCGATTTTTACTTAAAAGAATCAAATAAAATGTTCCAAAACAAAAATTTATCAGAGATTTTTCGTTTTGAAAAGTAGTAATGTGGAAATTTCGATACATTGGAATTTAGGAAAGAGATCTACAGCATCGTGGAAATTCGTGGAAAATGGAAGTAAAAAATCGTAGAAAATTGTAGAAAAACGCGGAAAATCGTGCTAAATTTTTCACGATTTTCCACGAATTGTTTAAAGTTTTATTCTATTTTTTGTCATTATTAGGGATGATTTTACCTTCTCTTTGTTTCCTCAAAATTGTTATCTTTTCAAAAATCAAAACTTCGTCATTAATTACTGTAGCTTTTAAAAAAAACTTACTTGTATTCGATCAAAAAATTCTCCAGGTGTATATCCTCTTGACCATGTGAGATATAAACTATTCAAATATCGGTTATACGTCTCGTTATTATACGGTATCATATCCATATTTTCAAGTCCACTTCCAGCAATAAAAAATGAAATTAAATCTCTTGAAGTTGTTTCATCAATATCTGGTAGAAGATTATGAATATCTTCCAAAATTGTTGAAAAATTGAAAGCATCTGGAACTTTCGGGCATACGGTAATTGTAGGGAATTCTAAAGTGTTAACCTGAAATTCGATTTAATTGGATTGGATTTCATATATCCGCAAAGATGGGGGGGGGGGGTCTTCACGACTTTCTTTTTTTTGGATTTTATATATCCGCAAAATCTTTTTGATCGATATACGTATTTCATATATCTCCAAAATTTCGTGATTTTTATCCTCTTAGATTTCATATATCCCCTATATCTCACTTACCATTTTAATCGTCGTTGAAGTAGCAGTTGGACCTTCTACGTATTCAATTACTACTAAAACAGTTGTAAAAATTCCACAAAAAATACAAATAACTAAAACAATCCACCAAAAGATTTTTTGTTTCGGTGATTTACTCATTAGTGCTTGTGAAAGGCCATGAATTTCGCCCGTCCATGGAGCATAATCTCTCTCATGACAATAGCAAACTTCATTTGGCTTCCCGGGAAGTGCCATTGCAACGCGAGCTCGTAAGCCAGCTTGTAAATGCGGCATTTTTGAAGAGGTGAATGGGGTTTTTGAAAGCTACCACTAAAAAAGGAAACAATTTTAAAAAATAATACCAATTTTTGGATTCAAAATGATGACAATTTCAAATTAACAACGTAGTTACGGTAGTAACTTTAAAAAATATATGAAAAAGTTTAATAGCTTACTACAGGTTAAGTCAGAAGAAGAAAAACTTTATTATCAATCGCTTTTGCTAAAGAGAGAAATGTAAAAACTGAAAACCAAAACGTCTGCCACAGCCATAAAAATTTGGTAAAAAACTAATTTAGATCTATGAACGAGGAGGTAACGAGAAACTTTTTGATGAAAAAAAAGAAGTCAACATAAAAATTTCAGACAATGCTTCAACGACTGTGTTTCCAAAAATACATATATTCTAGAAATCGGGAAAGGAAAGAAAAAATGACGTTCAAAATTTTCCTTTTATGCTACAAAAAAATTCCTATTTCAGAAGAACCCTAATAATGAAAAGCAGGATATATGAAATCCGCTATTTTTTAAAATCGAAAACATAACCTTGTTACTTTCACCCACCAAAAAAAAGATTGCTTCCATTTTTGTTTGCATTTCATCAATTTTATTTCGCTTTCAAGCTTCCCTCTCCCAGAATCAAACGGAACAAAAAAGACGGATGCCGAAAATTGATACTCTCTTCTTTTTTTATTTCAAAAATTAAAACACAAAAAAATAGTTTGTGACAACTTTTTTTTTAATAATAAAAACAAATTTCATAAAAAAGTAGTACATAGAACTTCATAAATATACATACATATAATACAGTAATAATTGTAAATCCATTGTAATTTTATTCTTTGCCATCACCGGTTTCAACAGTTTCAGTAGTTTTTGTTGGATAAGCAAGGTCCCATATATTTTTTGGCCTAAAAATAACATATATAAATAATATATACAACATTTACAAAGATCTTACATTTCTTTTGCAGTTTTAAGTTCAGATTTGTTTGTTTTACTTTTTTCAATTTTTGTTCCAGCTGTCTTTGATTTTTCTGGTTGTTGTGATCCTCGACTCTTGCCATCAGCTGCTGCTGTAGTTGTTCCATTTGCAGGTGTTCCAGCAGGAGTAGCAGCATTATTTGTTACAGGTGTATTTAAATTTACAGCATTAGCAGGAACTCCAGCAATTAAATCTTCTGTTACGTCACCTGATTGTGGATTAGTATTTTTTTGATCTGTATGCATTTGATGATGATGGCTATTCTTTTTCTTACAGCATGAAATAAAAGTTGAAAATGAAATAAATAGCAGCAAAAATATTTCAAAATTTGCAATTATCCTAAAAAAATTAATAGAAGTTAGAAAATGTTTAAATTAGCTTATGTTCAGCAAACTACAGTATCCCCATAAAAGAATATATGAATAAAAAGAACTTTCTACAACCACAGTAATAAAAAGTTTAAAAGCTTAGCTGATAATTTTGTTAAACGTTTAAAACATTTTTAAAATCTACAGTATGCCAATTTTAACATAAAGCGTTTAACACAGTCATTTTCAATAAAACTTTTTTTTGCGGCTCATAAACAATCTATCAAATCAACCCATTTTAAAAATTAACTTACAAAAACACAAAAAATCCATTAATATTACAATTTAAAAAATCCAGATGTTGCTGTTGATGTTGTAAGCTTTCTCCAATTCTTTTCCCTAAAAATTACAAATATAATAAATATAAAATACAAAAATCCATGCCTTACAAAATAAAGAAGTAGATTGTAGCAAAATATTTCCCGACATTCTTTATTCACATTTGACGAAAATAACAAAACGATTAGTTCTTCTTGCACATAAAAAAATTGTTGAACAAAATTGCTGCTTTCAAATTCGAAAAAAAAAGTTTTTCAACAATCAACAAAAAATATAACTTTCAAAAAAAGATGATGAAAAAACGTGTCTTTGAAAATGGAGAAAATTTGAATAAAGTTTTCTGCTGAAAATAATAGAAGCAGTTGAATGATTTTGACTACTGCAAAAGAAAAAAAACCAAAATGGCAGAAGCAGTAAAAAGTGGTGCATCAAAGGTTGAAACAAATAAGGTTGGTTTTTTGATTACAATTATATTTTTTAAAGCACATTTTACTTTGAAACTGTTGATGTCCAAAAAATTGACAAAAATTTTTGTCGTTTTTGTAGCTTTCGAATCTTCTAGAAGACGCGCGCAAAAAAATTTCTTAGAAGTTCGCCAAAGAATAAAAGCTTCGAAGAACTTTTGTGCTTCCAGAATTTTCTGAAGCTTGTAAAAAAAGAAGGAAAAAAGTATTTACCAATTTCGCTAACAAATGCTGATTTTCGAGATTGTATGCCTGAATTTTAGATTTAGTCAGAAGAGAAAACTTCTTTCATGTTTTCTTATTTTTCATTATACACATCTACAGTATCCATATCTATTTTAGGATGGAATGCCAATCACTCCAGCAGTTGCTGAAATAAAGCTCGATTCAAAACGAAAATTTGCAGCTTTAACAAATCGATTCTTTCGTCAATATACACTATGGCCTCAACCACAAACTAAACCTGGAAAATGGAGAGAACATCGGCCACAACATGAAGTAACTCAATTAACACTTGTTGGAGATTTTCATCATCCACCTGAAGTAAGGAATTACTGTAATCTAAATGACACAAAATAATCAGAGTTTTTCTAGAATACCGATTACCGTATCCTTGGAATGCGTCCAAAAAGAACAGTTGGAAATTTGGTCGAATATGAAGTTTCAAGATTACCAAAAAATTCAATACAAATGCGTGGATTTGTATCTGAAAGAATTCCAGCTGATTCTGTTGATTTTGTTATGAGACTTTGTTCATCTGAGGATAAAGAAGAGCAACAACGATTTATACATGGATATCAAATGTTTGAAAAAATTCGAAATGAAATTCCTGCATCAAATATTCGAAAACATTTTTTAACAATTATGGGAGCGGGTGCTTTTACGAAATTGTTTTATAAAGATGTAAGTGCATGGGTTTTGGAAAGAGGATTTGTGAAATCCTCTGTGGGATATATGAAGTTAGTTTGTTTTGGATACAGAATTCCCGGAGATATATAAAATCCGTCTTAATTTTGAATACCGTATATCTCATAAAACTCTGATAAAGGTGGATTTGAATGCAAAAAAAATTTTGATATATCTCCTCTATCTTTTATCCCATCTCTATGAAGTTTTGGATCAATGTAGAATTGGGTGTAGGGTTATTTTATATATCCTTGATATATCAAATCCTACTTTGCTACAATGCATACCACATATCCCCTTATTTTCAATCTAACACTACCTATTTCAGCTCAATGATGATTATGGCACTCAACTACATTGTGTTCACTTTCTTAATCGACCTCGACCATATTATATTTACGAAAGAATTGGACCAACATTAGATGAACTTCTTCGTGGTTCATATTATGGCTTTCTCGATATTTCAACAGCTCGACATCTTACAATTGGAATTATTCGAACTCTTCGAACTCTGCATTCTCTTGAATACGTTCATCGTTGTGTTACATCTTTTACTTTTAATCTTCGAACATATCCTGGTGGATTTATTGGTGGTGGAGATTTATCAAATTACATTGTTTGTAATGATCTTTCATTTTCAACAATTTATCGATCATCAAAAAAACCATACTTTGTTGAAAGAAAATTTTATGGTACTTTAAAATATTCATCACCAAATGCAATGAAATTTTATCAACAATGTCCTGCAGATGATATTATTTCTGCAATTTATATTTTTGTTGAGCTATGTCATGGAAAGCTATCATGGAGAGGAGAAAAAGATCGTGAAAAAATTATTCGAGTAAGTGTGTTTATTTGGAAAATGGGTTAATGTAGGTTTAAATAGAGCAAAGATACAGATATGTTTGGTAACTTTTTCGTTAAGTAATGTACTGTAACTATTCTAATAAATTATCAACTATATAAAATGGATTACTGTAGCTATATACGTAAACATTTTTTTAGAAAAAAGAAGACTTTTTTACAACTCCTACAATTATGGTTGATAATATTGATGCAGAATACCGTATACCAATTGATATTCGAGATTTAACATTAATTTTTAAAATGTTAAAAGAATCAAATCCATATTCTGGAAAACTAAATTATACATATGTTTGTGAAATTTTACATCGAATCGCAGAAGCTAATAAACAACCTGGTGGTGCTGAAACATTCCTAGATTTTACAAAACTTGAAGATGTTGAAAAAGAATTTAAAAAAGCAATGGTACATATTCAAGGTGGTGGTGGTGATGGTCGACAACAGCCTTCAAAAGATAATAATACTGTAGATCCAAGTACAAAGAAACATCGGAATGGAGAAGGAAAAACAATGAGTAAAGAAAAAACTACAAAGAATAGTGATAGAAAAGATAAAAGTAGAAAAAGTAGTGGTGAAACTGGTGGTGCAACTAAAAAGGGATCAAAAGATGATGGAAAGGTAAGCACACGTTTTTCTCTGGAGGTTTGACTGGAGCTATTTTAAAATGTTGTTTCAGAAAAAATCAAAAGAAGATGTCACTGGAAAGAAAAGCAAAATCAAAGTTAAATCTTCTGAAGGCAATAAAGATACAAAATCAAAACAAAAATTCAAATCTGGAGAAGCAGCAACAAACAAAGAAGCAAAAGGAAAATCAAATGAACGTGTGAAAGATAAAAAGAAATCTGGAGAAAAGGTAAAAATTTGATTGGATTCTTTATAATCAGCGAATACAATTTCAGACAAAACCAGATAAGTCATTAATACCTCTTGAAAAGACTCAAAAGCTTGATACGGTTCCTGCAATTTCACCTGGAGAAGTAATGAAAGAACAATCAACTCAAAGTTTAAAATAGATATTTTGTTGTGTTTTGCATTTGTAGTGGAATAATAATATATTTTAATAATAAATGATGTAATAAAATGCCATTTTTTCACTGTTGTAAATTCGGTGTTAACTTCATTTAAATATAGTTTTTTTTGTTTGTTAAAGTTTCAAACAAACTTGTAGCAAAATCTTCGATTCATTGTTTTGCTTTTAACAGGTTTTACTCAATTAATTTTTCATTTAAAATATTTGCTCAAAGCAACAGCTGCATTTTTTCTTTAACTAATTTAGGGGATTTTAAACTTTGATTAATTTTTTGTGTTAAAAGATTTTTACCTTATTGCATACATTAACTATTTTCATGTTGTCCATTTTAAATATTACCTCTAAACCATTTTATTGATCAAATTTTTGTACATCCTTTTTTGTTTCTCTTCTTTGTTGCTGTCCAAAAATTCAAACTTTCTTTTTCCCGCACCAAACACAACAGCAGCAGCATCGTTCGAACAAACAAGAAAGAAAAGATGCATCCTTCCTTCCCACTTTTTTTGGCGCGCAAAAAATGAGGCGGGCTTTCTGCCGCTTGAGTCGAGTATAAAAGCAAATTATTCATCGTTCATTTTCTTCAGAGTTCTTTTTTCGTCTCTTCAGCTCTTACTCAACAAATCCTAACTATGGCTCGTACTAAGGTATGTTTATTTTATATCTTTGATATATTACATCAACTTTATTATCAACTGATAGTCTTGTTGTTGTATATGGGGGATATCAGGAATATAGAATTTCGCTATTCCTGAAAAAATCAAAATTGATAAAAAACTTTTTGGAACTTTTCTAAACACTTTTCTTTCCCCAAAAATCCAATTGTTGCTTTCTTTTTCTACTTCCATTAGTCTAGAACATGAGATTGCTTTCTTGGAGCTTTTCTATCTATTAATATCCATGTTTTAGCAAACTGCTCGTAAATCCACCGGAGGCAAGGCTCCTCGTAAACAACTTGCAACTAAAGCTGCTCGTAAATCTGCTCCAGCAACTGGTGGTGTTAAAAAACCACATCGTTATCGTCCAGGTATGTTATTACTTCTGCTTTTAAGATTAATAATAAAGTGTTTCTTTTATAGGTACCGTTGCTCTTCGTGAAATTCGTCGTTACCAAAAATCCACTGAACTTCTCATCCGCAAATTGCCTTTCCAACGTCTTGTTCGTGAAATTGCACAAGGTATGTTTAATTCTATATTTATATCTGCATGTACTAATACTCTTTCTCTCTTTTTTAGATTTCAAGACTGATCTTCGTTTCCAATCATCTGCCGTTCTTGCCCTTCAAGAAGCTGCTGAAGCTTATTTAGTTGGTCTTTTTGAAGATACCAATCTTTGTGCAATTCATGCCAAGCGTGTCACCATCATGCCAAAAGATATCCAACTTGCTCGTCGTATCCGTGGTGAACGTGCTTAAATCAATCTCTTCAGTGCTTTAACATCGTGATCTCTGGAATGTGATGAATATGAGCTGATCTCTTTATCTCTTTTTTTATATCCCAACGGCCCTCTTTAGGGCCACATATCTCTCTAACCCTCAGTCTTTGTTGTTTTTTTCTTATAAATGTTATTGTTTATCATTTTTATATGTTTTTCTTTGTTACTCAATAAAAAAAGGGTTTCTTATATTTGTGTTTGAAATATGGGCTTTGGGAACGTGGGGGGATTTCGGAGGTGAAGGATTGTCAGTTGGAGTAGCTTTTGCACATTGTAGTTTGTCAGTATAGATAAGGGTTTCTCTTCTATCAACATTGCAAAGAAGATTACAGTATCCAAGTTGTTTTTTATCGGATGGACATATTCTTTTAATATTGAATCAGAAAGTTATTTCAAAATTTGACAGAATGTTTTTGAAAGCAATGGGAAGTTACTTTTAGAATTAGAATTTCAAGGGTACTGTAGACAATGAAGCAACAAAAATATTTTCCAACATTTAGTTTATGTGAATTTTGAAATATATTTAAAACATTTTCTTTAACAACTTCATAAAGTTTTTTTTTAAATTAAAGTTTATAATAATATTCAATATTACAGTATGCTATTTCAAACATTCAATGCTTTCACTATTAGCTATTCGAAATTGATTTCCATCATACTAAAGCTATGTTGTTGTTCTTCGATTACAGCAGTCTCTGTCAATTTTGTCATCTCTTTTGTCGAAGATAGACGCTTACAATGACGCCATTTTTTTCTTATGTTTGATTGATCTTTTGGCGCATACATTCTTTCCTTCCATCAATAGCTTGGAATCACCTCATCATCCGACTTGTGTCCAAGCAGGTCAAACACTCTCCAGACAACAGACATCGATGAATGTCTCTCCGTTTGTCGAAACAGACATCGATGAAAAAGGAAGCAAGAAAGGGATGAATGCAAGAGAATTGTCGATCGACGAAGAAAACAAGGGAGTTGTTTTTAGCGCAAAAAATAGAAAGAATTCAAATTACAGTAATCTATTCATTTTAAAATCACAAATGAAGCAATGTTGAAAGACAAACTTGCATTTTAAATATATTAAATGTTCAAATTTATTTAATCTAAAAGCTTTAAGGGAAGCAAAATGTTTTACTGCAACATCATTCATGTTAGTTAAAATTTTCTAAAAACCCGTCTAAAGATTTTTGAAATAAATGTTGGATAAAACACGTTCATAAAAGGCAAGCAAAAAACAAAATTGTTGTAATAAACAAATTAAACAATTCTTCACTAATTCATCAACTTAAGAGGAGGGTTACGGTAGTATTATCTTAAAAAATATTTCTGTATTTACTTTAACAAAATCATAAATTTAAACGGTTAAATATTTTTAAAAGCAAGGAATATTACCGTAATTTTTGATTACAATCTGTGTTAAAATATTAGGTATTGGGCTAAATTTAATACCAATTTATTAAAAATATTCAAAGTTCAACTCCGCAATCTTTGTTTAAAAATAAAACTGTTGTAAGTTTGATTTTTGAAAAATAAAATAAATGATGAAGTTCTTTGAATTTTAATAAGATAGTTTGCACTGGTGTATCTTAATCTTTTTTTTAAAGAAGAGTATTTGAAAGTTTAATACAGTATTAAACTTTCAAATACATTTTTCTCTTCGTCGATCCATTGCAAAAAAAGATTTGAACCAAATTCTTTCTTTTCTTATGTTGCTTCTTTGCAATTTTTGAGTCGCGCCATCTCTGGCATTATGATGGTTGAAGAAGCAAATTTTGCGCGCCAACTTGAGATGGGCGGGATGTTTGTTGGCTTCTTTTTTGGGGGAGTATAAAAGCAGCTCAAAAACTCATTTTTCAGCACAGTCTTCATTTGCTGTTTTCTTCGCTCTTCAATTAACTTTCTTTCTCTTCAAAAACTTCATCAAAAATGTCTGGTCGAGGTAAGTACATTATATCTATAGTAATAGATTATAATTGTAAGATATTAATATTAAATGTATTATTATTTTAAAATTATAACAGGAGATGCAAGTTTTTACACAAACTTTGTATTTTTTTGCATCTCTTCAGAGATTTTTTCTTCTATAACATTAAACTAATTCCTATCTTTTTTTCAGGCAAAGGTGGAAAAGGATTGGGCAAAGGCGGAGCCAAAAGGTTGGGAATTGCTTATTATTATTACTCCTGTATTAATTCTAACATTTTAGACATCGCAAAGTTCTTCGTGATAACATCCAAGGAATCACAAAACCTGCTATTCGTCGTCTTGCTCGGAGAGGCGGGGTAAAGAGAATTAGTGGTCTCATTTATGAAGAAACTCGTGGAGTTTTGAAGGTATGTTTATCTTATATATCTTTATCTTTCATTACTAATATCTACCCTTCTTTTATAGGTCTTCCTTGAAAATATCATTCGTGATTCCGTTACCTACTGTGAACATGCTAAAAGAAAGACCGTCACTGCTATGGATGTCGTCTATGCTCTTAAACGTCAAGGCAAAACCCTTTATGGTTTCGGTGGATAAGAAGTTTCTCTCATCAACATCCTCTCTGCGAAGATCTCATCTCTTTTTTTATATTATCCCAACGGCCCTCTTTAGGGCCACATATCATTCTTAACCTCAGTCTTTGTTGTTTTCTTTTATAAAAATGTTTTTTTCATTTTGTTATTCTTTGAAATAAAGCTTTATTGTTTTACATAAAAATTGTGTTTTTATTAATAAGGGTACAATAGAAATTTATAGACAAATAGATAGTAGAGATTAAGCTTTTCCAATTTCTTTTTTGAGATCAAAAACGACATGAGTTTTATCAGCAATAATTGAATCACGGATATATTTCTTAGAGAGTTGTTTGAGATGAATTTGTTCAAATTTGCCTTTTCCAGTTTCACTAACATTTCGAACATAGATATGAAGTTCAGATGCAACAAAAGTTTTATCAATTTTAAGGACTTGCATCATTGCATTTACCATATCACCAAATGTACAAACAATTGGAATATACATCAACTTTGTATTATGATCATTACCATGACTAGAACAATATACTCGAACTTCATCTTTACCAGGTTGTCGATCTTCACGTGGAATATCTTCTTTCATCGAGCTAATAATTTTTGCACAAATTTCATTAAATGCTGTACCACCTGATCTTTCAGCCATTCTTTTAATTTCAGTTTTAGTTAGACGATTTGAACCTGCAAACATTATTGTTGAATACAAAGTAGTCCAAATAAAAGTGCTTTTTTGATCGAAGATTGATGCTTTTAGCTTTCGTAAGCTTATGTTTGCTGTCAATAATGATCCTTCCTTGTAATTAATGACCTTTTCTTCTAATTACAAGTTCACAGGAGCGAAAACCTTTGGACCACAAATTAATACATAATCAAAAAACATACATCTTTGAGTAGGACATGTTGGTGGATCATTAAATTTTGCAATCAATTCTAGACGTTTACCAAAGCAATCAAAGCAAGTTGAATGCCGACAACCAGTAAAAGTAATTCGAGCAACATTAAAACATTGAAATTGTCCTTTTCTTCCATCACAACGAGCTTTTTCTTCAAGTCTCATAACAAGTGGAAGCCGAGCAGCAAATGCAATTCGATTATGATGTTTTTCAGCTGCATCATTTTCATCATTTTCTTCATCAACTAAATCTGGATCACCTGGTGCTCCAGCTTCATCAACAACAATATCCATTGAACGAACTGTAACAAACATACATGGTTATGATGTATAAGGCAAAAGCAAGCATACCTGCAGGACATAATAAATGTGGACATAATACTGATTCAGTACACAATGAAATACATGTATTACAAAATGTATGACCACAAGCAAGCTAAAATTGAAATAGTGAAAAAATAATAATTGCAAAAACAAAACAAACTTGTTGAAATTCTCCAGCTGCTGTATATTCTTCCATACAAATTTCACACAACATTTTTTGAAAACTGCGATAAAGTAATAATGAAGAAATAATTTTATACTTGATTGAAGTACTAAAGTTTTAACAATAATTTAATCATGCAAATTTTTGTGGAAAAACAAATGAGTAGAAAATAGAGTTAAAATTACAGTATACTAGTTTTATAACACAATTTTTTATAGAATTGAAATTCTAGTTTTTTTATATAATTTTAGAACATCACTAATCCAGATTTAAAAAAAGGAATTTTTATTTTTTTTTATGAATTTTTGTGTTTCAAAAATTTGAACGTTTTTTAACACCATGTTTATAAGATTATTGTAGTTACGTCGTTCACGAATTTTTTGATAGAAAATTATTACCTTTTAAAGAACTAATAACTAAAAGATTTTATTGTCTTACTGTACCTTTTCTGATTTTCAGTGTTATAATCGTTTTAAATAAATTTAGAAAATGTTTTTAAATGTATTACCGTAATCCATTCAACAGCAATAAATTCAATAACTTTAACCGAAAAAAAAACAAATGAATAAAGACAAAACAAAATTTTCTATATTTAAAATACGTTTTAAAAAAATTAAAAAGCTTTAACACAACGTTTACGAGAAACAAAAAATTACTGTAATTTTGATTTTTCAAAAATTTATTAAACAAAAGTGATTACTTCTCAACAAAGATTTAAAGTATAGCTCCACTTTTTAAATCGAAAAAATACTATTTACTTTGTTAAGCTACTGAGAATGTTATTTAACAAATATTACCGTAATCCATATGACTACAATATGCCCAATAACATTTCTTCTACATATCTACCTTTAAAGCACAAAGCAAAGTTTTTCATTCTTGAATCATCCATAAATAGCTGTCCATTATGATCAAGGTAATAAAAATATTCTCGAACATTATTTATTCATTGGTCTTGTTGATATTCTGAGGGAATTTTATTTCATGCCAAACGTATATTTGTTACTGCATGCTATGATGGACGTAAAAACATTTGAGTCTAGTCTAAACAAGAAAAGCTTTAAAATCATAATTTAACAACTTTTTGAAGATATTTTATTTATAAACGTCATAAAAGACTGGATGCATTCATATATTTTTGTGCATTTGACTGCATTTGCTGTTGCCTTGTAAAAACATCTTTCAACTTCCAGCGTCAAGTACAAATATAGAGATAATAAAATTTTTTAAAACTTATTTTTATTTACAGACGTTTGTTAACTTATCTCAGTAATCAAAAGATTCATAAACCCTTAGTTTTTGTTTTGGTAACAAATGTAAAAATGTTCAAATTTATATTTCCCTGAGATAATTATGCGATTAATCATAGTATAATTCTGCTTTAGATTTTTTAAATAAAAAATGTGATGTATTTTTATGGTGTTATTTGTGTTAGCTTTCTTTACGGCATACTGTAGACCTGTACAACTGTGTTCAAAACTTGCTTTTGGCATTTTGTTCTTAAACATTTAACGAAAATTCTGAAATTTTTTTCTGAAAATATTTTTAAAATTTTTTAAGAAATTTGTCTAAATTGAATTACTCTTCAACATTATATGGTATATTAAAGTATTCAAAAATGGGAACCTTTGTATTACCTGGTGATAAACTTATTCCAACGAATGCTTTAAAAGCAAATGATACATATAAAATTTGTGGCCGCGGAATTGTTATAAAAGATGATGATCAACCACATGCATCAATAGCAGGATTTTTTTGCGAAAGTAATGAAAAACTTTGGATTAATACTTTTTCACAAACGTATGTTTATTAATACTGTCATGATTTATTAGCTATAGCTTTAAATTTTAGATATTTTCCACAAACTGGTGATAAAATTATTGGAATAGCAGCACAAAAAATTGGTGATTATTGGAAAATTGATATTGGTGCAGCTGATAAAGCAGAAATTGATTTTACATCATTTGAAAATGCAACAAAGCGAAATCGTCCTGATGTTAAACTTGGTGATTTAATATATGGTAATGTCAAAGTTATCAATAAACATTTACCACCTATTGTAAGGCTTTTTCTTTGCACTGTATCCCTTTTTAAAACTGTAATTTTTTAGATGGCATGTGTAAATGATATAGGTAAATCAAGAGGACAAGGATTACTTGATCGATCTGGAATAGTTATATCTGTATCATGCAGCTATACACGCCGCCTCCTACAACCATCTTGCAAAATTTTAAATTATATTGGAAAATCTTTTGTTATTGAAAATGCAATTGGTGTAAATGGTAGAATATGGATAAATGGTAGTAATACAGATGATATAAAACTTGTTCGATCAATTTTTCAACGATGTGAAAGAGTTGCTGAAGAAGATATTGAAAAAGTTTTTTATGAAATGATTGCTGCAGCTCGTGGTGAAGCCATTCCAGTTAATCCAAATTCAATGGATGTTGACATCAAGAAAGAAGTAAAAGAAGAAATTAAAGATGAAATAGAAGATGATGATCCAATGAATACTATTTAATGTGAATTGTTTTTTGATCTTGTTGATTTAATGTTTTTGATGCATAAATTTTAAAAGTTTAACTTGATAAAAATTTTTTTGGATGCAATTGTAAAAATACTGTAAAATATCTTTCTAAATTAGTTTAGTTTTTTATTTCAAAAAGCATGAATTCAGAATCAAATGCTTTTACGTCCATCAAAACATGCATTAACGAATATACGTTTTGCATGGACTAAAGTTCCGTTAGAATATCAACAAGGTCGATGGATAAATAATGTTCGAGAATATTTTTATTATCTTGATCATAATGGACAACTATTTATGGATGATTCAAGAATGAAAAATTTTACTTCGTGCTTTAAAGGTAATATAACAAGTAGTTGGGTGTACTTCGGCTGCAGTTAAGTGGATTACAGTAATACAGCTGATAATATTTAGTTAGCTTGATTAATTAAACAGTGTTTTTTGAATTATAAATGTGGAGCTATTAAGTGTCGAATTTTTGATTCAAACAATTTTTCGAAAACAAAAATTACAGTGTTTTTTGTTTTTCAAAAACATTATTCATTTGTTTTTCAGTGACTCAGTGGCTGTAATATTAGTTAACACAATTACATTAGCCCATCCACTAACATTTTCTTCATCTTATTGGATTGTTGTATTATATTTAATCTCTTTTTTAGATAAACAATTCCTTGCATTTTTCTTTCGAACATTAAAATACACAAAAGTTGAAGAATATAAAGAATGCTTTCCATATACAAGTCCATGCGGAAAAGAACAAAATTATCTTCGTTGTGATGATCGTCCAATTGTATTCACTTCCATTCACCCAGAGAAAGATGAAATTGAGTATAATAAATGTACAAGAACTATTCCATTTGAAGTATGCTACATTACTGTTTTTCAAAGCAAATAATTCACATCATTTTTAGCCGTCAAAACTTTGCATGTTTCCAAATGGCCGTCTCTATCATCCTGCTCATTTTGATAATTATGGATTGGTTACTTCTCAGCTAGCTGATGAATTATATATTAAATTTAAATTTAATTCAAATGGAGATCCAACACATTTTGAATGGAAGAATGAAACAGTGCCTTTAACAAATGAGCTGCTCAAGTATTCAAATGAAAAAGAATGACACGTTGCAGAACGAAATAGAATATTATGCATTTTAACAAAATTGTATTTATTTGAAAGTTATTAATAAATTTTTAACTCAATGATTATCTACCAGTTCAATGACAATGAAAGAAAAGTTACTAAAGTTAGAGAAAGCAAATATGTCAGTGAAAGCATAATAATGGACCGATATGATTATTGGTTATCGGCATCGATTAAATAAGCTTCAAGTTACCATACTACTTCTAAAACATTTAATAGAGGATCATCATGAACGTGGAAAACTGTTTAAACATAATTTAAATACCGTATCCAAAACCTTTTTTCTATTCTATTCAAACTGTCTAAAATACCAATGCACCTATAAAACACACTTTAGAAAAAATTTTATGTAAATTTTTGAGATTTTTGTGGTTAACTATTTTCAAAAAATAGAAACGCGTTTCAATTTTTTTTGCTTCTTTTTGAACAGAAACTTTAAAGAACAATTTTAATATTTAAAAACCGTCAAACAATAAACATCACAATTTTTTATGTTTCTTTAAAAACGTAAAAAAACGTTTGTAAAATAAATCTTTTTGCATTTTTTCTGTCATATCGATGTAACCAAAAAAATCAAACATAGATACATACATGCTGTTATTGACCGATCTCTGCTTCAGTTAGCAGCAGCATTCAGTTTTCAAATCAACGAAAAAAACGGAGAAAACGATTGATTTGATAAAGTGTTTTCTCTCTTCCAGAAAAATACTGCTGCAAAAAAAGAAGAAATATTCTTTGTATATGTGAATCACAACTATTTTCAAAACATCATCCGCCTCATATTGAACATGTTCAAACGTGCAAATGTTTCATAGCCAAAAAAAACTTTAAAAAAGAATAAAAAAAAGACGACTACTGTATCCCAAACAACCCAAATTTCTTAACGAATCAAACAATTGCAGTTGAAAAACTACAGTATCCCTCCAACTTTTCCCCAAACCATTGCCCCCAAAAACACATTTGAATATTTTTCAAAAACATTTTTATTCAAGCTAACAAAAAATTCGAAAAAAGTACATACAAATATAAAAAGAGATCTCAAAAAACAAATAAAAGTGGCCCTAAAAAGGACCGTTTTGGATAATAATAATACAAAACAATAAAGTTTATTTTGAAGAAGTATATTTTGTGACAGCTTTGGTGCCTTCTGAAACGGCATGTTTTGCAAGTTCACCAGGAAGAATAAGTCGAACAGCAGTTTGAATTTCACGGGATGAAATGGTTGAACGCTTGTTGTAATGAGCGAGTCGGGAAGCTTCTGCAGCAATTCTTTCAAAGACATCATTCACAAATGAATTCATAATTGACATGGCTTTCGATGAAACTCCTGTATCGGGATGGACTTGTTTTAGAACACGATAAATATAAACGGAATATGTTTCTTTTCGGGCCTTTCTTCGCTTCTTTTTATCACCAGTTCGAACAGTTTTTTGAGATTTTACAGCTTTCTTAGCTCCTTTTCCAGATGGTTTTGGTGGCATGATGACGATGAAATTAGAAAAAGAACAGAGATGAAGTAACAGAAATGAAATTGAAAAAAATAACCAAGTGATGTATTTGTGAAAGATGGAGGGTCCTTTTATATGGAGCACCACAACCAATGCACCAGACAGACAGCCACTTTTTTGTTTAGGTCTCCTCTACTTCTCTTTCCCTTGCTTTTCAAAGAGAGCCCTCTATTAATACAAGTGCGTCTCCTTTCTTCTTCTCTTTCAGCTGGCGCCATTGATTGAAAGAGACTCCTCCTTCTCTTTGCATTTCTATTCGGTTGCGCTGACTCATATAAAAGCAGAGCTCTGACTAAACATATTTTTCATTTTCAGTTCATTTTGTCTGAATTTTGAAGCTGTTATTTCTCTCTTCTCAACTCTACTGAATATTGAAAATGTCTGGACGTGGCGGAAAAGGTGCTAAAGCTAAAACTGGTGGAAAAGCAAAGTCTCGTTCTTCCCGTGCTGGTCTACAATTTCCTGTTGGACGTCTTCATCGTCTCCTTCGTAAAGGACATTATGCCGAACGTGTTGGTGGTGGAGCACCAGTATATCTTGCAGCTGTTCTAGAATATCTTGCTGCAGAAGTTCTTGAATTGGCTGGTAATGCTGCTCGAGATAACAAGAAGACTCGTATCAATCCTCGCCATCTTCAACTTGCTGTTAGAAATGATGAAGAATTGAATAAATTACTTGCTGGTAAAATTTTTAGTTATTTAATATTTATATATTTAATATAAATGTATTTTTTAGGTGTTACAATTGCACAAGGTGGTGTTCTTCCAAATATCAATGCAATGCTTCTTCCCAAGAAAACTGGTGGTACTGAATCACAATAATTTTTCTCACTTTCTTCAGCAGCAACAACATGAAGCTTCCTGTGTTTGTCCCCAACGGCCCTCTTTAGGGCCACATTTATATCTGATCTCTGTCAGTCTGTTTCTTCTTTCATTGTTGTTGTTTTATTACTTTTGTACATTGTTGTATTCAAAGAAAAATAAATTTACTTCCTTTTAACTTTGTTGTTTTAATTTGGGGGATACAGTTGTGTAATTTGAAAATGGTAGATCTACACGAAAAAGGTTGTTAATGAATTCGTTAAGCTGTCGAAAAAATATAATATTATTTGTTTTTATTGAGAAATTTTGCAAGGCTTATTCTTAGTTTTGTAAAAGTTTAAGAAAGATGATTAGCAGAAATAATTTTTGTACGCGACATAAACATATTTAAACAGATCCTGCTTTAATTCTATAACAAAATTAGTTTATGATTGACGAAGATACTGTAGAAATGAAAAAGATAAATTTTAGAACTTTTGAGTTTGGCAAAATGAGCAACAACCGTTTTGAAAAATCAACGTTTCTTCGAAAAATTTTGTTTGAAAGATTTAAAGTAAAAGTTCTAAATAAACTAATTACTGCCATTTCTATTTTTTATTTGTGCTATTACTATATTAGTCAATTTTATATACTATACATATACAAAAATGTTAAGAAAGAAATTTGGTGGACCTCGTGTTTCTGCAGCTAAGCAAGTAGTTGCACTTAAACCAACTTCAGTCGCTGTTGCTGTTACAGAAGAACCAACAACTACAGTAGCTACATCCGCATTTACAAAGGATTCTACCGCTACATCAACTGTGAATATAAATGAATCGAATCAAAAGAATTCAGATAATACTATATCAGATACTCCTGCTACAGCTTCGACAAAAAATCATAATGAAAGTGTAAATAAAACTCCAGCAATTAATAACAGCGATGAAACTGTTGATGATATTTTACGTGAGTTTATAACAGTTTTCAAACAAATAATTTTACAATATTTTTAGCAGCAAATATAGACGATGATGAAGTAGAAGATGAACCTTTTACTGCTCCTGCAACCCCATTACCAGCAGCTGCTCGAACACGTACATTTTCACAAACTTCAATGTTTTCAACCGCATCATCAGCAACTGCAAATGCAATAAAACGAAAAAAACGAACATTTGAAAAGGATGAAGAGCTGGATGCTGGAAGGTTTACAATGGCAGATTTGATAGATTGGAAACCAAAAACTGAAAATACATTGAGAAGTAAATGGAAAGAAGCAGAAAAGAGATTCAAAGAAGACGGTTTTACTGTAAAGCGTGAAAAGAAGGAAGAAGAAGTGGAAACAGAAATAGGGCCAAAAGTAAGGGTTTCATAACAGACTATTTTAATGAAGCAATTCTTTTTTTTACAGGTTAAAATGGATGAACAAGGTAATGTTATTATCGATGAGGATTCGTTGGTTATTCGAAGGAATCCTGAAAATTCTGTGTTCGAAACTGTTGATGATGTATGTTACTGTATTATCTCTTTTGTTTATAATTCAATTAAAATTTTAGGATTTGATGCCAAAGAAACTGAATTCTTTATCTTTCAAAAAAAACTATTCACGTGCAACAAATTGGTCTGAAATTGAAACAGAATTGTTCTATGAAGTTTTGTCATCTACTGGTACTGATTTTTCATTAATGCAAGAATATTTACCATTTAAAACTCGGGCGGATTTGAAAAAAAAGTTCAATAAAGAAGAAAAAGTTAATTTAATAAGAATCAACAATACACTTAGTAAACCATCTATTTTGAATGATGCTGTTATTAGAGCAAGAGTTGGAAAATATGTTGAAATAATTGATCGTCAAAAAGAAGAAAAACTTGCTGCAAAACTTGGAAAGAAAAAGAAGCCAATTGAAAAACAAGGAAATTCAGATGCGGGTATGTTGGGTCTGAATGATACCGTCAATTCATATTCTAAATTTTAGAAGTTATTGAAGAGCCAAGCTCAGAACAAAAAAGTGAAGCAGTAGATTCTGAACATCCTCAACCTGTCACAGAAACTGCAGTACCAAAAGAAAAGTAATATTTTTGGATTTTTTTATGAACTTTATTCGTTAATTTTAGGAAAGCAAAAGCTGCCAAACCAAAAGCTGAAAAAGTAGCGAAACCAAAGAAAGCTACTAAAAAGAAAGCAAAGAAAGAGCCTGTTGCTGCTTCAACAAGTGAAGAATCATATGCTGGTGCAGCACCATCTGGTCCTGTAACACCTCCTACAGTACTAACACGATCAGCAGCAAGAAAGTGAGTTTTATTCAATTGAGAGTTTTCTTATTACAGTATCTCCTTTTTAGAGAAAATGAAAGCAATGTTGCAGCACTTTCAATAAGACCAAGAAACACAAGATTTGGTGGATTATTTGGTAATTAATTTTTTACTGAACACTGTTTTTTAAAATCAGTTACATTCATTTTTAGGACAACTTGGTGAAGATTTTCCATATTTTGATATTGAAGAAGATGAAAGCATTGAAGTGCCAAGTTTAAAGAAGATGCCTGGTGATCTTGTTATTTTACGAGTACCAACAGCAACTCAACTAAAAGTAATGCCAAAAACAAAGAAATCCGTCAATCATCGAATAGGAATTATAACACCAAATAATACAAAATATTTTGTTGGTGTTTCTGCAAGTAATGAAACTCCAAAATCACTTATGCTTCATAAACTTTGATTTGAAATTTTATAACCATTTGTTAATTGTTTTATGCGCATTTTAATGAAAAATAATAAACTTTTTTGGTTACAATATCCTACTGTATCTTTTACGATTAATTGCAAATAAATAGCAGTTTAATGAAAGAAGGTTACTGTAGCAAATATCAAACTGTAAAAAATCAAATAAACATTTACACGGATTAAAATCTATAAAAAATTCATTTTATTACTAAACAAAATTAAAACAGTATACAGATAAAAGAAGAATTATTGTGATTCAGTTCCACCAGTTTTTTTTGGAAGAAGCATTGCATTGATATTTGGAAGAACACCACCTTGTGCAATTGTAACACCTAAAAATACATATTACAATAAGTATATATACAACTAATACAAAATAAAATCTTACCAGCAAGTAATTTATTCAATTCTTCATCATTTCTAACAACAATTTTCTTTATTTCTTAAAAAAACTTTCTTCATCTTCTTCTTTCTTTTCTTCAAACTTTCAGCAAGCTTCTTCTCTTTTTGACGATCCATTAGATCTACATATTTTCCTACTCTTGCTCTAATAACAGCATCATTCAAAATAGATGGTTTACTAAGTGTTGCATTGATTCTTACTAAATTAACTTTTTCTTCTTTATTGAACTTTTTCTTCAAATCCGCCCGAGTTTTAAATGGTAAATATTCTTGCATTAATGAAAAATCAGTACCAGTAGATGACAAAACTTCATAGAACAATTCTGTTTCAATTTCAGACCAATTTGTTGCACGTGAATAGTTTTTTTTGAAAGATAAAGAATTCAGTTTCTTTGGCATCAAATCCTAAAATTTTAATTGAATTATAAACAAAAGAGATAATACAGTAACATACATCATCAACAGTTTCGAACACAGAATTTTCAGGATTCCTTCGAATAACCAACGAATCCTCATCGATAATAACATTACCTTGTTCATCCATTTTAACCTGTAAAAAAAAGAATTGCTTCATTAAAATAGTCTGTTATGAAACCCTTACTTTTGGCCCTATTTCTGTTTCCACTTCTTCTTCCTTCTTTTCACGCTTTACAGTAAAACCGTCTTCTTTGAATCTCTTTTCTGCTTCTTTCCATTTACTTCTCAATGTATTTTCAGTTTTTGGTTTCCAATCTATCAAATCTGCCATTGTAAACCTTCCAGCATCCAGCTCTTCATCCTTTTCAAATGTTCGTTTTTTTCGTTTTATTGCATTTGCGGTTGTTGATGATTCTGTTGAAAACATTGAAGTTTGTGAAAATGTACGTGTTCGAGCAGCTGCTGGTAATGGTGTTGCAGGAGAAAAAAAAGGTTCATCATCTTCTACTTCATCGTCATCTATATTTGTAGCTAAAAATATTGTATAATTATTTATTTAAAAAGTGTTATAAACTAACGTAAAATATCATCATTGTTATTATCTGACACAGTGTGTGCAGATGCGGATTTATCTACTGTAGTCATTGTTGGCTCTTCTGTAACAGCAGCAGCGGATGAAGTATGCTTAAGTGCAACAACTTGTTTAGCTGCAGAAACACGAGGTCCACCAAACTTCTTTCTTAACATTTTTGTATATGTTTGGTAAATGAAATTGACAACTAATATTGTAATAGTACAAATAAAAAACAGAAATGGCAGTAATTATTTTTTTAGATTGCTTGAAAAATTTCAAAAAAAAAGTTTTTGAAGAAGCGTTGAAAATACTCGATTCACATTTTGCCAAAGAAAAATTAAAACGTACTTTTGTTCTACAGTATCAAAGAAGATCGTCAATCCTACTTTTTCACGTTTACAACAACAGAAAAATGTGCTTATATAAGTAAGTTAAACAAAAATGCTTCAAATACAGTTACTACCAATCTCTCGTACAATATACTGAGATAGAATACTAAATTAAACTTTCAAAGCTAATAAATGAATCTCTCGTTGCAAAAACTAAAAACAAAATTTTTTCGACTTATTACATTCTTTAAACAATCAACTAATCCGCCATTTCAAAAACTCCCACAATTGTATCTCCCAATCCCAGCAACAAGTTAAAAGGAAGTAAATTTATTTTTCTTTGAATACAACAATGCACAAAAGTAATAAAACAACAACAATGAAAAAAGATAATAGACTGAAAGAGATCAACAAAATAAATGTGGCCCTAAAGAGGGCCGTTGGGGTTAAACAGAAAGAAGTTTCATGTTGTCGTTATTGCTGAAGAAAGTAAGAAAAATTATTGTGATTCAGTACCACCAGTTTTCTTGGGAAGAAGCATTGCATTGATATTTGGAAGAACACCACCTTGTGCAATTGTAACACCTAAAATATACATTTATATTAAATATATATATATATATTAAATAACTAAAAATCTTACCAGAAAGTAATTTATTCAATTCTTCATCATTTCTTACAGCAAGTTGAAGATGTCGTGGATTGATACGAGTCTTTTTGTTATCTCGAGCAGCATTACCAGCCAATTCAAGAACTTCTGCAGCAAGATATTCTAGAACAGCTGCAAGATATACTGGTGCTCCACCACCAACACGTTCGGCATAATGTCCTTTACGAAGGAGACGATGAAGACGTCCAACAGGAAATTGTAGACCAGCACGGGAAGAACGAGACTTTGCTTTTCCACCAGTTTTAGCTTTAGCACCTTTTCCGCCACGTCCAGACATTTTCAATATTTAGTAGAGTAGAGAAAGTAGAAGAGAGAAATAACAGCTTCAAAATTCAGACAAAATGAACTGAAAATGAAAAATATGTTTAGTCAGAGCTCTGCTTTTATATGAGTCAGCGCAACCGAATAGAAATGCAAAGAGAAGGAGGAGTCTCTTTCAATCAATGGCGCCAGCTGAAAGAGAAGAAGAAAGGAGACGCACTTGTATTAATAGAAGACTCTCTTTGAAAAGCAAGAGAAAGAGAATTGGAGGAGACCTAAACAAAAAAGTGGCTGTCTGTCTGGTGCATTGGTTGTGGTGCTCCATATAAAAGGACCCTCCATCTTTCACAAATACATCACTTGGTTATTTTTTTCAATTTCATTTTCTGTTACTTCATCTCTATTCTTCTTATTTCATCATCATCATGCCACCAAAACCATCTGGAAAAGGAGCTAAGAAAGCCGTAAAATCTCAAAAAACTGTTCGAACTGGTGATAAAAAGAAGCGAAGAAAGGCCAGAAAAGAAACATATTCAGTTTATATTTATCGTGTTCTAAAACAAGTCCATCCCGATACCGGTGTTTCATCAAAAGCAATGTCCATTATGAATTCATTTGTGAATGATGTATTTGAAAGAATTGCTGCTGAAGCTTCCCGACTCGCTCATTACAACAAGCGTTCAACCATTTCATCCCGTGAAATTCAAACTGCTGTTCGACTTATTCTCCCTGGTGAACTTGCAAAGCATGCTGTTTCTGAAGGTACCAAAGCTGTCACAAAGTATACTTCATCTAAGTAAACTCTTTTGTATTATTATTATTATCCAAAACGGTCCTTTTTAGGGCCACATTTATTTGTTTTTTGAGATCTCTTTTTATATTTGTATGTACTTTTATCAAATTTTTTGTTAGCTTGAATAAAATTAATCATTATTGAAAATATTCAAATGTGTTTTTTGTGGGCACTGTAAGGGGACAAGTTGATTGGAGGTATACGGTAGTTTTTTTGGATGCATTTGTTTGATTTGTTAAAAAATTTAGGTTGTTTGAGCCCTAATAGAGTTTTTTCTGTTTAGTTGCAGTAATTCTCGTTTTGTAATATTTTTTGAAATTCATTTGTTTGGTATTTGATCTGCGAAACACAAGGAAATAGTTATTAATCGTTGAATGAAGCATTTGGCTCTTTGAAAATTTTGGAAAAGAGACTGATGGTGTTTTAGGAGATCGTTTTGATTCACATTGTGAAAACGTCTATCTTCTTTTTTGCAGCAATATTTTTCTGGAAGAGAAAGAAACATTGTTTTCAAATCTATCGTTTTTTCCCCTGTTTTTTCTTGCTTTGATTTGGAAAACGAATGCTACTGCTAACTGCAGCAGAAATCGGTCAATAACAGCATGTACGTATTTATGTTGGTTTTTGCATTATTGATTACATAAATATGACACATAAAATTGAAAAAATGATAAAATCATTTTTTTGAACACTTTTTTACGTTGTCATAGATACCTGCATAAAATTAGATAACGATTTTTTAAGAAATTCTTTAAAAAATAGCTAATTTGTTTAAAAATAAGCAAAAAAATGGCAACGGGCATGAATTTCTATAAAATAATTTCAATTAAAGGCGCTCAGAAAAGAAGAAGAAAGGAGAAAAGGCGTTTTATTCAAAGACTTTCTCTTTCAAGTAATGGAAAGAGAAAGAGAGGAGACTCCACGAGAGAAAAAGGGTTTGTTTGCTGCATTGGTTGTGATGTTTCTTGTAAAAGGTCCCTCCATCTGTCACAAATCACTTTGTTATTTTTCATTGCTATTCCTTATTTCTTCATCTCTCTTCTTTTTCTAATTTCATCATCGTCATGCCACCAAAGCCATCTGGAAAAGGAGCTAAGAGAGCTGTAAAATCTCAAAAAACTGTTCGAACTGGTGATAAAAAGAAGCGAAGAAAGGCCCGAAAAGAAACATATTCCGTTTATATTTATCGTGTTCTAAAACAAGTCCATCCCGATACAGGAGTTTCATCGAAAGCCATGTCAATTATGAATTCATTTGTGAATGATGTCTTTGAAAGAATTGCTGCAGAAGCTTCCCGACTCGCTCATTACAACAAGCGTTCAACCATTTCATCCCGTGAAATTCAAACTGCTGTTCGACTTATTCTTCCTGGTGAAATTGGAAAGCATGCCGTTTCAGAAGGTGCCAGAGCTCTCTTTGTTTGTTAAATTCAGTGTTACGAAATTGACGCCAAATTGAAAATATGTGGCCTAAAACCTTCGAAATAGTGTTTTTCACCTCGTTCTATCAAATGAATAACGAAAATCTTGAAATATAAATTATTACATGTCGATTTAAATAATCTCGCTTTAATTGGCCAGTTGTATCATTTTTATTTTTCCCATAACATATTCTTATAAAACAAAAAAAACATATTAATAACAACATCTTCAGTTCAATTTGTATTATATTCTGAAAATTTTTTTTGAATATTGTTGTCATCGTTATTTTCATAACAGTTTATTAAATTACTGTGGACATTTTTTTGTAATGAAATGTCGACCGTCGTTGTAATTAATTTACATTTAAACAAAAATTAGGGATTTTTTAATTTTTCGTGTTTTAAATTAGTTCAATGTTTTAATAAAACATTTATTTTTTTTTTTTATAAAGAAAATCATAAATTTTTTTAAAGCAAAGAGGTAATACATAATAATATTAATGTGAATCTTTTGTTAATGGTGAAATATTTCTAAGTGATGAAGCTTGTGATGAATTACCACCTTCAGATGCTGCTGTTCGACGAGAAGCACGTGAAACGGATCGTGAACATGGGGATATTAAAGTGCGACATTGTAATAGTCGAGCATCTAATTCAGCAATTAATCTTTTAACTTCTGTTGTTTCATGCTAAAAAATGAATGAGAGATGAACTACTTTAACTGTGAGCTTTAAGAAATTACCTTTTTAGCTTGTGGCTTCATATACATATATGGGATAACCAAGCCTCTTGGAGCACCTCGAGGAGTTTTACCAATTTCAAAGAATGTCCATCTTCGAACACCTGAATATGCTGGTTCTCCGCCAACCATAGAGCTACTTGGACCTGGTGCAACATTTGGTGCTGACTGGGCTGAACATGCTGATGTTGGAGTTGCTCGACGTTCAGATCTGCTTGGAAGATATCGCCTTGCATATGATGAAGAGGAAGATGAAGAAGATGGATGTTCATTGATTGTAACATGAAGGCGCTGAAAAAGGATAGTGGATTTTATGTATCTTTTTGTTAGCGGATTTTGTATATATCTTTGAATTTCATTAATTTCCATGGATTTGTTATATTCGTTAATCAACTAATTCTATTGTAACAATCAATTCACGGATTTCATATATCTTTTAGCAGATGGATCTCATTCATTCCTTTATCCGCAGATTTGATATATCATTTTTTTGAAAAAATTAGATATGTTGCTTAGTCAGCAAGTTTTAAAGATTTAGTAATTACCAGCGGATTTCATATGGATATCTATTTATCCCTAGATTTCATATATCCTTTATTTCATGGAGATAATATAAACTTTTAAAATCGACATATGGATCTGGGGAATAGTTCTATATCAATTTTGGACCCCTATGTACCCTGTGATACATATGGAACCTCTAACCCCAAGAATTGACAAAAAAAATGGAAAAAAGTTTAAAAAAATTTGTGAAAAGTCGCAGAAAATCGTAAAAAATCGTGAAAAATTGTGTTAAATTTTCCACGACTTTTCACGATTTTCTACAGTTTTCTACGATTTTTCACGAATGTTTTCAACTATTTTTATTTTTTTTGTCACTTTTCAGGGTTTGGGGTTCCACTTTTGGATTCCAATATACCCTGTGACACATCTGGAACCTCTAATAACCCCATGAATTGACAATAAAAATGGAAAAAAGTTTTAGAAAAATCGCAGAAAACCGTAGAAAATAGTAAAAAATCGTGAAAAACCGTTCTACATTTTCCACGACTTTCCACGAGTTTTTACGGTTTTTCATGAATTTTATAAATTCTTTTTCCTTTTTTTGTAATTTTTGGGGTTTGGAGTATTGTTGGGCTCCACTTTACAACTGTTATGTATCCGTTTGTTCACGGATTGATATATCTCTTTATCTTTGGATTTGATGCGTCTTCTATCAACTTATATTGTATATTGATCAAATACCATAAATGCCTAGGTTTCATAGATCCCTTTTTTAGAAATCCCTTTGTATTCACTTACGCTAACAGTTTTAGCCGATCCTGTAGTAGTTGATGAACTGCTTGATGAAAAGATTTTTATTTCATTTGATGAAGATTTCAAAGAAGTTGATCCCATTTCATTATTTGTTGGATCAGATACTGTTGTATTAACCCAAGAAACTTCATCAGCTTCATGTGCAACAGATAGTGGTCGAATTTCATGATAAAATAGAGTACCAGTTCCATCAGTTTGTGTAGACTTTGAAACTTGATGCAACTTTGTATGAAATTGTTGTAACAGAACTTCTCGCCTTCGTTTTGCCATAAATGGAAAAATTTTTTTAAGCTCTTTTAAATCTGCGAGTCGTCCCTTTCGACGATGATCATGTGGAAGTGAATATCGAATATTCTTATCCATTAACACTTCCGCTCCCACAGCTGCGCCAACTGCAGCACCAACTGCAGCAAGAGTTTCACGGCGTTGTCGTTCACGAGCTTTACGTTTTCTCTTCCACATTTTTAGTAAATCAATAAGACCAATTTTTTCACGAATTTCTTCTGCATCAATTATTCCTTCGCCATCTGTATTATTATATTCTTCCAAAATTGTCATTAACAATTCTTCAAATAAATTTTCAAGTTTTAACTGTACAACATTAATACACATTGATACAAGTGATAACCCAATGATAATAAAACCAAAAATAATAAACATATCTTCAGAATTTGTTGGTGTTACATCACCTATTAAAATATAATTACGTGGATGTTTAATTGCAGTAAAGTGCTCTCCTTACCGTAACCAATTGTAGTTAATGAACAAAAAAAGAAATAAAAAGATTTAAAATAATCCCAATCTTTTTCAAATTTTAAAAATATTGCTGAACATAAAAACATCCAACCACCTGCTATTCCAATAGCCTACAAAAAAAAACATGTATAATATGTTTAAATTAAAGAAGGTAGACACTGTTGCTTTTTTCAGTGCCCTGATTTCTTGAAACAAAAAAAAACAAAATTTGTGTTCAATTCAATTCAGGAATCATGCATCTGAAGAAAAAATGCAACAGAGCTTGCCAGTGAAAAACTTACAAGCCAAACAGGCATTCCAGTTTCTCTTTCTTCTCCTAATAATCTGGTACGATATCGATCAGCATTTTTTACACAGCTTACTTCCATTAACCTTAAACATTATTATTAATTTGAAACTAAATAAAATTTTAATTCATTTTATGTTCATTATTTTAGAACAAAAAAAGTATTGCCAGCTTACATTAACTATTTAAAAACAACACTTTTAACCAGTGTTTTTTAAAAACGCTTAATTTCAAAAGCGAAAATTTTAAATTTTTTTAAAGACAAATTTGGCCTTCATTTTCTAATGACTGAACTTGAGAATCATGAATAAATTAGAGGGATTTTCAAGCTCATTTTTCATTACAAATAAATAATAGCAAAAAATGCCTGATTTTCAAGTTCAGGTGTGAAACTTTTTTTAAATTAGAAATGAAACTTTTTCGTTAAAAATTTTTCAAATTTTGATAATTTTACAGTTCCTTACCAAATACAAAAATCCCAAAATTTTTGTAGCATTAATAAAAAATATGAGCCAAGTCGATGCAGAATCATTAAAACAAGTGGAATTCCAATTACAGCATAAATCATTACAGCTAATTTTCCCAATCTGAAAATAATGATTTTGAAAATATTTTTAAAGGGCCTTCTAGCTTTTAAATAGCTGCTAATCCAATGGAGCGGTAATATGCAAATTTGCATAACTATTGGTGCATAAATTTTTTGTAATAACCAGCAGATTTCATAAATCGGCTCCAAGGAAGTTTTATCAAATCCTTCATGTCAAAATTTTTTTCAAAAAATTATTTTTTTCTGTTTTATAAATTTGCATATTCCCCCTCAATCCGAGATATCTCAAATCTTCCCTACCTTGATGAAGCCGTAATATTCCCATATCCAATAGTGGTATAAGTTGTTACAGCTAAAAACATTGAATTCCAAAATGTCCATGTTGGTGTTAACACATGATCCAAGCCAGTCCAATGATTAAAAAGATGTATCGCTTCATCCAACTTTTTCTTTGTTTGATTTAAATTATTTTGATCAATACCAATTTCCCAACAACGATCAGATAATTGTTGAGTATAATTTTTGAGGGCATAAATTCTTCCAAAATTTGTTGAAAAATGTGTTCGCCATAAATTTTCAGGATTATTTGGATGTAGCAGTGATGTTTTATATGATTCTTGATCATTTAAATAATATATTTGTAGAACATACCAATATATAGCTTTATTCAGGCGATTAATTGCAAATGATCGATATCTCTTAATTTCATTGATTCGAACTTCTGTAGAATTATAGAATTGATACATTGAATGTATTCTTTGTTCAATTTCTAAGATCTCTCGTAAAATTACAGCTTCCTCCTTTTGAATGTATTCCTTTTTACGCATTAAAGTTTTTTGTTCTTCTGGATTTTCAATCGTATAAAATACAAAGCCACCAATGAAGGAATAAGCAACCAAGACAAGAATTGGAAAAATATATCGTAAACGAGATTTTTCATAGAATATCTAAAAGCATAATTTTTATTACAAACTATAGTTTTTTTAGGATACGGTAATAGAATACTGTAAATAATTCAAAATTTTCTAAACTAAAAAGTTTATATAAGGTTACATGAAAAGTTATGCAAGTATCTTATAATTATAGCAGTGTTTTCAAAAACAGATTTGATATATACCCCAAAAAAATCAATTACCTGTATATAAATAGCTAATTTATTAAGAAATGAAGCACGTTTAAGTTTTTGTTTTCTTAAATTATCATTGATTCCATTGGCACATGTTCCAAGGCAAGCATTTAAAGAATGCCTCGTTGGAAAAAATATATTTGGCCTTTCTGTACCATCTTCATCAAATCTCATAGAATTTCCTGAATGTATTATCTGAAAAAAAAGCATTTAGAATTGAGAACAATAAAAGAGTTGTGAAAGTCAAGGCTCTGCGAAAAGTTTTGATTTATGAGGAAAAAAGAGTTACATTTCAACTTCAGCTTTAAGATTCTGACCAAAACATTTGAGCTTCAAATTTTAATTTCGCAGTGCCCTGAATGGTAAAATATACCTGATCAAAGCTTCCAGCTGATACCCGTGAAGTTCGACGATATCCAATTCCTGCAATCCCAACTGGTGCTGTGCCGAAAACAGCTGCCTTTCGGCACAGTAACCAGTCGGGTGCATTTTGTAATTTACCACCCCCAAAAATATTGAATAAATATTTTTATATTTAAAAACAACCAAAATTAGAAACAAAAATATGGATAGAAGAAATAGAAGGACAAAAAAGAATATTTTAGGCTTCAAAAAAAAGAAGAAGCACGCGCTTGGACTATTTTTATTTTAAAAAGCTTTAATAACAAAAAACATAAGGAAAAAGGGGAAGAGAAGGATTAATTAAATTAACGAATATGAAAACCCGGCTGCGTCTCAAAAAAAGATATGTAATAGTTTATTTGTGTTAAAAAAAGTATAACAATTTTTTTTGAAAGCTTGGAAGCAACAAAATTCAAGAAACATTTTTTTCGCTATGAAGCTGATAAAGATGTGTTCAAATGCTATCAACAAATAACAAAAAAACATTTTTAAATTGGCCAAAAAATATTGTAATCTTTCGGATATCTCTCACAGTACCTTTTCACAATGACAGATATCAGCAACTATGAAATTATAGATTATAAAAAATATTAATATCACATTTTTTCAGTTGTCAAAAATATCATATTTGCATGGATTATCAAAAAAGAATTCTGTAATATTTATCACTTCTTTTTAAGCCACTTAAGGCGCAAACACAATTCAAATCTCGATGCCCTGGCATTTTTGAGCAAAACGGACTTCAAATTTTGTAATCGACGACCTTGACCAACAATTAAAAGCTTTTATCAGGTCAAATCTTGACAGTTCCTTAAACCATATGGGCATTTCCTGGTGTATTTCTAGTTTATCTGGGTTTTATAAGCTTGTATTAAGACAAATATCTCAAAAGGTCTCTATCAAAGGTTATAAAGGATTTTCTATATCTTTTTACATTGTGCAGAAAAATAGTTGAATTTTGTTTCAGCATTGTCATTGTTTAAATACATTTTTAACCATTTGATGACTGCAAGCGGCAGTGTTCAAAGGTGTCCCTTTTCAAATCTGCAAATGCACATTTTTAAACTTCATCTGAACTAAATAAATAAGTCAATACTGTATTTTTTCTTCTTTGTTGCCACTAATTTCTTCAAACTTTTACTTACTTTTTTGCCAGTCCTTTTAGACTTTTGGAAGAAAAGGCATTTCCTTTCTCTTCTATTTTTCCCATCTACTATGTTCTGATCAAAGTTTCTCTCATGCTACAAAAAATACTAGCAATCACATCATTTTTTTGTGTTTGTTATCAGGAAGATAAGAAAATGAGTCATAACTATTTTTCTTTTTTACCCAATGATTTAGCATCACTTTTTTGCATTCTAAATATGGTAAGTTTTAATTTTTGTCTTTAAAATATTTGTGTTTTATATGTAGGTATACATTCTTAAAACAACTGCATAGAATGATGATTAAATCACCTTTAAAAAATGGTAAATAAATACCTATATAAGTAACCATATAAGGTCTATCATTTCAATAGCTGACACCACAAAAGGTCGTATAAGCTTCTCTCTCCTAAAAGAAGAAAGATGTATGACGGCGACGATATTGCTGCTATAGTCATTGACAATGGCTCTGGAATGTGCAAAGCTGGATATGCAGGCGATGATGCCCCACGAGCTGTTTTTCCATCAATTGTTGGACGACCTCGTTATCAAGGTGTTATGGTTGGTATGGGACAAAAAGATTCATATGTTGGAGATGAAGCTCAATCAAAACGTGGCATTCTAACTCTTCGATATCCAATTGAACATGGAATTGTTAACAACTTTGATGAAATGGAAAAAAATTGGCATCATACTTTTTACAATGAACTTCGAACTGCTCCTGAAGAACATCCTGTTCTGCTTACCGAAGCTCCATTAAATCCACGAATAAATCGTGAAAAAATGACACAAATAATGTTTGAAACTTTTAATGTTCCAGCAATGTATGTTAATATTCAAGCTGTTCTCTCTCTTTATGCTTCGGGTCGTACAACTGGTATTGTTGTCGATAGCGGCGATGGTGTGACTCATAATGTTCCAATTTATGAAGGATATGCTTTACCACATGCAATTTCACGTCTTAATCTTGCTGGTCGTGATCTTACCGATTACATGACAAGAATTCTCACGGAACGTGGCCATAATTTTACAACTTCAGGTAATCATTGTGTTAAAAAATATACCTATAAAATGCTTTTTAAATTTTAAGCTGAACGTGAAATTGTTCGTGATATCAAAGAAAAACTTTGTTATGTTGCTCTTGACTTTGAAAATGAAATGTATACCTCACAAAAGAATTCATCGGTTGAAAAAGGTTATGAACTTCCAGATGGACAAGTTATTACCATTGGAGATGAACGTTTCCGTTGTCCTGAAGTTCTTTTTGAACCTTCTTATATTGGAATGGAACAAGATGGTATTCATATTACAACATATCGAAGTATTAGGCGATGTGATGTTGATATTCGTAAAGATCTTTATGCTAATATTATTCTTTCTGGTGGTAGTTCAATGTTCCCCGGGATTGCTGATCGAATGCAAAAAGAAATTCAGCATATTGCTCCATCTTCCATGAAAATTAAGATTATTGCTCCACCAGAACGTAAATACTCAGTTTGGATTGGGGGTTCTATCCTTGCATCCCTTTCAACCTTCCAACAAATGTGGATAAGCAAGTATGAATATGATGAATCTGGACCATCCATTGTTCATCGTAAATGTTTCTAAAATTATCGGTCTTTTATATATGTTTTTAAAAGCTGTAAACGTGAATGATTTATTAAAAATTGAAAATTTGTCAAAAGTACACATAAATAAATGACAAATAACAAAGGTTGTTTCTGTTTTACAGCTATACAACATAGGCATCAAATTGGTGTTGTAAGATTATTCGATTTTAGATATTTTAAAGTAAAATTGAAATAATTAAATTGAAATTTTGATTCATTTTCCCATCATTGATAGATATCCGGAATATATATTGAAATTTAATAAAAAAAATTTCGATATCGATTTTAAGGGGATTTCTACTTTGCAAATCACTTTAACTTTTTATAACAACATACCTGACTTAAAGAAGTTGGCGACAATTTTTTTCAAATTAAAAACTTTTGTTGTAACTTTAAATTCTTTTAAAATTTTTAATGTTTCCATCATAGTTTCTTCATCATTACTTCTTCCAGCATTGATTAAAACCCCAGTAGCTTTTACTCCAAGTAATTGCCAAAGTTTTATTGTTATTGGAAAAAGAAAGCAATATTTATAGTGAATGTCAAAAGTAAAACTTTATTTGAAGAATTTTTACTGCTGTCAATAATTGTTTGAAGCAAATTTCTAAAATAGCGCATATTTAACAAACAAAAGTATACGGTAATTTACTAAGAAATTTGTATTTACTTACATGACTAAAAATACCGTAGTTACAAAAATAATACAAGCACATCGATTGTTTTTTATTTGCATTTTTTGATGTAAACTTTTTGATATCTATGTTTTTTGGTTTGTATTACTGTATCTTCTTCCCTCTGATTTCAAATGCCAGTTTTATTTTTCTTTGTCGAGCACAAAAAGAAAATACACCGTGTGCTGAACTGTCCAATATAAAAAATTGAAAAAAAAACTTTTTTTTAAATATCAAAAATCTGATTAAAAAAGTTGATAAACATTCTCTTGGTTATAAAAATGACATAACTTTAACCTAAGATAATTTTATTAACAACAAAAATATGGGAAACATAGAGATAAGATAAACAAAAAATATCCTAAGCATAAAAGCTTTAACAACAACAAATAAGAAGGATTAATTAAACTAACAAATACATATAAAAAATACCAACGAAATTCTATGGAAGATTTTCTTCAAGAGCTTTTTCACGAAGTTGAGATAGCGCTGCTCCAATTTTTTCATGATTATTTTCTTTCATTAATGGAATAAGTTGAAGAATTCGATGTGCAAGATATGCAAGCTTTTTTTGTCGAGTTGAATCATTTTCACGATGTGAAAGTTGATGAAGATATACATCTGAACGCATCTTTTCTGCCATTTCTCGAGCATTTTGTAATAACGTTGGTGGAAATGTTGTTAGCTCAGCAAGTTCAAATCCTACAAAAAAAGTTTTGATTCAAAATCAGAGTTTGTGAATATAAAAAAACATACCGTATAATGGTCCCTTGTATGGTCCTTTGAAGAGTTTATGAGATGGATGTAAAACTTCTTTTCCATTTGAATCAGTAGTAGCTTGAACATAAAAATGTAAACTAAAAAAATCAATCCATATTGAAGGCTTCAATGAAAACAAAACATACTTTTGAACAGATGAAAATGTCAATTCCAATGAAGATAAATCAAGGAAATGTGTTGCAAAAAGTACAAAAGCTTTACGATTAATTAATTCTTCACAAATTGCATAGCATATTCCCATTCCTTCTTCTGTTGAAGTACCTAAAAATAATCATACTGTAGCTGTTATATTGTCATAAATGCAAGCTAACTTACTTCGAGCCAATTCATCAATAACAATTAAAGATCGTTCATTTGCATGTGGTAAAATAATTGCCATTTCATTCATCTCTAAAGCAAAAGCACTTAAATTTCTTGAAATATCATCATTATGTCCAACACGTGAAAAGATTCGTTGCATTGGTGCTATTGATGCATATTCAGCTGGAACAAAACAACCAAGTTGACCCAAAATTTGAAGAAGGCATACTTGTTTCATGTAAGTACCTACAAAAGCATATTGTAATTAAAGTACTCTAAAAATGAAACAAACTTTTTCCTGCCATATTTGGACCAGTAATAATACAAAAACGAGAAGTTGGAACAATATACTGTAATAATAAAAAAGTTATAAAATTGTGAAAAGTTTTAAAAACTTACAGTATCATTTGGAATAACAGGTTCAGAAGCATCAAGAATTGGATGTCGACCATTTCGAATCTTTAATTCAGTACCCATTTGTGGTCGAACTAAAGCAATTAAATAATTTATAAGCTATTTGAAAACAAGAAATTACCGCATTTTGTTGCAACAGAATATGATCCCAGAGCTGTAATAAAATCCAATTGCGTCAAAAATTCAACGACATGATAAAGTGCAGGAAGCTAAAAAAGCATATTGCAATGAACTAACTGTAAAAACAAAAGACTTACAAGTTGACGAATTTCACCAATTAACTGATCAACAAGAATATTACTTTTAAAAAGTACTTCATTTTCAGATTGTTTTAATCGATCTATAAATTACTGTTACAATTACTTAACCCACGTAAAAAACATTACCATTATATCGAATCAAATCCCTTGTGGTATAAGTGACTGATGCTCGATGTCTCATAATTTGTATACAATGTGGTGGAAGTAAAACTGTTAAAGGATCTTTTGCAGTTAATGAAAGATGATAACCACGTGAAAAGGAATATGTCAAAGTACATCCTTGAACTTTTTCTTGTTCTTGAATTCCAATTGCTGTAATTTTGTTTTAAAATAAAAGCTTTGTAAAAACATATCTGCTTACTTTTAATAGCATTAACAAGTTCAGCATAAGTTTTTCTACATAAATCAAGTAAAACATGAATGCCTTCTCGAATTGCAAATAGCGCTGAATCTTTTGCTGCCATTGAACCAGAAGATTTCTTTAACAGTACAGTATCATCAACTTTGTCGTCAATTATATCATAAATTTCTTGAAGCCGTGGATCGATAAGTTTCTAAAAATTTAACTATTACACACAATAATTATAAATTGAAAAACTAACAGCTCTATTTTTGATAACCCACGGAGAATGTGCAGCTTGAAAAACTTCATGAAATCTTGCAACAATCAGCAGCGTTTTTTTAAGGCCAACAATTTGAGTAAGTTTGCTTCGAATTGAACGAGCTGATTCTTCACTATTTTCATTGAAGACTTGACTCTTTGAAACACAAATTGAAATTAACACTTGTAAATCATTTAAATTTGTTAATAAACTTCGAACTCGATCAAGCATCTAAAAATATGTGGTACTGTAGAAGTTATCAGTAACACGTTTAATACAAGCACTATCAGCTTTATCGAAACAACAAACTTACAGCTTGATTAGAAACAAATTCTTGTACAAGATCAAGACGTTCTTCAATAAGGGTAACATTTGCACTGGGTTGAAGAAGACAACTTCTCAGATATTTTGAGCCTCCAACAGTCATACATCGATTCAAGACAGCGAAGAGAGTTCGATCTGTGCCTTTCGTAGTTCGTTGACCAATATCGATTAAATCAAGATTTGACCAGCTATTAACATCTGAAATTATAACAGTAGTTAGAGAAAAAAAGAGATGTGGTACCAATAAGACACGAATCATCAATAGCTTCATAAGTAATCATCAAAGATTGTTGCTGAAAAAGAATATTTTGAATATATTCAACATATTTTACAACGGCATAAGCAGCAGATAAACAGTAGTATCTAAAAAAAACAATTGTTATTCGACATTAAAATCAGTAAGACTACAAGTCTGGAGTCGTGGCGCCGGAGTACTAAAATACATGTAAGAACTTCTTACTTTTTAACAACAGTTGTATCAACATTACAACATTCAGGTGCACCAAGTTGTTTGACGATTTCAGTTCCTTTTGCATCATTAAAAAATCGTCGTTGAACTTCCGTAACTTTTGTATTCTTTAGTGCACCTTTGATAACATCTAGCATTACTTTCATATGATTATTCTTTTCACTGAACGCTTCTGGAACAATAATTTCAAGTGGATCAAGAATCATTAAACGAGTTTTAAGCATTGTATATGATCGTGAATCAAAGAATTCACAAAGTGTAAGATCTTGATGTCGAAGATCCATACATGACATTCCAATTGTTCCTTTATCAGTTCCACGACCTTCTGTTATTGCTGAAAAAAAGAGAGTAGTAAATATCAGATAAAAAGTTTACTTACCAACGATTGTAAATTTGTTTGAAGTATTTGAAGTATTACGAGAAGTTTTTGAAAGCTTTTCAAAAATATTATATCTTGGCGCACCAAGTTTGGTATTGAAAGTAAAGCTGGAAGAATCATCGAGACTCATTTTTGCCTAAAAATGAGTAAACTAATAATACGGTATCAATTAATGAAATTTTAAAAAAACAGTAAAATAAACACGAAAATGGTAGGAAAAAAGTCAGCGAAAAAAAGCGCAACAGCCACAAAGAACTTTTTTTTCTGCTGCTGCTTTTTTTTCGAGAAGGTTCTACAGTAACAGAGTATCAAAAATCGAGTTGTTGTTTTTTTGTTAAAACTTAAAACTTGTGGATCGAGTTCGAAGTTTATCAACAAATTTAAATGATTTACAAGTGTTAATTTCAATTTGTGTTTCAAAGAGTCAAGTCTTCAATGAAAATAGTGAAGAATCAGCTCGTTCAATTCGAAGCAAACTTACTCAAATTGTTGGCCTTAAAAAAACGCTGCTGATTGTTGCAAGATTTCATGAAGTTTTTCAAGCTGCACATTCTCCGTGGGTTATCAAAAATAGAGCTGTTAGTTTTTCAATTTATAATTATTGTGTGTAATAGTTAAATTTTTAGAAACTTATCGATCCACGGCTTCAAGAAATTTATGATATAATTGACGACAAAGTTGATGATACTTTTGGTTCCGCAAAAGATTCAGCGCTATTTGCAATTCGAGAAGGCCTTCCTGTTTTATTATCTATTAAAAGTAAGGAAAATGTTTTTACAGTAATTCAAAACTACATGCTTGAATTTCAGCAAAAGTACTTCAATAACAAGTTAAGAGATGTACTTTGACATATTCATTTTTACGGGCCACTCTTGTTGCTGTCAGGATCTCATTTTATCAAAGTTTGGGTGAGAAAAATAGAACTCTTACAGGAAATTTGCATAACAACATGCATTTCTTTCTTCCGAATGCTCTACTATCAACAAAAAAGATTGTGCTGTTTAACTATTCTGTGTTCAATCAATCAGTAATAAACAAATATGGCGGGAGCAGGTGTAGATATAGAAAAAAATCAAGGAAAATCTTCAAATATGCCTGCAAATTCTGGTGGAGAATTACCACAAAAACAAAAAGAAAAAAATGGTAATAATTCTATTGTAAGTTTTATTTTTGATACATATATACAGGATGGGGCAAACCGTTTGATGAATTACAAGCGTAATTTTGATAAAATTTATTTTTTAGAAATCATCAAAGGCTGGTCAAAAAAAGAAGCAATTAACACAACCATCAACATTACTAAAAACACTTTCAAAAAATGCTCCTGCACCAACGGATGAAGGAACTGCACCTGCATCTGCACCTGGCTCATCACCTGTACAACAACCATCACCACCACCAAATGATAATAAGAATATTAAACATCAAGCAAAACCAACAGCAACAACAAAAGCAACAGTACGACCATCATCAACACCTGTGGATACTAATATTAATAGTAGTAATAGTAGAAGTCAACGAAATCAAACATGTGTAATTATACTTGGTGTATCTGTTGTTATATTTTTAATACTTATAATTATTGGAATTATTATTGTTGGAGAATATGCTATGTAAAAGGAATGTAATTAACTTTGGAATATTTATTTGTAATAAGATATGTATGTTTATGTTTGTTTATTACAATAAAGAGCATACTGTAGAGTTTTTTTTGATGGGACAAATATTTCAGTTTTTGAATCAAAAATTTTGATAGCAATGGTTTTGTTTAAAATTTTTTATCATTTTATTCAAGCTTTTATCATTATAGTAATCCACATACTTTTGATAACATTGAATAACTCTTTTTTCACCTCAAACTTTAACAAACTCTTTTTGTCAGAGAGTTAAAACCAAACTTCATCAAAACAAAACGGTTTGCTTTACTTTTGTGATTTTCGCTTTTTCGATGATGGATATGGTTATATTCATTTTAATCCAAAATGTTTGACTACAGTAATCCTCTTGCTATTAACACCTTTTTTTTATTCTTTTTTCATTAAATGAGTTTAATAACCCCTCTTTAACCTCTCTGCTCAAATCCTTGTTGAGTTTCCTTTTTTCTGTCAGAGATTAAAAACCACATTTCGTTGAAATAAAACAGTTTGCTTCGTTTTTGTGGTTTGACTTTGGCTCACAAATGCATGCAATAAAAAGGAAAGTGTTATGTCATAACTACAACAAACAAATATAGATTAAATCAAAAAAGGTTGAATGGGAAGGAACATAATCAATTTTGATTGACCATAAACAAGTTTGAAAACAACAAGAAGTGAACATTTTCTGTGTTCTTTAAAAAACTGTTTAAAATTAAATTACTGTGAATTCCACATTTAATTTAATAAATATTGTGTTTGATCAAAAAATGACTGATAATGTATTAGTTATTGGTTCTGGTGGACGTGAACATTCGCTAGCATGGAAGCTGAGTCAAAGTCCATCCGTTGGAAAGATTTTTATTGCTCCTGAAAATGCAACTGAATATTCTTGTGGTGATGGTAAATTTAAAAACTGTGTTAAAATAATTCCAAAAAAAGCTTTCAGAAATCCCAAATCTTGATGACATAGAAGTTGTAAAACAGTTTTGTCAAACGCATTCCATTAAACTTGTCATTATTGGTCCAGAAAAACAAATTTGTAATGGATGGACTGAAGAACTTTTAAAGATAACAAAAGTATTTGCGCCATCACAAAATGCAAGCAAAATTGAAGTGAGTTTATTTTGGAGAAGGTTACTGTAGCAGAAAATTGTGTAGTTGTTAATAAGGCTACTGTAGCTTAAAAAACACTTGGACTTTTGAATTGATGGGGAAACAGTTTAAAAATCTAAACTAAATTCTTTCCAAACAATGGAGATTACTGTAGCTCTAAAAAACAAATTTCAGGCCAGCAAATCTTTTGCAAAAGATTTTATGAAATCAAATGGAATTCCAACAGCTGATTACAAAACTTTTTCATTCATTACCGATGCTGATGAATACATTAAAAAGTAACACCCATTTACATTTTAATCTAAAACTCAAAAATATTTAGCTCACCTTGTTCAACTTTTGTTATCAAAGAAGATGGCCTTCGTGCTGGAAAAGGTGTTTTTATTGTAACCTCTAAAGAAGCAGCACATCAAAAACTTTATTCTTTAACTGTCAGCGCTGAAACTCCAATTGTTATTGAAGAATTTTTGGAAGGTTATGAAGTATCAGCGCTATGCTTTTCAGATGGAAAAAATCTTAAAATTATGCCATTTTCACAAGATCATAAACGAGCACTTGAAGGTGATAGAGGTGAAAATACTGGTGGAATGGGTGCAATTGCACCAATCTTTTTACCGGAAGAAATGGAAAAAGTTATTGAAGAAATTTTGCAAAAAACGATTGATGCAATGAGAGAAGAAGGAGCGGAATATAAAGGTTAAAAATTTTTGAAACATGTAAAAAATGAAAAGATAGGTTTTAGGTGTACTGTATGCGGGATTAATGATAACAAAAGATGGACCAAAAGTATTGGAATATAATTGTCGATTTGGTGATCCAGAAACAGAGGTAATAAAGCTCTCATCCAAAAACATTTCTATCAACGCAATATCTTTATTTGCAACAGAAAGCTTTTTTTTTAAACTTAAATCTCAGCCTCAATACCCGCTTATTTTCAGGTCCTTCTCCGCCTATTGAAATCTGACTTTTATCAAATTTGCTTGGCATGTTGTAATGGCACATTAGACAAGCTACAAATAGAATGGTCTAATAAATGCGCCATTGGCATTGTCATTGCTTCAGCTGGTTATCCTGGCACTTTTAACAAAGGCGCTGAAATCACAGGTTCGTAATCAATCTTTTGCTTTCTGCTTAAAATCTATTTTCTAATTACAGATATTGCCACTGACACTGAAGATGTTGTAACATTTTATGCTGGAGTCAAAAAAGCAGCAAATGGAAGCTTACAAAATTCTGGTGGTCGAGTTCTTTGTGTTACAGCTACTGGAAAATCTTTTTATGATGCAAAAACAAAAGCAGTAGAAATTGTTGAAAAAATAAAATTCAACGAAAAATTTTATCGACGAGATATTGGTAGATTTGTTATGTCTAAAAGGTATACTGTAGAAATAGAAATCTGTCTTCTTCCAAAGACTAATCCGCATTTTTAGAACTCCAATATCATATGAATCTGCTGGTGTAAATATAACAGAAGGAAATGCCCTTGTTGATTCTATTAAATCTGCTTGCAAAGCTACACTCATTCCTGGAACAGATCAAATAGGTGGATTTGGAGCTTTAATTGATCTCAAAAAAGCAGGATATACCGATCCCTTGTTGGTACTTGGAATGGATGGTGTTGGAACAAAGCTTGAAATAGCATCAGAAATTGGAAATTTTTCTTCACTTGGATATGATCTTGTAGGGATGTGTGTTAATGATGTTCTTTGTCATGGTGCTGCACCACTTGCATTTTTGGATTACTATGTTACCGGAAAGCTAAAGAAAGAAGAAGCAGCAGAAGTTATATGTGGAATTGCAAAAGCTTGTAAAGAAGCTGAAGCAGCTTTAGTTGGAGGTGAAACAGCTGAAATGCCAGGAGTCTATAGCCCCAATCAATGGGATTTAGCTGGATGTTGCGTTGGAGTAAAAGAACGTGAATGGCCGTCGATTCCAGAGATTGATAATATTCGAGTTGATGATATAATTATTGGAATTGCTTCTAATGGACTTCATTCAAATGGATTTAGTCTTGTTCGAAAAATTTTTAAAGAAAGTGGAATAGCTTTTGATAAGCCAACACCATGGAATGCTAATCATACATTTGGTAATAAATACAGTACCACATACAAACACTTATTCTTTTTCAGGTGATGAACTCCTTCGACCTACAAAACTATATACCAATCCATTGTTGCAACTTGTTACTACTCATCAAATAAAAGCATTAGCCCATATTACTGGTGGAGGCTTGTTGGAGAATATTCCAAGAGTTCTTCCACAAACATTATCAGCAGAAATTGATTGTAAAAAACTTCACATTCTCGATATCTTCAAATGGCTTCAAAAAGCTGGTGGTATTCAAGCAAAAGAAATGTTTCGAACATTTAATTGCGGAGTTGGAATGGTTGCAATTGTTGATCCATCAAAAGCATCAGAGGTTTTAGCGGAGATTGAAAAAGCTGGAATACATGCATATGAAATTGGAAGAATAGCTAGAAAAGAAGAAAATGGAGAAGCTATCAAACTACATCACATCGAAGACGTCTTTGACTATGGAGATGCTGGAATTGTAGTACAAAAGCGAGCAAATGTTGCGGTCTTTATCAGTGGTACAGGATCGAATATGATAAACCTAATTAATCAAGCATCTAATCCATCTTCATATTGCAATATTCGAATTGTAATCTGCAATAAGCCGGAAGCCCCAGGGCTTGAACGCGCTCGTGAAAGAGGGATAGAGGCAATCTGTATTTCACATGGTGATGATCGGCATATCTTTGAAGAGAAGATCCATCAAGTTAGATAAAAATTATATATATAATCTAAAAAATCTTTCCTCTAGGAACTAATCAAAAGAGATATCGATATTATATGTCTAGCAGGATTTATGCGGATTTTGACAGGAGATTTTACACAAAAATGGGCAAATCGAATTATCAATATTCATCCAAGTTTATTGCCATCATTCAAAGGTGCACATGCTGTAAAGCTTGCCTTAGAAGCTGGAGTAAAAGTAACGGGTTGTACAGCACACTTTGTTAGCGTAAGTTTCGCTCCACAAGAAGAAATCTAAAAAGCAATATACGTAATAGCAATTATCTAAAACAATCTAAAATATTATAGGAAGAAGTTGATGCCGGAAAGATTATTGCTCAAGAAGTTGTTGATGTTGAAGATGGCGACGATGAAAAAACTTTACATGCTAAAATTCAGCAAAAAGAACATTCATTATTCCCGAAAGTTATGGAACTTGTAGCTAAAAATATTGTTTGTGGTATTTGATTTATGTATTTCAAAAGTTATAATAAAAAAATTTTGTGAATTTAAAAATGTTGAAAATTGCAATTTTTTCAGTTGAAAAAAAGCAAAGCAAAAAATTTTTTGAAAAAAATCTCCAAGAAAAAATGTGTTCTTGCAATTGGGTTGGTTTTGACACGATTGTTTCCTTATTTCTTTGCTGCAGCCGCCGCTGCCATTTTTCTTCTTCAACATTTTTTTAGGACCGAGTTAAACAAGAAAAATAACTAAAAAACTTTAATATTTTATTAAAATTTACCATTTTTCTTTTATTTTTTTACATTTTATCCTTTTATCCTCCTATATTATCCTTTATCATCGTTTATCTCACAATTTAGAGCATTTAGTTAACTATTTTTAACCGTTTTTGCGCAATTTTTCCAACTTTTTGTTAGAATTGTCGATTTTTTCAAGAAATTATAAAAATGGTGTCTGGAAAATTATTGTCGACCTTGTTAAATAGTATCGGATTTTGCGGAAATGTGTTTATTGTTAATCAAAGATTACAACTTTCTGAACGTTTTGTCCATTTCCCCGACAGTTAATTCCTCTTTTCCTTGCTATTGCTATTAACTCTTTCTCTCGAACTTGCCAACTTTACTTTATCCATTTACGTCGTTTTTGTTCAACTTTTATATATCTTCTTTAATTATCATGTATTTAATGTTATATTCTTTTTCAGGGTCATGAGCTTCTCAACGAAGCCTATCGTCATTGACGGCAAAGGCCATCTTCTCGGTCGTTTAGCCAGTGTTGTTGCTAAACAACTTTTACAAGGACAAAAGATTGTTGTTGTACGATGTGAAGAAATTAATATTTCTGGAAACTTTCATCGTTCAAAATTGAAGTATCTTAGCTTCCTTCGTAAACGTTGTAATGTTAAACCTACACGTGGTCCATTCCATTTCCGTGCTCCACATAAAATCTTCTGGCGTACAGTTCGTGGTATGCTTCCTCATAAAACTGCTCGTGGTAGTACTGCTCTTAAACGTCTTCGCAGCTTTGATGGAATTCCAACACCTTATGATAAATCTGCTCGTTTCTGTCAACCAAATTGTATGCGACATATTGCTTTGAAGCCACGAAGAAAATTCTGTACCGGTATGTTAATATTTTATTTATCTGTTCCAACAAATATCTAATTTTGATCTATTTTCAGTTGGTCGTCTTGCACATGAAGTTGGATGGCAATATCAAGGTATCGTTGCTAAACTTGAAGCTAAACGTAAAGTAAAGGGAGCTGCACATTATGAAAAAAAGAAGACTGTTGCAAAGGCTGAAACTCAAGCTAAAGCTAATGTAGCCAAAAAGATTGAAGCTTATGACAAGATTTTGGCCTCATATGGTTATTAATTTTTATTGTACTGTTGTTTCTCTTCTTGGAATTGTTTTGTTATAAAAATTATTTTATATTAAATGAATTTTTTTCTTGTTACAAAAAACGGTTGTTTTCTGTGTTTTGGGTACCTTTTGAAAGGTTTTGGGTATGGGGGTAATTGGAAATAGAATCTTTAGATGTTAACAGAATTAAACAAAGTTATTGGAACATGTGAAGGTTTGATGCTCGTGGAGCATGAAGATTACGGTGAACCAAGTTTGATTACAATGCATTATGTTTCGGAATTTAGTAAACAGAAAGGAAATATTGTATATGTTTCGTTGAATCAATCAGAAGAAATGCTAAGGCAAGAGTTTTTGTGAGCTAATGGTATCTTAATGTTGGAAATTTAGAACTGTTTGTGGAAAGCTTGCTATAAGATTGGATCAAAGCTTATTTCATTTTATACCATGGAAGCAAGTTTTAGCTGCTGAATCTTCGACATCGAATGCTTTTGATCGACTTGAAGAGGTAAGGTTATTGCAATAAATCATGTACGGAATTTTGGAAAATGAAAAAAAGTTTATTTCAAGTTTTATTGAAGCTAGTAGTTCTGCTGTTCTTTATTGACAATGGTCGTCATGTACTGTAAAAGAGGTGGATAGAGTGAGAAGGAAAGAGATAAAATGGAAGCTTACCGTAATCATGGAATTTGTGCCATCTTTTTCATATTTGTATAATTCAGCTTTTGCTTCACCAGTTGTATTAACAGGCTTGTGATCTTCAAAAAGGGCACCATTTTCAGAATAGAATTTGATCTGAAAGGAAATTGAGAATTTGGTATTTGAAAAAAATTCTTTGAATAGTAACAAAAATGAAAGAATAATCTATGATTCAGTGTTACTATCGAGAGAGTAATCTTAACAAAAAATACTTTCAAAGCTTTAAAATTTTTTGAAATGGTAAAATATTTTTACAGTAATCTTAAACATTTCAATTTTTGTGCTGTTACAAACCTTATGTTTTCTACCATCAACATATTCACCTTCAAAATACTCATTAAATGGAACATTTCCCCATTCAACATCTTTTTTGGTTGTTTCAGTTTTAGCAGTAAATCGGCCACGTTTTTCCAATGAACTCGAACCGCGATGTAGTTTCTCATAGCAGACTGACAGAAGCTCAACCTCGTGCTGTTTCTGTATTTGTCTTCAGAATATGTTTGAAATAAACTTTTTTTTCCGGTTCTCAAAAATCCTTAAATGCTTCTGTTTTACTGTAATTTAATATTATTTTTTAGATTATTCTGTCAAAAGTAAATCCATCAACAAAGACTTTAATTATTTTTGATAATGCATTAGCATTTTCTTCGCTATCATCTGATCAAAATGAAGCAATACAATTTTCACAACGTATTCGTCAAAGCCTTCAACGTGGATCAATTATTCTTTTAGCCTCTGGTAATCAATCACATTTTAATGGTTTTGAAGATATTGCTTCTGCATATTTTTCCTTAAAACTCGTAAATCGTGGTAGTGGAAAGAATGTTACGGGTGTTCTTGAATTATCACATCATCCAACCTCATTTGATGCAAGCACCCAACAGCATATATATCATTATTTGATTGGAGAAAGATCGCTTAAACTTTTTATGCCTGGTGCAACTCAATTTATTATCTAAAATAAAATTTTTGTTCGTTTTCTTTCAATAAAAGTTTTCATTTGGTTTATTTTTGGCTTATCATTAGATAACAAAGTGGTTAAAAAATGTCCACCTATCGAATTGCTACCTTTTTTGTTGTGGTTTTGATTTATTGTTGTACTTTTGGAAGCTTTGAAGAAACTATGGCGTCTGGGGATGCAGGAGCTGTAGTTCCAGATAAATTTCTTGGTACTTTTAAACTTGAAAAAAGTGAAAATTTTGATGAATTTTTGGCTTCTAAAGGTATGGTTTTGCTTTAGGGTTTTGGGGGAAATGTTGTTTCGAAAAATAAATTTTATTAGACTGTTAGGATTACTGTAATTGTCTTTTATTGAAGTAATAATAAAAGTTGAAACACTTTTGTAAACTGAATATTCTATATTACGATAAGCAGCGAACATTATTTAAGGAATTATTTGAAAATTTTTTGTTGAATCATAATCCCGGGGAACAATTTAATGCTATCACTTTCTGTTATTGAAATCTAACAAACCGTTCATATTTCAGGCGTAAATTGGTTTGTTCGAAAAATGATTCAAATGGCATCAATTACAAAAATTTTTCAAAAATCTGTTGATAAACCAAATCATTATACTGCAATCAATCTATCAAGCAAAGAAAATACAGAATGGAAAGATTGGGCTCTTAATGAAGCGTTCGAAGCAAAAGGTCTTGATGGAACTCAGCACAGAGTTCGTTTAATTTTTGTTTTCTCATTTTCTTTAAACTACTACACTTTAAAAATTGTATTGTTCAAAGTGGTGATAAACTTTGGACATGCGATGTTCAACTTTTTTTTGCAACTTTGAATGCTCTGAATTGTAACAAGTTTTTTAACCTTTTTCCTTTTTTAGATTACTTTTGGTTTACCTGATCAAGATACACTAACAGAGAAGCATGTTCGTGTTGAATATGAAGGAGATAATGATGAAACATATCATTATACTCGTGAAGGTGATTATCTCATTTTGGTAAGGGATTACTGTAAGTCTTGTAATAATTTCATATATTTTTTTCAGAAAATGGCAAATGAAAAAGTTACATGCCGAAGATTCTTCAAAGTTCAAGCAGAAAAGAAATAATGAAATGATTTTTGATTCTTTTAAGATTTTGAATGTTTGTCAATAGAAAAGACCACCATCAATCGTGTTATATTATTTACTTGTTATCTATATTTATCAATGATATTTTTGCCTTATTTTTATGACTTTAAATAAACAAATTTTCATTTTGAAGTGGAGTTTGAAAGGGAACAGACTTGAAATTTGCGGTTTTGAACAACTTCTTTTTTTGTGGCCAAAGTCATCAATCTTTGATTGAAGCAATCAGATAAGAGAAAAAGAGAAGAGAAATAGGCCATGGATTAAAAGAGAAAAGTGAAAGCCATTTTTCTTTTGATTTTGTTTTTAGACAACAGCCGTTGTTTTTAATGTGTTCTGAGAGAAAAGAAGATAGATAAATGGGGGCTTTTAAAAATGCCAAAGCATTTTGCATGTATAAACATCAAATTGAACACACATGTGTACAAAAGGCGGAGTCTCTTTCTCCATCCTAATGTTAGTTTAAATACAATAAAAATTTTTATTTTCAATCTAACCAAAAAGTTTTTTGGAAGGGTTGTTGGTTTCTTTTTCTTTCAATCCAAAAGAAAAGATGAAAGCTTCAATCATCTTTGCTGCTGTTTGTATGAGCTTTGTTGCTTTTGCTTCTGCAGAAGATTTTCCACAAGATTACCTTGGTTCATGGTCTGTTGGAAAATCTGAAAATCTTGATGAATATTTAACTGAAAAAGGTTATGGCTGGTTTACTCGTGTAAGTAAATAATATATAATAGTTACCGTAATCTTGCAATACCAAAAACAAAATTTTTTAGCAACTTGTTAAAGCTGCAAGTATTACAAAAACTTTTACTCGTACTGAAGCTGGTCGATTTACTGCTAAAATTGAAACAACCAAAAAAGATGTTGAATGGGTAAATGTTCCATTTAATGAATATTTTGAAGGTGAATATGTTGATGGTGGAAAGCATAAGGTTTGTAATTATTTAATAGAGCAAAAATGCAAGTGTATGAGGTTACTGTAGAAATCTTTAACCATTTCAAAAACAATTTTAAAAACATTTTAAAGGCTTTGAAAATAAAAATTTTTTAAAGCTTTCTTTCTTAAAGGTTACTGTAGCGATAGCAACACTGAATCACTGATATTTCTTTCATTTTTGTTATTATCCAAAAAACTTTAAATTTCTAAATTTTACCTTTCCATTCCTTTTATAGATCAAATTCTATTATGAAAATGGTGCTCTCTTTGAAGATCATAAGCCCGTTGATACAACTGGTGAAGCAAAAGCTGAATTATACAAATATGAAAAAGATGGTGCAAATTCCATGATTATGGTAAGTTCCATTTTCCCTTTTTCCTTCTTACACTATCCATCTCTTTTTCAGTACATGACTGCCAATGGTGTTACTGCAAAACGTTGGTACAATAAGAATTAATTGGAATTAACATCCACTTCATTGCCATTATCATCAGAAAGCTTGCCATATTTTTATTATAAATTTATCATCATAATATTATAAAAAACAGTATATAAATATTGTTGTAAAAAAATTATTCTTTCAATACATTTTTTTAATTAAAATAAAATAAAGTTTTCTTCTTTCATAATTCATCATGTGCAGATTCTTTATCTTTATCCGATGGTTCTTTTTTGCTCTTCTTTCCTTTTTCATCACTACCAAAAATACCAAAACGCTAAAAAAAGTTAAAAGTAATTAAAAAATTTAAAACTTAAAAAAACGCATACCTTTTTCTTCTTCCATCGCTTCTTTGATTTTGCATTATGTTCCCAATCAAATGGATTAGAGAGATCAAGTTCATTGACTTTAACACATTGATTTAGCAATGCTCTCATAAATTCATAATCTGGAGTCGATGTATATGCCAATGCATCAATATATCCCATAATTTTAACAACTTCTGGTGGAATATTTTCAAGCTTTGATGCATCTGAAAAAAATGAGAAGTTAAAAATGGTTGTAGTTTGAATCTTGAAAGACTTTAAAAACAATTTACAAACAGTATCTCGACTTTTGATTTTGCAAAGCAATGCTAGACCCATATATTTTCGATTACAAAACATTTCTAAAGTTTTGTTAGAAACTTTATAGCTGTAAAAACGTAAAAAACTTGTTGCATACAGTAATCCTTCTGCTTTTTAAATAGTTCCTTTTTCAAACTTTTTTTTGAAAAATGCAGCAAAAAATAAAAGCCTTGTGATTTGTGTTTTTTTCTTCCAACTTTTTTTTTTAAATTTTGTCTACACATCTTTTTTTTGCTTTTTTAAAACAGATGTGTTTAAAAATGTTTTACATTTAAAAAAAAGCAAAAAAAGAAAGCGGAATGGCAAAGAAAGCTCTGATCAAAAATCAACATTTATATTTATTGCAAATGTTTCAATGAAATAAAAAAAGCTCATAAAGGATGCGAACTATTTTGTGTGTTCAAACATTTGAACTTTCAAAGAAAAAGAGAAAGATAAATGAGATAAAAGGATTTGAAAGGAGGGATAAAAAAATAATTGGTTTGACAAAGGCTTTGACTCAAAGAGATTAAAGAATTTTGATTTTAATCAGACTGGGAAACAATGTTAGACAAAAACAAGGAAATCCCATGAATGGATTTACGCGAAAAAATAATTTGAGGGGGCAAACCTTTGATATTTTGGCGTCAGTAAAAACACATTAACTAATTTTGCCAAATTCAGAGAAAGCAAAACCTAAAAAAAAACTTACTTTCACCAGCAAATAATTTTTCTTTTCCAGCAACAACTTGTTTTCGATCCTTGAATTGACTCCAAAATAATGCAGGATGATCAATAAATTCTAGTTGCATATAATACCACGCCTAAAAAGTATTCATCTTATTACTTCACATCCTTCAACGTACATAACAACAACAATAGCAAGAAAACGCATTTAAGTAATTTTTAAAAGATCAAAAGCGTTAAATCGAGCTATGATCTTTTTTGCATTAATTAAAGCCATTTTAATTTATATAAGTTTCTGCAAAACCAAAGATAAGCGCTCACTTCAAGATCATCTTTTCGTGATTGTTCTTTATTTTGATGGCATGCTCGTGATGCATATTTCAGAGTACCAAGAAACTTGACACATTCACGTGGTATCCGAAGAACTTTTGTACCAGTTTTAACATATTGTCGAGCAATACCAAAATCAAGCATATAAATAATATTTGCACGTTTTCCAAGTCCAATTGAATAATTATGTGGTTTAATATCACGATGTAAATATCTGAAATTTATTAATGTAGAGGGTACTGAAAGATTGTAAGACATACCCAATATCATGCAAATTTTCAACAGCTTCAAGAGTTTGTAAACCAAGTTTAATAGCAGTTGTGATGCTAAAAGATGATCATAATTACAGTATGCTTACAGAATCCGAAACATCACCAATGACTAACCTAAATTCCCTTTTCGGCTGAGATTTTTGTATTGAATATATTGATTGTCCAACAAGTTCCATAACAATAAATTTGAAGGAAGGTGTGATACCACGATCATACATTTCAGTATAATGCATCTTCTTTTCAGGTGGTAATGTTTCAAAAATCTTTAAAATTTGGCATTCAATTTTAAGCCGATTCATCATTGGATTATTATTCTCATTTAGCAGCTCTGTTTTCATTGCACCAAATTCTGGGATATCATCACCTTGCTCTTCTGGTTTAACCTTGTAGACATCTAAGAATGGACATATGTTAGTTGATGGCATCATAGAACAGTTCGGGTAGAGTGTGATTTTGTTTAGTTCTAACATCAAAAGCGGCATGGTTATTATTGTCTATCGCCCATCCGGTGATAGCAGGATAACCTCATACCCTAGGTTACCCATAACCTCAAAGAAGTTTTGCCACAGTTCAAAAGCGGCATGTTCATTCCTTCAAATCGCCTGATATCTGAACATCCCCCATACTCCAAGTAAACCTCACCTCCAAATCCACCAGAACCAAGTAGTGAAACAACTTCAAATTTATATTTCATTCCAAATACAATATCACCAGCATCAAGCTTTGGCCTTTCTGCAGCTGTCATAATTCGATGTTGCTTTCTTTCTTCAGCATTATATTCAACAAGATTCTTTTTTGCCTTCTTTTTCTTTTTTGATGGCTTTTCTTGTGGCTTTTCATTTGACTGCTGTTGATGTTCTTGTTCATGCTGCTGCTTATCCGAGGATTTAGATTTATCATGATGTTTATCAGAATTTTTTTTATCTGTTGATGAATCACCACCACTTCCTTTACTTGATTGATCATTATCTTCTTCACTTTTATTATCCTTTACCTTTTTACCACCATGTGATCTTGCAGTACGAGCTAAAAAAGTTACATGTAGTTATTGATTTGGATACTGCAGTTGAATTGCTGCATCGTGGTAATAATCCTTTTAGAGTTGCTGTTACTCTTTCTTGATTAATAACACTTTTAAAACTTTTGTCTACCGCCACAAAAACGCAAACTTACGAAAATGTTTGCTATCATTTTTCTTTTTCTTTTTGGAATCAGATACTTTATCTGAAGTAGCTAAATTTTTTTCTTTTTTTCCATGTTTACCAGTCATCTTCTTTCTTCTTCTTCACTTCACTCTTCGTCGTCTTCTTCTTTCCACAATACAAACAAATTCTTTCAAAAATGATGATAACAAAAAAAAGTGTGAATGCAAAAAATCGAACAATGAAAAATGAAAATGATTTTTTTCAAAGAATACGTGAATTGTTGATAAACATTTTATGTAAATTTTTTCGTATTTTTTTGTTGTGATAAAATTTTACGTTTGTAAAGTCAAGGATTGTTTCAAAAATAATTTCGTAAAAAAGAAGCTAAAATGTTTAATTAACCCAATTTTTTTAAATTCAAGGAAGTTGAAAAGTTTTTAAGTAAACTTTATAGACGAAAGAAAAGTAAAAATATTTTTCTTGAAATAGCAAAAAAATATATATTTTGAAATTTAAATTTACGTTATACTTTTTTTGCAGTATTTTTATTGCCTTCATTATTACTGTATACGTATAAAGATGTACTTTGAAGTATTATTTTTGCTAATATGTTTTATAATAAAACAGAAGTTGATACAAAACGTAATATCAGCAACACAAATTCAATGAAATGATGCTTCTTTGAAAACAAATGACGAAGGTGTTAAAAACGCGGATATAATTCTAATTTAAAAAGTAATTTAAAGGTTTCTGCAGTAACACACTTAAAACAAGAAGACTAACAGAAGCTGCAACCCATTTTATATGTGTATGCTTATTTTTAAAGATTTCTCCTTTTCAGAAAACTTATAATTTATAAGTTATAAACATTTGTAAAAAAAGCTACAGTAAGCTTCTTTTGAAAATTTTCACTAAATGCTTCAAATTAATCTTCAATTAACAAATTTTAGGCAGCTGTTCGATCAGTATTGCTCAGACAATTCCTTGACAGATATCAGCCATCATTATATGATCATCAATTAGCTCGAAGATTTGATGTTAATTTTGATTCTGAACCACAAATGTCAAAACGTAATAATGCAGAACTTGTAAATCATATTATTAAAAATTATGGTGGAATTGATCGTCTTAGTGATGTTGGAAAATAATAACATAATTCTCCAAAACTGAACATCAACAAAAGAGCTTTCTTTTTTAAAAAGTAGACATTTGTAATTCATAAATGAAAAAAAAGCTAATGAAAGTGATTATTGCGGTAGACCTTGAGAATGAGAATTTGTTGTATTTTTTTGCTTACTTTTTCAAACATGTTCAACAATTTTGTTTCGCTTTATTTATACGGTAGATTAAAGAGCAATAAAAAACATCACATCAAAAACATTATAAACATGTTTTTGTTTTGCTTTGCAAAGCTATTATGATTATAAGGAAATTTACCTTTAAAAATTTTGTGTAAAGTAAATGTCAAAGGGAAACTTATGTCATAACAAAATTTTCAAAAAAGGGCATTAACGTAAACATTAAAACTTTTAAAAGTTGTTTTTTTTCTTTGACTTCAAGGAAGACACACAAACTCTCATGTCTTTGAAAGATCATACCTCAAGAATTGCCATTGGAAATAGTGATGTTTCCGGTTCAAACTTTTACTTAAAAAAATTGATGTCAAAATTCTTCCAAAATTTCAAAAGTGCAAAAATAAATAATACTAAACGTATTTTTTTAGGAATAACAAAATATGTTTTGATTAGAGTTCATGGATGTTGATGATGGAATGACTATAAACATGTGAGAGCCAAATCTCTTGGGAGATATTTAAAAGCTTCAAAAGCTACTCCTCACGAAAGCAAAGATTGAAAGCAGCTAACATGTTTTTTTACAAACAATAAATTATATTATGCTACTATTTTTAAGTTTAAAGTTCATATGATATACTTTTGTTTGCAATTATATCCTCTGAGAGAATTGCAGCTTGCCGCGTGACATTTTACAATGTCAAACTTCCGGTTTACACTTCATTACTGTAATTGAAAGGCCAAAAAAGGAGCATATAATTGATGCCATTTATAATAACTTTTTTTTCATTCATTCAAAAAAGTCAGCGTCAGCTTTTCAAAGTTGCAAACGTCATCAGTCAAAAAATGAGTTAACAACTTCCATGCTTTTTTGCTAGGTCCATATTGAAATGAAAATTATATGGAAAAATCCTCTCATGACAATTCAGAATTTTCGACATTTAAAAGTCTTTATTATTAATATTATTATTAGCGACCAGAGCAGGGAAAAAAAAAGAAAAAAAACATAGAATATACAACAAAAAATTCATAAAACGGTTCAAAACCAAAAAAAATTCTATAGAAAAAAAACAAATTTCAAACAGCAGACACCATAAATTTCAAAAAAGATATATTTATATTTACTGCTTAGGATTTCAACTCTATAATACAAAAAAGTGATAATAATAATTTTAATGATTTTTTAAAAAAAATGTTTGTGTGTTTTTATTTTTGTGTGCGACATTGCAGGAAGACAGATAGAGATGGTAATAAAAAAATAACGGTACTTTTATGTTTATTTCATAAAAAAGAAAGCTCTTTTGTTGATGTTCAGTTTTGGACATATATTATTATTTTCCAACATCACTAAGACGATCAATTCCACCATAATTTTTAATAATATGATTTACAAGTTCTGCATTATTACGTTTTGACATTTGTGGTTCAGAATCAAAATTAACATCAAATCTTCGAGCCAATTGATGATCATATAATGATGGCTGATATCTGTCAAGGAATTGTCTTAGCAATACTGATCGAACAGCTGCCTGAAATTATGTATTAATGATTAATTTGAACTTTTTACTGAAAATTTTCAAAAGAAGGTTACTGTAGTTTTTTTTACAAATTTTTAAAGTTTTTCCAAAAAGTCAAAATCTTAGAAAAATTTTAAAAAGATTACTGTAGCAGAAGAGCATTTAAATGAAAAAAAGTTTAGTGATCGAAAAATCTCTTGTAGCATTACCCATTATCGTAATTCAAAAAAATTTAACAAAACTTACATCTCTGCTTGAAATTGATGCTGCATATGTCTGTGCAAAAAAGGCTATGGATAGAAGAATAAGAACAATAGGAAGGAATTCCATTTTGCGTAACATTTTTTAACTTTTGAAAAAAATGCAGGGAGAACCGAGTTTAAGACTAATGCTGAAAAAAACACAAAAATGTATATTAAAAAATTAAAAACTTCAACTTTAAAAAACAAATTTTATAGCGAACAAAAAAAATATAAACAAGTTCTCAAAAAAAGTTAAAGCATTCAAAAAAATATTTTTGAATTCTTCTGCAGTAGCAGTAAGAAGAAGAAACTGACATATTTTAAACAAACTTCCATCAAATAAGTACTCATCCCAAAAGTCTTTTTAATGAAGCCATTTATCTCTCATTAAGATTTTTCTCTTCAAGTTTTTTGAGGACTTCTGGAAAAAAATAAGAGGGCGGTAAAACAACAACGTCAGAGAGAGAGAGATAATTTTTTAAAGAACCACACAAAAAAAATATTGTTACAACATTTTCTTTTCGTGGATCAAAAAAGAAAGAAGCTTCTCGAAGGAATAAGGAAGTAATGATTCGTCAAATTTAGAAAAAAAAGTTTTTTATTAATTGCTGTGTTAAAAAATGCGTGTTTTTTAAACATAAATTTTTAAGAAACACATAAAAAAAGATTCCATTTTTTTCTTCTGATTATCACATCAAAAAAAAGTAGGCGGAGAAAATTTCGAAGGGCACTTTTAGCTTTTTTAAAATCCCCTCTTTTTTTGCTGCTGCTGCTCTCCCATGAGATGATGATGATAAAAGGTTTAACTTTTTTTTTGTTTAAATGAATTGAAGGGAAAAAAATATCTGTAAACTAATTTGCCTTTATTTGAAAGAAAAAGAAAAACAAAGAGATTAAGAATGGTAGGCGTTCAAAAGGAGTATTTTTGTGTGTGTTTTGAAGTTCACTAAGGTTTTCGTCAATGAGTACCAGGGCCTAGAGAAATCGAAATTCAAAAATTTAAAATTGAAATGTCGAAGTGGAAACCAAGTCTAATTGGGACTCCAAAGAGTAAAAATCGGTTTTTTTAAATCAAAATATTGAAAACAAAATAAAATCATAATTTATTGAAAACGAAAATAGTTCACTTTTAAAAAATAAAAGATTGCAAATAATTTTGATTTCCACCAGTAAATTTCATCTTTTTTGAAATCAAAATATCTTAATTCACTTTTTTTGACCCAAAATGACTGAAATCGAAATAAATTTCTCGTTTATTAAAATCTAAAAATCGAAACTTCGATTACAGTGTTCTGTTTTTACGTTTTTACCGCTCACGTTCCACTCTTCACTCCGCTTTTTTGTAAAAACCGCTTCCGCGCTTATGAATGAAATGCCTGCAGAGACTGAACAAAACATTCTTGATGGCCTTTTTATTGATGCTGTTGCATGTGAGCTAAATCGGATGGAAGCTGATGCCAAGAATTGAATTCTAGAACATGTCATAATGCTTACGGCTTTTACATTTTGACCGCCCGCGCTCGGCTTTTCTCTTCGTATTGTTTTAAAAACTGCTCCGCTCTCCGCTTTTTTACTCCACTATTTTACAAAAATCGCTCCCCTCTTACACATCTCTTCGTCCCGGAGTGGGAGCAACATATAGGAGCGAAGCAGAATAATGTCCGATTTCGAGAAATATTGAAACCAAAATATCGCGTTTGCAGAGCCTTGATGAATCTCTCTCTTTAAAAAATTGTTCCTTCAAAAAATGATTATAAAAACAAACAAAACTGCTTCGAAAAAGCTTTTCCTTCGGTAATCCAAAATCCTCAAAAAAGCTAAAAAAAGTATATAAAAATATGCAAATTAATAGCCGAAAAAGAAGTTTATTTTTGTTCCATCATCATCTGCTAAAAGACGTAAATCCTTTGGCCGTGACAGTCGCGTACTCAAATAAATTTTCAACTCAAATTTGAAACAAAAAAAAGAAGAAAAGAAAGAAAAATAACGTCATCAAAATTGTGTGCCGAAAAAAGAAAAATCTTAACGACTTTTGCTGGACATATATTTATTTAAGTGTTGCCAATGGCATTTTTAAGAAGTTAGTTTTTATGGGGTATTAACATTATTACTTTTATATTGGGGACATATAAAATGTTTGAAGGTTAAATTGCCTTTTTTATAGTATTTTTTTGTTTCACATGAAAAGAAAAAAAACAATCAAATGGGGGTGGGAAGGCAATTGTTGTTATTTAGCTTTTTAATCTCTTTAACTTTTTTTGCGGATGCATAATCCCATTTTCTTTTCATTCATCATGAATTTAATTGAAAAGGGTTATTAGAAAAGTCTATTGATAAAGGAGAAAATTAAATACATTTTTTAAATGTTTTATTCAAAGTTTGAAAAGCTGCATTTTTTAAAAAAGGTTAAAAACACAAAAAACAAAAAGTGCAAAATGTCATGAGTCATACTGTAGTTCAAAAGAAAAAGGAAACGTTATTTGACTTTAATTCAGAGAAATGAAGAAAAATTGTTTATTGTTTTTACAAGTGACAAGCTACTTCCTACAGTATACTTGTAGTTTTTTCTTCTGAACATTAAGTAAAGATTACGATACCTGTTTTTAAAATATGTTTTTGACGCAAACTTTTTCTTTGAATTTGTCGTATTTTTTTCAAATATTTTTTGATGACAAACTAATAAGCTTAAACTAGTTTTTAATTCTATAATTTATATTTAATTATACTATATACAAAATTTTTAGATGTTCTTTCATGGCTTCACATTCGACGAAATGTAACTCCTTCATCTTTGCCATCTTCACCATCTCCACCACCAAGCCGACAATTAGCAGGACGTGAACCAACAATCTCTGAAACAACAGTGGATACAACATATATGGATGGTCAATCAGAAAAGCGACGAAAAGAATATGCCGAAATTCGAAAAATGAAAGCTAAAAAAGCTCATCGAAAACCGTAAGCTTTTTGTTTCAAACAGAGCCGCAAATCTGCGAACAAATGACATTTCAATGAAGTAGAATTTCCAGTAGTTCTGCCTTGCTATTTTCGGTCCTAGTTCAATACATCTCTAATCTGTTCCTCTTTTTTCAGACTTCCTGCAAAAGTTCAACAAAAACGTAAAGAAAAAAAGAAAAAGCAAAAGAAAGTTTCAACACCAAAGAAGAAAGATATTTTAATCAAAGATGAAGAAGGACGTGTATTTTTACGTCGACGACCAATTCCTGATGTAAGCTATTTTTCTAAACAACTATAATAAACCCATATCACTTTCAAGGATCCAGCATATGAAGGTATTGTTCGAACACTTATGGATGAGATGCCTGCTGAGACTGAACAAGATATTCTTGATGGAATTTATGTTAATGCTGTTGCATGTGAACTAAATTGGATGGAAGCTGATGAAGAACAAATGATGCCAAGAATTGAATCAATAAGTAAACAAGAATATTTAAAGTTGAAAAAAGAAAGATCATTAGAATATGCGCAATTAATGAAAGCATTTGATAAGGTAAGTGTTTAACTATTACGGTTAATGTATTTGTAGAAATACAAATATTTTTTATTATCATGGATACTCTATCTGCTGAAATAGAAACATTTTCATCATAGATAACTCTTGTAAAATTTTAGTGGGTATTTGCATTAGAAAGATTTAAATCACCTGAAATTGCTGATATTCTTGTTGTTAAAAAGAATAATAAACAATTACCAGTACCATGGATTGGAGTTGAAGAAGAACCAAAGAGTGATAGTGTTGAACAACGAAAGGAACATGGTATGCTACAGTAATCATTTAATGTAAATAATCTCAAAATCATTTTTAGAAAGAAGTAAAAAGAAAAAGCGTAGTACAAAACGAAAACCAAAAAAAACTGAAGAACAAGAAGAAGAAAAAAGTGATGGTATGCTACTTCTCAGATTTAAATAGAAGACTTGTCTGATAATTATTTTTTAGATGAAACTCAAAATGATAAACGTCGAAGATAAACAACGAAGCTCTAACAACATCTTAACTTCTATTTCAATTGTAAATACCTATCGAAAGTAATAAAGTTTGTAACATTTCTCTATGTTTGTTTACCCACAAATTTTTGACAAAAAACCGTTTTATTAAAAACTATTTCAAAAATCAACAAAAATATAAAACAAACAAACACAATTCAATCTTCTTCTATTCTTCTTCTTCCATTTCAACTTCTTTTTCTTCTTGTTCTTCCATTTTGACTTCTTTTTCTGTAACATTGACTTTGTCCAACATATCTGCTGCACTTTGAACATCTTTTTCTAGCCTTTCTTTAAGTAGCTCATTAAAAGCAGGTTGATATTTTTCAAAATATTCTTCTTTGCACTTTTCAATTGCTGCCATAACCTACAAATGATTACGGTAATAGATTAAAGATGTTATTCAATTGTAAAAACTAACATCTTCCATGCCTTCTGAAGTTCGAGAAGAAACTTTTACAGTTGTCATTGTAGAATAGAATTCATCTAATACCAAGCTAAGAGAATGTGTAAGATTATTGATATATGCATCTCGAGCATCTTCGATTGATGTACCAAGTTCTTCATAATCTTTCATCCATTTTTCTAAGAATGCTGGATCAACAATATCTGCCTGAAACGTGGATAATTAAATGCTGTTCAAACACGTAAAGATATAGCAAACCTTATTTAAAACCAAGAAAAAAGGTAACTTCATTCGATACAAGATTGAACAGGCATATAACATATTACTCATGAAGGTTGTAGGATTTGTAGAACGTGCTGAATCAACAACATATGCAATTACAGTCGGAAATGTTGAAGCAAATGAATCAGTAATAATTGAACCAGATGCTGACCATGTAAAAGCTTCAATTTGTCCTGGAGCATCAATCAAGCAGCATGGAAATTCTGTTGAGCGTTTTTTAACAAGTCCAATCATCTGAAAAGCAATTCTCTGTTTATTACTATCAAATAACAATAAAAGCTATTACCTCTTGAAGTCGAGTACAGCATAAATTAAGACATGTCATAATTGCACCATTTGGACCAAGTTGATAATCATGCATAACTTTTTTATAATCAACTGTATCACGAATATCAATATTTGCAGGAAAGATAACTTTTCGAACGGCTGGATCTAGATTAATAACATATGGAAAATTTCGAGATTTATGTAAATGTGCTGTTAGAGCCTAAAATTATCAGATATTTAAAATAATAAATGTATAAATAATTAGCTGTGCTTACTTGTACAAATGAACTTTTACCAGAACCTGCCATTCCAAGTACCAAAACTACTGGAGGCTGATCTCTTGTAACTGTATTTCCAAGAGCAGTTGGACGCTCTGACTTTTCAGGCTTTGATGAATCTGCCATTTTAATTTGAAATACAAAAAGTACTGTAAAAATTACAGCAACAATTTAGTCTAAAAAGATGTGAAACTTTTTTAAAAGCATTTCAAAATTTTTTGTTTGAATTTTATTCGTTTGCAATTTAGGACCTTTTGCCAACATACCCAGCGGGTTAAAATTTTGAAAATAGCTTTCAGCGCTGAGCGTTTTAAAAGCTAAATCCACATTTGCAAATTCATTTTTAACAGCTATTTAAATTTCATATACTGTAAGATCCTTATCTTTCTCATCAATAATTACACTTCAAACAATTGCAAACAAAAATATGCAAATTTCAGGCAATGAAAAAAATACATAATGCATGCTTTCCAAAACACAATGTTATAAAAAGTTTTTTATTGACTGATTGGTGAACAGCGCACGTCTCAAAAACTTTTGTGATTAATTTCAAAGTAAGTTTTTAAAAAATAATATTAAACTCAAGGCTACACTAATTCTTTTTTTATAGGATGTCTGGAACAGGAGGCGGAGGAGGAAGTGGTAATTTAATGCCAGAAATGCTAAAGAAAATGGTAGCAAAAAGAAAGAAAAAAAGTTCACGTGATAATCGAAAAAATGCTACAATTGATTCTGGTGAAGGAATGACAACAGTTGAAAGTAATGAAAAGGATGAAACACCACCACCAGCACCTAAACCACAATCACCATTAGCTTTATCAACTCGACGAAAGAAGGAACGAACTCTTGAAGAACCACCACCACCACTACCATCACCAACACCTCCTGATGTAAAACCAACAACTGAAAAAGAAAAGAAGAAAAAAAAGAAAAAAGATGGAAAAGATGATGTAAGATGATTCTTATGGCAGGAGACTTATTTTTATATGTTAACGTTTCAGCAATCAACAGAATTTGAACCTGTACATGTTGCATCACGTCCTGCTGTATCAAAGAATAAGCGACGTACAATTCAAATTCCTGATGAACAACAAAAAGATCAACCAGCTGCAGAGGTGCAAGGTAGCGGTAGTGTAGGTAGCAGCAGCACTTCAACAGAACGTCAAAAATCTAAGGATAAAAAAGAAAAAGTTCGATCTGATGATGAACCTGTAAGTTGTTTATTAATGTAATATAAAAAATAAGAGGCAATTTTTTCAATTATAGTATGCTCTGTATGCATGATTAGAATACTGTAGCTATAATAGTTTTATATAATTAATGCCATTAAATATTTAAAACTACCATATGTTTTTAGACAGTATTTCAAAAAGTAAAAGCACCTGAGCGTCCTGCAAAAGCTCGAATGAGAAGTCATCGATCATCAAGTCGTCCAAAAGAAAAAGAAAAGCGAGCTGAACAGCCAGCAGCCGCAGCACCACAATCACCAGCAGTAGTAGTAGCACAAAAGCAAGAATCAGCTGAAAAAGAAAAAGTACCAAAAGAAAAGCTACCACCATCTCAAATTCCACCAATTGATTCAGCTGATGAAGATCCAACAACTTTTGAAAAGATTACTGCAGAGGTTCGTCCGGCAATTGTTATTGAAAAGCCACGAAAGATTGTATGTCAAAAGTCGACATCAAAAGAAAAAGAAAAACGAAAGAATGCAACACGTGATGAAACTGAAGAAGAAGGTAGCAATGTTGAAGAAGGTGATGGAGGACAAGCAAAGCCATCTGCAGAACCTGTATCTCAATCTATGAAAGATCAAAGAGCTAAAAGAATGCCAGTTGATGAAGAAACTCCATCAAATCCTGATGCAAGTGAAGTCGAAGAGCAAGATGTTCCAGAGCATCCAGGTTATGCTTATCAACAAATGTGGAATAAACTTAAACCAAAACAAAAAGGTGCTGAAAAACCTAAAGAAACAAAACCAGAACCACCACCACCAAAGAAGAATGATGATGATGACGATGATAATCCAAAGTCTGATTATATTATGAGATATTGATTAATTTAAAATACTTTTGTCATTGTATGTATACTTTTACTGATTAATGTCAATAAAAAAGTAATAAAGTGATTGATAAAACTAAGTGGAGTTACTGTAATATTTGCAAATAATGTAAAAAATTTCGCATATTTTCAATAAAACTTTTAATTAAAAAATTGTTCATGTGGAATGTATGCTTTGAAAGAAGTTTGTATGCTTTTGAAAATGTTTAATAGCTAGAACGTTGAATTCAATAAATAAGTACTACTTAATAATTTTAACTTCTTCCGTTTTTCAGTATCCATTCCAGGAAAGCGGATATAAGGAACTTTGTAATTATGGGATTCAACTGCAAGAATTTCATCAATAATTTTTTCAAGGCGAGTTCGATATTCTTGTGAAATTGTGTTGAAAAGAAGGAAATCAAATTCCGTTTTCTTGTTTTTCTAAAATTATCGACAAATGTTTATATGTTTAACCAAAAAGATAAGATTACCATCATGTGTTCATAAAAAATATGAAGGTCAAAAGTTTCGGGCATATTGAACAGAGTAAAATAATTCATTTTGTGGAAATGGGGAATTTTCAAAATTTCTTTTACTGAATTTCGAGTAAAAATTGAAGCATTGGCATCATCGAAATCGCTAAAAATAAATATATTTTATTAACGTTACAGTAGGTTTCATGGGTAACATTATATTAATCAAAGCCGTACTTACAAATAAAAAACTTTAAGAAGGGGGAAAGACTTCATTAATTTTGGGATTGATACTAATGAACCATTTTTTGATATAATAGATGTTTTGTGCAAAAATAAATTTACAGTTGAAGGAAATAATAAAAGTTCATCAAAGCTTAACGTTTGATCTTTAAGCATTAAAGCTGTAATATCATCATATTTATAAAGCTTTTGAAAAATTGAAGAAGCAAATGAAGTATTTAAAAAAAATGGATAAAGTGATAAAGTTCGTGTAATCCATATTTTGGCTACGGTTTTTTTGATATCCACTTTTAGTTTATTCTTAAAACAAGATTTGTCGTTGTTGAAACATGTCTTCCATTCATTATCTTTAAAAAATAAGCAATGAAAAACCAAAATTGGATTTTTAGAAAAAAAATATTTGCAACTTTGAATTAATTTTTGATAGCCAGATGGATTTGAAGGTTTTTTAGTAATACAATACATAACAGAATCTGGAAGTGTAAATGACTGCTGACGATAAGATTTGAAGAATTTCGATGACATTTAAAAAAGTTTTTCTTATTAAGAAAGGAGTAACTATATTTACAGCCTGTCTGAAGACCAAAAATCGCTAGCACTGTTTACAGTTTATGCCAAGAAATGCAAAAAACATGCTGCATTAAATAATGCAGTGTGTTTTTATAGGAATCAATAAAACTGTTTAAATCGTTGTGCATCCACTGCTGTTGCAATGGCAGGTATGAAAGTAATGAGAAATTTTGTGGCATAAATATTAATTAATCCTGGACGTTGAGCAAACTGAATGTCTATTAGTGAACGGCAGACCGAGCCGGTCCGGTCCGAAATTTCGGACGTCCGGGCCGATCGGCCCAGGCCGAATGGGCCGGTCCGACGAAATCTGTGGGCCGATTTTTTTTTCGGGCCGACATCTTTTTGGTTCTTTTATAATAAAAAAGTTTAATAAAAGTTTTATTATCAAATTTTTAAATCAATGCAGACACTGAAAATTTATCATGTCTCTTTATTTTAAAGTGGCATAATCGTTTATCAATTAAAATTTTGCCTTTTAAAAAAACGATTTTTTTCCACTTTTTATTAATGGTCCGGTCCGATCGGACTAGGCCGAAGTGGCCGGTCCGAAAAAGATTGGGGCCGACTTTCGGTCCGACAAGTCCGGGCCGACAGATTTTTGGGGCCGAGTTGTCGGGCCGAAGTCCGACATTTTCGATTTCGGCTCGGCCCGACGTTCACTAATGTCTATTAAAACTAACTTTACTCAACTCTTTTTAAAGGATACTGTAGCTATGAAATAACAAAATTGGTTATAAAAAGTAAAAATAACAAAAGTATTTTTAAACAAGTTGTGCCACAATCGATGGATAGTAACACCCAGATGATACCAAGTATACCATAGGTATACGGTAGTTGCAGATCGTTCTTCAGTGTGAAAAAAATGTTGATTTATTACAATTTATAAAAATTTTACATTAAAAATATAAATCAATTATTACACAAAAAAAATTCAATTTTTGAAGCAATAATATTTGCTGCTGCTGTTATTTGAATTATCATCACTGCTACATTCATCACATTTCCAAAATTCTGTTATACTGTATTCACATGGAGCTGTTTCAACAACTTTTGAATCGTTTCCCTAAAAATTATTAATATATTTGTAATTGTTAACATTAACGATCCCTTACCAAATTTCCAGTCATATTTGTTGTAATACGTTCATCATCAGAAGATTTATAACACGTTTGACAAGAAGCTACTTTCCAATCTGTTATTTTTTGAGTTGATTCTTTTTCTTTTATTTGTATTTCTTCAATTCTTTTCATCTCTGAACCAGTAAGAATAACAAATGTAATACATATAGCTATTGCAAGCAGAAGCATCACAGCGCTTACAATCATACATGTCAAAGACTAAAAAAATATTGTTAGAACATACTTTATGATGCTATGCCTGATTTGCTGGAAAAGTTTCTGTCATTATCCCTTAAGAATTAAAAAATAAACTTACAGCTACATGTAATCGCTTTAAAAATGTTCGATGAGAATCCAAAAAAGTATCAGGATTAAAATTTGCAAGTTCATCAAGTCGAATTTCATTTCCATCTTTATCTTTTCTTTTGGTGGCATGTCCTTCTTTAATTGGTGCACCAGATGATGCAATTTGTGGACCACCTTTTGATAGATCTTTATTATTATCCGTAGAAGCAGCAGCAACCATCTTTCAATATTCTTTGATGATAAAAATATGTTACAAAAAGGATTTGAACGAAGAATGCCTCTTTAAAATATTTATGGAAAATTTGCATTGGCGAAATAAAAAAACCCCAAACATAATAAAAGGTGTATAAACTTGTTGACAGCAAGAAAGAAAAAAAGTATGTGTCCTTTATAAAACAAGCAACAAAGAACAGCAATTGTAATCATAAAGTTTATTACAAATATATAATCATCATTATCATTTACATAGATACAGTACATTAAATTATTATTACATAAAAAGAATTTATGCAGTAGCTTTGTCATAATCTTCTACAAATTTCTTATACTTTGCTTGAAGTCCATCATCAGATACAGCACCCTTGTATTTTTCAAAGAAATAGAATAGCATAACACGATGAACATAAAGATATTGCTGAAAAGTAATCAATGTAAGAGATATTTATATGGATATAACATAAAAAACTTACAAGATCAGTTTGAATAGAATATGGTCGCTGAGAACGCAGCTCTTTCAAAATTTCATCCATTGCTTCACATGGAATACCTTGTTGTAGACGTTCAAGAATAAATTCAATTGCAACAATTGATCCAGTTCTGCCGATTCCTGCAGAGCAATGAACCACGATAGGCTTTTTAGTTCCACGAACATGTGACAATAGGACCATTGCTGTTAAACGACATGGTGGAACACCACGATCTGGCCAATCAAGCCACTAAAATGATTCATTTAGATTTATACAGTAACTATAGCAAAGGAACATACTTGATAATGACGAACTTCACGAGATTTTTCTTTTCCATCTTGATTCCATTTAACTGATAAAATTGATAGCCGAATACTTGGTTCATCTGCAATTGGACGAATTTGTGTATTTGAAACTTCTACATCACCATATCTTTGAACTTCTTTTTCATCCAATGGCCAATATTGTGCACATTTATCCATACCTGTAAAAACATATGGTTACTGTAAGTATAAAATATGTAAGCCCACCTTTTTCTTTAACATTACATAGCATAATTACGGTATCAGTTTCTTCTTGAACAACCATATGCCAAAAATCTGCTATTGTACAATCAAGTGGACCTAAAGAAATGACTTAGAGTGCACATTATGTTTAAAAATAGATGCTTACCTTGTGTACAAATGAAGCGCTTTTCACTGATTGGAGTTGATACATAACTAAAAAAGCAATTTTTATTGTTGAAGATAATAAATAAAAAGAAGCAACTTACTTTGCATGAATATAATCACACTGTTGTCCAGGCCATTTAAGAATAACACGATATTTTTCTTGGCAAGGTACATCTTTATATCGATTTCGACCAGCATCCCAATTTGCCTGAAAGTATGTAGTTAAAAAATACGGTAATAAGTTATATTGTGACTCACTTGAAAAGTTGCAATATTCATATCTGGTGGACAATATCGTTTTAGTTCTCCAAATTCTTCTCGAAGACCTTGAACACCTTTTTCTAGGGTACGAGCAACCCATTTATTGACTTCTGAAAAAACGATATGTGTTACATTATTAATAGCACATGTGTAAAAAACATACCATTTCTTGCATTCTTTGCACATACTGCAACATTTGGTTGTTTAACTGGATCTGCAGCTGATTGAGTTGGTTGCATTCGAGATGGTCCATTATCATCATCTTGTTGTGTTGAATTCTTTCTTCTTTTTGTTGCACCACCACCACCTGCTTTCTTGTTGTTGGTATTGCTGAAGATAGGATCAGGATGAAGATTTTGTGGGGTCAAAGAAGCTGAAAAAAAAACTTACGAAGTCTTCTTTCTCATTGTAAAACAAATTCCGGATCGTCGTTTACTTCAAGGCAGCCGAAGAAAGAAAATGATGAAGGAAGAAGAAGAGATGTGTTTGATAGAATGTTCTAGAAAAAGAAATATATGTGTTTTTGCAAGCTGCTGTTTTTTGTAAATTACAATATAAATTTACATAATTTTATGTTTGATTCATCCATGTTTTTTTATTGCGTTCAATGCTTTGATTTCAGTCGTTGCCTTTCTGTCTTTTCACGTCCATTACATTTTTTGCTTGGTGGTTTTTAATCATGAAAGAAATGAAAAAGTTTTTTTCGTAAGTTGCTTTTCTTATAAAGTCTCAAAGGATTTGAACCATGTTCGATCTGTGCGCTGATCTGTAGCATTACCACAGAGCTACAGCTGCAACTGAACGAAAGAAGAGCTTCCGAAAGAGAAGGAAAAAGTCATTACTTTTTTCTTTTAGCCATCCAAAGCTTTTTTTCCCGTTCTGTTGCGGCTGTAGCTAACATGCAGCTAGAACCACGGTTCGAATCCGCGATGCCCACCATTGCCATCTCGACTATTCGACTCTATTAAATCTACTATAACTTTTTATTATTTTTTTAGCAAGAAGAAAGAACCTGAAAAGAAGCGAAGAAAAGTTTCAACACAACAAGAAATGGATTTAGATGGACCTTCTCGAATGCAACCTACAATGATTGAACCACCTGCACCAAAGCCACCAAGAGAAAGCAGAAAAACTACTTCAACTGATGATGGAATTGCTAAACATACTGCATCAACAAGTAATGCAGATACTGCTAAACAACCAACTACTTTAACAGCTGTTGATCAAACTAAACAATCTAATGTTGCTGTATGTGCAAAGAATGCAAGAAATGGTATATCTCTCATAAATGTTTAAGAGCAATATAATAACCACTTTCTGTTTTTAGAAGTTAATAAATGGGTTGCTCGAACATTAGATAAAGGTGTTAATGGTCTTCGTGAAGAATTTGGAGAATTAAAACGATATTGTCCACCAGATATGAATATTGCAACTTTTCAAGTATAATACTGTAATACTTTATTATCGTCGACTAATAGCATGTTTTTAGGCAAATTGGGATGCTGGTCGAAATCGATATAAAGATGTACCATGTCAAGAAAAATATCGTGTTGTTCTCAAATGGCCTGGACAACAATGTGATTATATTCATGCAAAGTAAGCTTTACCTTTGTTCATTATGCGCAACATTAATAATTGCTTTCTTTTTTTAGTTTTGTATCAACTCCAATCAGTGAAAAGCGTTTCATTTGTACACAAGGTAAGCATCTATCTTTACAAAAAAAATTTAATTTTAATCATTGCTTTAGGTCCACTTGATTGTACAATAACAGATTTTTGGCATATGGTTGTTCAAGAAGATACTGATACGGTAATTATGCTATGTAATGTTAAAGAAAAAGGTTTGCTTACATGGTTTATACTTACAGTATTCATTGATATTTATAGGTATGGATAAATGTGCACAATATTGGCCATTGGATGAAAAAGAAGTTCAAAGATATGGTGATGTAGAAGTTTCAAATACACAAATTCGTCCAATTGCAGATGAACCAAGTATTCGGCTATCAATTTTATCAGTTAAATGGAATCAAGATGGAAAAGAAAAATCTCGTGAAGTTCGTCATTATCAAGTATGTTCCTTTGCTATAGTTACTGTATAAATCTAAATGAATCATTTTAGTGGCTTGATTGGCCAGATCGTGGTGTTCCACCATGTCGTTTAACAGCAATGGTCCTATTGTCACATGTTCGTGGAACTAAAAAGCCTATCGTGGTTCATTGCTCTGCAGGAATCGGCAGAACTGGATCAATTGTTGCAATTGAATTTATTCTTGAACGTCTACAACAAGGTATTCCATGTGAAGCAATGGATGAAATTTTGAAAGAGCTGCGTTCTCAGCGACCATATTCTATTCAAACTGATCTTGTAAGTTTTTTATGTTATATCCATATAAATATCTCTTACATTGATTACTTTTCAGCAATATCTTTATGTTCATCGTGTTATGCTATTCTATTTCTTTGAAAAATACAAGGGTGCTGTATCTGATGATGGACTTCAAGCAAAGTATAAGAAATTCGTTGAAGATTATGAAAAGGCTACTGCATAAATATTTGTTTATGTAATAATAATTGTATACTGTATTGTATTAATGACTAATGATCTTTATATGTGTAAAATATAAATGAATTATTTTGATCTTCTTTTTTGTGTTTTGCTTGTAAATCAATTATTCTGTCCTTAACCAAAAGACGTGGTTCAATAGATATTTATGCAGATGATTTTCTCATTCTTTCAATGCATGCACATACATGTAGTGATAGCAGGAGAATACCTTGTCGAAATATTTTATTGATTTACTTTAAAGAAAGACCAATTAATTTTCCTAATGCGGTAGGTGTACTTGGCATTTCCAATGAGTAGTAGAGTTGCTCGTTTCGTTTTTATATAATTCTGAGAGAAATTCTTTTTACCGTTTTGTGAAATTTGAATCATAGAATTTACAGCTTCCATCAATGTCTTCTAACTTCTTCAAATCTTATCAACCCCAATCATTTACACTTCCGGATTCTGTTATGTATTGTATTACTAAAAAACCTTCCAATCCATCTGGCTATCAAAAATTAATTCAAAGTTGCAAATTTTTTTTTTGCAAAAATCCTATTTTGGTTTTTCATTGCTTGTTTTTTAAAGATAATGAATGGAGGACATGTTCAAGTGACCAATCTTGTTTGAAGCATTATATGAAAGTTTACTTAGATGTTAACAATACAGTTGCCAAAATATGGATTGTAAGAACTTTGTCAATTACTCCACGATATTTAAATACTTTAAATAAATTTACTTCAACATTTATTTCAAAGCTTTATAAATATGATGATATTACAGCTTTAATGCTTAAAGATCAAACGTTAAGCTTTGATGAACTTTTATTATTTCCTTCAACTGTAAATTTATTTTTGCACAAAACATCTATTATATCAAAAAATGGTTCATTAGTATCAATCCCAAAATTAATGAAGTCTTTCCCCCTTCTTAAAGTTTTTTATTTGTAAGTACGGCTTTGATTAAATGTAAAAAGTTACCAATGAAACCTACTGTAACGTCAAGTTTTTTTTAGCGAATATGATAATGACAATGCTGCAATTTTTACTGAAGATTCAGTAAAAGAAATTTTGAAAATTCCTCATTTCTGTGAATTCACTTATTTCATTTTATTCAATGTGCCCGAAACTTTTGACCTTCATATCTTTTATGAACACATGATGGTAATCATATCTTTTAAACATTTTAATGTTTTAAAATATTTTTAGAAAAACAAGACCACGGAATTTGGTTTTGTTTTTTCCAACACAATTTCACAAGAATATCGAAATCGCCTTGAAATAATTGTTAATGAAATTCTTGCAGCTGAATTTCATGATTACAAAGTTCCTTATATTCGCTTTCCCGGAATGGATATCCAAAAAATGAAGAAATTAAAAACATTGAGTGGCACATGCTTATGTAACTACTGAAATTTTTACCTTTGATGATTGTTTGTTGATTATTTTTGATTATTTCTCATTTTTTGCAATAAAAAAAGTTAAAAGTTATCGTTTCACGCCGCATGCCGAGAAAACGATGGACAAACGCTTGGCGTGCTCCCACATTAATATTTATCACAGATTTTGATTTTTATAGTAAATCAGTTTTGTTGTTTTAAATGTTTTAAAATGTTCATCAAGCAAGCTTTTCATCAACGACTGACGTAATGATGGGAAAATAAAAAATTATAAAAATATCATAAAAAATAATTTTATTGTTTTTTGATAAGAAAATTTTTGAATGAAAAGCTAAAAATTTCTCATGCTATTTTTTCCCTGAGTCATAAAAATGAATGCTTAAAATTGATTTGATTTTTTACCGATGGCTTCTAAAGGGCGTAAAAATTCATTTTTTCATCATTTTCAAAACATCTAACAATTATTTCATATTGAGTTCATTGGAAAATGATGACATTTATATTTAAATTTTTGTTGTCCACAATTTTGATTGTTTTTGGAAGCTGTCAATTTTCACATGGCCCTATTCCAGATACAGCAGGAACGAGTTTTCGATATATTTTTACTCGAAATGCTCATTTTAATCTATATCCATATTTAAAATTTTATTTTGTTAATCAAGACAAGAGTGAAACAGCTGTAATAACATTTTTATATAATTCAATAAAAAGCAATCAAAGTGTTTCGTGGAATGTTTCGGTGCCATCGTTGCAATTTGGTTTTGTAAGTTTACAAAAAAAGGGAAATCAAAAAACAGGCATGAATTGAAATTTTAATGCTTGAAATTTAAAATTTCCATGACAAAAAAGCGATGCGCTTATTTAATTTAAATGTTTCACCAGCAGACGAATCTGATCCAAAATAGAGTTTATCCTAAAAACACAAAATTATAAAACTGAAATAGTCGAATATTTTTTTTCACGTTTTTAAATATTAAATAATATTTCAGTACCAACTAAAAGCATCAGATTTAATTTGGCAATTTATTTCTGATGGAATACAACGACAACCAAATTCTGTAATTTTTATTACTTCCACAACTCCCATTAGACTTTATGCAGCAAATTTTGATATTTTAACCAATCAAGCTGATACTGTAACTAGTAATATCTTTTTTTAAAACTGTAATTTTAATAATTTTTTTTTTGTGTAAAGTTTTACCAGATACAATGGCAAATTCAAATTACATTATAACATTGCCATCTGCAGCACCTCGAAGAATTTATGATTCGCTACAATATCAAATTTTTCACTTTTTACCTGCAAATTTTAATATTCCAACAACAGTTACTATAAAAGTAGCATACAGTATTAATAAAACTGTAACACTGGATTTAACTGCTGATGATCCAAAATATGTTTATTATATTGCTCAATCGGGTACTGTAAGCCATCTACCACGAACATATTACATTCAAGCTTCACAACCAATTCTAATTGCGGCAGCTGTTACATGTACACCAGTTTTAAGCAAATTTGGTTCTTCAACTGGATGTGATTTTGCAGCTTTTATGCCTCCACCAGTTTTTATGCAAGGTATGAGGCTTAAAAATAAAAAATTATTTGATGCCTTTTGAAATGTAAAATTTTAATTTTTGGCCAAATAGAGCGCACTTTTTCGTTCAAAAAACTGCAAAAAAGCAAAAGAAACCCGCTTTATAAGTTTAATTGACACTCGATTATTAAATTTTTCCTTTGATTTTAATAATGCTAAAAATCTGTTGCAGATTGCGAATCACCAGGATATGATATCTCTGGTTCAAATACTTTCAATACTCGGACATTTTTTGTCTCACCTCCAATATGGAACTGTGCCCATGAAAAACAGATATCAAAACTATCTTATTTTCAAAGTGATGGAGTAATAAATGTTAAAAATATTTCATCAAATAGTTATCAACCTTCTATTAAAGTATTACCACAAGAGGCTGTAGCGTTCCAATCAGAGTAGGTAAATTTTTTTTAAAACATTAAAAGACTGGGAAAAGTAAGCTTAGTATTTTTTCCCAAGGATACTGTTTTTAAATGTTTAAACTTGCAGAAAAAAGGGTCAATAAAATTGATCTTAACCTGCAAAAATTTGAAATTGGGAAATAACCTTTTAAGTGGTTGAATTACAGTAATTTGTTGATGTTTCTTGACTGTAATTTTTAACTGTAAAATGAAAAGAGCGAAAAAAGCTTATATTTGATAACATTGATTTCTTTTTAGTAAAACTGTGATTTATTTTTTTGGTATTTTTAAAATACTATTTTAAAATTAATTTTTCAGCAATGCAATGATTCAAATAAATCGTTTGGGTGGCGTTGATCTTCCTGATACAGCTGAACATTCTGGTGCATATCTGACACATGTCCCATCAGGAAGTCAAATGCTTACTGGAATTCAATATTTCTTCATTCTCTCTGAAACTGCATACATTGAAGTATGTTTTTTTTTTAAAAATTACAAAGAAGTTTGCAGCAATTGTATAATTTTTTTTTTCGAACTTGAAAGTAAGGCATTCAACAATGCAGATTTTTTGTTCACTTTTTGCAGCCTCAAGTAAACCACTAATGAATTCAAGAATTTCAAAAAGAGAAATTCATGAGCGCAGCGACCAATGCTTTTTATATAAACTGTTTTAAATTGATGATCACAAAATTTAGGTAATCTCTAGCACTCCAGATGTTATCGTCGACAACTTCACACTTGCACCTCTTACAACCCTACCAAATCCATTTGGTGATTGGTACTTCTTTAAACATTCAATCAACAATACTCAAATAATACATTTTGTCTACACTGTTGGAAATTTTGCTGCTACTGTAATTGGATATCATCCTGATGGAGGGCTTACTTCATACGGCTATCAAATAGCATACAATAAACCACAATACGGAGGGAAATATTCTACAGAAGCTCCTCGAGTTTTGACAACTGTTGCTTCATTGAAAGATGGAATAATATGAAATTGTATTGATTGATGTGTGGGTTTTTTGTTAACTGGTGGTACTTTAATTTTTAAAGATCTGTTAACAAATTATCTTAAAAATGTTTCGTTAAACTAATAAAAGATTCTTAATTGAATTTCTCAAACGACTTTAAAAATATGTATATTTTTTGCTCGATGAGATTAACTTATAACTGCAATAATTAACTATGAAATTGTTTGTTAACGCATAAACTGTCAAATCTTTAAAAACTGTTTCTTATTTTGATCATTGTTTTTCCCATTTCCACATTTTTATTGATCAAAGACAACATTAATTTTGCAATTATTGATTACATAACCCTTTAATTGATTTCTTCTTTATTCTGGCCGCTGATAAAAATTTGTCATCAAAAAAAGAAAAAGAAATAATTTGCTCGTGTTTGTTTTCCCTTTTTCTTTTGCATTCTTTAACCTTTTAAAGAAAGAGAAAAAAATTCAATAATTGTGGTTGAACACACATTAGTTGAAAGACTTGTCAACTTTCATTGTACTTTTTTGAAACTGTTTTTACTGGAAAATTACAGTTTATTTCAATTTATTCCCAACTCTTGGATAGCTGAAGGAGCATGTCATCTCGAATATACCTTGATCATGCAGGTGCAACATTACCATCAACTGCACAAATACAAGAAATATCTGAAAATTTAATGACAGATGTTTTTCGACTTGGAAATCCACATAGCCGGCATCAATCTGGGGAAACAACATCAGATATTGTAGGACAAGTTAAAGAGAGGTTATTTTTAAAGAGTTTTTATTTAACTGGATACTGTAAATATGACTCTTTTTTTAGTATTTTATCACATTTTGGTGTTACTTCCGAAGAATATTCTGTTATTTTTACAAAAAATACTTCAGATTCCTTAAAGCTAGTTGCTGAAATTGTATCAAATATTGATGGATTTAAAAGCAGAAATAAAGGTAAACTGATTCTTTAATGGACCAATGAACATTAAAATTTCATGGATTTTTTAAGACAAGCCTTTTTAAAAGTTATAAAAACTTTTTTACATTATAAAAACTGACCAATCTGCATATTTAAACACGATTTTTTTAAAATTTAACTGAGTGGCTTTTAAAACTTTAAAAAAATACATCTTTGAGTATGACAAAGTTACGTGTTATCCATGTAATTAAAAATATGTAAATGCAGATTGAGTGCTGCCACCAATTTGAATAAAAAAAATAAAGTTAAACATTTAAACATTAGTTTTTTAACAAATAGGTGTTGAAATTTCGTTTTAAAAAACGCTTGAATGATTCAAGGTGAAGTTTTCAATGTATGTTTAAAAGTAACGCTTTTCTAAAAACTGCTAGACATTGTGTAACTTTGATTCTATAGAGAATTATTGGTAAAATATTACTAAAATATGTTTTTTTACTAACTTTTGTAACGACATTTACAGAAAGGAAGCTACTTATTTGTCCGGATTCGCATACATCAGTTCATGGAATTCGACATCAATTAGAAAATTGGAGCACATTGGTCAAGTCATTTGAAACAATTTCATCCATAAAAACTGATAACTTTTGTGATCTATTTATTTTTACTGCTATGAGTAATTTTACTGGTAAAAAATATGATCCAAATGTTATTCTAAAATTAAAAGGTAAGCTGCGAAGAAGATCAATGCCGTATTACAATACAAGTTGAGAGTAACATGTGATACTATAGAAATAGTCATAAAACAAAGTAAACTGTGTACCTCCATTAAGCTCTTCATATTTTAGAAGTAAATCCAAATATCTTTATCTGCGTGGATCTCGCATCACTTTGTGGCACTTCACCCATCAATCTCTATGACATGCATAAACCCGATTTTGTTGCTCTATCTTTCTACAAAATATTTGGATATCCAACTGGAATTGGAGCATTGTTGATTAAAAAAACTGAAATATTCAAAGAATTCAAGCCAAAAGGATTTTTTGGTGGAAGCGTTAGCTATTACAATATTGAAACTGGTGATTATATTTTGAAGGAAAGCTTTGAAGAAAAGTAAATAAAATGTAGTTAACTGCAAAAGTAAAATCTAAATTTTGTAGATTTGAAACTGGGACACCAAATTATCATGGAATTGATTTATTGAGATATGGATTCAAGGATATACAAAGATTTGGTTGGTTTATTAAAATAACTGAAATTGATTCAGTAATCTCAAATTATTATAGGTGGGATGAATGAAATTCAAAAGCACACTTTTAAACTAGCTAAAATGGCATATAAATTTTTGGCAGAAACAAAACATGCAAATGGTACTCCAATTTCTGTTGTATATGGATGGGATTCAATTTCAATGAAAGATCAAGGGCCAATTGTTACTTTTAATCTTAAACGAGATGATGGAAACTTTATTGGATATATTGAGGTACGGATTTTTTTAATAAGGGTTCAAATGACTTTAAGTTTTAAACTGAATATTAATACCAGTTACTGATGTTTACTATAGAAATTTCAAAAGTTTGTGGTCAAGGGATGTCAGCAGACACTCACTCATTACCTAAACGATAACCTCGAGTCCATTAATGAATTTTTTTTTAATTTGATAACCTGCTAACTCCGGACCACTTACAAAAAAAGAAAACTGGAAAATAAGAAAATCTGGCATTCTTAAAATTTAAATTTTAAAACTGTTTTCCAAAATTAATTATTTATAACTGCAATTTTTTAACTGTGAACTTTAAAAAACTGCAGCATCATAAAGCATAACGTTCATTTAAAATTTATGAAGCAAAAGAATAAACTGAATTACAAATTTCTTCAATAAGAATCTTTTAAGGTCGAGAAAATGTGTACCCTTTTTGGGATAGAACTTCGAACAGGATGTTTTTGCAATCAAGGTGCATGTAGTCAATATTTGGGATTAAAACCACAAAACGACAGTAATCAAAATGACATTCATGTAAGTTTAAAAAACTGCCAAAATTTCATTTATACCATTAACTTTTTAGACATTAAAAAAGTGCGGCGATGAAATGGATCTTTTAAATGGAGCGCCACTTGGAGCATGTCGAATTTCACTTGGACGAACGTCAACAATAAAAGTAATTATATGGTTTTAAACTGTTTAGTTTTAACAGCAACAGGAAATTACAGGACTTGGAAGTATTCAAGACAATGATTGAAACATGTTTTGTATCAACAACAAATATGCTAACGAAACTTCAACTGGGTTTGAATGGATTAAATGAAAAAAACAAAAATGTTGGAAAACTGACAGATTTATTTTTTTATCCGGTAAAATCTTGCGCTGCTGCAAAACCGAAACGGTAGGGTGTTTTAAAGAGTAGAAGATTCAGTGATGCTTGTTTTCAATTGTCCGGGTCTCTGAATTGTGTTTTAAACAAAAAATAGTGGAAGAAATGAAAAAGTACACAACTTTCGCTCTTTTAATTTACGTTTTCCGGGATCATGGCAACAGAAAAAAACAACAAAAAGTTTATTTGAGATATGGGTTAATCAAAACTGAAAGCTTCCTTTGTTGAATTTAAATATTTTAAAAACTGGTACATATGAATTCACAAATTTTTAGATGGAAATTAACAAAATCTGGTCTATGGCTCGATCGACAATGGATTATCGTATCTGGAGATGGAATAGTTTTAACACAAAAAAAGTTGCCAGCTTTATGCAATATTATTCCTTCGGTAATTGTCTTGCCACAATTACTGCAGAACAATTTAATGTAAATCTTTTAGATAACTGAAAACAACACTCTACAATTATCTGATCGATTTAAACTTCAAGAACCCATTGAACTACCTCTAACACCGGAATCCTCTGGCTTTAAATCAAAACAATCAACAACTGTTTGCATTTCAAATTATATGGCAATTCCATGTGGTTCAGATGCTTCAAAATGGCTGAAATCTTTACATCCAACATTTCCACAATCTTCACAAATTTTAAGATTGTTACCAGAAACATGTGATGACCCATCAACTTCAAAAACTGATATTGCCTCGACACAAAATTCAACATTTACAAATGAAGCCGATTATTTACTTATCACTTGGGCCTCTGTTAAAGCTATTGCAACAGCTGTAAATCTTCCTCCTGAAGATGTAGCACAAAGATTTCGTCCAAATTTTATTGTTGATACATTTACTGATATTCCATTTGATGAAGATTCTTTTGCTAAAGTTTATATTGCTGGTGTGGCTTTCGAAATTACAGGAAAATGTACTCGATGCCAAATGATTTCTATTAATCAAGAAACTGGAGAAAAAGATCCAAAAGTATTACTTGCTTTGAGAGATGCAAGATGTGGTGATAAGGTTATAATAACTGAGATTTTGTTTGAAAAGATTACAAACAATTTTTTAGATAACATTTGGTGTTTATTTAAAGAGATTGACGGACATGGACGTTGATATCACTGTTGGGAGTACTGTAGTTATTGAAAGAAAAATGTAAAATAAAAAAAGGAAAAAAGGAAAAATTATTTGTAAGCGGATTTATGCAGAATTCAAAGTTCAGAAAGCTATTCAATTATTTAATAGTGCAAAACACCCATAAAATTTAAAAATATTTTCATTGGAACCAAACCAACATAAATAAAAATATGCAAAAAAAACAATAACAAAATTTATTCCACTATAAAAACATATTCAACAAAAACAAAAAATCACCAAAATTTATTCAAAAGAATCTGTAACAATATAAGACGAAATTTTTAAAGCATTTTTTTCAGCTGCTTTTTCAAAGATTACTTTTTGAGCTTTTGATAATCGGAAATCCGTTGAAAGATGAAATTCAATAATTTGATTTTCAGCGCCCCAAAATGATTCCACTCGAAGTTTCATTGCTTTCAAGAATGCAGAAATAACAATTTCTTGTGGAATTAGGCGTGGACCAGATGGCGTTTCAATTTGAAATAATACGGTTCCATCTGTTTCTACCAATTTAAAGCCCCATTTTGGATCAATTTTAATTTCGCTCAAAGGTTTGCCAATGATTTTGAGAACATCTAAAAATGAATAAGAATTACAAATGATTGATCAATGTTTAAAAATACCGTATATAACATATTTAGGAAATGCTTGATAATCATTTTTAGCTTTTCTTCCAATTTCTGGAATTCCATTTGCCATTGAAAGATATAACGGAGTCCATTCATTGCCTAAAACAGAATAGATACATGCATAAATTGTTAAAAAGCCATATCACAAAAACTTACCAGCAGAATCTCTGATTTTCTGTGTCATCTTGTTTTGATAAATTTCAACTGCACAATGTTTATCTTCAAATTTGAACGTAATTGATGAAGGTTCTGCTGGCTGCTTTGTTATTTGAATTGGTTCACAAAATCTCAAAGAAGTTGAAGTTTCTTCACTAGAAATTGAAGCAATTTCTGGTTCATTTTTATCTGCATCAATTTCTTCTTTTTGTTCCGTTTTTTCAGTTAAATACGGTACTCCACGTTCATCATAATATCCAATAATTTGATTTGATTTTCCTGTAATCCATACTGCTTCTCTTGAGGCTTCTTTTCTTTCATATGTAAGATTATCAGAAATATAATAATGTTCAGGGAAATAGAATAACTAAAGAATTAATATATAAATATCGTATACGAGGTATTTTCGATAAAAAAAACCGCTTTTTGATCCCCGACCGATCTCCTTAACTCCTATAAGCTCATCTTCCCATAAAGTAAAAACAAAGCTTACTGTAGTTGAATGAGGTGCTCCATTAAAACCATAAATTTTACACGGAAGCTTTGTATGTTCTTGTAAAACAACAGTTGATCTTGCACCATATCCACGAAAAACAGCTTCAATTCCCATTGAAAAATTTGGTATTTGATATCTTTGATCATATTCATTATCACCATCTTCTGCCCTCAATAAAGCACCATACATAAGCAAATAATCCCAACGTTTATGATGTCGAATATAAAAATTTCTTGGATTAAATTCAACATTAATATCGTCTGCATATTGAAAGAAATCATCTTGTACAAGAATTACAGTAGCATGTGGATAATAATAATCATAAATTCGAGAAAATTCTTTCGTACATATTCTTCTATCTTGCTTGTGCAATTCTCGGTGAACAATATTAAGTTCAAAGCTTTTATTTCTTTGAAGAATGACAAAATCAATAAATGCTCGATTAACTGTAACTACCAGGATTGTTACATCTTTGAATGGATTATGTTTTTTTGCGATATCTGCTATGGCATACATCATACGAGATAATAGTGGTGGAATAACCATAACATTGTCAGCATATTTCTCAGCAACTTTTACGCATGCTTGAGTAGTTTCAAAATCACTGAGATTTCCATTGACGATAATTAAATGATTCATTCTTTCAGGCATTAATTGAAAAACTTTTTCTGCTCGTTCTTGAATAATGCGAGGATTAAGTCCTCCTAAAACAGTATTAAAATTAATAGATTAACCTATACAGCAAATCTTGTGCATCCACTGTTATTGTGAATGACAAGATCGATTGGAACACTAAAAAACCCCTTGTTCGTTTATCACTCTTATCAAGCCAAAGAATTTCATGTCGACCATCATCTTTTTTATATCGAATTCCAGTACCCGAGATAACATATGATGCGGTACACATAATCTGGAAAAAGTATAATAAAATACTTTAAATATTTTGTAATTTTTAAAAATTAATAATTCGTTTTTCAACAACTGCTGCAGCTTTGCTGTCTTTCAATGACACATTCAGTTGTTAAAAAAAATTATGTGCTAAAAAAGAAATTGCTGGCTCATAAAAAGATTGCAAAAGTTTTGCAACAAAAAACGCTGTGAAAAAGTATGTAAAAAAAGGAAGAAGAAAAGCAATACTTTTTGTCGCTCTGTTTTTGTCGAAAATCAACGATGATGAACAATCTAAAGTGAAGAAATGATGATGATTGCTAATGTTAGATTTGATTGTCTTTTTTAGACAAATGTGGAAACAACGAAAAGTTTATACACAATTTTTTTACACCTTTAAATAGAAAAAAACAATAGATGCTGATGTACATCTTCGGCATTACTTTTTTGATGAATCATTGTAGTGATGACGGCTTTTTAATTGATAAAACATTTGAGCTAAAGAGATGACTAAATAAAAATTTAGAGATAGGACTTTTAAAGTATCTGTTGCTATTATTGTAAAAACCAGTAAAAAATATTTGCAATGGATCATTGTAGGTACTCTTTAATCAACGATTTATTAAATTTGTTTTTCAGTTATTTTTCACAAAAAACGGTTAACGGAAACGCTTTTGGAAATGATGGAAGATGGAATACAGTTTTTTTAAAAGAGGTATTTCAATGTGTTTACTTCAGTTTTACTTTCTCTAACAAGAACAGTGATATCATCAACTTCTCTTCAGCAGTTTTTATGTTTTCACTGTATATCAAAAAATTTATCAGTTTCTAATTTAATGCAAAAATTTTCTCTACATCAGGTTAAAGTAATTTTTAACATTTATTTATTCAGTTTATTCATCCCCAATAGTAGAAAACCCTGGTACAATTTTGGATTCAACAATATTTCGAAAGAATGCTGCCGAAGCTTTTGCAGTTCGTGTTCGATTTGGTGAATTAAAGTCAACACTATAAATTCCAAATTTCGTTGAATATCCATCTGTCCATTCAAAATTATCCATTAGCGACCAAAGCGTATATCCAATAACATTCACATTGTCTTCATTAATTGCTTGGGAGATTGCAGCTAAATGTCCTCGAAGATATCTGATGCGGGTATTATCTTGTAGCCCTAGATCGTTTTCTGTATCCATTATTCCATTTTCTGTTATTAAAATTGGAATATCACCATATTCTGCTTTAAATTTTTTAAGTAAATTTCGAAGTCCTTGTGGGACAACACTGATCCATGAAATTCTAAAATAATGTTTTAAAAATGATGAAAGATGGAATGCAGTTTTTTTTTCAAGTAAATCAGAAATCGTTTTGTGAACTCTTATGGCTTCCTTTGACATTTGTGATCTCAAATCTTTAGGAAAAGACTACCACTGTTAGAAGCAGTTTTTGTGTTTAAAATTCTGGCACTGGGGAATACTTGCCAAACGGAGCCAAATTTAAATTTGAATCTTATTCTAAGAGAAACTGTTGCTCGCGAAGCTCCTTTCCAAAAATATGGGCTCACAGAAGTCGAAGACAGTCATTTGTGGTCAAAAACAAGCTCAGTAATTTACTCAAATCTCCCTGTACATACATTTCCCAATTTGGATCATATTCTGATACAACTCCTGAATCAAATGCCAACTGATATCCGCTAAACCATGCATATTCTTCTGAATTCCTGTTTCTTCCTTTCAAAGATCGATAATAATTTACACCCAAGAAATCAGCAGATCCTGAAATATAATTTTCATAATACATTATCAAACCCCAGTTTTTAAGGTTACCTTTTAAAGCTTGCTTTTGAGCATCTGTAAATTCTGGAAGTCTTGAAACAAAACGTTTTTGTGAATTAATTGATGCATCTTTAATTCGATCTTTCATTACTTGGGGATAATCTCCATTGAAGACAGGATTAGCCCACCAACCCCAATCAAATTGATATCCACGTTCACAGGCATCTGAATCATCTTTGGAATTGGAGATTGGAAACATCCATGTTCCAGAAAGAGTTATACCAATTTGGCCTAAAAATGTTTTTGGTGCAATTCAATGTAGTATAGTTTTTCACAGTTTTTGTTATTCCTTTCTTTTTTTGATGTTATCAGTTTAACAAATGCTGAATCTTGGCAAAGCTAGCAGTTGCAAAAAAATCATCGATGCTTAGTTTTAATATAAATTTTCAACGCATTTATATCAAACTTGAAACTATTATCATTTCCAGCAACAAAAAATTTCAATGACGTATATCCTGCTTATAAATAGCTTTTAGACTGTTGAGCTGATTTAAATTTTTTTACAGTGTTTTTACAACATGTCAGTTTATAATTTTAACGTCGGTAATTAGAAATTATAATTTTGAAGGAAGTACATCAGATTATATTCCTTGTTTAACCAATGCTAATATTGTTAATAAAAAGTTAAATTCAAATTATTTTTATCTCATTCTTTTGATCAACTCAGTTTAAACATTTTTTAACATAACTTTTTTCAGAAACTACCTAATCATGACCAAACGTTTTTGTTTTTTTGACGTTTTTATTGCCACCAACACTTCTCGGTATTTCAGTTTTAGCACACGACAAGCATACTTTAGTTATAGCAGTACTAAAAGAAATACAATCCTTAACTTCCATTTTCAGATGTCCGAATTTTATTATTATAAACGTCAGCGATTTTTAAATGACACAGAAAAGTGACATAAATTAAAAAAAATTTTCTTTAAAATTGTGACAGTTTAATTAAACCTAAATCCTCATTTTTGAATGCTTAAAATGTTTTAACTCACGTTTAAAAATTTTACTTCGTGTCAGTTTCAGGATTTTTTTAATATTCCTATAGTTTGATTTAAACCTCAAATTTTAAGAAAACGATGGTACAAGCTCGTCGGATTTTAGCCATAAAAATCGAAGATTCAGTTTTATTGTTTTAATTTCTGTTAGTAATTTAGAAAAATCTTACCATTTTGAGAACTTCGAAATTCTCTATTATAAATTTCAGCGGCCTTTGAATGACACAGTAAAATATTATGTCCTGCTTGATAAACCATCCAATCACAATGTTCTTTAAATTCTCCTGGAGCATGTATTACTGCTTCTCCACAATATTCATATTTAACAATCGAAAGTGGTTCATTAATTGTAACCCATTTTTGCACTTTTGATCCAAAAGTTTGATATAAAAATCTTGAATAATTTCCAAACAGTTCAATAATATCCGGATTTAAAAAGCCTCCACGTTCTTGAAAAGCTTGTGGCAGATCCCAATGAAAAATTGTTACCTAAAAATGTTTTTAGTTTTACTTCCAGTTAACATTATTGTGCAAGTCAGTTATTGATTATTCTTCAACAGTTTTTTATTATTTAAATCTTATAATAATATTCAGTTAGACAAGTGCAGCAACTAATGTAACAATTTGGAACCACCAAAACTAAAATACCGTAATTTTTTATGATTCTAAGGAAAATTACTGCCAATGATTGAACAGTTTTTTCTTATTGCTCCAAATTAAACAATTTTAAGGACTGTTATAAAGTATCATAGTCCAAATATTTTGCCAGTTTTATATCTTTTAAAATTTCTTATAAACAAAATGCAGACAGCCAATTTATAGAGGAAAGTCGCTAAAATAATATCAGTTTTAAATTTTTAAAAATTTAATTATTGCTATAACGGTTCCCAAACAAAGAATACTCCAGTTTTTACAGCCTTTATTAACAGAAAACAGACAGCCAATGTCCCTAATAGCATAAATTTGGTTGCATTTTTTAAAGCAAATTTTTTTTTGAATATTTTCATTTTTTTTGCTTTTATTTCACGTCCATCAGTTTTATCTTTTAACAATATAAAAATGAGTCAACGAAAATGACGTCACCCAAGAAACATAAAAATCATAATCCAATTTTTTCTTTTTTAGCATCCTTTTTATGCTTAATTCCATCAAAGTTACTTACCACCGGTTTAATATTAGCAGCATTCAAAGCATCCAAAATTTTATTATAATAATCAACACCTTTTTGATTAACATTATCAATAGTTCCATATGGAAGGACACGCGTCCATGAAATAGAGAATCGATATTCATCAATATGTAAATCTTTGATATTTTGAATATCTGCTTCCCATTGATTATATGAATCACATGCAATATCTCCTGTATCATTATTCTTAATTTTATTTGGTTTATGTGTGTAGATATCCCAAATGGATGGGCCTTTTCCATCGACAAATGCTCCACCTTCAATTTGATATGCAGCTGTTGCAGTTGAAAATGCAAACGTTGATGGTAGTGGGAATGTTAGGGGTTGCTGAAAAAAGTTTAATTACCATTAAGATTATAGCAAAAGAAGTCAGTTTTAATTTAAAAATTAAGGATACTAATGTCTGCGATGAAAAATCGTAGAACGCTATATTTGTTATTACACCGTAGCAATATATATGAATCAGTTTTTCTAATCAAGAGGGTAGAAAAGTAGATTACAAGAAAATTTTAAAAGATATAAACATTTATTCAGCTTAACTAATGGCAATGCTGATTTTTGCCTTTAAATTTGCGTCTTTCATACAAGCGCTTGAAATAATTCTGCCGTTAATTTTTCGATTCACAGATTTTGATAATCTGTGAATCGAAATTTCCCAACAGTTTATAAAATATTTTTCTTAGTTATGAGTATTTCAGTTATATTTAGAATAAATACATTGTTTAATCATGCAGAAATAACCAAAAACAATTTTTTTATCAAAAATAATGAAAAAATGCGATTTTTCAAATACCCTAAACCTAGTTTTTAAAGCCCAGATCAATCAGGCACTTAAACAGCTTGGCCAGCCCGGGCTTTATCAAGCCCAGGTCAGCCGCTTATGCCGTGCTTAATAGAAGGCTTAAAATCAGCATGCCTAATTCATTGCCTCAGTAAGATATTAATTAAATGAAGTTAAATTGTTTCTGTTACTTTTGCTATGCGAAAAATAGTTCAAGGATTCAACTTATTTGAAAGATACCAGTTTAACAATAAAAAATAGCATAAAACTACGTAAATACGATAGAAAAATTTTTTCATCGTCAACTTTATCAAATTTTAATTTTAAAAAAACCTTCAACATTTCACCTTTCAACAGCTAAATGAAAACGTTAAAGCACCACAGTTTTAAAATACATTTTCTCTAATCACAATTTTAAGAAATCTCATTAAACTTACAGTTGCATTGGGATGTACACATGATGATGAAGTACAACAACATTGCCAACCAGGATGAGGTGTTTGTGAACAGCCAGTTGAAGAAGGCAAACAGTCACCACTAATATCACAACCAAGTTCATATTTAAAATTTGTTCCATCATTATGATAAAATGATATACATGCACTAACATTAGCATCACAAGTTTCTACCGTAATTGGCTGGTATCCAATATGAAGGTTTTCTTGTCCCAATGAACCCGTAATACAATCCAGTGAAAATCCAACTTGAAAAAAAAAAGTTAACAAAATTACCCGTAAAATTATTCCTTTCATTTTTTTCATCAGCATCAAACTCATTCCTTCAATGAAAAAAATGATCGGAAGATTTCTCTCTCTGTGTTGTTAACTATAAACTCAGACAAAGGACACCGAAAAAAAGGTGTTAAAAGTCTTTTAATAGGTTTTATTCCTTTTATCACTGATAAGAATAATAACAGCGCAAGAAAAAAAAAACATAAATTTTAATTAAACAATGTTCAGTTTTGCGCTTTCATCTTCGTCTAATCATGACGGTACTTAAAAAAGAAGAAATGCATTCCCTAAAAAAATCTTTATTACTTTTGAGATACATAAAAAAAATTAGAGAGAGAGAGATGGAATAAATGAGGAAGTAAAAGAGAATAAAAGTTGTTATTAGCTATGTACTTGTTGCATAAATTTTTTGTCAAACGTACAAAGGTCAGTTAATAGTAGACCATTTTATTTGTCAGTTTTATGGAAAAAAATGAATTACTTGTTTGATTATCCTGTAAATCACAGATAACAAAATACATGTCGTTGAATTACCAGTTAACATCAAATTTCCAGCTTTAAATCCAGCAAAAAAATATTCTTATAAAAAAAGTTATTTATACAGTTAAACAAAAAAAATTTGTGGTCAAGGGATGTCGGCAGGGTACTCTTCGTTATCTAAGATAATTCTGAGCGGTAATGTCAAACTAAATTTCGATAACCTGCTAACTTCGGACCGCTGAAATAAAAAGGAAAAGAAAGTCGCTTTTATATAAACGGCATAAAAAAGGAAACGACGAAAAACAAAAGCCAGGATGAGCAAGAGAGCACAAGAGGCGCTCTCTCTCTCTCTACATATTTTCTTTATTGTTTGCCGGCAAGCCATCCCTGAATGGCAAACAATAAAAAACACCCCACAAAAATTAAATCAGTTTTTTTAAAAGAATGTCGAATATAGCTTTTACATCAATTCTGTAAAATAAATTTAAATTACTTTTTGCTACACAAAAAACCAGTTTAAAATACCATAATAACTTTATAAAAAACAACACATATATAAGATTTAACATATGATACAAATAAACACAGTTAATAATTCTTAAAACCTTTAATCTTCATCATCATCACCACTTGTTGATGCCGTATCTGATTCATCAGCTGATATTTTTCCAGTTTCATTACTTGCAGAATAAGAAATATTTGATGGTAGAATAAATGTTGCACCAAATCGATTCATCTAAAACCATGACAGTATAACCCCGTTAATAATATATGTAAAGAGTTTTACCATAAAAGATTGAGGTGGAATTAAAGCAGATAGCTGTAAACTTCTTGAAGCAGCAATACCTTGAATTTGAACTTTTGCTGCAATCATTGCTGGATCTTTTATTCTTTTTGATTTTGGTACAACTTCATTTCCTTGAGGTACACCAGCCACATTCTCTTGTGATTGTGTTTGAGTATTTGTTTCTTTTGAGATTGTATTAATCCCTGAAATTGAATAGCTTACAGTTTTATATTAGCAAGGAAAGAAAAATAGATAAACTTGTTCAGTTTGAAAACTACATACCTGGTATAACTGGATTTGTTACTGGAATTCCAGCTGGAAGAGTCTCTACAATAATAAATGTATATACTGTGTAGTACAGTTAAAATAGATCTCTTTTATATTTGTCATTTAAAAAAGCTTTATTCCCTCAAAACTACTCTACAAAAAACCTACCTCTTAAAATTTCACCAGTTTCCGCTTTAACTTGATCAACCAAATTTCCAATAATTTCACGCTTTTCTCCACCACCACCTTCATCTCCTTCGTGATCATGTTCTCCACTTGCTTTATTTTCTTTTTCATGTTTTCTTTTTTGATGCTGCTTTTCCTAAAAAATATATATTCCTGATACACAAGCTATTCAGTTTAAAGAAATAACTTATAATTTATAAGCTATAAAGATAAAGAATATTCAGTCAAAATTAAACATACCTTTTTATTCGATTGCTTTTTTGCAGGCGATTGTTTGGGTGTTGCTTTATTCTTTGTTGGCTTTGAAGCTCGTTTTCCAGATGCTGCTTTTCCTCCACGTTTTTTTCCACCCCCAGTTGTTCGTTTTTTACCGCTTGCTCCTGCTAAAGTTGATCTTGTTTCAGTTTCATAATAAAAAAAATACAAGTAATTTACCTCCTTTCTTTCTTCCACCAGTTCGTTTTGGAGGCATCTTTCAACAACAACAGTTGACAAAATTTGTTTTTTCTTTATAATTTTTAGTTATGCTATGTTAGATAAAATTTGCATAAACTACTTTTACTTTCATTGAGTGAGTTACCGTAACCCTTTTTTTATGAATAACCAAACACCTCGCTTTGAATTTATTTTCAGTTTATTAGTCAAAAATCCAAACATGACAGTTATATAAAAATTCTAACAAACAATATAATCTAATACCGTAAGCTCTTAGTTTTAATTAAATTTGAATAAAATTCAACAGATTTTTTTGGTGTTCTAGTTCTTTTTGGTGAATCAAAATCAACATGATAAAGACCAAACTTTGTCTCGTAACCTTCACTCCATTCAAAGTTATCCATCAATGACCATACAGTATATCCAATAAGATTAATACCATTTTTAAGAGCTAAAAACCAATGATCTTCAACCAAGATTCAGCTTTAAATTTGCTTTTACCTTTGCTAACTTCAGCTAAATGCCCTGATAAATATTTTATTCGACTTATGTCATTCAAACCTTCCCCAGCAGAATCCATTGCACCATTTTCTGTAATCAAAGTTGGAATATTTTTGTATTCAGTTGAAAGTTTTTCTAGTAAGTTTCCAAGGCCTTCAGGGACATTACTCAACCATTTACTTGGACCATTGATTCTAAAATTATAGATGAAAATTTTACTGCTCACAGTTTATTTCTATAGCTTACATTTCCCATGATGGATCATAATCCAAGCAAACTCCAACATCTGTCATTCTTGTGTACTTTTTTAAATGATCTTGTTCATCAGTTTTACGATTACAAACTCGAAGAGAAAAATAATAATTTATTCCAAGAAAATCTGTTGAATCTAAAGAGTTTATTCAGTTGCAAGCATCATAACTTTCGTTCAAGTCTGTATCTAGGATTGGCTTTTTGAGGATTTAAGAGCGGCCGTTCTTTTGCCGTTTTTTCCATTTTGCGGCAAAAGATCAAAGGACGTTTCTCTTTTCGGGATGGATTTTAGTTCCCTTAACCAACCCTGTATCTAGGCTTGCTTTTGTCACATACTTTTTAAATCTTCGATTTCATCTTTTCTAAATTCCGGCAATCTTGATTTAACTCTTTTTTGATAAATTATTGAAATTTCTTTTATTCGATCTTTCACAATTTTCGGGTAATCACCAGCTTCTGAGAATATCGGATGCGCAAACCATCCCCATGAAAATTGGAATGCTCTTTCAGATGCTTCAAAATCTTCTTCACTTCCAGTTTTAGGAAAATACCAACATCCCGAAAGTGTGATACCTATTTTGCCTAAAAAAATGTTATTAAGCTTAATGAACCAGTTTTTCTCTCTTTTCAAATTTACCATTCTGTGCTTCCCGATATTTTTCGTTGTACAATTTTGCCGCTTTCATATGACACTGTAGCAGACGATGTGCCGATAAATACATTGTCCATTCACAGTTATCAGAAAAATTTCCAGGTGCATGTTTTTCACGTTGCCCACAATGTCCATATTGTGCAACTGACAAAGGCTCATTCAAAGTTATCCATCTTTTAACTCGATCACCAAAATGTGAAAATATGAAATTTGCGTAATTTTTAAAGTGATCTGATATAGCTGAATCCAAAAAGCCTCCCAAATCTTGAAGAGCTTGAGGTAAATCCCAGTGAAATATTGTTATCTGAAAATTATGTGTATTTCCTGCCAGTTTTAAATTTTGTTTTTTTTTAAATTACTATCACCAAAAAATGACAATGTGATCAATCTCGTGCCAGTTTAGAAACAACAAAAAGCAGTAAAATTTGGCAGTTTTTTTTATTTCTACATTTACCAAAAACGATTATTAATTTCCTTTAAAGCACTTGGTGGAGTTAAAAATTTTGTTTCTCAAATTTTTAGCAGAAAGCTTTATCATGTCATAAAAATAATGAAGTTATTTAGACAGTTGAACAAAAAATTTTGTGGTCAAGGGATGTCAGCAGACACTCACTCATTACCTAAACGATAACCTCGAGTCCATTAATGAATTTATTAATTTGATAACCTGCTAACTCCGGACCACTGAGATAAAAGGAAAAGAAAGTCGCTTTTATATAAACGGCATAAAAAAGGAAACGACGAAAAACAAAAGCCAGGATGAGCAAGAGAGCACAAGAGGCACTCTCTCTCTATATGTTTTCTTCATTGTTTGCCGGCATGCGCATATGCCGTCGCAAAAAGGCAAACAAAAAAAAACAGTCCACAAAAAAATAAGATTTTTTTCAATAAAAAATCAACTTGTGACTTTTAAAAGCGTCACTGTTGGCTTTTTACTATACTTATGTTCTCAACTAGACACTTTTTTAATACAGTTTTTTGTTATTGTTAAATTTTAAAAATAATATAGGCAAACTTACCACCGGTTCAAAACCTTCTTCTATCAGTTTATTAATCAAATTATCATAAAATTCAACACCCTTTTCATGTAAGCTTGCTTCTGTGCCATCAGGAAATATTCTTGGCCATGAAATAGAAAATCTATAAAAGTTAACACCGATTTCTTTTAACATTTGAATATCCCTCTCCCAGTTATGATATGAATCACAGCTAACATCCGCTATCTCATCATTTTTTATGTTTCCTGGTTTATGGGAATATATATCCCATATCGATGGTCCTTTTCCTGTAATGTATTAATGTGATTCAGTTAAATTTAATTTTTAAAAAAGTACCATCAGTTGTAGCAGCACCTTCAATTTGAAATGCAGAAGTGGCAATACCAAATTTAAAATCTTTTGGAAATGTATATTCCATGGTGCTACAAAATAACACAGTTTAAAATAAACAAAAATAAAGTCAAAAAATGAATAATTCAATGCTTTTTTGTTATCAGTAAAAATAAAGCTATTGATTTTTGACATTGCAATGAATATTCATTTATGCAAACAAGCACAAAAACTTTCTGCCTGAAGTTTTTATTTGCTAAGCTTACATGAAAGATGTTAATTCGATTTTTTAAAAACAATTGCAATTTTGATATCTCACAATTTTTGGTAAAAAAGACATTTAAATTTATAATACCACTCCACTTGACAGTTTAAAATAAACAAAAAATGAATTAAAAAATCACTTTTTTTTCTTCTTTAATTACAGCCCCCAAAATTGACATAATATATAGTACATCCAACAATCAAAATTTTTCAACACACATATTTTAAAACTTTATCATCATTAATCGCATGTGAAACTGCAGTATCAGCTTTATTGGATAAAACACCAAAATTTGCTGCATATAGTCTAATGAGTACTGTAGAATTAACAAAGATGACAGAATAAATTTCCTGGAAAATCGAAAAATAAGGATTTTGAAACTGACAGATTCAGGTTTATTTTCCAAATGGGATATCATCTGGGAAGTCTCGATGAACTGAAAAAATGAAAAATTTTTCTAACTTTATGAGGATTCTGAAGCTGGTTTCAGCGTCATAAAGCTTTCTTTTAAAATCTTCTTTTTTAACCAGTTTATTTATTTTGGTGACACATTAATTAATGAATGTCATATTTTTGAAATTTGAAACGAGATTTTTTATTATGTCTTTGCATATAATGAAAAGTGAATGTACACATCAAATTCAAAAAACAAATTAATCTGCAATAAAAGCAAAACTCAAATACTACGTAAACAACAATCGCTTAACATTTTTAATTTCTTTCTTTTTTCGACATCCATTTCGGGGTAGATAATACAAGGAACTTTGTAAGTATGGGATTCATTTAAAAGAATTTCATCAACAATCGTTTCAAGGCTATTTTGATATTCTTGTGAAATTGTATTGGAAAAAGCAATAACAAATTCTGTTTTTTTGGTTTTTCTAAAACAATCCAGAAACGTTTATATTTTTAACCCAAAGAAAAAGATTACCTTTAAATATTCATAAAAAGTTTGGATATCAAAAGTTTCTGGAATTCTGAATAAAATGAGATGAACAAATTTGTGAAAATGGGGGATTTGTAAAATTTCTTTTACTGTATTTTGAGAAAAAATTGAAGCATTGTCATCATCAAACCCGCTAAAAAAATATTTGTTTAATTATATATAATAAATATATTGAATAATTACAAATAAAAGACTCTAAGAAAAGGAAAAGAGTCTATAATTTTTGGAATTGCAATTAATGAACCATTTTTTGATATTACAAATGTTTGATGCAAAAATAAATTAACAGTTGAAGAAAATAATAAAAGCTCATCAATATGTACCACTTGGTTTTTAAGGGTTAAAGCTGTAATATCGTCATATTTATAAAGTTTTCGAATAAATGAGGAAGTAAATGAAGTATTTAAAGATAATGGAATAATTGATAAAGTTTTTGTAACCCATAATTTGGCCACTGAATTATTGCTATCTACTGTCTTACACAGTTCCAAACACTGTCTGCCATCATTTAAACATATTTTCCATTCATTATCTTTGTAAATCAAGCAATGAAAAATGAGAATAGGATTTATATAGAAAAAATATTTGCAGCTTTGTATTAATTTTTGATAGCCAGCTGGATTAGATGGCTTTTTGGTTATATAATATACAACAGAATCTGGTAATGTAAATGACTGGGGACGATACAATTTGAAAAATTTTGATGTCATTGAAATCTACAAAATGATAATTCGGTTTCAGAGTTTTTTTCAAAAAATTAAATTGATATTGTCTTCCAAATAATAAAAAGCAATTTACTTATAATTTGCCGTTGTCCACGTTCTATGAGGCTGTCCAGAATAAAAAATAAAAAGTGTGAAAAAAAGTAAGTTCACGGCCCATAAACCTCAAGGTCCAGTGAGTTCTGTTATATTCCTAGACAAATGGAACCAAATCATCATAAACCCTCAGAGATTCCAGCTTACCTTAACCGTCCACATACAACCAACAAGATGAGAACAAGTCAGTATTGTATTTTTAACTGCTCGAATGCAGACGCAGCTTGCCTATCACTCTTGCCATCCCTCTTTTTATAAAGTGCGTTGCATAATTATATTATAATGAATTTATGCCCTTTTTATACTCGTTTTATATTTTGCTTTGTGTATTTACATGTGTTTTTTGAGTTACATAACTTTATCGTGTTATAGAAAATTACAATAGAAGTTTTAATTACCCACGTTTGAGGTATCCAACATACCCTCCCAACGTTATTCTTGTGATAAAGCAACATCGTGAAATTCAACAAAGAATTCCGAAGAAACGACTCAGACCAAATCCTCCAACCCATCCCGTTGATTTCAAATTACCCACAACAGTGATTCAGTTTTTTATTGGTAAATCTTTTTGCTCAGGTTTGAGAAAATGGTTGTAGTCAATGATTTCACACCCAAAAACCCCACTCAACAAGTAATGCTTAACAAAATAAATAATAAAAACAATGATTAATTTTAGTCTAATTTTCTTCAAAACTATCCAGAATATGATGGAAGAGGAATAAAAATTGCAATTATCGATTCTGGAGTCGACGTCAGTTTACCGGGTCTTCAAAAAACTTCAACGGGTCTTCCAAAAATTATTGACTGCATTGGTTTTTCTCGTGTCGATACTTCAACGATTAAAAAAGCTGATAAAAATAGTACTTTGATTGGTTTGACTGGTAAAAAATTAACTGTAAGTTGTCCATCTTTTTTTGAATATATGGACGCTTGTCAACGTATGAAAAAGTATCCACTAAAAGGTTATTTTAGATTCCGGCAAAATGGAAAAATCCTTCAGGAAACTGGCATTTGGGCAAAAAACTATACTCTGAACTTTTACCGGAAGCTTTGCAGCAAAATTTCACCGTTCGTTTTAAAATTAATTTGACATTTTTATAATGTATAAAATATAGGAGGAAAACAAGGAGAAACAACGCGGCAAGAAGAAACATGAATTATATTTGGATTGCATTGTTTGGTTTGATGGGGCAAAATGGCGAGCATGTTTGGATACTTCACTTTCTGGAGATCTTGAAAATGTAAAAGTGTTATCGAGTTACAGTAATAAACATGAATATGGAATTCTTTCGGAGAAATTTGTTTATTCTGTTACAATTCAAGACAATGCAGGACATCAAGACAATGGTAATTCATTGACAATCGAAACAACTAAATGTGAACATGGAACAGGTATTGCACACCTGGCGGCAGCTTTCTTTCCTGGAGAACCTCATAAAGATGGTATGGCACCTGGTGCACAAATTATTTCAATGAATCTTGAAAATGTTAACATATTAAAACCGTTTCACAATGCTGTAAGTTTTTAAAAAATTATTTTAATTTTTACACATTGGTACTACTTTCTTTTTCACCCCCTTCTTTTAATTCTAAATTTCTTCTAAGTTTTTTTCACTCAAAATGTTCACCAAATCCAAAAATGATTTTGATAAACACTTTGGGGGAAAATACTTAGAAGAAATTTGGGAGCAATCTACAGCTGTAAGTAGCCGCATCTTGTAGTTTATTTTATGACAATACTCAAGATATTGCAATTGATTTAATAAAAAGGTTAGTTTTAGCTTATAAAATGTATTGAAATGAAAGTGGATATTGTCATTCTTTCCATTACAATACCGAAAGACTTGTCTAAAATTGTAAAACAAATGGTTGAAATACATGGAATTATTATTGTAAAAGCTGCAGGTAACAACGGTCCGATACATTTATCTTTGGATAACAACGAAGCTGGATATGATAATGACGCATTTAATATTGGTTCAATTGTGACTCCAGAAATGAAAAGTGAATTATATGGTTTAAAAGATGACGGCGGCACTTCCATAACATTATTTCCACATTCGTCAAGAGGCCCATTGTCAAATGGGAATCGAGGCATTACATTCACGGCACCTGGGGCAGCGAATGTTTTTCATCCCAAATGGAGTAGCAATGGAGTTCGTGACGGAACAAGTATCGCAGCTCCAATTGTCGGAGGTTCAATTGCCTGTTTGCTTTCAGCTTTAAAAGCCAATTCAATTAAATATTCCCCATCCATGATAAAATTAGCTTTGTCAAGTACTGCTTATTTACCGGAAGGAGCAGATAAACTTGGATTCGGAGATGGAATCATTCAAATTAATGATGCTTTTGAATTTATTAAAAAAAATCACAGAATTTTTTCATCTAACACAATTACAAACATATCATTAACAGGTGTTAAAATTCATAATGGAATATTAATTATTAAAAAAGAAAAAAATCAAGGTACAAAAAATTACTGTATTAATGTGCAAAATACGAAAAGAAATATTACATGGATTTTGAAATCACCATTAAAGGATCAACAAAAAATTATTGAATACCCTGAAACATTTAAAGATAATAAATTTGTTGTGAGAGTTGATTCATCGCTTGTAACACCTGGAAATTTATATTATACTGAAATACATGGAAGTAATAATTTTTTTAAGCCCGAAATTGGTCCACAATTTACTCTTCCAATTACCGTAATCGTTCCTGAGAAATTGGATGAAAAGGGTATTCAAAAAGAAATAAACTTGGAAAATCCTTTCAAGATATTTTTCGTCTCGTCAATGAAAAGCAAACGATGTATTATCAAATTGACTGCAACGAAAGAAACGATGGAAACATGGGTGTTTTTTAAATATGGTTTTGAAAACTGCACAGTAAATGCCGGACCAAAAATGCTGCAATTTTCTTCCCATCAAAATGTTCAAAAACGTTGCATTCCATTTCGTGCAAATCGAGTAACTGAAATTTGTATTTTTAAAGATTTTGTTGTAGAAGAAAAAGAAAATTCTTTGAATTCATTTTATTTTGAATTGTGTCTTGAGAAATGTGATAAATAAAATCTTTTTTGTGAAAAAATAAATTTTAAAACAGAAACTTAAAATTTCTAATTTTTTAAACAATTATTAAAATTAATGCAGACAAAAAAAGCTTTTCACAATTGTTGAGAATATTTTAATAAAGTTTATCTTCTGACAAGTGAGTCCTTTGATCCAGCGTGTTAAAGGATCAGTGAACTCGGTTTTTTTGTCTGCCACATTTTTTTTTAAATAATGGTGATGAACTTTTTTTGGTTACATTTTTTTGTTTTCGTTCAATCTCCGTATATATTATGCATAGTTGAATAACAAACGTAATTTTAAAGAATTTTTTTATTGGGAAAACACAAAAAAAACAAATCACATTAAAAGAAAGATATCACCAGATTTAAATTATTTGTTTGACAAGCATTTTTTTAGACTTTAGAAAAGAAGGACTCATATTACAGTAATAATAATAATAAAATTTAATTATTATGAAAGAATTAAAACTTATGCAAATATAAGTTTAAAAAAAAGAACAGAAAAGTAAATTTTGAAAAATTTAAAATTAGCTAGGTAAAAACGGCATTTTTCTATACAAAAAAGTTTAAAAAAACCTGTCTCAAAAGAATAAATTAATGCATAATGCTTATTTTTTAAAAAATAGGCATTATAAAAACCTAAGATAGATATTCCAAAAAATGAAGAACCTCCTTTAATTACCAAGAAAGGTGATTGTATGATTTGCTTCGATAAAAAGTTTTCATGTTAACATCTCTTTTGTCCAGATTGTTTGCTTTTGTTTAACTTAATTAAGTGTTATAACATATTGTATGTTTTTATATCTTTTTTCATACGCAGTTAATTAGCCAAACTTTTTTAATTGTTATTCAGCTCATAGATATATAACAAGTATTGATTTACTCGAAAAAAGATATAAAAGCAATGAACAAAAAAGTTCAAATAGAGTCATCTACTTCACACTTTTTGACCAAAAAAAGGGATGGCCCCAAAGGCATTTTAGAAATATCGGTTTTTTGATAGGTCACAAAAAGTCTATTCTTTCAAGGAAATATGAGACGCATATCCGATTGGAGTTTATTATCGTCATCAACCAGGCTCATTTATTCATTTATTTTTTTTATTAACTCATCATCGCTCAACTGCTCTATAAAAAGAAATGCCAGAATCTGTCTGCCTAAATATTAGTGGAAATTCTGATGATCCAATTTTGGAATTTGATGATCTACCAAAGCCAAAGCTATGTGATTTGAAATATTTGGCATTTATATTTTTATTAATTTTTCCAATATCAATTTTGGCGCTAGAAATTTATATTTATCCATTCCCACCTCAAATTGATGCTTACAAATTTTGTGATGATATGCCGGATATGATGATTTCAAGAAGTGATTATAGAAATTATATAGCTGATTTTAATGAAACTGAAGAAGTAAGTTGTCTTGCTATTATATAAATATTTATGTCTGCTTTTTAGAAACTGTTATCAATAAAAAGTGAAATGTCTTCCCCTGATCTTGGATATGATGTATTATACGGATATGAAATTGCAAAAGAAATGTTAGAAGAACATAGAACTGAACTTGAAGCAATGCTAAAACGCCAACGAAATCTCTGGAATCAATGCATCACTCAAAATGTCGTCAAATCTCTCGTCCCTGTTGAAGCAAAAATTCAATTATTCATTCAAAATATTATATGTTTAACAATTTTGGGTTTCTTTATTTCTTTTCTTGTTTATGGAAGTTCAAGAAGTTTTTTCTACGGTGAATCACGGCTGTTATTTAACCTCACTTTTATTCTTCAATCATGTTTTATTGTTTTATCAGGAATTTTATTTTTCTTTGCTTCTATTTGTTATTCAAAAATTTGGAATTTGAATAGTAATAAATTTATGGAGTTACTGTAGTTCTTGTGTTATAATTAGAAATTATAGTTTTTTTATGATAAATATTTATTAAAAACATCTATGTTGTCAACACAACTACATTCAATCACACAAAAAATTTAGTTAAGCTTGCGTAAAGCTAAAGTTTACAATAACCATTAAATTAACAACAAAGAAAACTTAATAATAATAATTAAAACATCAAACAACTAAAATCATACATTATTCTTCTTTTATTTCTTTTTTCACATCAGCTACTGGTTCTTTATCTTCTGTTAAAGTTGTTTCATATCGTTTATCGCCTTCTTCTTGTTCTCCATCTTCTTCACCTTCTTGCTTTTCACCATTGTTTTCGGTTAAAGGAGTTCGAAATACAATTTTTCCAATTCCACTAACTGAATTACTACTATATTGAAATTCGATATCAGTTGGATATAGAACACCATCATTTCGAATAAGACTAATCGGAACTTGATAGCATCCATTTTCAGTTGTTTTACCAACATTATCTTCAGATACTTGAAGAAGAGATGGAACAATACATCGAATATACATTGAATTACTAAAAGAAAAAAAAAGATCAATAAAAGTATTGTTAGATAAAAAACAAAAAGTAATCGTAGTTTTCTTCAGCAACTTGGGTACTGTAATAACAAAAAAAAACTTTAAAGTTGTTGTGTCATCTTAAGCTCGTTTTGCACAAATTCAATACCTACACGCTAGAAATAAACTATGATCACTTAATTACAGTAACTTACGCAGAAAGACGAGTACATATAAAAATTCCAAAATATACATTTAAATGAAGACCCAAATTAATACCACAAAATTCTATTACTGCATTTTGTTCTTCTTCAAGTTGAGCATGTTTAATAAATGGAACTGGTGTAATTGGTTCTAAAGTAGGACCCATAATTTCAAAATATTTATATTCAATCATTTCACAATTTGTAATACACCATGCAATTGAATCATCAGATTCATGAGCATCATAACTTAGAATTCTTGTCTGAAACGATATATGCTATATGTCATTCTACAGTATTAAATAAAAACAAACAGATTTTTGAATAATTGTACTTTGATTTAATCCCAGATATGTGCTTGCAGTATCACAAAATTGAAATGCAATTCGTTGTAACATTGCTATAGGTTCATTCATGTGAAAAGGAGCAACTTCAATAATACCTTTATCAACACGTCGAAGAATTAAATTTGGAGTTGAAACACCTGAAAATATACCAATGTGTTACAGTATATCGATTTGTGGTAATGATAAAACAAACCTGTCACAACATCAACCAATCGAACAACATGATTATAACAAATAAAACCTTGTCGAATAACAAAACTTTTACCAGAATCAGGACTTTCATCAGTATTAACTAAAAAGGATATATAAATGAATTAATTTAAGACAGGGTAAAAAGAGTAAAAGTGAAACGAAAATTGCTCTTGAATTTCCATAGCCCCTGTCAATTTTTAGTTGGATCAAAATTTGAATTTGGCGCCGATTAGTAAAGTGTTTTCAAGTGCCAGAATTTTAAGTGCAAAAGGTGCTTCTCTCAGTAATGACCTTTTCAGGTAAATCAAAGCTTACAGAAGCCAAAAAACGTTCTGTTGTCAAAACCTATAGTATACTTGAATAACTGGATACCGTATGATAAGGCACGCAATTGTGATATCGGTTAGCCAGTCCTGGTTGTCTAATACACATATCCCGCCAATAAATGCATACCTGCATAAATATAAAAAGAACTCCAACGATCAAGATGTGCCACAAAGAATGGATCATCAACAAATAGATATCGAGTTGCAACACTTTGTGCTCGAGTACGATGAAATAGAGCAACTTGCATACCAGATTTTAAACTAACATATGCAGCATCAGGAGCTCGAACAGATTGTTTTTTTGCTGGTTTAGACACCACACGAATTTCAGATGATTCAAAATTTCCAATAAATCTTGCTGGATATATAACAGATGATCCAAGGCAATCTGTTAAATCACAACTAAATTTAAAATATCGTCGTCGATCAACACTATGAATAAAAAGATTTCTAATCATTATTTCATCCTAAAAAAATCGATGTATGTACAATGTACAGATGAATTAAAATACCAACTTCAACGGTACGAACAAAAGGTGTTGTGCCATCATTAATTCCAACATTAAGATTTATTCTTAGCGGTAAATTTGGTATTTGATTCAACACAGCTTTAATTCGATTTCGTTCTTCTGCCGTAATTCCAGGCTTTCGGTAGGCATCTTGAAGTTGCATTCGAAATCTTGCAAGATTTACAGTCATTTCATTCTTATTTGTATTCCATCCATTACCAAGCAATGCAATAAGAGGAGGTGGACAAAAGAATCTAAAAAAGAGCAATGTTATTTTGAGTCACAAAGAGGATTATCAAGTCACGGCGGAGTTGGATATCTAAATTCTGCTCATTTTCAGCCTAGTGGCAAAATATTAGCTCTTTTCTTTTCATGTATTTTTCTACCAAAAATTTCGCCAAGTAGCAGGAGGTTACAGTATCTCAAAAACATACAAAAGTCGTTATTCAGATATTTTTTTGTTTCAAACTGAGTTAAAGATATGCTTCAACAACTCAGTCGTATCTTACTTATAGTAAAAACTTAATTTCGAAGAAATTATAAAACTTATGAAGCAGTAGAGAAAATCGACAACGCACTCAAAAATTTTGCTTTAAATTAAATTAGGGTTCGGCATGCCGGCTCATGTCGTTTCATGTTGCATCCCTTTGGGACATATATTCGAAAGATATGGCTCATTTTTAATCTAAGTGCCGCCCATGGAATTCATTTTAACGCTCCACCGAGTTGTTTTTAATGGCAGATTCCATCAGCACTCGAACCTGGGATCACTAGGTCGAACATCGGACGCGCTAACCACTGGATCACCGACCTGGCTAAATAAAGATTTGTTGAAACATATTTACAATACAATTAAAATCAAAGAAGCATATCTAAAAACCGATCGTTTTCCATATATGTTATAGTAACCGCTAGATACTTTTTGGCGGCAGAAATAGAAAAGAAACACAATAACATCTAATATTTTATCACTATCTTTGTACTAGACTAGTTTATAGCTAAAATATGAGGCATTAAACGATCACTTTGAGCGGGGTCGTCAACATCTGCATTTTTGTTAAGCTTTAAATGGCACCACCAGAAAAAAAGGCTAAATATTAGTCATCGACGTTGTAGCCGGCAAATCTTTCATAAATCCGTAACTTATATACTTTTTCTACCTGCCTGCAATGTGAAAAAGTATATATTATTGTTCTCACACTTACCGCTTTTCTGTACCATATGAACGTTGAACAATTTTAGGAAGCCATAAACGAATAATACAACAATTTTCATCACCACTTTTTAAAAAGCTTTCCAATTTTTCTAGATCTATTGCTTCAGCAGAATATAAGTAAGGATGTTGAAGGTTAAAAGAACCAGAGAATCGATAATTAATATTATTATTGCTGTAACTACCGGAGAGATTCATCTTTATTGTTGTTGTTGTCGTGTTGTCTGTAAAAAAAGGATATGAAAAAAAGTGAACACGAAAAAAGAGAAGAGGGAATTTTTTTTAATTCACAGAGCTTTGTCTCACATGAATCTCAACACGAAAAACAAAGAAGAAGAAAAAACATGATGCGCAGCAGCAGAGATTGTTTTTCACACACTTTTTTTTTAAATTTTTGGGCCTTTCTTAAAACGTTTTTTATTTATTTTTCTTTAACTTTTATTTGATTTTTATTAAAAAATACCCCTTGAATATCTTCTAAACATTCATTTAACTGCTTTCTGTCGTAACCAACTAATGCACTTCGTTTTTAACGTTTTTTATGCCACCAATAGGATATATTTCTATATTTTATATTTATTTTTCCTTCATTACTGTTTTGATTGATTTTATAGACCTCATTACTTTTAATACTCTTGCTAGATTCTCAAGTTAGATAGAGTTATCGTATACCGTTTGTCTTCATCTATAAAGGTGCGATATACTGTGCTATAGAGTGAATGTATAAGCCATCTTTAATAAACAATATCGAAAGAAACATTTATTTTTTAGAGTCTTCTTTTTTGATAAGGATCACATGTTCTAATTAATGTAACGGTCATGTTATTGTGAGCAGTTGTAGTGGATATTGATTTGTTAGAAATGGACTTGAGGCTTGATATATATTCATATATTCAAACGTTTACAATAAAAAAAAACAAAAAACTTCACAAAATTATTATTTTTTATGTAAATACAAAAAGTTACAGTATACCAAATAATTTGAAAGAATGACAAAAAATTTTTAAGATCTTTCAAAAGAATCAAGAATTTTTTTAGAAGGAAATCGATGAAGTTCAAATTTTAAAACATCAGAATATACCCACCAAGGTAACCCAAATAGCTTTGTTTTATTATTAATTTCATCAAATGGTTGAGGTCGTTTTTCCAAAGTAACAACACCAGGAACATATACGGGCTTTGGATTTTCACCAAGTTGAAGATATTCATGTTCAAAAACATTTGTAAGTCTTTTATCAGGAGTTCGAATCAATAATTTAAATTATTCGCAACTGGATCATCAATTTTTTGACGAAAATTAATATACCGTTTCTTTTGATAAAGTTCCATAAGAACACAGCCATATGAATACCAATCTGATGGAGCAGAAGCTGGAAGCATTGCAGTAATTTCAGGTGCTTGAAATGCCATGCATGTTCCAGGAAGATAAGAAGGTTTTGAAATATCTCGAGAATTACCAAAATCCAATAATTTTACATGTCCATCTGGTGTAAGAGCAATATTATTTGTCTTTAAATCTCTTGATGGAATCTCTGAAAAAATTTGTTTGAATGAGTGATTATTTGGGTTGAAAAGTTTAGTTTAAATTTTGACAATTTTAATTCAATAAAAGCTGACAAATGTTGATTTTAAAAATGAACTTTTAATAAAAATCAGAATCACTCTTTTTCCCTAAAGATTTATTAATGACAAAGTCATAGCCTTTTAAAAACCACTATAAATAAACGTGAAAATCAGGCATTGAAAGTAATAACGATGGATTATACAGTATGGTTTTTTGTCGTTTAAAAATTAACAATAAAATCCACAGAAATTTTTCTCTTAATAAAACCTGAAAAATTGAAATTTCTTAGAGCTGTTTTTTCGATGTTTCGTGTTGCTATTAAAGTTTTAATAACCCCCGAAAACACCATAATTTTATTAAACGTTTCCTAGATATCCAACATTTATGAAACCTTTAAAAATAGTAGATATGGATTTAGAAAAGAGATCTTTAACAAATTAGAACGACTTGTGCCCCTAAAACACAAAAAATTGGAAAAAAGTTTAAAAAATTTGTAAAAGCCGTAGAAAATCGTACAAAATCGTGAAAAACCGTGTAAAATTTAACACAATTTTCCACGACTTTTCACGATTTTTAACAGTTTACTACGGTTTTCCACCATTTTCCATGAATTTCTTAAACTTTTTAGAATAAAGTTTAAAAAAATAAACTCACTGTACCCTGTGACTCCTAATGGAACCTCAACAATATCCCAAAACGATAAAAATCGCGAAGCAATGAAAAGAAATTTTGAATAAAATCCCGAAAACTCGTGGAAAATCCTGAAAAATCGTAGAAAATCGTAAAAAGTCGTGGCAAATTTAGCACGATTTTCCATGATTTTTTTTATATTTTTTTCTCATTTTTTTAGAAAATCTTCAGGATGATCCATGGAATAAAAAATTCTTAGATTTTTACTTCAAACTTGATGAAAACAAACATTATTGGATTTCTGATCACATTAATGCAAAGTATGTTTTATTTCAAAAAATACTAAAGCAAAAAATAATAAAAAAATGTTTTTTTAGCTGCAAAAAAGTGTAACAAAAATTGCTTCCATATTTAGTCAAAAGAAAATAGCTAGCCAAGCAAGTTACATACCCATGTGATAAATTCTTTTCATGCAAACATTGTAAACCACATGCAATTTCATATGCAATAAATTTAATTCCATCCAAAGGAATTTTTCCAACATGATCCTGTAATGTTCCACCCGAAATATATTCTGTTACAAATGTATAATAATCATTTTTATCAAAACCAGCATAAAAAAGGCGAGGAATATATGGTGATTGAATATTGGTGTAAACCTTTAACTCTGCTTCAATTTCAACAAGTTTTACATACTTCAAAGTTTTTCTAACAAATTCTTGCTTTAACCCATAAACATTGCAGAGGGATACAGAACCAAAAGTACCACTTGAAAGATATGTTGGATTTTTAATCATACAATTAAATTGTTGCTTTTTTGGAAAAAACATTAACCTAAAGAGAGAAAAATTTAGAAATTACAGATCATGTTTCGTCATTTTACAAAGTAATTAAAATGAAACATCTGTAAAAAATAAAGATAAAATTTTAAATCTTGTTTTTTCAAAAAATAATTATGGCTCAAAAAACTTATTATAGGCCCTAACACATACTGATCCCAAATGCGAGGCCGATGAATCGACTTTACAAACATCTTAAAGAAGGGCTCACTTTTAATCTGGGTGCCACCCAGGGAATCCATTTTAACCTCGGATCCACAGAGCAATCAACGATTCATGTTTTTATTGGTAGTCTCCGCCTAAATTTGATTCTGGGAGCATTCAGCTCGAACGAAAATGAAAGTTTTTTGCATGGAGTTTCAGAAAAAACTCATATTTGTTCTCCATTACAATGATTTCCTACATTTTTGATTTAAAAAAATTCTTTAAAATCTTTGATTGAATTGTTCGAAGTTCAAGCAAACAAATTTAAGGAAAGACAGAAAAACGGTAGAAAGATTCCGGCAAAACTGCAAGATGTGAAAAGAAAGCATCGGGATGTGCTTTACGTTTTTTGTGTGATAAAAATTTTTTAAATAAAACTTACTGTGCTTTAATATGATCAGGAATCCAATAATTCTCTTTTTCATCAAGTTTGAAAGAAGAACCAAAAGTACCACTTGAAAGATATGTTGGATTTTTAATCATACAATTAAATTGTTGCTTTTTTGGAAAAAACATTAACCTAAAGAGAGAAAAATTTAGAAATTACAGATCATGTTTCGTCATTTTACAAAGTAATTAAAATGAAACATCTGTAAAAAATAAAGATAAAATTTTAAATCTTGTTTTTTCAAAAAATAATTATGGCTCAAAAAACTTATTATAGGCCCTAACACATACTGATCCCAAATGCGAGGAGAATTCCTTATCCCATAAATTATCCTGAAAATTAATACTATTTTTTTAACATTTAGATTTTGGGTTTTTAAAATATTGGAATAAGTTAACTCGAGTCAGAAATGATGCAATCTAGCATTAGTTTTTCAACGCTTACATCGATCCTTTTGTCTAAGATCTAAAAATCATTTTTAATCTGTTTAGGAACCATAACAGCCTTTTTTGCAATAACTTCTGGACAAGAAGCTGCTACATTGGGCTCAAACAACTTCACTGAAGCTTTAAATGGCATAACTTGGGGTTTATCAGTAACTTCATTTTCCTGTTGTTGTTGTCTTGGAAATGAAAAAGGATCCTATAAAAATATTAATCAGTAACTGATAAATTGCAGAAATACAAATACTTGTTTTTGTTGCTGTGTTTTTGTGATTGATTCTTTTCGAAAGTTATCATTATCATTAAAATCATTATTGTTTTCTTCATCATATCCATTTTCATCATCTTCCATCCAAGGTGGAGTACTATAACCATTTGAATATTTATCATTATCATTTTTCTTTACATCTTCTTTTGAATCCATGTAATTTGTCAATGATGTTTGGAAGAAATTAGTCCTATTATCATTCTTATTCCATCTTTGATAGCGATTTTTATCTTGTTGATTATCGTAACGATAATCTAAAAAAATAACTTGTGTTTGTAAAAACTGAATCTGTCTCAAATAAAAAAAAGAGCCTTTTAGAAAATTTTTTAAAGCTTACCATTAAAATTCTGTTGTTCATCAAAATTTGAGCTCGATGAAAGAACAGGTAAGTTATAGCCTTGATGATTTTGATTTAAATTAAGATTATTGAATTGATCATTAAAATTTGAGCTTTGATTGTTGGCATCCCATTTGTTTTGTTTATAAGAAAAATTTGAATCTCTTGTAGCCATAGGTACTATTTCAATGCTATAAAAAGTCTCTAAAATTAATTTTTGACGATTTCTAATAATCAGATTAAGTTTAAAAAAACCAAACAAAAACAAAATCTTTACTTTAATTTGATGTTAAAAATCAAGCAATCACTGGATCAACTTTTTTGTTTACTAGATTTTTGAAAAATGGTTACAATTTGTGAAAGAAAAAATAAAATTAAAAACTTTGTGCAAAACTTAAATGTTTATTACGCAAATAAATGTCTCTTCACAAAACTTTTTTCAAAGAAAACTAAGATTTATGGCGCCGCTTTTATCTGTCAACAAAAAAAGAGCGATGGTTGTTTTTTTTTATAAATGTTTTCCATAAACTTTTCTTTTCTTTTTCCATCTTGATCATTAAAAAAATGATGAATTTAAATTTTGCTTTTTTCTTCCAAAACAAAAAATCTGTGCAAATTTTTTTTGATGCCTTGTTTCAAAAAAGAATTTTCAACAGTTAAAAAATTTCGAAATGCGCAAAAAAGAATATTTTGAAATTGAACTTGGACTTATAGGTATTTCATAGGATCATTATGTTTGAAGCATTCTTATTAGGCTAAGCATTTTAGCACTTTGGAACATAAAGATCAAAGAGAAAATTCCGCTTTTCGACTTCAGAGTCACAAAAAATAAAAAGATTAAGAAAAATGTTGGTGTCAAATCTCTGTGTCACGGATTGTGAATTTTCGTTATAAAAGAATAAAACTGAATTTTCATAAAAAAATTGTATAGCGGATTATTTCAAAGAAAGGACAAACATTGATCTCATTACACAAGTAATATCAGTATTAGTGCCATTTTTTTATTGTGTCTTAAAGGTTTGACAAAAATGTTTAGAAGAAGAAATTTGGCTCTTTTTAGTTCGCAGACTCTTATTTCTTTCTGCGGAAGAGAGAGATGTGAAAACACTAACAACACATTAATTGTTATATTGACCTCTTACCTCTATGATATAAAATGATGCTGAAAAATAACAACTAAACTATAGAATACAAAAATTTCTTTAATTGTGCGTAAACATTAAAAAAATTCCAACGGACAAAAACTGATCATCAAAAAATGGAAGTGTTTTTTCTTGTTGTATTTTTGTTATTAACTGTAAATAGTGAAGCAGCGAAATTGCTTGTATTTGGTGTAAGTAATAGTAAAAGTCATATGTTATCAAATGGACGAATTGCTGAAACTTTAGCTTCAGATGGACATGATGTTGTAAGTTATTTTTATTATTATTGTACTGACCAGCAAACTGTTTATCTGTTTGATTAAACTGGTTTAACTTGTTTTTAGACATTTGTAAGTGTTGAACATGTGATTGATACAAAAAATTTTCCTACAACAAAATTAGCAAAAATTGTTATACTGGGGCGGATTCCAGAAGCAAGATTAAAAACAAACAATAAAAGTGATGCTGCATCTACAAAATCATTATTCCAGCCACCAGGAATTTTTCAAACTTATTTTTCTATGGTCTCATTTTCTAATGAACTGATTGAAACTTTTGATGGCAAGCGACTTTTTTGGATTTAATTTTGAAAAAACTGTAGTAGCACTAAACTTGTTAGTCAAAGGATTAGACTTGGTGTCAAATAATAGGATGTTGTGGATGTGTAAAAAATTTTTGTTTATATCGAGCTCTGCCGGCAATTTCAGTTTAAGATATTGCAAAAAAAATCTATATGGTAAAACTAAACTTTTAGTTCCACTGTGATCATCTAAAAATAACATCGGTGTAACTTTTTCTGCATTTTTTGATAGACTAAAAAATGCAGAAAAACTATTTTTCAAATGATATAAGTGTTATTACTTCAGAAAAATAGAAACAAGAAAAGTATAAAGAAAGATCAATTAAAAAACTGTTGACAACATGTACTTTAAAAAAAACAGTTTTTTTATTGCTTTTTAGCATTTTCTAATTAAGTATTCTTGGGTGTAAAACAGCTTTTATGACATTTTATTAAAAGAAAAATGAAACATAATACAAATAAAGTTTTCTAATTATTACTAAATCACTGTCATATGGCTGAATTTCTAAAGAGCTTATAAAAAGGGTATTTTAAAACTGTACAAACAATTAATAGTTTTTTTATTAAAATTAAGGTAGAATAAACTGAATAGTTTAAACTACGCACCCCTATATTTTTTTCTACTTTGATAAGATGAGTGTTTAAAAGCTGTCACAGCGTTTACTAGCTCAACCATTTTTTTAGTTGCATTAACTGAAGGCCAAGAAACCATTGAAAAACTGAAAGCTGAAAAATTCGACGCAATTTTTTATGAATCCTTATTTCCTCATGGTGGCTTATTTGGGCATTTACTTGGCATCAATGTACATTTCCTTATCACTTCTTCAACAATCTCCGAATATGCTGCTCGAATTTTCGGACTACCAGCTCCGTCTGGATGGGTTCCGGCAACTGGAATTTTATCTGTTTCTGATAAAATGTCCTTTTATGAAAGAGCACAAAATTGGCTTGAAACTGAGATAACCGCTTATGCTGGAAATGGACGATGTGAAGCTGCAAATGCAATCTTTCAAAAACATTTTGGACCAAGTTTCCCGAAAATTCAAGAAATAATGAAAGAAAAAACTGCCATGGTTTTTACGTCTGTCAATGAATTTATTGAATTTCCACGACCTGTGTTGCATAAAATTGTTTATATTGGTGGTCTTGGAATGACTGAATCTTTTAATGCAAGTTTAGACGAGCCATTTAAAGCTGAAATGGCAAAAGGCAAAAAAGGTGTAATCTTTTTTTCAATGGGTTCAAATGTTGATACTTCACACCTCCCTACAACTGTTAAGAAAAATTTAATTGATGCATTTGCTGCTTTTACGGATTATCATTTTATCATTAAACTGGAAGCAGCAGATGCCTATGGTATTAATTATTCAACAACAAAGTCAAATATATTTGTAACAGAATGGGCACCACAAAATTTAATTTTAAAACATGCTAATTTGAAGTTGTTTATTACACATGGTGGGTATAATAGTTTGCTGGAAACTGCTCATGCAGGGAAACCAATTTTGTTGATACCTATGATGAATGATCAACTGAGAAATGGACAAGCTGTTCAAAGAAATGGTTGGGGAAAAGTTTTGAATAAAATGTATTTGTTAGATGGAAAAGATAAATTGGTTGTAGTGATGGAGGAAATGTTGAGCTCTGATAAGTGGGGTTTATGATTTTTTATGTTAAAATTTAAAAGTTTGGAAAACATTGAAAAAAGGTCGTAAGGAGGTAATAACTCTCACAGACACAGTTATATCACTGAATGTTTTTTACAGCTTATGAGATATGTTTAGCTAATGAAACTGAGCAAACCCCTATTAAACTGATGAGTTATGCGATTTTAAAATACAATTATGCGTTATCCAAGAGAAGTTCGATGAGCTGCAATTTTGATAAAGCTTGCCGTAATTAGTTCTTAAACAGTTTAAGAATGGCTGACAATGTTTTTCACCATTGATAAGCGCCAAACGGCTCTACCAATACGAGCATTAAAACTTACATTCGACAAACTTTGATAATCTGAAGAACATGTTTCATTAAAACTGTCAGATAGACAAAGAGGGTGAATTACCTGAGAAGGAATAAGGCTAGGAACCTTAGTTTTTAAAGCTTTAAAAATAACGTTAAAACTATAAAATGATAACTGATACATTGGTCTTCATTAATAGCTTAAAAGTAAAATAAAATAATACAATTTTTAAAACATTTGACTTCTAGTCAAGAAATATATATTAATATATATTTTAAAAAACTGTGCAAATTTTATCAGCGTAAACTACGCCAAAAATGAATTATTTGTTTATCCAAAAATAGGCCATGTTAAAGTAAAATAGTCGTTTTTTAAAAGTCTTGTAAACTGTAAAATGATCATGGTAAAAGTATATCTTTAAAACCTTAACTGCAATAATCCGTGCTCTTTTTAGATATCAAAAAGCTGCTGAAAGAATCCAAAAATTACTTGAAACTAAGCCATTTACAGCAAATGAATTATTTTTAAAAAATGTTAAATTTGTTTTGGAAAACGGGGGAAGATTACCAGAATTACAGGCAGCTGGAGCTCATATGAATGTCTTTAAACAACACAATATTGATATTTATTTTATTGTTATTGTATTTATGGTCATTGTTTGTGCAAGTGGCATTTATGCAATGATTTTGTTGGCAAAAACTTTAAAAAAACTGGTATTTCGAAAAAATGGAAGTGACAAGAGTAAAAAGAAGATTAATTAAAAAACTGTTATCATCAACAGCGATTGAATGCAACTGTTTTTTATGTTTGTAGCTTTTTTAATAACTGTAGCAAGATTTCTTCTTGTCTAAAAAGTGTAGTAAATTTTTTTCTTGTCTGTTTAAAAAGTTGGTAAATTTTTTTAAAATTAAACTGAACCGTTGATATTTGTTTAATTTTTAGAATAATACAAGTTTTTACAGGCTGCAAATAATGCAAATGTCTTTATCAAGAAAAACAAAAAAGAAAACTTTCTAAAATTTCTTATTTTAAGTAGGTTAGTGAACGATAAAATAAATCATTTAGGATTTCTAGTAAAAACATAAAACTGTAATCAACAATAATAATTGTTATGTTTTTAGCATTTCTGATAACTGTAATGAAATTTTCAAGGGGTTCTGATACATGTGTAATATAAGCCTTTAAAAAATTGAAAAAAAACTAAAAGCATTTTTTTACTGGATTCCGGTCATTTGCTTGAATTTTTTTGTAGCATCCGTCAAAGCTCAAAATAACTAATTGTAAATAAATTTAAAATTTTTTGTTTCTGAAAGTAAGAAGAAGAAAACTGGATGAAGATGCATTAGAGAACAAAATGTGGTTTTAACAGATTAGCGAAAAACTGAACCATACGAAGCAGTCTTAATTGTATTTTTCTCATTTACGGTTATGGTTTAAACAGATGCATGAGAATACATTTGAAAGAATGGCTTTTGTATGCTTACAACAATATTTTACAAAATGCGTTGTTACTGTAGCTGCAGAATTTTAAGTTGGTATAAACTGAAAGCATTAGGAATCAATTCCTTACTATTTTAACAAAATTGTGTGCTTCAACAAGAAATTTGAAAAAAAATTAATGTAAAAAATTAGTGAAGTAACAGAAACTCATGTATCGAACATCACATTGTAAAAATTACTATAGTCATAGATGACCTTTCTAATTAACTTTAACTTTTGGATGCAAACAAAGCAATCCCTTTTCTTCTCCTCTCATCTTCTTATTTTTTTGTTGACAAAACATTGGTCAAATTTGAGAGCGGCTTTTTCTTTGATTTTTCTTCAAGTTGTTTCCTTTTTTGAGTTTCTTCTTTTCCACGAACTTTGTAAAGTTTCAACCGTCTTTGCTGTTCCTTTTATTAACTGTCTTGCTGGTTATAGACGAGTGACATGATTTTAGAGTATTAATAAACAAGTTGTTTTGTTTACTGGTTAAAACAACTTGTTTATTATCTTATTATTTCCTGAAATTAGTGCTTTTTTGCTTGTAGTAACTGTCGTGGAAATTAATTGTTGTCTTTAAGTTTTAGGGGAAACCATTTTTTAGATAAAAAACTGACCATGTGTAAACTTCTTTTTTTTATTTTATTACAAAAAACTGGTTACAGGTTTACCAACAGAAATTAAGTAGTAACAAAACTTTAACTGACATGCTGAACAATACTTGATTTTTGCACAAATTTTTTAATAAACTGCAAACAAGCGAACGTTGAATATTATTACCTTTTTGTTTTTAAAAAGTTTCAATTTTTTTACTAAACATTGTTTCAAATTTATACATTTTTCTAGGAATTGGTGTTATTTTGCTTGTAATAACTCTCAAGGAAATTATTTTTTGCAAGTTTTAGGAGTAAGTAATTTTGAATGAAAAAAACTGACCACGAGTAAACTGTTTTTTAACAAAGTTTAATATTCCTATTCGAATTTCGTTTAACTTTTGTTAATTAACTGCGAGCATGCAAACGTTGTTAAATATTACCTTTTGTTTCAAAAAAAAGTTTCAATTTTTTTGAACTGAACATTGTTTCAAATTTTATGCCCACAAACTCCTGCTGTTTGTGACAAAGGCGCTAAAAAAGAAGAAGAAAACAAATGACCAATCCAAAAACAGTTGGAATTCTTCTTCTGTTCCTTTTCCATTTATATTTTACAGCTGTTGCGCAACAACAACAACGACGACATATTTTACAAGGTCGTTTATGACCTTCGTAAAATACTACACCAACAACAACAAAAAACTGTCTTGTCGTTGGATTTTTGTAAAACAAATTACACTAATTTTTTTTAAAAAAACTGTCACTTTTTGTTCGTTCATTTTCTTCCCCCAACAATGCTTTTTCTTTTTTTAATATTGAATTTATGATCTGCAATTTTTGGCACTCTTTTCTTTCGAAGATTTCTTGACATTTAGTTTTGTTTAATCCGATGACAAACGATGATGGAACAGAAGAAGAAAGGAAAGATCCCTTGCTTTTTTCTCAATGTGTTTTTGATGGCACGCTTTTTTTTCTTGCTTCAGCTTTTTGACTCTTCTTCCCACTTGCGCGAAGAAAAAGAAGGATCAGCAAAAAAGCAAAGAAGGCAAAAAATGGAAAAAGGCAAGAAAATAAGAATGTGACAATGATGGCACCAAAAAAAGCATAAGGACCTCTTCATTGACTTTAATTTGCATATATTTTTGTTTGAGGGTTCTGTTGTTGCTTATTTGGCATTCTTAGTGGCAGTTTTATATAGACGGAATTATTTATTTTTAAAATTTTTTTATTAACTGCCAGCAGTTAACGTTTGTTAAACGACTTTTGATAGAAATATTATATGTCGCTGATATTTAACTGGATTTTTCTAAGTTTTTATTAACTGACAATTGTGAGTAAAAATCTTTTGTGTATACATTAGTCGCTTTGAATTTCAGTAGATTATCGAACGTTTGAGAATTTTAACTGCACAACAATATTTGTTTTCGATCTCTTTATTGATTATAAATAACGTAGCTTTGTTAGACGATTCTGTTATTGCTGATCCGTTATTTGGCATTTTTGAATGGGGTTTTTATGGCGGAAATTATTTATTTTGAAATTTTGTCAATCAACCATTGTTAGAAAAGACATTACTTTATTTGATATTTAACTGGATTTTTATTTGTGAGTTTATAAACTGCCTTCTTCAATGTCCGTATTATCTTAATTTCAGCATTTCAGCATAACATATTTTTAAAGATATTGTCTATCATAAGGATGATAGGCCGACTGAGACTCCCCAAAATGCTTAGAAGTTTTGGAAACAGCTTTAGGCGAAAACTGTGAAATTGTTATTGCCTTTTTTAAAATTAAAAATAAATTTTTTAAAAGTTAGTTTTTGATAAAACTGATTATCATTGAAAATTTCGTATAGAACAAATTAATTTTTTTATAACCTATATTAACGTTCAAAGCAGCTATTTTTTTTTATTAATTTTCCCACTTATGCTTATCTCCTCTTTAAAAGGTACTAAAACACAGCAAAAAAAACATTTTTTTGGTCATGAAAAAAAAAGAAAATTTGAAGCAGCCACTTTAGTTTTTAGTCCTTGCTTCATGCTTCTGCTTTTTGCTGCTGCGTGTTTTTTTCACATTTTTTATTACTTTCCTTTTGTCTTTCCTCAATTCACTCACTTTTTTTTGACGTAATTTGTTCAAACTTTCAAGAGCATTCCAAAATTCTTTTTTTCGTTCGTGCCATCTTCTCCTTCAAATTCTTTCAATTTTTTTTTGTTATTGGGCTCTTCATAAATCTGTCATTATTTTTTTGTTCATTGCCATTCACTTAAAGAAAAATTTTTTGCGAAAAAATAAGTTTTTTTTTCGTTAAACTGCAGGACCGAAGATTTAAAAAATGATTAAAGCATAGATAAAAAAAGAAGAAAAGTAATTAACTAATAGCAACAGAAATAGCAGCAGCTGTTTTTCATTAAAACATTTGTTATAATTTTGATTACCTCTTTATTTTTTTTTATGCAACTAAGTGGCAGGGGGCATTTTTTGAAGGAGGTTATTATTATCTTGATAACTAACTGGGTGGTTGATTTGTTGCTGAAAGATGGAAGGTGGAGTGTTAAGATCTTCTTGGAACTGGTGATGAGGTGTATGAGATCTCATTAAGCTATTTTTTAAATAAGTGAATCCTTGATTTATTATTTGAAAGGATATATGAAATCCCATTAATTAAACTGTTTTAAGATCATAAATATCAGTTCTTTTGAGCTCAAACAATTGGACCTCTTTGCTGAAGATAAAATCCTTGAAATTTTTTTTGACAGAATTTATTATAAAATTAATTATCTTTTTATTTTCTTCTGCTTAAGTGGCAGGGGTTTTGGAAAAAGAATTATTATTATCTTGATAACTAGGTGGTTGATTTGTTGCTGATGTTATTAGAAAGCGATAATGGGGGATAGATATATATCAAATCCCAAGAAGCTTTATTTTAAATATTTAAGTCGCTAATTTATTATTAAAAAATATATGAAATTCTATAAATTAAACTATTTTTAGATAGCTGATTAAAAATATGAGATTCATTAAGCTATTTTTTTAAGAAACTGGTTGAATGATTAAGGTAGAGTATATAAAATTCTTAAAAACTTTAATTAATTTAACTAAATTGTTTTTTCTTTCTCACATTTTCATTCTAGTGCAATCAGTGCTTGTTTTGGGATGATGTGAAATATGTAAAACCTTATAAACTGTTTTGTCAATACGCTCCGTTTTAGAGGATATATCAAATCCCCTTTTTGTTTTGTTAACTGGCTAATTCTGCTGTTGATAATGAGATTTATTTTATTTATTTGTTTTAACTGATTGGAACACTTGATAAGCTTCATAGAATGAACTCTACTTTTTTGAATGTCATAGAAAAATTAAGTGAAATCGCCCCTATCCTACTAACTGCCACGATTTAATTAAGTATTTCGAATCCCAATCTTTTTTAACTGATCCTTTCCGATCCACAATATTTTTGAAATTTTGTTTGGATATATGAATTTTTGCTTTATTAACTTTAACTGATTGTTTCATTTCATTAATTTTATCCATTTTATCGGATACATGAAATCTTTCTAAGCAATTTTTTTTGATAACTGGATGATTATGCTGATGATGATATACATAAAAAATTAATAATTTTAACTGATAAACACAACTTCATTATTTTGTTATAACAGAGTATTTAGTCATTTTTAAACGTCACTGGATATATGAAATTCCATAAAAGTCCCTAGCTTTAACTAATTCTAATTCTTTTTGGCGCATACTTATTTTTTTGATATTTTGTCGGATATACAAAATCCCCTTTAAGTTATATTAATTTTCATTGACTGCATCTATCTTGTCAACTTCTCCATTTTAACTGATAGATGAAAGCATTCGAAACTATTACTGGGTTCTTATCCTGATAATGAAATATTTTAAATTTAATAGCTTTAAGTTAAAAAGCCTTTAACTGATTACGGGCAACTCATAATTTCATTTTCGATGTCATTAAAAATCCCATAGACTTTAATTTCTACAACTGATTCTTCTTGGCTTATACTTTTTTGACCTTTTGTCGGATCCCTAAAAATTTAATAATCCTTAACTGATTTCTTTGATCTTTTCAAGTGTCTTCATTTTAACGGATATATGAAATCCCATTAACCTTTAACTTCACTAATAACTAACTGCCAGACATGTCATCTATCTCATTATATCTATCACTTATCTTTTATTTTCTTTTTGAGTTTTTATCTTAAAATTCTTCGAAATGCCATGTCATGATTTTTTTTATTTTATATTCTGTTATATTTTTTTGCAAGGTTGTCATCAACCTTTTACTTTTTTTATGCCTGCCTGCTTGACTACTGCTGCCCCAAAATGATGGAATGAGACAGATTGGCGTTATTCTTTTTTTTCATTATATATATTTGACACACGCCAGAGGTCGTGGGAAGGGGTAAAAAAATGAGGAGAAACACAGGGGATCCTTGATGATCGAAGACTCAATGGGTAATTCATCAAAAAAAAGACAAAAAACTGAGAAAAAAGAAGATGCAACGAATGTGGAATATTATTTAAGAGTTGTTAAAGGTTGTTCGTATATTTTTTTGTCTCTTTTTTCTTTTTTTGCCATTAGTTGTTTTCAATGAAAGAAAGAACGATTTATGAAAATGTCAAAGAAAAATCTTGTAGCGTGTGATATATGTATGTTTTTGTGGGGAAGGATACTGTAAGCTTTAACACGTTTTTAATGAAAACTGATAAAATATTTAAAAGAAATGATTTTTGATGCGTTTTTTTATTTTTGGATATATATATTTAAAATTCAACTAGATGCGTGAGAAAAAACAAGAAAATTTTGTTGCTATAAATGTTACAATAAATGCTGTAAACAACTTTATGCGTTTTCAAAACTGTTTCCATTTCACTTAAAATTTTAGAAAAGATGACTTAAATTTTATTGTTAAGCTAATTAAACTGAATTCCTTTTAGTTCGAAAGATTACAATGTTTAAAGTTTAAACTGCTATTGTTTGGACATTTTAAATGTTAAAAAACTGTAGAGTATGGAACGCTTCTTTTGGATTCGTGTTTGATAAAAATCTTAAAAAAGTATTTAAATTTGTCTGCAGTAATTGTGGCTATAAATATAGCATTGTTAGTTGCATTCTTGAGGTGAAAACTGTGAAGCTTGTGATATTCATAAAGATCTAACTTCTTGGGCAAGTTGAATTGATTATTGGCTCTTTTAAATTTAATATTTTTTACCCACATTTTAACATGTTTTTTGGCTTGTAGAAATTAACTGAGAAAAACGTTCAGTTTAGGAGCTGCCAAAAATTTTATAAACAATAAATTTAATAAACTGCTGCAAACTTTTGTTGTAACTTAATATTATTTTATTTAAAACTGGCTTCTTTGTGTTTTTTAAATGGGTTTACTAACGTTCTAAACTTTAACCTCTATCTCTTTTTTTAGTTCAAACTGACGTTCTTATTTTTTTCTTTCACTTTCTAAACTTCCACCTTCTCATCTCTTCAAAATCAAACTTTTTTTATCTGTCTGACTGCAATTGAAGCCCTCATTTTTTCTCCTATTTTTTAAATTTAAGCATCCTTGACTTTCTTCATTTATTTCCCTCGTTCATGCTTCTTCTCCCTTGCCCTTGTTCTCCTCTCAACTTTTATTGTTACTTCCTAATTTGCGCTATTTGCACTTCCTTTTTCCTTTCAATTTTCAAAATGCTTCATTTTTTTTCGTGCAAAAAACAACAACCTTTCTTTCTCTATCTCGACTGCTGCTGCTGATACTATCTTTTTAAAGTTTAAACTTTTGACATTGCAACACTTTTTTTTGTTCATTTCAAAAAAAAACTTTATTTTTTCCCTCCAAAAATGAAATAGTTTTATATTTTTAACAAAGGCGGTTTTTTTAACGATCAACATTTTTTTTTCTTTTTTTTCTCATAAACGATCCATTAAATTGACATGAAAATGATGAGGGAAAGAAAAAATAACAAATAGTGCTTTTTTGTTGCTGTTTTAAAAAATACTATTGAAAAATTTTGTTGTTGGTTGTTGTTTTTGGCTAATGAGGTGGTGATGATGAAAGAATGAGGAGTTGGGGTTTTGATTTGTGAAGTGTGTAAAAACCGTGAAGCCCTGATTGATTTGAGCAAAAATAAAACTGGATTCAATTATAGCTACTTGAAATTTTTATAAAAACTAGGATTTAATTTACGAAACTGCTTTAGTTGTGTAAACAGTTGATTACTAAATGTGTTACATGTTTTAAATATTTTGTTTTAAAAAAATTGAACTGCATGTTGAATACCACAAGTTATGGTTTTTAAGTTTAATCTCTTTTTTTAGTTATTTTTTAGGGTAAAACTGACATCCAAATTTAAATTGTTCCGTTATATAACGCATTTTTTCTCAAAATCGAGCAAATACCGTAACCTTGTTCAACACGATTTTTTCAAAATGATCGTATGGACTTGAAACTTTGCCAATATAATCTTAATAACCAAAAAATAACTTTGGAGGGGTTTTTGGGTTACTGACATTTCTATAAAGCTTGTGGCATATGATTGAAAATAGCGAAAAACCTAAAAAAAGTCAATTTTTAGCAGTTTTTTTGACATAATTTCAAATACTGATTAGTCCACCGGGTAATCGCTATTAGAAACATTGTACCCTACAAGTATACACTTAATTATCTCAAAAAAGTAGATGTAACACCTCCTCGATTTTGAGAAAAAATGCGTTATATTAGCTTTCAAAAAAGAAACCTGGAATCGTGGTTGAAAGAGAAAAACCTTATTTTTTAGAAGCAAACCGGCACAAAAACCTATGATTGTTTTTAGTTGTTGCACGTGATAACTCGCGATATGAGATATCATAAAAATTGAAAAAAGCTTTGCAGCTGAAGATTAAAACTGATATAACTGTATTTTTAAAGAGCTTTCATCTTGTCTTAAAAACTAAATAAAAATTTTAATGTTAGATAGCGCAAAAGAAAATAGCTTAAGCGCTATTAAAAAATTTGTTTTTAACAATAATTTTAAGGTTATTAGATCATTTTCTTCCTTGTTAGTATGTTAAAACTGTATAATAGTGTAGGCATAAGAAAGTAAAAACTGGAGCCAGATGTGACATCATAAAAAGCTATTTAATAGAAACAAACTGAAGCAACATTGTTGTAATATTATTACACAAAAAAAATGCTTAAACTGTTACTGTTTTTTTCATGTTTAACGTTGCAATTTTTTAAATGACAGAAGTAAAAATGAATGGAATTCTACAAAATTTGATTTGATGTATTTTTTTTATTAATTTATTGAAATCTTGTTGTTCTACCATGTTCTGTGATTTAAAAATCTTAGTAGCTACCTTTCAATCATTATCTCAAATCTTCAAACCCATAAATTTTAAATCCCACAATTACCCACCCCCTTCATTTAAAAAAAGAGATCCCATTTTTCAAAACTTTTTCTTTTGTTTTAATTTAACTCTACTGAAGCAGATGATGTTTTCGATGATGATGATGCTTGATGATGATGTTTGACAGATACTTTTCTTCCTTCCTTCCCATTCTTCCAAAGGCATTTAAAGACTTTTTTTGCAGAAAGTTTTTTCTTAACTTTTTTTTATTTGTGTGTTTCTTTTGTTTCTATTTTTTTGTTGGTAGTTTTTCTGACATTCAATGAGTCGGAAACTGAGTCACATTATTTTTTCTTCGTCTTCTGCTTACTTCTGACTTCTTTATTTTCCGTTCATATTTTTTCTTTCTGTTGTTGGTTTCTTTGTTTTAATGCACAATTGCGCGCAAAAAAATAAGATGGTCATTAACAACAACAATATTAACAGCAGTAGTTTTAACGCTTGAAATATTATATTTTTACAAACTTTTTTTCAGCTGCTAATTTTTGGATTGAAAATACTGTAGATGTGTTAAAGCTGTTCTAAATGGTGATTGTTAAAGGTAAAATAGAATATCTAATTAAAACTGTTTTATCAACATTATTAATGCAGAATATACTGTAACTTGATACTGGCGCATTTTGTTGTTGCAGACATTATTATAATGATTTTTTAAACTGTATCACTTTCAAGTACTTTTGACGGCAAAAAATGCAAAATGCTTCTGCATTTGAGAAAAGCTTAAAACGTTTGTATGTTTTTTTTTAAATTTGTGCGTGGGTAAAACTGATCAGCATTGTCATGATTTAACAAAACTGATTATTGGAACTTAATGATTGTCGAAAATTGGAGTTAAACTATAACGTTCTTTCTACGGTAACGACTGGAATGGATACAATGTGTAAAGCTGATATTTGATACCAATATTATGTACTTTTACTTATTTTTATTTAACACTGCATATATTATGTACTTTTTTATCTATGTCTAGTCTATTATATTTTTATTTTATTTTTTAACACTGCATATTCAATCAGGCGAAAGCATATCGTATAGTTTTAAAAAAATTTTTTAGTTTACAACAATTGCTTAATATCCCAGTAATCCAAACTACAGTAGCTCTTGTACCACTATTTACCTGTTACATTTTTCCACATTTTCTTCAAAACTGTAAGCCTCCTGTTTTTTTACCATCTGCTTCTTCTTGATTCTTTTAATTTTTCTTTTATCTTTTTTTCTCCTCCTAATCCTTATAACCAAAATTTCATTTCCCTCTTTTATCTATGCCTCTTTTTTTATAACAAAATCACTTGAGTCAAGAGATTGCTAGAAAAGAATGGCACGGAAGAAGAGGCATTTTTTATATTTTTTGCTGTGTTTTTTTGCGCCTTTCAAAAAAAAGAAAAGAAGAGTAATGCCATTCTTCTTTTTTTAAAAAAGCTCAGACACGTTTATTTCCTTTTATTTCTAGTTTTGTCTTTCTAAATTAAAGATAGTTTTTTTAAAGACCTTAGAAGAAGAAGAATTGGCTTATTTTTCTTCTTCATAGACACGGAAAAAAATAAATGGGGGAAGCCTGCTTCATTAAATTTTTTGCTTCATCATTTTTAGACATTTATTATGCTGCAAGAATTACTTCCTTCTGTTTTTTTGATAGAGTTCAAGGAATTGTAAACTGAATAGCTTTTTATTTTGTGGTACTGTGTGAGCTATTGTCAGAAATTTAACAAAAAAAATAAAGAAAAAACTGACCACTATTTCATTATCTGTTAAAAGCTTTTTTGATTCCCAAAGTTATTTTTTGAACTCAAAACTGCCGTTTTCGTGAAAGAAGAATTGCATCATTTCTTAGAATGGAAGAAAAAAAATATTAAACTGCTTTGATGTGATGCAAAAACAAATTTATTTTTTTTCTTGAACACCTTTATCACTTTTGGACATGAGAAAATGTTGTGTTTCAATCATTACTTTTTTTGGATCTAAACGTTGGTTTACAATAAGCTTCTTATTTAAATTGAAAGCTGTCAATAACAAATTTTAACAAAAATACTGATAGACAGTTTTTTTTGTTATAAGCTTTAAAGCTTTTTAAGTTCCTATTAAACTACATAAACATGTTCTACTGCACTTTGTTTTTTATTGTAAAAGCTTTAGTAAAGCCTTTTTAGATTTCTGTTGCCACTAAAGAACTCTTCGATTACCTTAAAATTATGGAACCTAACAAATTCAAAAATTTAAATATTTAAAAAACTGGAACCATGTATTCCTTCTAATTAATCACAAAAAATTATCTACCTTCAAGCTATAATTGACCTAAAAATTCCCAACTTTACACTTTTTCTATATAAACTTCTGTTTCCCTTTGTTTTTAACTCAAATTTAAACATTCCAAGTTTTTCCCATAAAGACACTACCTCCAGTCAACACTTGGGTACCCAAACAATAAAACATTGATGCATTTATATTTTTTTGCTGTTGATGCTTCTGTATTTGAATAAGAAAAATAAAATAATGGGAAATGCCAATGTTATATATATTTTTTATTACAACAACAACGACTGACTCGTCTTCTTTTCTTTTTTTCCAACAATGTTTTTTGTTTGTTTTCTTTTTTGTGGAAAGATTGTAAGAAAAACTGACCATTATGTATGAGTCCATTTTTTACACATTTTAGTGTGTTGGCATTTATCAAAAATGGGTTAAAACTGACAATTGGGTGTATTGATGTAAAAATGATATATAAGATATAAGTTGTTAGAGTTTAAACTATTTTGTAGTGCTCTTTTTATGTTAAAAGAAGTTTTAGTAAAACTGCATGAACATAGAAAGTTCCCTACAAGTAAAAGTGACATACAGGATGCAGCAAAGGCAAAAAACTGTCACTGATAATATAAAAGCTTTAAAACTGTTTTAAATTCCAGCAACAATTCTTTTTTTGTTGCATCACGATTTTTTCTAACATTCAATTGCAATTTTGTTTTTCTATCAACTTGTTGTTTAACTGCACCTTCTAGCTTTCAAGGCATTGTTGCTTTCAGCGTTAAGCTTGTTGTCAACAATCTCGGCCATCTTCTTCTCATGTTACCTTCTTTTTTCGCTTTCTATTACTTCTTTTTCATGCCCTTCTCTTGCTACCGATATATATGTTTCTTCTTTTTCACAATTTCCATGACCTTGTTTACTTTAATTTCCTTTTTCGGCACAAATCTTTTTTACGATTATAATGATTATTACCAAGATTGCCATAAAAAAACTGTCTTCTTTTTATTTTTTAGAGGTCTATTATTGGTTTTAAATGATGATGATTATCGAGTTTGTTTCGTAGATTTTTTTGTCGGGAAAGCAATCTTGTTAAAAAACTGGCACTATAAAAGGAGCAAAATTAAGATTTCGTGATTGGCTGTTAAAGAGGGTGATGTCGATGAAAGGGGAACTTTGGATTCAAAATGTTTTGAGATGTTAAATTTCTTTCAAACTGATTCACGTTTAGCACTTATTCCTTTAAACCGTTATAAATCTTTTGTATCAAAAAAAACTGTAATTCTTTTTTTTCATCTAACATTTCCGGTATTTCTCTTTTCATGCCGTTCTTGGCATTTTTTCCCTTGGTCAATGTTTTTAACTAAATTTTTGTTTTAACCTTTTAAAAACTGTTGACACATTTCTATTATATTCGTTTTTTAATAATTTGCCGAAATTTAAATAATTTTTTAATGAATACAAAAGACACAACAAAAAAAACTGTTGACATTTCCACCCACAAAAAAACAGCCATCTTCCCGCCTAAAAATTCATCAATCTCTTTTTCCTGTCATTCTTGTTGGTGTTTTGTATCTCTCATCTCTCAAGCACTCATCTTCTTCCTTTTCCTTCCTTCCTCTTTCTTTCCGCGATCGGCATAGAAAAAAATAGAAAGCGGAGCACCTTGCACGATTACAGGTTATATTTTGGCATAGTGCTTTGCTCATAGTTTGATTTTTATTTTTTTCATTGAGTCTTACAACCGTCGTCAATTGTGTTCCATTGAGTTTTATGATGATGATGATACGAAACAAAGGGAGGTCAAAAAATGAATCATTTTAAAAGGGACAAAGAAAAGCGGAAGGAAGTTGTTTGGTTTGATAAACTTTTGTAAACTGATCCATAAGTTGTAGGTTGTAAATTTATAACTGATGAGGTCAAATGTGGTACCTGGGGGCTCAAATTTGTTAATAGTTTTTTCTTAAATAAAGAACTTTTTAACTGGCATAGTTTTTCAGTTTCTGATGAATCAAGTGGTAACTTTGTTTCTTAAACTGGAGTTTAAATTATGCATCCTTGCATCAAATAAAACTGAAATTCTTTTAAATAACTTTTTATGGGTTTAAACTAAAGTGGCGGTACATATTTGGTATTGCGCAGCTGGCTTCTAACACAATAACAACAATTTTTTATAAACTGGCTTCAAAACTTCTCTTTTTTTAGATTTTTCAAGAAATTAATTAGCATGAAAATTTAACAGATAGTTGTCAATTTTAGATGTCATTAAACTTCGGTTTTTTTACGAAGTGTTGAAAAACTGTGCTTCAACTTCTTTTGAGGAAACGTTTATAACTTTCTAATTATTTAAATAATTTAATATTTTTATATTTAACTGACATCATAAACAATGAACCAGAATGTTATAACACTACTTCTTTTAACCTTTAAGATCCCAATTATCACTCTATTCCTTGACATCTTTGTTGCCTATCCCACTTCTATTCCCTCATAACCTTAAATCTCACTTTTTCTTTCTCCTACCAAAAGAACTCCCAAAAAACTCGTGCTTTTTTTCCTTCTAAAGTCCACTTAAGGTCATTTTCAAGTGTTCAAGTTTTCAACAAGAAGATGTTATATATCCCCCTTCCTCTCTCGATCAATGTCACTTTTTGTTTACATTTTTTTAATTCACTCCAAAAAAAGAAAGTAAGATGTTGTGGCATAACATCTCATTCATTCATTAACTCTTCGTCATCATCATTTAAGCAAACATTTGAAAAACAATGTTCCCCTCTTAATAAATTTACACACTTTTAAGTTTTATTATGCTTCTTTTATTATACATACAAATATTTTTCTGTTGTCGTACTTTATTATTTACCCAAAAAAAGGAAATCTTCAAACTTGAAATTTTTCTGAGTTTAGCAAAAAAAATTATGCAAACTTTTGCATCTAATTTTTGCTGTGCTTTTTTTTATGAATGAACTGATTTAGCGTTAGTAAAAAAGGGCTTAATTTTGTTTAAAATGTGTAAAAAAAGAATTATTAAATTTAATTTTCGGCAACTTTTTAGAAGACATTTTAAAAAAAGCATTTTAGTAATAACTTTTTTTTTGCTTTTTGATCTTAGAGGTTTTAGCATTTTTAGTTTTTAACTGTTCACTAACTAACTTTTATTTTTAACTAATTTTTAACCAATTTCAATAAGCAGATTTCTTTGAATTTTATTCTTTGTTGTTTTTTAACTCTCGAAGAAGAGGGTGATACAATTCTTTGAAAAATTTATTGTAGCTTTAAATGTAAACTACTTATCTTCATCGTTGCTTTAATCTTTTTTTATTTAACTGCAAAAAGCAAAAAAAAACATTTGCCATTTTACACGTTTTTCAATTTTTAGAGTTCATTCAACTGTAATAAAAAAGCAGCAAAATGTCTACTTTTTTTGCAAAAATTTTCTTAGCTTTTTATAAAAGTTTCTTAACTGAGCATGTTGTGGTTGTTAATAATCACTGTCAAATAAATATAAATAAGCAAAATTATCATAACTGTCCATTCTCATCTTTTTACTTGATTAATTCACAATAATAATCCTCAAAAAACTGGTTTCTCTTCAACAATTCTATTCCCATTTTTGATAGCCTTTCTCTTTAATCCGAGACTTACATTTTTTTATTGTTTTTAAAAACTAAAGTCAAGTATCATCCTTTCCTCCCTCAATGACAATTTTGCAATTTTTATTTGCGCAAATTTTTTATTGTTTTGCTTTTAATCTTGTGTTTATGTCATCGATGAGATAATTATTGATTTTATTTTTGTTTAACTGATATCAACAGATGTTTGAAAATATGTAATATTCGCGTTTTAAACTGTCTTTATTTTTTTATCAATTGAAATCAATTGATTCATATTCGTGTTATATGCTGTTTTCTTTGGTGCTTTGTTTAAAAAAATAACTGATTATAAATTTTAGAAGCTTTAATCAATCACGAATGTAAGCTATTATAAAAAGTGCAATAATGAAGCAGCAGTCGTCAAATTCATCAATATTAATATTTTTATTATTAATTACAGTAGCTTTTGAATTTAGCAATGCAAAATTTAATTTATTTATTACTCGAGCTGAAATGAATCGAACACTTGGTAAGTAGCTCTTTTTTGGTCTTAAAAAACAATCTTTGCAAAAAAAACTGGTCCAAATTTTACATCCATTAAAAATAATCGGCGAAAACTCAATAATTGTAAAAAAAAACAACTTAAAAACTGTCCAATATCTTGATCCATTAAATGAGGAAGAACATGCAATAATTGCAAAAATACTAATGTAATTCCCTAATTATTATTACTAGCAATCTTCTTTTCTTTTTTGCTCCCATTTATTTGCATTTCTTTTTTTGTGTTGATTGCTTTTTTACGGTCTCATATTTTTTGTTTTATTGGGGGATAGTACTTGATTTGTTAGTTCAAAAAATAAATTGGCAATTGAAAACCATCAAGCCGGAACAGGTGCTTGCTGCTGCTACTTGCAATCTCGTCATCTTTATTTTAATACTTTCTCTGGGGACAAAAAAGGAAGAAAAACAAAAAAGCGTTAAACCCAAAAATAAGAGCGTATATTTGAAAAGTTTTTAATTTGCGCGGGAATCATTGATGGAGATTATTTTGCCATTTTTGTGACATTAATTAATTGAGACAAACTGACAAAAGATCTGTTTAAAAACTTAAAACTGCAAATGAGGATGCGTAAGAAGCATTTTTAAAATTTTTAAAACTGTCACGAAAAAAGAAGCAAAATAAGCTCAAAGATTATTGTATAAAAATTACATTAGTTAAAACTGCAATTTGGCAATCATGGTCTTAATTAAACAATGGCTTAACTGCTGTTATTCACTTGATGTCAAAAAAGTAATTCAACGTTTAACTAGCGTGGGTAATTCTCCAAGAGAAATTTGGAATTAGTGATACTTAAAATTAATTTTTTTAAAACTGTGTCACCATGATTAATAAAAAAACTAATGTGCAGTATTTTTGCTACTACTTTAAATAAACAAAAAGTGTTAAAGATAAAACTTTTTAAAATCACCAAAATTTAGCTGTCTTACAATAAACTAAATTTTTTCAGGAGTATTAGCTGAAATGAATTATGTTGAAGATGGAACTGTAAATGCATATTCCACGAAATTTCCCTATCGAGTAGGAACAAATATTTCACATATAATTTTTTCATGGAATTCTAAGCTTTCAACAATCAAATATCAAGTTCGAGCCGTTGCTGAAACGTTTGATGTGTTACCCTTGATTCATCTACATTTGGAAGGAACAATTCCAACAAAAACTGAAAGTAAGCAAATTCTTTATAAATTTAAATAAACTGTCTTAACAAAAGTATGCATTTTTTAGCTTTTGCTGTTGAATATCGATGTGCAGGAAGTCGATCTGGACAGTTTTTTGTTACACTATTTTTTAATATTTCATGGCCATCTGAAGCTGATCCAACTGTATTTACGTTAAAGCAAGAAAAGATTTGTGCATCACGGGATGGAAGAAGAATTGTTGAAGGTTGGTATTTTTGATAGAGTTTAACTGGCATTCATTGAATTTAAAAGATTTAAAGATTTTGAGGTATTCTACATTGTAGAATCTTTAATAGCTTTTTTCATAAACTGATTCTTCTTATTTTCTTCATTTTTTAAAAATGTAAAATAATTATTTTATTGCTATAAAGTCACGCAATCTACTTTAAAACCTTGTAGCTTCTGGTTTTTAGTCAGAAAAGTAAATGATGTTTTTCTTTCAAAATTTTTTTGTTCAAAAAAATACAAATTACTTTACGCTTTTTTGCGCATTTCGCTTACATTTCACTGCATTTCCAACAATAAAAAAAACCTACAAAACTGGCAACACGGTTTTAACCTCAAGCAAACAACAAAAAACAATAATATCTAACTTTTTTTTGGGATTACTTAGAACAAGTTTTAAATAATGCATAAACTGATGCTTCGTGGATTTTGGGAAAGCTTTGAGATCACATTTTGGTTACGTCTGCTGCTGCCCCCCAAAAAAAGTTCTTTCTCCAAAAATTATTACTTTTATTTCTTCATTCATTTATGTGCATTTACTTCCTTATTCATTCTAAGTCACCCGGGCCTACATAATAATTATTATCAAAAGAAAAAAAAGCAAATCTGTAATTTTGATGTGTTTTATAACTATATAAACTAAAAGCGGAACAAATTTTTTCTTTCATTTTTTTCTTCCAAAATTTTTATTAAAAAATGGAAACAGTTGTTGATATACGAAATATTCGACATATTCGTCGCCCTAAAGCTTATTACTCTATTACAGGTGAACAAGATTATTCGGATTCTTCATCCCCGTCATTCTCAGAGACAACATTTGCCCTCCTAGCAAATAATGAACAAGTTGTATATTTTGGTCTTGGTACCATTGTCTCCATTCTATTTATATTTGTTATAATTTTATGTGTATATTTAAAAACTAAAAAACGTAAGAATCGAAAATCAACAAGTATTGATGCAATTATTGAAGAAACTGGAAGTAATCGAAGATCTACACCGTAAGTTTTTATTTTAAAATTTGTTAAAAGAGTGTTAATAGGTTGTAACTGTAGCAGCAAGAGATGTGGCTTTTTTTAAAAATAATAGTTTTAGTTATAAAATTTTTTTAAAACATACTTCTGCAAAACTGTGATAATGTTATTAATATAGCTGTCTACTGTCATTAAAAACTGCTAGTTTTTCCTCCAAAAAACAGCCGTATGAGTAAAAAACTGAATCTTTATCATTTTCTGTTAAAAGAAAGTTATTTTTTGAGTGTGTAAAAATTTATCAAGCATGTTTTGCTAAACATAAAACTGAATAAATTTTCTTTAACTGAAAACTTTAAAAAAAACGTTTAAAGCTTCGAAACTGTTTCGACTTCAAAGCTTAGCTTTTTATGTTGTGGTTATAAACTGCCATGTACCATATTCTTTCCTATTATTATCGCGCTTTTTATAATAACTGACTTCAATAAGTAACGAAAGTATTTTTTGCTACATAAAAATTTACCTGTTACATAGCTAGTTACAATGAACTGATGTAAACACATTATTTTTTTCAAAAATCATCACCATTTTTCAAACTTAAAATCATTAAATTTAAACTGACCATTTTATCTCAAACATTTTAGCCTCACAAAAGAAATTACTCTTTTTGATTCTCCCAGTGCTCAACCATTCCTTCAACAGCCGCTAACTTCAACTCCAAAATCATGCCGAACTACTCCAACAACCCTTCCAATTTTTGCTGCACCAATTCCATCATCAAAAGCTCCACAAATTATCTTTCAACGTGCACAAAATCATTTGGATATTAAAACTGCTTTAGTTGAGCTCACAGCTGATCGAAATCTTTTTCAAGTTATTCCAGGGTGTGAACTTGAAGGTAACTATTTTTTTTGAAAGATACATAAAGCTGAAAACAGAAAAGCTAAAATCCTTAAAAATGGGATATATTTAGAGAGATAAAAACTGTCTTTTGTGTAAGCTAAAATTTCCGAATGGCAATCACCCAGATGATTTGATAGCTTTTGTAAAACTGATGACGTCTGCAAAATTGCTTTGTTTTTGAGATCTAAACTAAAAAACTTTTTGGATGGTTTGTGATTATAAACTGCCATGTACCATATTCTTTCCTATTATCGCGCTTGTGTAAATGTTAAAACTTAATACCCGATATTTTTTAAATAAACTGAAGATAGATAAAACATCCTAAGAATGATACTCATAAAAAATGGATTTTTTTCTAAAAAAATTTGATATAAACTGTCTTTGAAATTATTGTTAGTAGTAAACTTTGAAAACTGTCGATTATTAAAAATACTAACCTTGGAGCTAGAGCTAAACTGGTTGTAGGCGTCGTTCAATTATACTAAAAAGTTTTAAAATTTCTTTACTCAGAATTCCGATTAAACTGGATAATTTTCAGGTACATTTGGTGAAGTAAAATGGGCGATTTGGCGTCAAACTCCTTTTGGTGCTTCTGGAGATATTGACGATGAAGAAGATGGCATCTCTGAAGACATAGCTGTCGTCTGCAAAACTCTTAAAGCATCAGCTGATAAAGCACATTTCCAAAAATTCTTGCAAGAAGCTTTGGCATTTCATAATGTACCACCACATGCTAATCTTGCACAAGTAAATACATTTATTTGCGTAAAACTGTAAAATTCTAATAGCTGATAAATTTTAAGGTTGTCGCAGCAGGAACATATGGTAATTTTGCAAATCTTGATAGTATTAAAGATTTTCCTTTGATCTGTTATCGGCATCAAGGATTTGGAAATTTAAAGAAATTCTTACTACAATGCCGTAGCTCATCTCATGCAGATAGTGTTGGCGGAACAGCAAGTAGTCGAGCAAGTTTAGGTAACATTTTTTAAGCTTAAACTTAGTTTTTTGACGATCTCTATTTTAAGGCCCCACACAAACCCTTCGAACTCATGAACTTCTGTCAATGGGAATTCAAATTTTAAAAGCTGTAAGCCATTTGCATAAATATGGGATTATTCATAAGGATATCGCAACAAGGTAAGCAAAAAGCTAAATTTAAAACTGAGCATCTTCTAGTGGAATAATTTTAGAAATTGTTTGGTCTCTGAAATTCCAGCAAAAATTTCAAATGATCGAATGTATGTTCAACTGTGTGATAATGCGCTATCAAAAGATTTATTCCCAAATGATTATCATTGCTTGGGGGATAATGAAAATCGGCCGCTTAAATGGATGGCACCAGAAACTTTCAAAAGTAAAGTGCATAATTCTGCATCGGATGTGGTAAGTGTATTTTTGTAAATTTGAGGTCAAGGATTAAACTGACGAGAATTATTGAACTTTCTATTAAAACTTTTTGTGAGAAGATTGCTATAGATTTGCATGAGATTAAACGGTGTGCGGATAATTCGGTTCACTTTTTTATAGGTCAAATTTTTGCAAAAATGCAAAGTGCTTTAAGGCAAAAAAGGTCAGACAGAAAAAACCAATAAGTAACAAAAAATAGACGCTACAAATGCTCGCGTAAATAGTAATGAATAAAGTAAATGCAAAGTAATAATATTTATGTTAAACACTAACAAACAATAAAAAGTAAAGTAGAACAATACAAATCAAAAATGATAATTATTAAAATTTGGTGGATATTGTTGTTGCATATATTGATGATTGTAGTAAACAGGCAAAGATTGATTCAAATTAATTGGTGGACGATAAAGTTGTTGTTGTTGATAAACTTGTGGTTGTTGATAAAGTTGTGGACGAGGTTGATGAAGTTGTTGTTGTCCAAAGAATGGATGAATAAAAACATTTTGGGGAGGAATAACAGCATTTTGTTGATGAACAGGTGGTTGCTGTTGAGGTTGTGGTGGTGGAGCTTCTTCTTGAATAACAAATCGAGGATCAATTGGAGCTACTGGAATATCTTCTGTTGTACAACGAGCTTGCTTTCTTGAATATTGCATAAGAGCTTCAATACTTGGATTTTGATTTGTATCCAACAATTCTCTGAGCAGGATGAGTTTGTGATTGATATGTTACAACACCAGCATTTCTTTCAGATACTCCATAGAATTTTCCAATATATTCTCCAGATTCAGCAATTTCTTCTTCAAAATCACTAATTTCTTCCATCTTCAGAATTTCAACAAAAAAATTTAAGAAAATTGTAAAAAAGAATTTGATAATATTTTAAAATAATTTAATGTAATGTAAACAATAATTGCTATGTTTTTTTAACACTTATTATGCTTTAAATTAATTTCTTTGTTTAAATTTGCAATTTCAACATGAAATATTTTTTTAATTAAAACTTCAATAATTTTTTTAAAGTCTGAAAAAAAGAAAGAGTGTGAAAAAATATAAGTTCACGGCCCATAAACCCAAAGGGGTGTACAGTTCGGTTCTATTTTTGAGAAAGAGGCTCAATAAGAAAGTGAACCGAATTCACATGAAACCAGATTAAACTGTTGCATGGTCATTTGCGAAAATTGAGAAAGTGGTAAAAGCACAAAGCTAAAAAAAAGATTAAACTGATCACGATTAATTTTGCTTTGAAAGCTCTCACTATTTGTGCAAGAGACCGTAAAGTTTGAGATAAACTGACAACAAGTGGAAAATAATTGTTATGTTCTTTTAACACAGTAGTTGGTACATACGCAGAGATTTTTTGGATAAGGTTAAACTGGTTGTTGTGGATCAATGATGTAACTAATATTATTAGAAGCTTTGCGAAAACTGAACAGTTTCATCTATCTAGTGTAAACTGGTTAAACAAACAATAATAAACTGGAGCATATTATTAGCGTTGACTTTGAAGCACTTTTAACTGTATAATCACACATTTTTAAGTTTTGTCGATTCTTATAAAACAAATTAAAACTGACCATTTCAAAGACCACGATTAAAAGCTTAAATGTTTTTTCAGTGGCAATTTGGTGTTGCATTATGGGAGTTATTTACATGTGCGCAACAGCCTTTCTCTGAAATTGAACCTGAAGAAATGCTTGCTGAGTTGGAGCAAGGTATTCGGCTTGGACAACCTTATAATTGTCCCGATGAACTGTAAGTTATTTTTTAACTTTTAAAAAATAAAACTGAGATCACCTTATTCTTTTTCAGATACGGTGCAATGTATTGCTGCTGGCAACGAGAAGCCCTTCAACGTCCAACAACTGGTCAACTTTTAAAAGTTTTGGATGATTTTAATGTACAACTAAGAAAATATATTTGAAAAAGCTTTAAAAACATTGTATTAGGTTTTAGTTTTAGAAATCCTTGTGTTGAATGGCACATGTTTAATAATTAAAAATTCATCGATCTCATTTCTTTCTTTTTCTGTTTTTTTTTTATTTTAATAAGAGCTTTGTAAATTTTACAAAAAAAAGAGTTTTAAAAGTGCATTTTTATTTACTATTGTTGAAACCGTTGATTGTATTATTACTACTGTATATTATTTTTAAAAAGCAATAAAATATTTTTATATTATTACCTTTAAAAAGACATTTAAAACTGACACCATTATCATCACGGAAGTAAATAAATAAATAATTGTTTTTATCTTTGTGGTTCTTACAAAACGTTAAATTGTTTCAAAGAAAAAAAACAATATTAGCTGGCACAACACAGCACAAGGTTTTGATTTTGAATAAACTGGACTCGTTGAACATTGTCAGTGATAAAACTGATCAAAGTAGAATATCTAAACTGATCTTTAAAAAAACGTTTTTAGCTTTAAAACTTTTTCTACTTCAAAGCTTACCTTTCTATGTTGTGGTTATAAACTGCCATGTACCATATTCTTTCCTATTATTATCGCGCTTTTTCGGCTAGTAAATAACTGATTTCTGTAAGTAACGAAAGTTTTTTTTGCTGCTACATAAAAAATTTATCTGTTACATAGCTACAATGAACTGATGTAAAAACATTATTTTTTTCAAAAATCATCACTAAATCAAACTGACCATTCAAATATGTAAAAAGTGGATTAGGATAAATTGAAAGCACTTTTGTACGTAAGATTAAACTGTAACGGACATTCAATTATTATTAAATTTATAAACTGAGATCCCAGATATCTGGTGATGTTCAAAATTCTGTAACTTGTTAAACAAAAATTAAATCTTAACTGGATGTAATATTCAACTATAATGGATATTCACAAAATTACCACTAAATTTATAAACTGAAGGTCCCAAATGTCTGGTGAAACTTAAACCATAAACTACGGGTAATTTGTTAAACAAAAATTTAATCATAACTGGACCCAAAGCTTTTATTTGTAGCTTTAGCTACAATATTACCTGATTTTGTGATAAAAAAAATGTTTAATAAAAATCTTTTATAATAACTGAAAACATGGACACACGAAAATTTAAAGCAAAATTCACCAAACTGAAACAAAATAAGTATGATAATAAGGAGCAAGTAGCAATTATAAAAACCATTTGATTTAACTGAGAAAATGGATTAGATAATGATAAATGTCGACGGAAAATAATTTGTATTTTTTCAAAATGGTCTAATTAAGTCAAATGCCAAAATTTTAAGTATGTTTTATAATGAACAATGAAACATTTATAAAATTTTTATCAAGCTGTGGAAATAAAAATTTTAAATACTGGATTAGAAAAAACGGAGAGTGATGAAGCAAATCCAGCTGTTGTAAATTTTAGTCAACATATAATTTGTAAACTGAAGATCCTAGATATCTGGTGATATTTAAACCCAGAACAACGTGTAATCTTTTAAACAAACATCTTAACTGGACCCATAGCTTTCACTTGTAGCTTTAATTACAATGTTATCTGTCTTTGCGATAAAAACTGTTTAATAAAAAAATCTTTATTTTTTAATAACAGAAAAAAATGGACACAACAGAATTTCTAAAGCATTAATCTAAAATTCACCAAACTGAAAGAAAATAAGTAATATAAAAGTAATTAAAGTAGATATGGGTATATTTACAAAAACTTGTGTAAACTGAGAAACATTAAAAAAAAAATTAAGACATTGGGAAGGTTAGTAATAATTTTCAATATAAAAAAGGTTTAATAAGTAAGATGTTAAAGTTTTGGGTTGTAAGTTGAGTTTTTAAAAAATACTAAAGAAAAGAACTGGTAGACTTTAAATAAACCGAGACAATGCAAATACTGGATTAGGAAAAGATGAAAGCACTTTAGTACATATATATAAATATATCTACAAATATATCTCCAATAGAAGCAGAGTATCAACCCGCTTTTTTGATTAACCTTTTAACTGATTTTTGAGTTTGTTTAACGCTTGAATCTATTCTTTTAAAAAAATCTTCCAGCGTTTCTGTTTCATTTACAACTTCTAAATTTGCTGCTGCCACGGATGTTGCCTTCTTTTTTGGAGCAAATTTTTTAGCATTACCATCGGTTGGAGTTTGTGCGGCAGAATGTATAGGTGTCCCAACAACTGATGAATCATAGATAGGAATTGTAATAATTGTTTTACAATGCAATGAATCATTTGACCATAAACGATTTAATCGCTTAATCTCATACATATTTGAATTGTATTTTAGTTCCAAGGATTGTAAAGTATCAGATGGTTCAACTCGATGTTGTATGAGTTGTAAAGGTTTTCGATATCCACTTGATGAAGTTGATGGAGAATTTAGGTCTTGTGTTGAACCGTATCGTCGAATTCGCTGATAACCACATAAGAATGTGTGTTCACCATTTAAATCCATCAGATATCAACATTGTAAAAAACTGAAAAAATGGCAAAGGACATATTAACTGTAACTGTAAAATTTGGAATATAATTACGACATAAAAAACGGTAAAGCACAGATTTAAAACTGATATAAGATTTTTAAATTTAATCTAAAGCAACAATAATTATGGGATATGTAAATCTGCATGTGCATTTATCATATTCAAAACTGCGTAAACAATTCAATTCAAAGAAAAAACTGTAATAACAAAGTTGCGTTAATTTTTAGTTAAATAAAATCCCGGGGCAACAAATCTTAAAAACTATAAAATTTTAATTAAATCTTGGGACATGTAAATTTGGTATATATTATGGGCATTAAAAATTGTTTAAGAGCAGAAACCAGAAAAACCATGAAATACGCAAATAAGACATTTGTTATTTAAAGGTATTATAAACTGTAAAGCATTATAAGGCTTGCAAAAGCCACAATGATGAAGTAACGTTCATTTTTACTTACACTAGAGCCAGGAGCATCAAATCTTAAAAACTGCAATATTTTGTTTTTAGGTACATCTAAAAAATTATGTAAATTGGGCATATATTCAGGTTATGTGATATGCAAATCAGGTACGTTTTAAAGGTATTAAAAAGACCCCAGCAAATTTAGGAAGAATAAAAACTGTGATATACTTCATCATATTCATTTTTAGTTTACTATGCAACTTTGGCATACATTCTAGGCATATTTATTTTCAAGAAGTATAGCATAAAAACTGAAGAAAGGTTAAGTTCGTTATAATCTAAATATTTAAACGTTTTAAAACAAAACATTTTATTTTTGATATAAAACAGTAAAAGACATTTATGCAAATTAAGCAAGTATCTAAAACTGGGAAGTGTTTAAACAAGTTTAAAAAATTGCAGTATTAGATTCTTTAATTTATGGATTTAAATTTTTTTTGTTATACTAGGGCCAAGATATCTTAAAAAATTGAAAACTGTTAAACATTTAGCACGAAATGAAACTGCAGGATCGGGATTAAATGTAGTTTTTTTAGTCTTAAAAGCTATTAAATTAAATATAACGCAGCCAAAAAAAGTCATGTATGAAAATCTTGGCATTCATCCAAGGGATTAAAACTGTGAAAAAGATATACAAAAACGAAAAAAAAAACAGTGCTACGTTAACACACATTTTTAAGCATATATAATTTTAAAAGCTACCACCTTCAATTTTTAAAAAAGAAGTTATCGACTTTTCTATTCTATTCTTCTCTTTTTTCTCAATACTTTTTATCGGAAATTTTTTGTCTTTTTCTAATATTCAAGAAAGAAGAAAGAAAGTAAAGCATTTATGCTACCGCTTTCGTTTTAAGAGCTATCTGCCTTAGGGGGGTATAAAAAAGGAATAAGAACAAGAAAAAGAAAAAGAAAGAGATAAGAAAAAACAACATAAAACTCGTTTTTATCTTTCTCGGACGATGAAAAGAAAGAACATAAAATTGAAGTTCATAGATTTCTGATAAGAAGAAATATGCAGGTCGTTGTTGTTTCGGTCAACGAACTTTCGCATCTTGTCTTTGATTAATTTTATTGTTTCTCTCAAAAAACTGACATAAAACAAAGGATGGACGTATTCAAATTACTTTTGAGTTTTTAGCGTTAAAATAATTATACAGAATTTTTGCTGTTTAAAAAAACTGTGTAATCTTCGGTTGTAAAGCCGGGAAATGAAAAAATGACATAAAAAGCAAAAACTGTAGGAGGTCACTTTCATGCTCCTTCTTAATAAAATAAAATGGTGAAAATTCTATATTGAAAAAAATTACAGCTCATTTCCTTGTCTACTTTTGCAACCTGTTAGGGGCTGTCCATAAGTTACTTAACAAGGGTAAATGGGGTAAATGACCGTAACGCCTTTCATGTGCGGCAAAAAGTGCCTTTGATGTATAGGGCTTCATTGAAAATAACGATAACGTAATTTATGGACAGCCCCTTAGCGCATCTTTGACTCTATATGATCCAAAATAATTTAAAAAAAAGGTGCTTAAAAATAACGAAAACTGTTAAAAATAACTGATTTTTGCATGATTTGATTCGAAACTGATTGTAACAAATTTGGAATATCTGAAAACCTTTCTCGCAGATTGAAATGTTCATTAAATACAAATTTTTAGTGATGAAAAGATAGAGCTATATTGATGCGATGGTGTTATAATACTTACGCCACGGCATCAATATCATTTTTAAACAGAGTTATAAATGAAGCCATCATTTGCGAATTTTCGCATCTTTCAGTTTACTGTTTCTTTGCAGCATTTTATCATTTTCTTGTAAAGATGTGTTTAATAAATTAAAAATTGTATTAGAAGTGATAAAATTTTCCACTATATCGTTAAATTTTGAGTGATTTTAACTGATTTCAGCTTAAGTTTTTTCCTATTTTGAGTCATAAATTTAACTGTAGGCATTTTTTCATTTCATTTCTTTTTTTTTGTATTTCCTTTTTCCGGTTCACTGAACTTTCATCATTTATTTTTAATGCAAACTTGGAGACTTTTTTTTTAAAAGTGTAAATTTGCAAAAAAATGATTTTTCTTTTTTCTTGATTGAGTCAAATATTGCTGATTCACTACCCCCTTTGTCATTGTTGGAGATACTTGAAAAGGATAAAGGTAACACACTTGAGAATCTAGCAAAGAAAAAAGACCGTTAACGTTTTCCTTCATGTTTTTTTTGTTTACACGTTTGTGTGTGTGTGATTCTAAATTTATTCCTTTTAAAAAACTTTTTTGCAAATGAAAAAAAAATGTTATTAGGCAATGAATAAGGCAAAGAAAAAACTTTTTTAACTTTAAAGCCGAAGGAGAAAATAGCGTTGGCGGAAGAGTGATGGCGGTGGTGGTCTGGTCGTAACCGTTTCAACCGGGAAAAGGGTTATATTTATTTCATCATCGTTTGATGAAAAATTGAAAAAAAAAACTGAAATGGTTATGATTGTTAAAATAAATGTTTAAGAAAAAATAAATGAGGCATATGTATTGAAATGTGATTCATGACTTGCAAAAAAATTAAAAACAGAAAAAAAGAGAATTGCGTTTTTAATTGAAGAAAGCAAAGATTGTTTGAAGTAATTTAATGTTAAAATTCATTTGAAAAATATTAAATAATGATTTTTGGCAATCACTGACATATAAATAAGATATTGAAAAAACAAAATAAATAATTTGTAGTATATCAGCAAGTTAATCATTTTAGCGATGTAATAAAGCTTGTTGTAAAACCGTTGACCAAAAATTGAAAATTAACTGATTACTCGATATTTTGTTTTACGTTTCTATTTAAAATTTAAACAAAGTCCGTGAAAAGCAGTGAAGTCTTCATCTTTTTCCGTTTGTCAATGAGATTTTCAAGTCTTCAATTTAATTATTGGTATAAACTGGAAAATACATAATTAGCAGCTATAAATTTGTAAATGTTTTAAACTGATCTTTCTCTGGTGTTGGAAAATCAAAAAATTGCTTCGAACAGTATTTAACAAAATAAATGTTCCCATCCAAAGTGCATAAATTTTATTTTGCCCTAAGGCGATTTTAGCCATTATTACATTAATGTTACAAAAATGTTAAATAAAAGTTTGTATTTTAATGGCCAACTTCGGAAGGAATTTTCAAGTGCTATTAAAAAAATTAATGGAATGTCTGAAGTAATAATGTATTGTAACAAAATGAAAAAATGATGAAAAATTATTTGCTGCTGTTTATAAGTTTCTGTTTTTAACGACAAGTTGCGGATTTCCATGCCTTCACCATTAAGCTGAAAATTTGAACTTTTTTTGAGACCAGTTATTGACAGAAAATATTAAAAGAAATTGTAAAACATTAATTGATGGCTTAAAACTTTCATCAACAAAGCATTTATTATGAAAAAGTGGAAATCTTTATCATCATTAAGTCAACTATCAATGTTTATAGTAGTTTATTAACTTTCTCCAGAAACAACTATTTTGTTGTTCGCTCACTTTTTAATCACTCATTACTGTAGTGAAAATATTAGTTGAACTTGATAATTATAGCTACTAAATTTTTTTAAAATAAAACTGGCATCTATAAAACAAGTAATTTGTTAGGAATATTTGCTGAAATTCTCTAAACATGGTAATTTTTAACGTGAATCTATGATTAATTAAAATTCTTTCCATAATAGGTGAAGAAACAATTGTTTACTTTTGTAAAAAAACTGAACAGATTAATTACTATTTTTTACTTTCCTTCCTTTTATGACTCATCGTTCAAAAACTTTTTTTCAACCTTTAATTATTACTCCCGCATTTTTTAATGATATGTATGTTTTTTGTGTCATTCCAAATATGTATGTTTTTCTTTCTCCCAAAAAAAGAAGTTGACGTCAACTTTAGACGGATACATCTCTCTCATACCTATTAGTCATCAACAAAGCCCTTAAGGGAAAAACGAAAACGCCTATTTTTAATTCTTTTCGCTGTCGGGTGTTCCTTTGACTTGTGTATTGTGTTGAAATCAAAGAGCGAGAAAAATATTAAAAAAAAGTAAACCATGAGCAAGTTTTTTTTGTTCAAAAAATTTGTAATTGCGTTTTTTTTCCTTTTTGCATTTCACTGAATTGTAACGGTGTGTTCGTTGTGATTGTTCGAGAGTGATCTTAGGCCCGCCCTTTTTTTACGTGATAGTTCTTTTTTTGCCCTCCATAGAAGTTATTTCTTCCTTGTGAGGGTAAACGAAAAGTTTTAAAAACTGATATATAAAAGAGCGGCAGAAAAGTTAAAACAATCTTAAAAATAGAAACTGGGTTGCAATGGTGACAACAGATTTTTAAACTGTGAAGTTGTAGAGATACCAAGTTTTCCTTGATCTTTAAAAAACTTGAAATAATACGTGTATATAAACTGTTGAATTCAATAGTTCTTTTTTCATACCTCTTCTTTTTTGTTTTTTATTGTTTGTTCATCTTTATATTTCTTTCCTGATGTATGCCTCTTTTTCAATGAATGGAATGGATGAATATTCGAAGAATGAAAAGAAGAAGAAAAGTCAAGGTTGAAAGAATCATCATCCCTTAAATCATAAAATTGTTGTTGTTTCTGCCTTCTGCTGCCTCTGAAAATTTGCTATTTGCAACAACTTTTCCTTCTTCCCCAATGCTGCCTCAAAGAGAAAAAAACAATTCATCAACAAATACAATCTTTGAATTCTTTTTTTTTATTTCAAACATTCATTTTTTTGTTTGAATTTCTGATTTTTCCGTGAATATGTTTCACTTTTTTTTATTCTAGAAAGTTCAAGAAAAGGAGAAAAAGATTGCGTGAATTTGTTTATGATTTTTACTGTTGTAGAAAACTGCTTCTTTCCGACAACGATATTCAAACTGTATTTTTTTAGATATATAACTGAAACTTCTCTTCTACAAGAATTCTTGTTTATCCCCTTAAATTACATAATAACTGAATAAAAAAATGGCTCTTGTATCAAGTCGCTTTCGAGGAGATGATGATTGGGCTCTTCGTCGAGATCCAATATGGAATGATCGATTAAGTCGTCGATGGGAAGATTGGCCAAGTGATTGGCCAACCCCTCGAGAAATGATTGATCGAGTAAGTTTTTCTTGTGATCTTTAAAAATTGAAATTTCTTTAAGTATTGCTTTTTTAAAACTGTAATCATTTCGTGTAGCAGGAAGTTAAGGCTAATAAGGCATAGAAATAACAAAACTTATTTTCATCTAAACTATGATAGCTAAAGATGTAAATGACTACAATTGATATAAACCTCTTTTTAACTGTGTTAGTGATTTTAAGGTTTCCCTGCATAAGTTATTAAGGTCAAAAAAAGATAGCGAGAAAAACCGTTCTAGGCATTTTAAAAAGTGAAAACTGATTTAATAGCAATTTCGCCATTACCAAAAAAGTTTTTGAAAACACTTGAAAAAAAGAAGAAGACCCCCACAAAATCTTTCTAAAAGTAAGTAAGTAAGAAGAGGATTATGGTTTTTAACGCATGCATTATTTATTATTCAATGACTTCTTTTTTCAACAACTAAAAAATCTTTTGACAGACTCATCTTTGCGCACTTTTTTTGTAAAATTTTTTTTTTAAAACTTGCATTTTAACGTCACTCAAAAAAAGGAGGATTGAATAGGAATACATCCGGGGCAATCAATGAAAAACTACAATATAATAGGTTTGCGAAGTTAGTAATAATTACTTGACGTCTTTGACAGATGCGTCTGTGACTGTCTCAAAACTGTCTTCATGCGAGCAATAACAAAAAAACGAACGTTTGTTGTTTTTTTGGAGTCTCTTTTTCCGTGAGAATTTTTACTTCTTCGCTTTTGAGTAAAGCTTTTCGGTAAACGAAACTGAAAAAGTTTTGAAGTACTTTCTTCTTTTTTGTTTTTGGAACAAAAAGTGGTAAAATTCTTTTTTTTACGGAAGAAGGTTAAGCTGAAAAGTAAACTCTTTTTTTAAAACAGCTGAATTTGAGTAACACCTGAAGGCGTTTTTTTAGTTAAGAGGTAAAAGTCATGGATGGATTATAAACTTTTAGCGTGAAGTTAAAAAGGTTATTTATAACTTTTGCTTGAAACAATGGGTAGAAAACAAGTTATAATAAAAGTATAAAACTGATGCTTATTGGAGTTCAGCAATGATATTTATATTAAAACTGAGTAGGACTTTAAACTGAAGCTCAAATTTCTAGAATTATGCTTCTAAAATGTGCAATTTATGAAAACTTCGTTTATTACCTCTTTTTTAAACTGTAATGATACCCGATATGGCGCAACCTTAGCGTTTCAAATTTTTAAGAAAATATTAAACTAACCATCACCTTTTGCTTTGAAAAGCCTTAAAGTAAAAACTGAGCTGGAAATTTCTTTGATTAATAACTCTTTTTTCGCTCTACGTCAAACTGCACTTTCATAAACAACATATAATAGTTCCATTTACTTATATCTTGTTTTCATCTATCCCCATTCCAAAAAAGTGCATATAATCCCTCAATTTTATTTCACGTGTTCCCACTAAAACTTGAATTTTTTCCCAATATTCTTTTTACGTTTTTGCTTTCTCTCCTGGGTCTATTGTAAAAAAAAACATTTCCACAACACAATAGCGAGCCATATTTATGCCTTTTTTTGATGGATTATTTAAATCAATTCAACGCAAGAAAAAAATTGATAAATATTCAGCGCGCTTTTTTTGGCTAACTTTTTTTAAAAATTGATTTTTATATTTTTTTTGGTTGAGAAGATTTCTAAGTGACTTTTTTGTAACTGTTGTAAATAGGTAATAATGGATAATTCAGAGAGGAATTCAGAGAGAGAAAAACATGTTAAAGTAGGTTTTCTTTGGTATACTTTTAACTCACTTGAAAGCGAATATTTTTTAGTTGTTTTTAAATTAATGTAATCTAAGCGTTGCGGTAAACTGCCAGGCATTTAGTTTTCAAGAGTAAAACTTAAATTTTTTTAAATTATAAAAAACTAACTTAAAATGTAAGACAAGGATTGTGTTAACTGCTTGAGTTGAATCTCATTGACTTAATATTTTACAAAAATTACTATTATCAAAAATTTTTTATTTGGTAAATTGGAAGATATTTAATTGCTAAAATATAACATTTATAAAACTGTAGACTTATGAATCTTAATTTTTATAACTGCTTTTATTAATAACTTTACAAATATAGCTTCATGTAAAAATGTTAAATAAAAGTAGTAGAAAAAACTGCTCGCTAATATGTTGAACTTGATAAACAAAAATTAAAAAAGTCAATTTTTATAACTGTCTCGACGCCTTTGTTGTCAAAAAAAAATACTATGTTAAATTAACACTTGAACTTTTTTTAGTTTTGGCGTGATACAGATCATTGGTGGAACGATTGGCCATCATCTTGGCCTAAAATGGATGCAGTTATGCCACGGGTGAGTCATCTTATAAAATACATATATTTCAAAAAACTGATTCTTTGTAACGAAAAACTTTTTGTAAAAAAAAGGAAGTCAAAAACTTGTTGTTATTGTTGTCGTTAGTTGGTGGTAAAAAAACTGAGTCATAGTTTATTGTTACAAAGATTTTTTGGGCTAAAAATTTACAAGTTCAGACTTTTTTTGAACAATGATTTTCTTTTTTTGGTGATAGAAAACCCCGGATGCTGTTGTTGTTATACATGGTCTTGTTTGTTCAGGCCTCTCTTTTTCGTTGTTCTCCCCTTCTTTCTTCTACTCCCAGAAGAAGAAGAATGAATGTCAAACAACTTTCACGGAAAATCTTTTTGTCTTCCTTTTTCTGGAGCTTACGTGTGTTGAAAATATATATATAAAATTCTTTGTCTTTGAGTTTTAACGCTTTTCAAAAAAACAGTGTCAACAAAAATTTAGAGTTTTTTTTATTGTTGTTATTTTTTGGTGTTCTACTTTTTTTTTGCACTGCTGGAATTCTATTTTTTTTGGGAATCTTGAAATTAACTGTTTCTTGTTTGGGAGTGATAAGCTGGATAACTGCTAGCCGCTTGAGGTATTTATTAGGATATTAACTGCAAGTTCGTGTGTTACGTCAAAAAAGATGCCAATGATTCGTCGAGAAAGACATCGAAGATTTTATGAATATGAGCATGAGCAACAGCTTCCTGATAACTCTGCTGGAAATTCCCCTTATCAACAACAAGACCACATCCCCTACTACGAGCAACAACAACAACAAGCTATACTTCCACCTAATATCAATAATAATAATTTTAACCCTGATGATAATGATCAAATTATCACAATTGAAGATGATCCAAAAGATTTAACTAAACCTTTATCTTTACAGTTTTCAAATCATTTGGATCGAATTGATCGAAATTGGAGAAATGATCCATTTTGGCGTGATTTATATCCACGTTGGGCTGAACCAATCTTTAAAGAAGGCATTGATGTAAAAGCTAATATTGTCAATGATCGACAACGCTTTGCTGTTGATATTGATGCATATCAATTTAAGCCTGAAGAATTACAGGTAAGGAAATTTTATAAAATAAAACTGACGCAAAGATACACTGACAAAAAACTGAATATTGGTTTTGTTACGAAACTGATAACCTTCTCTTAGAATAAAAAGTTTAAAACTGACATTCTCTTTCTTTAGGTCAAAACTCTTGATGATACCCTTCTAATAGAAGGCCGGCATGAAGATGTTAAAGATCAAGATAACTTTACAAAAATGTATTTCATTCGAAAATACCAACTTCCAGCTGATGTAAATCCACAAGAAATTTCAAGCTCTATTGATGGAAGTGTAAGCATTCTTATAAACTAAATTATAAACTGATCAGACATATAAATTACAGGGTCGCTTAACTGTTGAAGCTCCAAAACGTTATCAAGCTATTGAAGGTCGTGAAAGAATGATCCCCATTGAAGGAAGCAGTACAAGACGAGCACAATCTCGTTCAAGCAGTTATTCCCCACGTGATCGAGAACGTAATGATTCTGGTCGTGGCTCTTTACATGAAAGTGGTAAGCTATTTTTGAAACATATTGCTTGAAAGATAAACATGACCTACATTCAATAGAAAACAAAATTGTGTATTTTTGAAGTTTTTGCAAAAAAAAAAGTTGGAAAACGTAAATATTTGGTGGAAGGATTATCGAAGAATTCTTTTTTTGTTGATTTTTGGAAACAAACTGAGTTTTTCAAAAAAAAACATAGAATTTAACTGAAGCTTTCAAGTTAGCTTATAACAAAATAAATGTACAAGCGAGAAAGATAAAAACTGACAAGAATGAGAAAGTTTTTTAATTTTTTTTTATAAAACAACTAAAATCACAGAAGAAGCAATTAAAGATATAACATCATTTTTTCAGGCCAACAATCTCGTAACGATTATTATCGCAATGAATCTCGACAATCAAATCGAAATGAATCGCGTCAATCTAATTACAATGATCGATACACATCATCTGCCAATGACCGCTATGGCACTAATGACCGATATGGCACAATTGCAAATGATCGACCATATACTCCTAAACTCACTTCCCCAGTTGTAAATCCAGCTAATACAAATGGTTACCATCGATCTGAAGTATCTTCAAAAGTACAAGATCAAAATGGTTATAAAATGGAAAGAAAATTTGAAGAATATCGAAGCGAATCTCGTAATGGTATTCTTTCATCTTCACAACCTCGTAGCTCATCTGTTGCTCCTCCACTTCTTGATACATGGAGAAGTGATTCACGTGGACCTGTACGAGAAGGTGCAAGTGATTATCGAAATAATTCTCGCAATGATTATCGTGTTGAAAGTCCTGCATCAAATTTTGGTACATTAAATCGTCGAAATAATGGTACTACTGCTGTAGGTGGTGGTGCAACGTCATCTGGTGAAGAACAAAATCGTTCATCTGAATCTCGAGCTGAAAGTGTTCGATCTGTTCGAATTCTTCGAAAAACTTTTGAATAAGCTTTCAAATCACTCAAAATGCCCTGCAATTCTCCCAGCTTTCATTGGAGAATATATCCCCACTAAATCCCATGCATTTATCCCTTCTTTCTCTCTCTCTTTATCTACCACATCATCCAATTAAAATTTTATCCATTTTAATCGGATCTTTTTTACTCTATGAGCTCTGGTGTTTTTATTTTATATCACATATCTTTAATGCATATATACAATTATCTAACATGTTTATTTTTTAGTCTCTCTTTTAGCACTTTTTAAACCCAAAAAAATTTCAACCAAGAAAAAAACGATAACCGTATGCTGCCTGCCTAAAAACATTTCTGTAAATGCTTATACTCAAAACTTAATCAACAAATTTTTATATAACAAATTTTTAATACTTTTGTAACTGATTAATAAAGAATTTTTTTAAAAAGAAACTGAAGTTAAGATAGATACACTGATGACTTGGATAACGGCCGTAGATCACCGATGCGGCCTAAAAAAAGAAGGAAAGAAAAATAACAAAATGTTATGTAATTTTTATTGTTCTTTTTCAAATTTTTTCAAAACTTTTCGTTATTTTTCTTTTCGTAACAATGTTAAAGGAGAAGCGTCATTTTGCGCATTTTTTCTCTTTCGCAATAAATATTGCGAAATTGCAAATTAGTGAAAATCAGGGATTTTCGCGTAGAGACCGCTCTACTGTAAATTCTTTTTTTCTTTTTTGTTCTTTTGCAAAAAAGCAAAGAAAAAAATTGAGAAATCATATTATTGCAGTATTTTTTTATTTTTTTGTTGCTATTAATGCAAGTTGATGTAAGCGTTCAAAGTATGTTTAACAAATCAAGCAATTAGCATACAAATTACACTTTTTTTAAATAGCCATATGGATAAAATTTGAAAAATAAGGGCTTCAATGAACACTGCCGATGACGCTTTTTTTTAAAAATTCTGTGACACTGTATGTTTGTCCCCCGTACTACATTTAAAGCCGCGGCTTCATTCTTTGAACAAAATTACTTTAAAAGAACAAGTAGAGACTTTTTTAAAAAGAATGATTTAAAAAACAAAATGTTAAAACAACAAACGAGAATATATGTAATGCAGCATTTTCACACCCTCAAACAGTTGGCACATCTTTGTTCTTCATTTTGTGACGACAAAATGTTGTTTTTTAGAAAATTAATAAAGAAGACATCTGTAAGAACATTGTTTTGATCGGTAACAAAAACTAAAAACATGTGAATCAATGAATTAACTGTATTTTGCCTTTTTGTTTGAAAAAATTGGAGTGCTTTTTTAGAAAAAACATGACTGTGATATGATGTTTCTTGTGCAAAACTGTCGTTTTTTTAGTAGAGCAAATTATATTGTCGTCAATTTTTTATTTATGTTGTTCTTCAAATTATGTGAAAACATGAAGTAACTCTATTATTGTCTCAAGAATGTAACATCAACTTGCATTAATAGCAACAAAAAAATAAAAAAATACTGCAATAATATGATTTCTCAATTTTTTTCTTTGCTTTTTTGCAAAAGAACAAAAAAGAAAAAAAGAATTTACAGTAGAGCGGTCTCTACGCGAAAATCCCTGATTTTCACTAATTTGCAATTTCGCAATATTTATTGCGAAAGAGAAAAAATGCGCAAAATGACGCTTCTCCTTTAACGTTTTCTACAGCTAGATACTGTAAGATAGATGTTTCGAGCTTTTTGGCTATTGTATGTCGTCATTGTCAGTATAACACTAAAACACTTGAGCTTTCGCCATTTATTTAACAAAAATAAATTATTCACCAAACATAAAATATTTAAATTAAAAACTCAACAACATTGAACCACTACACATCATCATCCCAATACTCCTTCGAAATTTGGACCACGATCAGTTAATTGTTTAATCATTTTTGCCATTTGTGGATATTGTGATGCAGCAGAATCAGCAGCCTTCTTGAATGCAGCAGCCAAATAACTTCTTTTTGGAATACCTTCCATTTCGTACCATCGAATCTAAACATTATAAAAAGCTTAAGATATGTCTGATAGCAATAAAAATATAAAACTAACATGACCATCTTCCATAATTTTCAATGCAGTTATATATCCATAACCAGGTTCATGACTACGAGCTTTTTCTTCAAGAGTTTTGCTAGCATTAGCTATCAATTTTCCATCAGGCGTTATTAAGACAGATGCAGCACAAACAACACCTTTAACATCAATTGCAGAAGCAGTTAAAGCAAATTGTGCTGACATTAATGCAACAGGAAGTATTCCACCACGATCAGAATAAACAATAAATCGAATTTGAATGAATGTCTGAAATAAATACGGTGGATTACAAATTGTTTACTGTGACAAAAGCAAGAAAGATACCCTTTGTAATCGATTTGATGGAATAATATATTCAATCAGTTCACGTAAATTTATTTCAGATATATAAGGAGCACCACTAACTGTGACCTAAAAAGAGAGAGAGAGATTATATGTGGACTAGCAGTTTTAAAATTACACCGGATTTGTGTACGGTAACGTATACTTACAGAAAGCCCAGCTTCAAAATCTTCAACATCTGCTTCATTTACTGGATTACTACTAAAAAATAATCATTTATTAAAGCTTCCACATTTCTAATAATAACTCACACAATACAACATAGCCGAGTTGTTCCAAATGATGCAAATGCTAAAAGTTGATCAGAGCATCGTTCAATTTTAAATTCTAAAAATAACCTAATTACAAAACATCATAATCGAAATAGCACATACGTATTTTACGTCTTTCTTCAGAAGTATCAGATATATCATCTTCAAATATCATAATATCTTTTGGAAATCTATACGTTGAAGAATCAAGTAATTCAAACATTGCAGGTTCTTCTTCTTCATCTTCAGATGATGAAGCATGAAATTCATCATCCGATGGAATATTTATATCATCTGTCATTGTTGTAAAATGTAATAATAAAGATATAGATAGATAAATAGAATCGGCTATATAAAAGTGGAATAATAATTTTAGACTTTGTTCAATGTTTTTTGGGAGCTTTGAAAAAATTTCAAGCAATTTCAATGTGGCATTTGATAACGGTTTGCCAACGACTATGTTTTTATACACAAACATTTATAAATGATTACAAATACAGTATCTTGTTTCCTTTTGAAATGAGTTAATTAAAAAGCTTTTAAACTGCATTAATGGATATAAGCTCATTGTTGTTTCATAAATAATAATCTGCATGCAATTTTTTTTAATAATGCATCCGTGTGAGTTCCCTTTGAATTAATTTTTTGTCCTTCTCTTTTTCACTATTTTTTTGGATTTTTGTACGAATTTTACGTCGTTCTTCAGAAAGTATCAGATATATTGTACTTTTTTCAACAAAAAAATGTAACAGAGTTCAAAGTATCATCTTGTTAGTGTGTTTTTTCTTGCTTTCCTATCTTGAGGATTTGAGGATTGAATATCATCATAAACAGTTTATATCAAAATAGCTTTTTTTTATTGCAAATTCAATAAATTTTTTTCAAAGGCAGTATCTTTACAATAAGGCATACACATAAAAAAAGTGACAAAATTTTCAAAACAAAAAGCACTAACAAAATTGCATAAATTATCTTACAATAATATCCCGTATTTTTTCAATAAATCACAATGAAATTATAATTCATAAAAAACCCGTTTTAAATCCATTTATTTTAGCACAATTGTGAGATCAAGATATTCCATGACTCCATTAATCCCCAAATTCATTGATGCTTTTTCAGCTCTTTGTAGGATGAGTTGTTTTGTATCTTCTAAATTATCAGCTGCAAGGGAATACGGTAGACAGCTCACAACAACATTAGCTTCATATGACATATGCATTTTTATACAAACTGGAAAATGAGTTAGAAGAGTTCTCATTACCTAAAAATGTTTATGGTATATTAGCGATAATATAATAGCTATGCTAAATAGTATTTTGATAATATATAACTGACAAGATAACGCTAAAAGAGCTTTGACTCAAAATATCTTTCACACAATTCAATAATAGTAAAGCGCAGTTTTAGCTGCAAAAAACTAGAAATGCCATTTTGAGCTTATGTAAGTAACACACGATATCATTTGAGTAAAATATATATCTGAACGTTTCCTTGTCAATACTAAAAAGCTACCATACCTTCTCCAAATTAGCTTTTTGCTTTTTCAACGGCAAAATATTTACAATCAAAGTCCCCATTGGCTTTAAAATACTTTTTACTTCTGTTAAAGTCTGGGCAGTTAAAAATGTTTTAGCTGGGCATGGCATTTCTTTTGTATTATCACAAGCATCTAATATTACAGCATCATATTTATCTCCTGCAAATTGTCTTAGCATTTATCATTTATGATTTAGTCTAATAAGTACCGTTGTGTTTTGCATCCGATATAGCAGTAAGACCATCTTTAACTATCGTCTTTCTTTGATTATCATCTATTATTCCAAACCATCTCTTTGCAAGTTGTACAACAATAGGCTCTAATTCAACAACTGTAATTTTAATCTAAACTAATATCACCTTCAAAACTGTCATCAAAAACTTTAAGCTTACATTAGGTCGTTTAGTATGTAAAAACATATCAAAATTTCCTCCACCTAATCCAATAACTAGAAGATCTCGTTCATGATCACCACTACTTTCTAGTGGTAATGCAGATGCAGTAAAAAGTTGTGTAATCATTGCAGCAACATATTGTGTTGTAATTGCAGTGGAATTAATTGCCCATATTCGAGTATCTGATGTTTCATATGTCATTCCTTTTGGAGGGATTAGTTGTACAACTGTATCATATTCTTTTTCGAAGCCATTTATGTACATTGCTCGTTGAACTGATGATCTGTAAAAATGGGATGTAAAGTGAGATTCTTAAATAAAGCTTTAATTTAACCATAAACATTTTCAAGTTAAAACGGAGTTGAGCTCTTATTTTAATTTTATACCTAGCTTGCATAAGGATAAGTAAGAACGAAATATTAGCTTATAAATTGTCTTCCATTGGATTTGACAGCAGCTTGAAGTAATCTTATAAGCAGCAAACGCAAAGGATTGTTTACATTTAAGTTTTGAGTATAACATTTTTAATTGATAAAGTGTTGTTAAAAGGTATTATAGAAAAAAGTGGAAACAACAGCAACTGTTTTATGCTTCTAAAATGTTACATTTTGATTTTAAAAAGTTTATAATGTGCTGATATTGCTGTTAGCTGCCGAATCGAAGAAAAGTCGATTTAGCAACCATTATTTTGTCTATAACTATCTCTTAAGTAAGCGAGTTAGAGGCAAAATATATATGCTTTAATCCGATCTAACGTGAAAATGGCGAACAATAAACTGCTATTTTGATTATACACTGACGATTCTGTTCATTCATATTCCGCATATTTTCAGCAGAACTGTATATTTTCGCATATTTTCAGCAAAAAATGTTGAAAATATGCAGAATATTGCTGAAAATATGCGGAATATGAATGAACAGAATCGTCTGTGTACTACAAAAAAAAGATGTCTCACGTTTCACGATTCACTATATCCACTACTGAATAACATGTTGAAGAACTTTTTGAGCATAATGTTTCTATCTTTGTTATATCTGAATTTGCATTGGCTAAATCACTTTCACCATAATTTTCATCTATTACAACTTGTGGTCGAGTTATCCATATCTAAAACTATTGGGATAATATCTTTAAGGTTTTTCCAGTGTTAAAATTAGCATACCCAAAATAAATAACCAAATAATATAAAACATAACAAATATTTCACAAATCGATACATCCACCTGGCAGAAATTTGTCCAAAAAGGTTTTGTTTGAGATTATACAGCAGCAATTTGCGGCTTCCAATATTTGTTTGCTGTGACGACGATGGGTTGTTGAGTAAACGCTGTCGATCTCGCTCAAATAACATTTTTTTTCTCTTAATAGGTTTTGAGAGATTATCTTTTAAGATTATTATTATAATATATTTGAATGTACATTGTGGATTAAAAAAAATTTTGTTCGAGGAAAAAAATCACGGAAAAAGATTAAATTTTTTTTGGTTAAAAAAAGATGTCATAAAAAATAATATGTTTTAAGGATAACTGCAGTTAAAAATGTTAAAAAGCTGTTAATTTTAAAGTTAATTTTTTAAAAAGCATGCTAAACTGAATAAATGAATACTGGAATCTTAAAAGATTATTCGACTAAAAAACTGTAAAACACAAAGTTTAAACTTGTGATTTCCGTCAATTCAATGAATGAATACCTGCTGTTTCCTCTTCTTCTTTTCCTTTTTCTTCCAAATCTTTTTTTAAAAGTTTTTCTTTTCTTTGGTTTTTAATTTGACGCACAAAGCCATAAAAATTGGAAGACAAAAACTTTTTTAAATAGACAATTTTAAAAATTTTATTAAAGAAATGCTGCTTTGTATAGTTACAGTATGCTAGGTGATGAAAGTTCTAAGATAATGTAAAAAAGAAATTTAAACAAGTTTGATAATTAATTATTTTTTTTAAACTGCAGTTGGTTGAACAGTAACATTGTCAAAAATAAACGGGCAAAAAATATCTTACTTGTGAAGTAAATAAGATATTCAAAAAGGTTAAAATTGTAACACTTTGTAAAAGTGCAGTATTGAAAATGAAAAAACTGATATGGATGGCTTTATTATTATCAATACGAAATCTAAGCCTATTAAAATTGTTAATCGGATAAAACTGGAATATTAAGTATTGGCTACTGTTGGGAAACAATAAAATCTTTTGAACTGCTCATTGGTAAACGGTTTTTAATAATAGAACATTTTAAAAAATTTTATATAAAAGTTGTAACTGCGCATAGCTACAGTATACTTAGTGATGAAAGCCCAAAGCTAATGTTAAAAACAAATTTAAACTGCATTATGAAGCTTAATAATTATTATTTTAAAATCTGCAGGTTGAACAGTAGCATTGTTAAAATATCATATTTGTGAAGCATCATAACTTTAAAAAAAATAACGTTTTGTAAAAGTGCAGTACTCGATTTGAAAAAACTGGAGACTTAACATTATCATTACCAAATTTTGGCCTATTATGGGGCAAACTGGGATATAAAGTTTAGTTTTGGTTAGTGTTGGAAAACAATAAAATTTTTTAAACTGCCCCTTGATAAACGGTTTCAAATGATAGAGTATCATTTTATTATTAGCATTTTTAAACTGTTTGAAATTTTTAGCTGTAGAACAACTCTTACTATGTTTGAAAGAACTGAAATAAAAAAAACGGTAGATGTAAAGATAAAAACAGAAAAAAAAAACAGTATCTAACAAAAAACAGTATCCAATTTCTTTTACTCTTTTTTTATATAAAAAAGTAAAAGTTTTCAAGTGTTTTAATACACAAAAATAAAAAAATTCACGTATAAATTTTAACAACGCTTTTTTTTGTTGTTGCTTAAAAATAAAATAAGAAAAGGAGCTCTTCAACCTGCCGCTTCCTTCCTTCCTCAAAGAAAAGATAAAAAGTAAAGGTAAAAAAAACTTTTTTTGTGTGTAAAAAAGTCTTCCAAAAAGTAGAACAAGCAACAGGAAAAAAAGAGGCAAAGCCACATCCTTGGGTCTTTTCTTCTTTTGCAGAAATATTATTGCACGCCAAGCTAGCAAGCAAGCTAAAAAGCTTTATCCAATTTTTTTTCTGCGGGGAACAAAAAAGGAAAAACCTTTTTATTTTTTTTTCTGTGAAAAACTTTTTTCTTTCTTTTTTTGGTGAAATTTTATTTTTGAAATACACACAAATAAATGTGTGGTGGTTCCCCTTCCAATTTAGTTATTGTCTTCAACTACTTTCGTGTTTTTTATGGGAGAAGGAATGCCATTCATTGTCCGTAGAAACAAAATAGGGACTTTCTTTTTTATTTTTTTCTTATGAAACTGCACTTTTCTTTAAGCATATCTTTATTGATTATGTTATGCAAGCTGTTATTACATTTTTTGTGATCTTTGAAAAAAAACTGCTGCAACATTAACGAAGCTTTAATTTTTGTTTTTTGAAAATTATAGAAGGTCAAGAAGTTCATTTTTTTATGACACTTCTTTTTTTCTTTGTTGCATCAAAAAGAAAAACAAAAAAGAAACATTTGTTTTTGTTGTAAACTGCAAAAAGCAAGAAGTGCTAACACTTGAACACATTTATTTTTCACACTGATTTTTCTTCTCCCGATGGTTGCAAGATATTACATGCTTGTTAAAACAATTTTTTTTATTGAAAGTCGTTAAAATCTGCAGCTTATCACTTCTGTCTGGTCATTGTTGCATAATTCTTTCTAATGTTTTCTCAAAAGGCGCTTCTTTTTGTAGTCATTAAAGCTAATTACTTTGCAAAACAACATTTATATTGACAAATCTCTGTCAAAGGTTTTATTTTTAAAGCTGATAAAAAGTGACAGTAATTTACTAAAATTTTTTAACTGTCTTTTTACATAGCGCAGCGATAATAAACTGTTCATCCAGGATTGACTCCGCACTAATGAATAGATTTTTATTTTCAATTAATTTAAAAAACTTTTATTAGATTGCTAAAACTGGCTAACTTGTTGCATCATCCCATTGTAAAATTTTTTAAGACATTACAATATCTGTAATATTTAAAAAATAATGGAAAGCACATTTATAAAAGAACTTAATTGTTGTTTAAAGCTGTCTTTTTAAGGTTATAATCACTAATTATTATTCATTTTCGTTTCTTTATGATAGCTGTACAACAATTAAAACTGTAACGGGCTAATTCATTTTTTTTGCTAATATAACTGCTGCATGCTTTTAAGCTTAAAAATCACATTTCTCATGGCTTCTGTTAATGCTGTTAAAGTAAGTGGAGGTGTTTTTATCAGCAGTCATCAATTGTTCTCTCGTGGCTTTTCTTATTTCTGTCTATCATTGTTGTACAATTTAAGCTAATTTTTTGATCAAACTGACGCCATGTTTTGCAGCAATAATAAAAACTTTTTTTTTGAAAATTCTTTTGTTAATAAACTGCGGTAATATTATTGCATTCGGAATTCTATTAAATGACATTTTATTTTTTTTTGCTCGAACAAAATATATTTTTTTGAATTCATCTAACTGACCATAATGCGTTATGCAAAATGTTTTATTGGATTATTATTTTTTAAACAATTTTATGCTCTTTGAAATTAAAAGTCTTTTTTTCTCATTATTTGGGACAGAGCCATGTTTGCAAACTTATAATTGTAGCCGTACGTAAAAAATCTTCATTCATTTCATAATCATGTATGAAGATTTTTGGATATTATAGTTTTTTTGTTGCAAACAAAACTCCTAAGCTCTATCACACTTTTTTTTGTCAACGCTTTGTTTTTACATATTTTTAATTAATTTTTTCTGATTAAACTGACAAGCGCAGCTACTAGACTAATTATTGTAAGGAAAAACATTTATTTTGACAAATATCTCCCAAGATTTCGTTTTTAATTTGTGATATTATTATTCTTCAAACTTTCCTTTAACTGCATTTTATCGTTAAATTTTAATTATTAATTTTAAAAATAAAAGTTTTTTATGAGAATTATTTTAACTGTGAGCACCAATTTCTTCTTTTCTTTATATATAGCGTTATAGTACAAAGAACTTATGTAAACTGCGAGAAAGGCCATTTTAAAATTGTCACCCTTTTTTAGCTATAAATACTATACAATGGAAGAAGAAGAAGAATCTCGATCATTTGCAGAGTGTCAACAAACTACAAAAATAAAAATACCAACTTTAAAAGATAAAATATGGCTGGAGGTTTGTTAACTTTTTTATTTTAGCTGCAAGAAAAGCTTTTGCAATGGCATTTATGCATTTTAACTGCCAGGTGACAAATAATAATGCCATTTTTACAGGGTAATAAAATTTTTGTATACATATTATTTTCAATATCGGTAATAGTAACATGTCTTTCAATATTTCAATTACTGACATATGTACCGTATGGACCTGAAGAAGATTTATATGGAGAGCCGGTGCCAACGCTGCATGTTAGCTTTGATGGTGGAACTCTTACGGTTAAACAAATTCAACAACTTATATTTTCATTAATTGTTATCTTGATCTCATCTATTGGAAGTTCATATCTTGCAGAGCGAATTAAAATGCCGGGATTATTGGGTAGGTAGGAGAAGAAAAACTGAATATCAATAATTAATTGTTGGTGTGGTTAATGGAAGGGGATACTTTTGGTCTTATCTTGTTGTTGAAAAACGATTAACAAAATTGCACTGACTTAAATGGGGAAAAAGACATTAATCCTAATCCCAAATGTCATTTCTAACAATTTTTTTAAAACTGGATACATTAGTTTTATATTAATTTAAGTATTTTGACATAGAAATTATTGACTCGGTAGACAACTTTAATCATATTTGATATCAAAGCATGATTACCGAAAAAACTGCTAGGCACAAATGCCATTATCTGCTTACACTTTTAAAACTGGTTAAGGTAGCTTTATGCTAAATTAAATACTTTAACATAAAAATTATTCATTTACGGAAGTCATGTGGGCCACCTTTGTCTGTGTTCTACCGTCGGCAAAACATTAAAAAATTTTTGTTAAAAACGTTAAACTGTGCTTACGCTCTTAAAACAGGAAATACCATTTTTTCTAACTAATTTACATATTTTTTAGGTATTCTACTTTTGGGTATTCTCTTTCGAAATGTATCAATTTTAAATCGAAATATATTTATTAATGCTGCTGTTGGAGCACTTTTAAGAAAATTTGCATTTTTGGTTATTCTGTTGAGAGCGGGACTTGGCTTGGATGCTAAAGCATTGATTGAACTTAAAGTTTGTTTTTCTGAACTGAGATAATTTAACTGCAGCTTTCATTTTAGGGTGCTTGTGTGTTGCTAGCATTTTTACCTTGTACATTTGAAGCGTTTACTGTTGCACTTGCTTCATGGCTGATTTTTAAAATTAATTTTTCATTTGGTCTACTTTTGGGGTGAGTTTGTTTTGATATAAAACTGCTAGAATTTTTGATTATCTACCATGTGGCAGATTGATTTTAAAGAAATAATAACTGGCGCAATAGCCAACGCTGGAGAGATTAACCTTTGCGAATAACTTTTTTAAAAATTGACATTTGATGATAATACATGTATTAAAAAAATTTTACAAAAAAAACTGCCAGACATTAAACAATGTTTTCAAGTTGATGCAGAGTTAATTCCTGTATTATAATAACAGTACGCATAGTTTTAGCTGAGTTTCAAGCTTATCTGTTTTCTCAACAAACTACTATAAAAATTAAAATTTCTAGAATAAATTAAAAAAAAACAGAATTTATTGAATTGATAAATAGTTTTTCTTAAAATAATTTGAACTTGTTATAAAAAATTTTAGTTAACTGAAAAATAAACAGCTTTTGTAATACAAACTTTTTACTTAAACTGGTAGCGAAATATACATCATTTTAAAATTGCTAATTTAAACTAAGTTTAGCTATAATATTTTAAAACCGAAAAAGTGAGAAGGTTTTCGCTTATTTGCAGACTACGAAAAAGTAAAAAATGTATGACATTGATATTTAAAAATGAAATATGGCAAATAATTGTGTTTTATATTTCAATTTAAACTCTTACAAATACTTTTTAAAACACATAAAGATTGTTTCAGATTTGTGTTAGCAGCCGTTTCACCAGCTGTAATTGTTCCTGCAATGCTTGAACTTCGAACAAAGCGGCTTGGCATTGATAAAGGTAAAATATTATTTTGTAAAACTGTTGATCACTAACATTTTGCAGGAATTCCAACTCTAATCAACGCTGCCGCAAGCATTGATGACGTCTATGCAATTACATGGTTTTCATTAGTTCTGAGCTCTGTTACATCTGGTAAAATTTATTTTTTATTAAAACTGATCAGAATCAATAAAAATCATTTAAGGCTCAGAAACCTCACAAATATGGACAATTATTCGTGCTCCATTGGAAGTAATAGCAGGAGTTATTCTTGGCTCAATTTTGGGTGTAATTTTATGGATTTTCCCTGATCCACAACTTTCAAGTATTAAACTGCGAAGGATGTCTTTGTTGTTATCCCTCTCATTTGCTGCATTATTTGGAACTGAATACCTTGGATTTGAAACAATTGGGCCAATTGCTGTGCTGATTTTAGGATTTACGGCTGCGCTACGATGGCGACAACTATCTCGGCTGGAATGCTTAAAAGAAGAAAAACTGCTTAAAAATGCATGGGATTATTTGGGGTTGCCGTTTTTATTTTGTTTAATTGGATATCAGTTAAATTTAGAACAGGTAAGCAGTTGGAAGGAGAAAAACTGGTGAACTAAAAAATATGGCTATCAAAAATTTTAATAAGAAAGTAACACTTGAAGGTTGTGAAATTATTGGGCTAATAAAAATTGGTTAGAGAAACATTAAGCTTTTTGAAAACTGTTTGATATTTTTCTTCTTTACTAAAAAAATTTATAAATCACATGTTGCACCATTTAGTAAAATCAAAAAGGTGCGGCAAAAAAATGTCTGCAAAAAGTGGCCAAATTTACAATTTGAATTTACTGAAACTGATTTTGTTTAATGTTGTGACTTATGTAGCATTTAAGGTGGGTCTGCATTTAGAGGAAATCATTTATGTGCTGCGCTACCTTCTGGCAATTTCTGTGATTTGTTTTTTGCCGACAAAGGCCAAAGTTCATCTTCACTTTGCACCTAATTGTACCTCCTAAAAATAAAGGTGAAAACAGTTTTTGATAAAAAAAGCTCCAAATTAAAACTGCTTTCCTTATCCTAATCTGTTTTTAAAAAATTAAAAAATGTTAACAAACTGTAATAACATGTGATTCATTTTAGCTGGATAAAAGCAGCATTGCTCAAGCTGTTGCCATTCTTATTTGCGGTCTTACAATTCGATGTATTGTCGCTGCTTTAGCTGTTCTCAAAACAAAACTAAATATAAAAGAAAAAGTTTTTGTTGCAATTTCATGGCTTCCAAAAGCTACTGTACAAGTAAGCAGTTTTTATGATTTTAAACTGGAAATTTTTTCTTTAAAACTCTTAGCAACATTAAAACTGTTTTTTCTTTTCAGGCTGCTTTAGCTCCCGTTCTGCTAGATATGACTCGAACAAATCCATCCAAATTTGGTATCTATCAATCAGAAGGAATCATAATTTTAACTGTTAGTATTATTTCGATTTTAATGACAGCACCTGCCGGAGCAATTTTAATTCGTCTACTGGGTCCTATTCTACTGACAAAGTCAAGAGAAGCACCAAAAGATGATCCAATAGAGCTGGAAGAAAAAGTATTAAATAGTATTTGAGAGAAAGTGGATAATTGTCTATTTTGTGATGTTTTGAAACTGTGTATTGTTTTGCATTTTCGGATTGTTAAAATAAATATTAATAAAATATTAATTTTTTAAAGTTTTTTATTTTATAAGCTTTATTAAAATCTTTTCCGAAATTCAGCTTGTTAAAGAAAGAATGAAAAAATGTTAAAAAAACTGCAATGAAACCTATCCAATGAAAAGGAAAAATTTTTAAAAGACTGTTTTCAACGTGAGCATTATAAAACGATAATTTTTGTACTTTGGTCCTTTTCTACTGATAAAAAATTCTCTTTTATTGATTTAATTTATTGTTACAATAGTATGTTGTTACTATTTTAACAATATGTGATTGTTTTGATCTTACTATTAAAAAGAAAACTGACATTATACTTATCCTTTGTTTTGAAGGCTGCAAATCCTCTTAACTGTAAACGAAAAACTGTTATTAACGAATCAAACCATTGAAAAAAAACGAACGCTAAACTTATTTTTAGTGCAAGAAGTTCACCTCTTAAAATCTAGTATTTTATGTAGCAAAACTAATTTATTTCCATTTTGAGTAAAGATAAAATCTATTTGTATCTTATCCTTGAGTTTCAAAAACTGAGAACTGGAACACACACACAAAGCGTCTGAGTGCATTTTTTTAAAAGACATCATTTCATTATTAACATAAATTTTGCGTGGAATAAAACGTGTATATTAATTTATTCTTGAATGTATTCAGAAACAATAGATTTTTTAAAGCCATTGTAGATAATAGTGGTGGTAAAGAAGTGTTTTTAATGTTTTTAAAACTGACGAGAATAGAGAAATATTGCTTATAAGCTTTTTATAGAATAAAACTGTAAAATGAAGGACAAGACGACAGGTGATCAAATGTATCAGTATTATTTATATTTTAAGCGAATGATACCGTAAGTTTAATTTCTATGGATTTACTTGAGGCTTGTTTGTAAAAACTGAATTTGACTTAAAAAAGTTTTAGATGCCAAAACCTAATCTCACTTGAGATCATTTATGTGACATACTGTCCATGTGCTCGTGTAACAAAGCTAATAAGATCACGAGCTCTCTTTGCGTTGGGTAGAGATGGTTTTTAGAAATAGGCTTGCCAAATTTTTTTGGCTTAATCGATTTACTTCATATTTTCCACAATTGTTCCCCATAATGAGGCGCAACTTTTGAACAGGCCAAAATTTTAAAAATATTACTTCTGGCTTCAGAATAACTCAAAAACGGGACAATTTTTATTTTCCGCAGCACTGAATGTATTTTGAGTGATAGGCTTGCCAAATTTTTTTGGCTCAATCGATTTACTTCACAGAATCACTCAAAATACATTTTTTAAAATATTTTTAGTGTTTTTACATCTTTTGAGCTATTTTGACCGAATGCCGTTTCTACACAACATTTTTCCCTTGAAAAAGAGCCGTGTAAGATTTAAATATAGTCTAAACTGATTCCACTAATGTTCACCTCCCCCCATCAAAAATAATTTTGCTAAAATTAAAACTGACACTCAAGTAAATAAACGATTTTGAAGATATACAAACTGTTCATCTTGAATTGTTAATGTTCTTTTTTTAGACATAATCTTCCATTTCGCCGATCTCGACGTATACGATATATCATTATTTTTTTATTATGTTTATTTATTTATTTTATTTATCCATCATCACAAATTGCATCAGATTTAACTGTTAACCAAGTAAGAGCTTTTTAAAAAACTACCAAATCTCGTATCAAAAATTTACAGCGAATTGTTCACTTTGATCTAAAAGGAGCCCCTCCAACGCTAGAATACTTTCGTGAACTTTTACCTTTCATAAAATTCCTTGGGTTCAATACAATTTTAATGGAATATGAAGACATGTTTCCATATACTGGTGAACTCGAAATTTTTCGAACAAAAAGCGCATATTCTCCTGAAGTGTTAGCAGAGATTTTGGAGCTAGCAGAAACAAATGGGCTTGAAGTGATACCCCTGATACAAACATTTGGACATTTACAATTTGTTTTAAAACACCCTAAATATCGTCAATTGCGAGAAGTCCCTGGCAAAAGTGATACCATATGTCCATCAGATCCAAATTCCATTCAATTAATACAAGAAATGCTTCGACAAATAAAAGCTGCACATCCGAGATCCAAAGCTATTCATATAGGATGTGATGAAGCATGGAATATAGCAAAAGATGAAAGATGCTCAAAAAAATTACAAACTGATTTTGGGTATTCTATTGAACGGCTAAAGCTTTCACATATCTCAACGGTTGCAAAATTTGCAAAAGATATTCTTGGATATAAAACTGTGCTAGCATGGGATGATCTGCTGAGAAACGTTCCAACAGCAATTTTAAGTGAATATCAAATTGGAAAATATATTGTTCCAGTGATATGGAATTATGATGTCAATGTTTCGCAAGCAAGTGTTTTCCCTAAGGGAATGTTTGATCGTTATGCTAAAATTTTTCCAAAACTTATTTTTGGTTCTGTTTTTAAAGGCGCTGAAAATGGCAATACAACATTTGTGAATATTGATCGATACCTCTCGAATCTTAAGTCCTTTTTTGATCTCTATGAAAGGAAGAAGAATCTTCTCGAAGGAAGAGTTGATGGAATTATTTTAACTGGATGGCAAAGGTATGAGAATGATAGTGCCATTAGCTGTGATAAAGTAACTGTTATAGATTTTGGCACGGAATTGAATTGTGTGAAATTTTACCGGAGGGTATTCCATCACTTGTTAATGAAGCTGTGTATATTAATAATCCGAAGCTGAGAAGTAATAATGATGTGGAGAAAAAGGTTTTTGAAATGCTAAGGTGTAAAGTGAAGGAGCTAAAACCAACAAAATTTTATAATTCAATTTATACTCCAAGGAAGGAAGAAATTTATGCATATTGTAATTTTCCTGGTGCAGAAATTTATGATTTGGTAAGTCTTTAAGGGATGCACATTAAACTTCTTTATAACAGCTTTTAATAACTGTTTATGCAAAGTTAAGGGATTAAAATCTAATTTTTATATAAACTAATTTATTGATTGAGATGTTGCGTAAAAGGAACGGCTATATTTTAAAAATTTTTGATATACATATATGTTGATTTAAAAAAACATGACAACTTTAAAAATAGGAATAAAAATAAAATACATTTGGATTTTTTGAAGTATATTTCTTTATTTTTTCAAGCCAACGGTTGTTACTTATAACTATAAACTGTCTTTTTCATAGTTTTAACTAAAAAAGTAATATAGAGAAAAAAATGCTTAATACAACAAAAAATGGTTGAAAGTGTTTACTTTTTTTGGTTTATATTCAAAAAATAGTTAAACTGTAGTTAAAGATAACCATTTCTTTAGCGAAAGGTTAGATAGAGGTCTATAGAGTTTTTACAAAATTGCAAAATCATCAGTCAAAAAAAATTAAAAAACTGTTTAGCAAATTGAATGTTAACTCTATCTAAAAACATGTATTCAGATTGAAAAACTGTATGTCCTTCAATGGAAAATAAAACAAATTGATTCATCGCTGATTAATGTAGTGAAAGCTGAACAAAAAATTCTTCAAAATGAATTTCGTCTAAAAATGCCAAAATATTTTTATAATGATACTGTTGAAGAATTTATTAAACAAAATGTTGATTCTTTATTTAGTTAACTGATTTTTGTTGTTACTCTGCTAAATAAAAACTAATTTATTTGTGACAATTCAGCAATATAATGTACAAAAACTGTGCTTACGAGATTGATGGTAATTGAAAAAAATTTAGAACTGTGTTTGTTGATATCACTTAATTTACTGTAACAAAAATAAACTCACATAAAACTAGAAAACCCCATCGACAAAGGCAAGCTTTTGTAATTGGAGATTTTCGCTCTAATTTCATTTTTAATTATAAAACATTTTTTTCCTGAGAACATATTTTCTTGCTAAAAACTGTAGAACTTTAATTCCCGGACTAACTGAAACTGTCAAATTGATTTTCTTCCACAAAGTTTGGTACAAATATGTTTTTTTTGTTATCAATTGTTCCTCCAAAAATTCCATCTCCTCTATTTCAATGAAAATGGGAGTGAATCAAACATAAGCTTTTCCGCTTTTTCTTAAACCATTAAAACAAAGAGCACATTCCATTTCTATTAGAAATTTTTATTGATAAGCTGCTGATAAACTGAGAATTAACCCGGTCTTTGTTTTCACAAAAGAAAAAGACAGCAGCAGCAAAGTTAATTTTTTTATTGTTTCTTCTTTGACCTGGAAAATTCTGGTGGTGGCTATAAAAATGTTGAATAACTGTTTCTTTCTTTTTCTTCTTGTTAATATTACCGTATATTTTGCCGCTGCTGTAAAAACATGTCCAGAATTATATCAAACATATGAAAACGGAAATAAATGTTTTTCATTTTTGGCATCAAAAGCTCAATGGATAACTGCTGAACAAGCGTGTGAACAAAATGATGGGAAGCTAGCTAAAATTGATAATGCCTTTGATGAAGTATTCATTTCATCACAAGCTTTAAACTTTTATGCTACGTATTCTGATACGGATGTTTGGATAGGTCTTAATAATTTAATGGAAAGTGATAGCTATCAATGGGCTGATGGGAGTAATCTAACGTATCAAGATTGGGCGAAAGGTATGGTTTTATAAAACTGAAGACAAACATTGGGGGATATTTGTGTTTTATTTAAAACTGCAACAGCTTGCGTTACTATAGAAGGTTTAACTTTTAGTAAGGTAGTTAATGAAGTAAAAATTATAAATTAAAAATATTTATTTGAAAACTGAATCTACCATGGTTATAAGGGCAGAGATTAAAAAATGTTTAAAAGTATCTAATTACATAAAACTGTATATTCTCTCGTTTCGTTAATGTTGATATAATATTATTGCTAATGTTTTAAACAGCAACGAAAAATCCTTTAAAAAACTGCGGCAAGAAAAGTATCGAAATTCTTTAATTTTTTTCGTCACCTATTTGAAATTTTTTAAGCAAGTGAAAAAGTAGTAATTGTAATACATACATATTTAAAAAACTGATATCACCATCGATTGCAGTCATTTAAAACCATCCAAATAATTTGAACCACTGCATTTTCTTTTTATTATAAATTACAAAAACTGAAAACATATCAGCTTTGTTTCCATCCATCTTTTTGATGTAGATAAAAAACTGTTATTTGCTCTTAAAACAGATTCTTTCAAAACTTAAACTGAAGGAAAAACATTTGTTGAATTAAAATTTCGTCGAAAGCTTTATTAACCATTATAAGCGATGGAAAAACTGATAAAGTACATGCATATTTTAAAAATTAATGTATGTATGTGTACGTATGCTTTGAGCAGTGATTTAAATTATTCAATGCACACAAATAACTAAAAAATCTCTAGTTTTAACTGCATGCAAAGTCTTTTTTTTATAAAAACACTTGGTTTCTGAAGAGGCCATATTCTTTTTTCTCTTGTTGCTAATGATCATTTAAACATAAAAAATTAATGCATTTATTTTTATTATTATAAGCGTCTTTCAAATTGATAACACAAATCAAAACATTTAACTGACTTTGTGTTAGGGGCAATTGGGCTTAACTATGTATGCAAATAATAATTTTATAAAAACACGTTAAAATTTGTCGAATAAATTTTATTTTATTTTTAAACAGCAATTCAAAAAAGTGTTGCCAAAAAAGTTTATTAAAATATACATGGCGGTAATAATACAATGAAAGCAATAGGAAGCATACCATAATAGGCAAATTATGGAAAATGTAATTTCAAACTGATAGACGTTCTGATTTTGTATTATCTAATTTTTTAAAATGAATCGTAGATTACATATAGCTTTTAACGATGCATTTTTTTTCAACATCTCCTACCAACTGAAAAAGCAAAGTAACAAAAAAATTAAAAAAAACTGGACCATTTAGGCATCTGCCAAAATTTTAAAACAATTGTATTTTAAACTAAAAAAAACCATGAGACATTTAAAACTGGCAACAGCGGTGATTTTGCATTAATTTATTTTTTTATTTTTTTTAACTGGATCGAGTACATTGAATTTTTTCAATACATCTATTTATTTTTTATTTACATATGTAAGCAACTAAAAATACTCTTTAACGAAAACACTGAAAAAAAAACTGGCCCATCAAAATATCTGCCAAAGTTTTAAAACAATTATATTTCAAAATGTTGCTAGCCAAACGCTTTTCATGAATTACAAATATTTTGTCAAAAACACTTTTTTGCTTTTTAGTTTGTGCTTGATTTTTCTCTTTGCAGATGATCATTAAAAATAACTGATGCATACATTTTTTTAAGCGTCTTTCAAATTGATAAAAAAATACATAGTTTTCCACCATTTTTTTGCTTTAATTAACTGACCGTTAAATCTCAAAGAATAATTTTTGTAAACTGCATACAATAATAGCAAACAAAATCATAAAACATTATTTCAAAAATTTCCAAAACTGTTACTTCACACAAATTTCGTAATGGGCTCATATTTGATATTTTATTTTTTATAGGTCAACCATTAACACAAGGACCATATTGTGTTAGTCAAACATTTAGAAATGGTAGCAATTTAATGCAATATTGGTCAAGTGAAAGTTGTTTTGATTTTAAATTTTTTGTTTGTGAATGGAATGGTAATTTAACTGATCCAAGTTGCAATAATGGAGATTGTAATAATAATTCTCCTGCACCAGCAGCAACAACAACAACTGTCTTACCTACAACTACAACAAAAACAACTTTAAAGCCAACTACTCCACCAACAACGACAATAGAATTAACTGATGCTCCGGCAACTGAAGTTCAAACTAAAGTTCAAAGTACTGCAGCTCCAGAAAATCCTACAACCATTGCATCTGTTGATGATGAAACAACAACGACACTCTTTCCTTCAAGTCCCACATGTGAATTTAATTTTATCTATAATTACGAAGATGGTCGTTGCTACAAGGTAAACAAAAACAAAGCGTGATTCTAGTAAAATCAGAATGGTTTTTTGACCGCAAATCAAACCTTTTCATTTCTGTCATCTCATATTTTCTGGGAGAAATTATCATTGACAGAAGCACCTGTTGCACCTAAAATTTTGGCATTTAAGAACATTTCGCCAACTGGCGCCACATTTAAATTTGGTCTTAATCGAGCTTATAATTAGGCCAGATTTTGAAAACCCATATATTTGTGGACATAGTGATCGATTTTGATCTTTTTCCGACTGCGGCAAAAGATCAAAGGCTTGCCCTTTTCAAAACTGATTTTACCCATCAGAAAATATAAACACACAGAAAGAAAAGAAAAAAATACTTTCAATTTTATGTGGAAAATTAAAATTTAAAAACTGACAATCAAATCTTTGCAGGTTCTCGACCCCTTAAGCATTACTGACAAAGACTACGAAGGTGGGTGTCAAATGTTTAACGGCCATCTACCCTCCGTTCATAGCGTCGATACAAACGACTTTATTGTTGATTTAGTTGGTAAGCAAAAACTAATTTCATTAAGCAATCAGCATGATGAATTAAAATAATTTCAGCAAAAGCCCCCTCAAATTTAAAAGATCCAAATTCTTATGGAATTGCAATAGGATTACAGCTAGTTAAAGATCAATGGCAATGGACAGACGGAACTCCAACAAATGACTTCCATTATTGGATTGGTGGACCTACAGATGGAACAAATTGTTCGGTGATAATTGTGGATGACAAAGAACACGATAATCATCATTGGGAAAGTACAAGTTGTATTCAAAGAGTTTATGCTTATGTTTGTTATAATTTACCGCTGAAAGATCAATTTTAAATAAATCATTGTAAATTTAATGGGTGATTTGTATTTGTTATATAAAAAGTGGTTCACTTAAATATGACAAAAATAGCCAAGTTTACATACGAAAAAAACAATAGGCCAAATGGGCCACTGCAATCAAATCAATGAGTGCGAATATTGCGATGTGCAGTAACAAAAAGATAGCCGAGCATCTACTCTCTCTTGTTTTGTTATTAATTTTTATTATTCATAAAACGCAAACGAATAATCTTGGATCACAAAAGTGCCATAAAGTTTCCATATTTTTAATTATTATCTAAAAACAACAGGTTAGGCTCACAACTGTTGTAGTTTTTTGTTTGTTAGTTAATTCTTACACGTTTTCATAACATTTTCTTCTCCTAAAACAGCGTGATTCAATCGAGTTAAATTTTATGACATAATACATACCCTACTTATGAACTTTAAAAAATAGTTTTACGATGTTCTTCAATGTCGCCTAATTTCTTCAAATCTTATCATCGCCAATCATTTATATTACCGGATTCTGTTATATATTATATTACCAAAAAGCCATCTAATCCAGCAGGCTATGAAAAATTAATACAAACTTGTAAATATTTTTTTTGGAAAAATCCAATTTTGGTTTTTCATTGTTTGTTCTTTAAAGACGACAGATGGAAAACGTGTTTAAATGATGACTTTTCATGTTTTAAGAATAAAAGAAATGTAAATTTCAATAATACAATAGCCAAAATATGGGTTTTAAGAACGCTGTCAATTGTTCCTTTTTATTTAAATGCTTCGTTTGTTTCCAAATTTATTTCGAAGCTTTTTAAATACGATGACATTTCAACTTTAATTCTTACAAAGCAAGTGTTATGTTTTGATGAAATTTTGTTATTTTCATCTACAATATACTTGCATCTACATCAGACCACTGTAATATCCAAAAATGGTTCATTAATTTCCATCCCAAAGATTATGAATTCTTTTCCTCGTCTTAAACTGTTTTATTTGTAATTTTGACTTTGAAAAAACACAGGCGGTTTGATACATTAAGTTTCTAGTTTAAATTATCTTCTAGAATTATTTTGGGTATACATTGCAAATTCGATTTTTAAAAAATAGATACGCAAAAGTTTGTGACATCAACGATTCTGCAAAATTGCACTTTAAGTAGCATGCGATAGTTATGTTATAGCAGAAAGTAACTCAATTTACAGAGGCTCGCAAAAAAATGACTCAAATTCACAATGTATCAAACCACTTGTTATCGCGTCTAAATATAAATAACAAACTATTTTTTAGCGGATTCGATGATGAAAATGCTTCAACTTTTACTCAAAATTCAGTAAAAGAAATTTTGCAAATTCCTCATTTTCATTAACTGATTTATTTCACTTTATTCAATGTTCCAGAAACTTTCGATATTCAAACATTTTATGAATATTTGAAAGTATCTGTAAGTTTCTTTTTTTAATTTTTAAAGAATAGAAACGGTTTTGGATAATAATTTCAGAAAAACAAAAAAACAACAGAATTCAATTTTTCGTTTTTCAATACAATTTCAAATGGATATTGGAATATTCTTGAAAGTATTGTTGATGAAATTCTTGCAAATTAGAAAAGCAAGGAGGAAAGAATAAATAAATAAAATTAATATTAATATGTGTTCCAAAAAAGTACTAGTTTCTGCCCTTAACCCCAGACTACCGTTTGTTACGTCTGGTTTTTTAAATTTTAGAAAGGTAGTGGTGCCTTCGAAAAAAAGTTAATGTTAACGGCGGGCTCATCAATGGGGAACCGTTATACATTTGTTGCTTTAGTAGAGAGTATGTTTTTGTTAAACATTACGTTTAACTAAATAGAAAAGAAAAAAGTAATGTATAAAAAGTTAAATTAGATAAAAAATTGTAAGAGGTGATAAAAGGTATATATTTTTTGAAAGGAAGTTCAATTTTGTTTTTTCCTTTGCTTGAAGTCAACTTGAGTGTTTTGTCTATTCGTTCGCGTTGAGATTTTTTGTTTGATTTGTTTTTTATTTTTTGACGTTTATTAATTGCTCTTTCTTTTTAGATTTATTTAACTAAATCATCCATGTTTAATTTTATCAAAGTGTTATTATGTATGTTTATTACAAGTAAGTTTTCCATATTGTGTTCTCATATTAATTCTTTTTTGTTGTAGATTATCCAGACAATACAAGTTGCTCCAAGAATCTTATTGAAAGAACTTTTTTAAATTGAACATTTATCATCACAAGAAATGATTCAAATTAGAGAGTAAATTCCTCTATATTCAACAACTGATTCTTTTATTATTGGTAGCTCTAATGCATATGGTGATTTGATGAAGAAGAACGATGCAAAAAGGTTTATGATTTGATTATGAAGGGTAAGGTTGGGATTAGCATTTTTACGTGAAATAATATTATATTTTCAGGTTCAAAGTGATGTCAATCAGGATGTGCTTATTACCTTATTCTTGCCTTTTCTTTGTAACAGATTTACTCAAAATGATGATGCAACTATAAAGCTAAAGAATGTTGTGGCATGATTGATTGTTAAGCAACACGTTAGAAAAGAATATTAATGGTGAACAAGAACTTTTTCATGTTGCTTCTTTTTGTTGATCTGTTATGGTATAACTTTTAATGTATTTATTGTAGCTTTTTAGCATGTTTGTATTTTTATTTTTTAAGTTAATAAATTAATAAATTCTTTTTTACCGTAACCTTTGTGTTTTTGTGGGAATATATTAGCTGAGATTAGATGTTGGTGGTTTAAGTTTAAGATAAGAAAGAGTTAAAATTATGCTTTTGTAAAATGTTTTTACGGTATTGGGAAACTAGATCAGGTGGATATAGGTTTTTCTTTAAGATGTTTTCGATGTTGGTGATAGCTGTAACAAAATTACTTTTGTTGCTTGATGCTCTTGCCGTTCTAATTGTTTCTCCGTTGATTATACTGTATTTATAGTTGTTAGGTATATTTGAGTAAAAATTTGAGTATCTTAGAACTTCAAAGTTATATTCATCTGTTTTATTAAAGAGATTATATTCTATTTCTTTATTTAGTTTTATTGTGAGATCTAGGTAATTAGTTTCCTTGTCATTTTTATGAGTAGTTTCAAGCGTTAAACTTTTGTGGTATATTTCTTTAGCTATGTCCATAAAATTAGTTTCTTTTTCTAGTATTACTACAATGTCATCCATATATCTGTTAGCTTGTAAAATACTTTTCGTCTTACTGTAGTTTTCTTTTTTCTTGCAGTAATCATATTCCATCATTGTTAGAGTTAAATCAGCCATTTCTGGACTAGCATTGAAGCCCATTGGGACTCCATTGTCTTGTTTAAAGATTACTGTAGCAAATTTAGCAAAACTGTTTTTAAGGATTACATCTATGAGATGTATAATATCTTCTTTTGTCATGCATTTATTTGTATTTATTGCTGAGTAGTGGCAATTTTTATAGTTTATGCTTAAGTAATTTTTTTGGCTGTTGTTAAAACAAAATTCTATTAGTTTTTTCATCTCTCTTATAATTACCTCGTGTTCTAAGTTTGTAAAAAGTGAAGTAAAATCAGCACAAAATATTTTGTATTGGTCTTTTGAGTTATTAATTTTTTCTAGATTGTTTATAAATTCATGGCTACCTTTTACTGACCAGTAATAACTTCTTTTAGTTCTGTTTTTAATAACATTACAGTAGTCACCGATATGTTTTTTGAAATGTTTTAAAATTTTTTGTAATAAAAGTGAAATTTCTTTTACTCCACTTTCACATGCACTTGTAATAAATCTAAATTTGACTGGTGTTTTATGGAATTTAGGAATTGCATAAATTATTGGAACTGTTCTTTCTAGTTTACAGTCTATGTTTTTATTAAATTTTTTGTTTAACAGGACACATTTGTCATAAATTTGTTTTTCTGTAAAATCTGTTACCGTATACGTTTCATTTCCTTTAATGTCATTTTCTTTCCATCCTAGTTCTTTTTGTATAATTTGGGTGTACAATTTTTTACATGTAAAAGCATAGTTATTTGTAGCTTTATCTACTGTAGTAATTATAAAATCATTTTGTAACTTTTTAAGTTCAACTTTAGCATTATCATTGAGTAAAGGTTTTCTTTGGTTAAGGTTATTTAATCGCTTTTTTATATTTTTTTGCAGGATTACTGTCCAATTTTTTGTAATTTCTTCTATTTGTGTAGTATTAATTTTATATCTACTTATAAGTTTTTTAATGAATTCTTTAAAAACATTTTCGATTTCATTTTTTATCTCATTTTTGTGTGTTTTACGATGATCTCTAAATTTAGTACCCATTTTTAATAAATTTCTTAGATTATTGTCTTTAATAAAATTTACATCTCCAGTAATAATATGTTTGTGGTGGTGATCGTAGTAAGTAGGGGGCGCAGCGTTGTCATTTTTTGAACAAAAAGAAAAGAAAAAAAATTTTGGGCAAGTTTGCTTCTTTTTGCAAAGAAACAATTTTTGTAGTTTGATTTTGTAAGAAAAAAGCGCAAAAATTATTTATTTTTTTGTATAATTAATTAATAATAATTATTTTAACTATATCTATAAAAAAGCGCTTTTTTGACAGTCAAATTTTGTTATGTGCGCAATGGGGTTCGAACTTTTCCTTTGATGTTTCGAACGCCCGCGCGTTACACCACTCGACCATCAGAAAAAAGAAAACTTGCCCAAAATTTTTTCAGTCAAAAATGTTTTTAAGTCGTCGTCGTAAATTAGAGATAACTTTTTTAATATTTATTATAAAAAAAATCTAATGGCACCATTAAATTACGAAGATCCAGGGCTATGCAACTATATAAAAATTATTCACAAATTCTAAAAATCATTTTTCACTCTGCGCCCCCTAGTAGTAAGGATGTTCAGGTGTACATTGGCATTTTGATTTATTAATTTTTTGTACATCAATTACAGTAAGATTTTTGAGGAATTTATTATAATTTAATATATTCAAACTTATTGGTGGTAAACATTTTTTGACAACTTTAGCTTTTCTATTATCATTTAGCTGTATATTAGCATTTTTAAGAGCTTGATTTAGCATTTTATTTAAATTTATTTGATCCATTATTGGGTGTAAGTGCGTCATTGTTAGGTATATATAATTTTCTTCTTCTATTGCTTTTTGTTTCGGTTTAAAGCTTAACATTTTTAAGAATTTTTGGTTTAATTTTTGTCCTTTTGGGATAATACTGATTGCGTTTTTTATATTTTTAGTGGTATTGTAATAGAGCTGGTATAATTCAGTTTCATTGAGATTTATAATTTTATTTTTAATTTCTTCTGTATCTTTTCTTTGCTTTTGCTTTTTACCGTATCCTCCTCTGTTACCTCTACTTCTTGTTCCTCTAGAAAAAGTGTAATTAAAATATGGTAATAATGCTACATTTTCTTTGTTTATGTGCAAATCAGTTAAATTTCCAAGACCTTTAATATTGTCATTAAGTCCATAGGGAAATGCAGTCATTAGTAGTCTAATCCATGTGTCTTCTGTTTTTAATCTAATGTCTTTGTTTTCCAAATCTATCCCGTCCAAGACGTCGATTTGAAAATTGTTGTCTTGGTGTTCACGGTAATGGTGACATAAAAGTGTGTTATCTGTGGATTTGTTACCATTTTTTGTGTTATATAGATGTTTACTCATTCTTGCTTTTAAGGTTTGACTTGTTTCACCCGTGTATTGTTTACCACATGTTTTGCATGTTAATAAGTAAACGACATTTTTAGTGTTACATGATAAATTTTTTGGTTTACAAGTCAAATAATCACATTTGGTTACTGTACTTGTTACAAAATTATTAAAATTTAATCTTGGACAAATTTGACATCTTTTGTTTTTACATGGTTCTCCTGTTTCTACAGTATACTTTTTTGGCTGAATTATTCTTTTTCTTCCTTTCTTATAAGATAATGATATATAGTTTACCTGAAAAGAAAGATTAGAGGAGTTGTTTTTGACGAAAATTTTTGTTTTTTTAAACCAAAAAAGAACCCTTCCAGGGGAGGTTTAACCTACTGGAGGGCAAGGGGGGGTTTATTGGAGGGGCTGCCTCCATCGGTACAGGCAGAACCGAAAATTCCCTAACTACGATTGGCATGACCATGCCACCCTACCTCATGGTCACTTTTATAAACCGCGCTTCGTAGCTAGAACGATGCGTTTGCACCGTGTTACGTTGATTTGTATTGTGTTGACCCTAACTAAACCTGAAAAGTTTTTTTAGGGAAAGGAGAAGGAAATTATATTGTTTTGTCCAAAAAAGTTTTTAGACATAGGCCCTTCTTTTGTTAAAGTGCTGTTGTAATGATGTGAGCTTGTTTGCTCGTTTAAGTTTTAAATATAAATTCTTATAAGAAAGGAAGGAAGAGAAGGTTACTGTAGAAACATATTGGTATAATTTTTTCTTATCAGTTGTAGGTGCAATTTTTAAGGTATTTTTAAGGAGTAAAATTTATTTCTTTTTAAATAACAGGTTACTGTAGAAATTTTTTAATGACAGATGTGAAAAAATTTTTTTAAAGTGTGTTTTTAAACAAAATTAAGGATTAATAAAAGTTTGTGTTAAACATTACGTCTAACAAAATAAAAAGAGTTGGTGTTAAACATTGCGTTTAACAAAGTGGTGTCGAACATTTCGTTCAACAAAGTGGTGTCGAACATTTCGTTCAACAAAGTGGTGTCAGACATTACGTCTAACAAAATGGTGTCAGACATTACGTCTAACAAAATGGTGTCAAACATTACGTTTAACAAATTAGAGAGAGAGAAAGTTAAACATTTCGTTGAACAAAGTATAAAGTAAAAAAGGTGAAGGCAAAATATATAACTATATGAGTAAAGTAATAGATTTATGGTAGGGGAAACGTCAAGAAGACGCGGGCCTGTATTTAATACTGGTAGATGTATTAAATTTTACATGTGTAAGATAAAAGGGGGGGAAACCAAAAAACACTCTGAAATCTTAAAAGAAAGATTTAAGAGTAGAGTGTGACACCCAGATAGCGGTGAGCTTAAAGCTCCTCAGCACATCCAAGCATAACACCCTTAAACAAATTAGAAAAGCAAGGAGGAAAGAATAAATAAATAAAATTAATATTAATATGTGTTCCAAAAAAGTACTAGTTTCTGCCCTTAACCCCAGACTACCGTTTGTTACGTCTGGTTTTTTAAATTTTAGAAAGGTAGTGGTGCCTTCGAAAAAAAGTTAATGTTAACGGCGGGCTCATCAATGGGGAACCGTTATACATTTGTTGCTTTAGTAGAGAGTATGTTTTTGTTAAACATTACGTTTAACTAAATAGAAAAGAAAAAAGTAATGTATAAAAAGTTAAATTAGATAAAAAATTGTAAGAGGTGATAAAAGGTATATATTTTTTGAAAGGAAGTTCAATTTTGTTTTTTCCTTTGCTTGAAGTCAACTTGAGTGTTTTGTCTATTCGTTCGCGTTGAGATTTTTTGTTTGATTTGTTTTTTATTTTTTGACGTTTATTAATTGCTCTTTCTTTTTAGATTTATTTAACTAAATCATCCATGTTTAATTTTATCAAAGTGTTATTATGTATGTTTATTACAAGTAAGTTTTCCATATTGTGTTCTCATATTAATTCTTTTTTGTTGTAGATTATCCAGACAATACAAGTTGCTCCAAGAATCTTATTGAAAGAACTTTTTTAAATTGAACATTTATCATCACAAGAAATGATTCAAATTAGAGAGTAAATTCCTCTATATTCAACAACTGATTCTTTTATTATTGGTAGCTCTAATGCATATGGTGATTTGATGAAGAAGAACGATGCAAAAAGGTTTATGATTTGATTATGAAGGGTAAGGTTGGGATTAGCATTTTTACGTGAAATAATATTATATTTTCAGGTTCAAAGTGATGTCAATCAGGATGTGCTTATTACCTTATTCTTGCCTTTTCTTTGTAACAGATTTACTCAAAATGATGATGCAACTATAAAGCTAAAGAATGTTGTGGCATGATTGATTGTTAAGCAACACGTTAGAAAAGAATATTAATGGTGAACAAGAACTTTTTCATGTTGCTTCTTTTTGTTGATCTGTTATGGTATAACTTTTAATGTATTTATTGTAGCTTTTTAGCATGTTTGTATTTTTATTTTTTAAGTTAATAAATTAATAAATTCTTTTTTACCGTAACCTTTGTGTTTTTGTGGGAATATATTAGCTGAGATTAGATGTTGGTGGTTTAAGTTTAAGATAAGAAAGAGTTAAAATTATGCTTTTGTAAAATGTTTTTACGGTATTGGGAAACTAGATCAGGTGGATATAGGTTTTTCTTTAAGATGTTTTCGATGTTGGTGATAGCTGTAACAAAATTACTTTTGTTGCTTGATGCTCTTGCCGTTCTAATTGTTTCTCCGTTGATTATACTGTATTTATAGTTGTTAGGTATATTTGAGTAAAAATTTGAGTATCTTAGAACTTCAAAGTTATATTCATCTGTTTTATTAAAGAGATTATATTCTATTTCTTTATTTAGTTTTATTGTGAGATCTAGGTAATTAGTTTCCTTGTCATTTTTATGAGTAGTTTCAAGCGTTAAACTTTTGTGGTATATTTCTTTTAGCTATGTCCATAAAATTAGTTTCTTTTTCTAGTATTACTACAATGTCATCCATCATTAACTGATTTATTTCACTTTATTCAATGTTCCAGAAACTTTCGATATTCAAACATTTTATGAATATTTGAAAGTATCTGTAAGTTTCTTTTTTTAATTTTTAAAGAATAGAAACGGTTTTGGATAATAATTTCAGAAAAACAAAAAAACAACAGAATTCAATTTTTCGTTTTTCAATACAATTTCAAATGGATATTGGAATATTCTTGAAAGTATTGTTGATGAAATTCTTGCAAATGAATTTCGTGAATACATAGCTCCTTTTATCGTTCTTCCCGGAATTGATGTTGAAAAAAAGAAAAAATTAAAAGCATTAAGTGATGCTTCTTTACAAAATTATTGAATTTTTAGTGACGGGGTAATGGCACAAGGTTCTTTTGTTAACTGGATTTTAGTGTACTTTTTTTCTTTATTTTATTTAGAGAAATACCATCAAATAAATTATTATTATCAACAAAAATAGAGAAACATTAAAGCCGTAGCAGTATACGATAACTAAAAACTGCTGTTTATAAAACTGTTGAGCGAAAGAATATTTAATGACCGTAACGGCTTGTTCAGAATGAATCAAAAACTGCAGCTAACTGAAATTTAAAACAGTAAAAAATGAATCAATAAATAAACTGGTAGAGTATACAAATACTAGTTTTAAGAATGTTCATTTTTCATTGAAACTAAAAAAATGTTTCCCTGTAATGTCGATCATTTTTTGATAAGGAAAAACTTTAAAAAGCTACATAGAGTCCATCAATAGCTTTTATTCCATACTCCAAAGCTTAAAGCCTAGGAGAGTGACCAATCTTTATAATTTTTCAAAAACAAAAACTTTATTTTGTCAAATTTTATTGTATTTTTACATTGTTTTTGTTTGTACTTTCTTATTCATCTCTTCGTGAGGCAGTGCTGTACAAGTAAATAAATAGATTTACCAAGTGATAAAAAGATCCCTTTTATTTAGCTATAAAATATTTTGCTCAAACGTTTTGCTTCCCTTTTTTTCCTCTTCTTTTTTTGATTTATTATAATTATTATTAAAATTAAGCTTTTCTTGCTGCTTCTTTTTCCCAGCCAACATTAATGGTGAGAGGACACTGAAAGTTATGAAAGATGAAAGAAGAAGATGATTGTGCATTGAAGCGAAATAATAATATTTGCACAATTTGCATTTTATTTTGGACAACAAGAAAGACTAAAAAAAGTGATGGCTGCTATTGCTGCTGAACTGATGATGTTGAGGCTTTTGATGGAGGTAGTGGTGATGGCCATATTGAACATAAAAGGGGGAAAGAGGGAACTCACTCTCTTTGATGATGGTTGCGCAAAAAAGAAATTTTAATTTAACAAACTCTTTTTTTTAAAAGAAATTTGGATAGAGTGCGGACAATAAAGGAATGAATGAATGATCGATGATGATGATGAAGATGATGTGCTTCAATTTGCAAAGTAGCGTAAGAAAGAGAGAAAATCACGAAAAAAAAGTTTAATGCGAAAAAAGAAAAGAGAAAAGTCAAGGACATAACTGTAATTAATAATTTTTAAATAGTTTTAAAAAGAAATTTGAATAAATGAAATGCGTTTAAATATTAAGCTTCAATTTAAAAAACTGGAGCAGTTGATAATCACCAGAAGCAGAATTCGCTATCGGGAGTCAGAAACTGCCAGTTAAGTTATTGTTGATGACACATCTCTTGGTCTATTTAAACATTTAATTTTCAATGAAAAACTGTTTGTTGAAGCAAATTAACATCTAAAAACAAAATTCATTAATTAACTGAAATTCAATAAAATTGAAAGTTTTGGTTCAAATAATTGTTGAAGGATGTTATCATATTAAGTAGCTAATTTCATTCTAATCTATTGTATAACTTAGACAAAGTAAAAACTAATAATTTCTTGTGCCTGCATATTTCGAGATAAAAAATCTGATTTGAAAAAAAACAACTAAAAAGTTTTGTATTCATGAGGGGAAAAAGGAAGGAAGTGCCAAAATGATAACTTGTTTTTTAAGTTTAAAACGGTAAAATAAAAACTTGTCGATAAATTCGTATGAGTAATTTTAAAATTTGCCTTGAAAACAAAACAAAAGTTAAATTTTTTAAGATATTAAACTGGTATAATTTTATTGCTGTTGTTTGGAACTTACATAAAATAATCTTATCCACATGATGACTTTGTGAATTGCTTTTATTATTCTTTTTTTTAAAGGGTAGCCATCTTTTAGGTTCCGTTAAATTTCCTTTTCAAATCTTATAAATTTTTATTATCAAATGTAAAATAGTAAGATTATTTAAACAATAATAATAATAAAAAGATAATCTAAGCTTAAAACTCACAACTGGAGTACGAATGTTTTGGAGTAGCATAAATGTTGAATGTTGAAAGAAGAAAGATTTCAGATTAAAATTTGTAGGTTTAACTGTTTTGAAAGTTTAAAGGATAACTGTCACCTGACTCGATAATATGCAAATAAGCTAAATTTTAAAGTCAACTCTAAAAAAATGTGTTGACTCAAAAATTTCTGGTTAAGAAGTTTGCTTCCAATGTTATACATTTTTGAAAAATGTTTAACGACGCATTCATGAAGAGATTTTAATGTAAAGTTTCATTAGTCTCCACATTTTAAAACAATCAATTTTTAACTGATCAAGTGGTTGTAAGCAGGCATTTGCTTATTCTTCTAATCTATAATGCATTAAACTGACATTCCAAAACTTTTAAGCAAAACTGTACAAAACAAAAAATTATAAAGTCATTTTCCCTTCTTCTCAAAAAAACTTTATTCATTCCATCATCATCGCTTTAATTTTTCTTTTTCTTTCTCTTTTCTTGGCTTATATTTTTATTTTTTTAAGCAGCAAAACATTCATTTTTTCAATTATGCATGCATGTAAATATCGAGAACGAGAAAAAAAGAAGACAAAAGCTCTATATATTTTTTTATTTTATTGCTGCTGCAGCTTCTACCACCACTTTTCATCGTTAGGCTTTCTTCTTCTGTTTTTGCTGTAAAAATGAATATAAGCAACAATATTTTAAACGAAGCACGAAGTAGAAAAAACTTTTATCGCGCGTGGTTTCTTTTTTGCATCTTATGCATATTTTTTGCTGCTGCTGCTGCTGATGTTGCTTACTTATTTGTTTGTTGTCAAGGTTTTAAAGTTTTTTTTAAAAAAAGAGACTATACGAATTTTTGAGGATGAAAAGGTTTTTGAAACTGCATAAGATGATCTTTTGGATGAGACTACTTTAATAGATTATAAAATGATGGATTTGATGTGGGTACGGATACTGTATTTCTTTAAATTTTTTAACAAAAAAAATATGGCTTAAATTTTTTTTACAAAAAACTGTGAAATTAGCCATGTTTGTGGTACTTTAAACTGCGAACTCAGACCTCAACTGAGAAATTAGTATTTTCTTTACAAGTTCATTTATCTTTTTTAAAGAATTAATTTCACTGTCAACATCGTAAAACTCTTTGTCAAACCGTCTAATGTCTTTAAAGCTAACAGACTTTATGAAGTGGATTTAAAGTTTTATTTTCTCCTTTGTAAGCAATTAATGTGACAAACATGTTGCTTCTTTTTTTGTAACTGCAAATGTTCAAACATTTTGTAAACTGATACGATCAAATTTTTGGAGCTATTCTATAATATACGATTTTTGATTGTCTTATTAATTGATTTCATATTCTCTATCAAAAAAGCATTGGTCTTTTATTGGATTTTTATTAAAATCTTATTGTGATTGCTTAAAACAATATTTAAAAAAATGAAAACTGATCTACAGGAATATTTGAAATCAAAATTGGTAACATCCATGCTAAAATGAAAGCATTAGTCTCACAAGTTGAGGAGGCATTTTATTAAGAGTAAAACTGGAAAAACAACATTTTTAAGAAAATTGCGACAAAATTTATAGGAAAAATTGGTAACTTTTTGTAATTTTGCTGGAGCTTAAGGTCAAACTGAGTGACATTAGCAAAATGTGTTTTTTATTCGATTACTGTCGATGCCATGAAAATCATCTTTTATTAAGATAACATATTTTTATAGTTTTATTTTTTTTAACTGCAAAGACAAAAAACGAAGTGGAATTGCAACAAGTGTTTTCATTAATAAAACTCTTTTTTATCATTGCCATCAAAATGTTAATAAAAAATTGATAACCAAAAAGTTCAGTTTTAATGTCTTCAAAACTAACAAGCAAAATTCTCATAAACTGACAAGAATCATAAAAAGTTGTTTCTCTTTTGTACTGTACCGAATATTGCATTTGCATTTTTAATTAACCATTTTGTGCTAATTTTTTAAACTCAATGGAACTTCACCACGAAGAAAAACACAGCTAGTGCTTATCAAATCTTTTTTGTGTTAAAAGATTAACTGTAAAATTTTTAACAACAAAGATAACTTGAATTGAGTATTATCGATTATTTAAAACTGTTAAGATCAAGATGAAAACGTACTATACAAATGAAATTAATCATTTGTGAAGTGCCGGTAGTTAACTTTTTGGAATTATTCACTAATATTATTTTCAACTGCTGCCATTTACTGTATCACTAGAAAATTTTTAATTAGCTCTCCACCAACATACCCATCTATTTTTACACAAATTCTTGTCGTTCTATCACTATTTAACTCAAACAAACATTTTTTTGTATAAACACAGTTTCTCCCTTTTTTTACATCGGTACACTCTATTTTTTCTCTCTCTCGAGCGCAAAAAGACCTAACCAAAAAATTTGAATCTCTCCTTTTTTTATTCAATATTCAATTTTTCTATTTTTCAGTTGTTTGTTAATAGTAGTAGTAGTAGTTAAAAATTGGAGTGGTTGAAAAAAAAAGTTTTATATTTATTATATAATCGACAGTCAAAAATAGTTTTGTGCGCACTGTCAAAAATGAAGAAAAAAGAACAGAAAAAAGTTTTTTTTGTTGTTTTCTTTTCAATCTCTTTTTTTATTGATTTTGAAAATTGAAAAATTTGGTTTTTATCATTTTTGAAAACTGCAGTGAAAATATTTTCTTTTTTTGATAATTTTTATTTAAGAAATCTATGGAAAACGAGAAAGAGAAAAAAAGGGTTTTTTGGTTTTTATAAACTCCAAAAAAAATTATGTGCCAACAAATTTGTAGAAGAAAAAAATTAAGAATGTAGTTGAATGCCCCTGAGGGCATTAACATTAAAATTAATAAGTCCTCAAAGAAAATAATTTTTTCTGTTTACCTTTATATAAATGACTTTAGCTTAAGTAAGTAAGGCCGTAGAATAACATACAAAAAGTTATAATATTTAAATTCCATTGAATGAAAAAGAAAAGGCTTTTGTTTTTTTTAAAGTTCCGTTTAAGCATGGTTCCGGGGACGATTTAACAGGACACGTTGGGCTCTTCTAGAGGCCAGGCTTTTCTACAGTTTAATGAAAAAAGTTTATACCATTCGATAGCTAAGATATAGAGCTATCAACAACCTTCATACAGTCTAAAAATATGCAAATTAAATGCCGACGGGTTTATCCATTTTTTTGCGCTTATTGTTAATTTTGACATAAAACTCGGACCAGTAGATATTTAATTTGCATATTTTTAGACGGCATAAAGCTAATTGCTAGCTCTATATCTTAGCTATCGAATGGTATAAAAATTTTTTTTATTAAACTGTAAAAAAGCCCGACTTCTAAAAGGCCCACCTCGGCCCGGAGCCATGCTTGTTTCCTTTTCGGTCTTCAAATTTGACTTATTTCCCATTGCTCGGCATAGACACCGTGTCAAGCAGAATCTTCATTTATCTCACATCTACAGTTTTTATCTTCTTACAAAGTGAGACAACTGAAAGCTTAATCAAGAATTAAACGGAACTAAACGAATTTTTCCTTCCCTTCAACCAAATTTTTGCTGTTCTTGTCATCGTTCGTTTCTTTTTCATTGTTTCAAATTTGTTTTAACGAGAAACAAAAAATGTAAATGTGTATATTTAAAAAAATACACACCAAACAGCTTTTTTTGTTTTTCATCGCATTCTTTTTTTTCTTCTTTAAACTCTAACGGCCTAAAAATATGCAAGCTAGCAAGCAGCAGCAAAGCTAAAACGTGCTTGCAAGTGCTTTTTTTTATTTATAAAAGTGAACGAAGACGAGAATAGCCTTGAAGCATATTGAAGCTTCTCCTTCCCTCCCTCCTTTCACTCTTCTGCTATTTAAAAGCATTGCGTAAAAAAAAAGAAGAAAAATTTACATACAAGCCTTTTTTTCTATTTCACCAGCGGTGTAATACAACGAACAGAACAACAACAGAAGAGGAGAAAAAGCTTTTTTTCTTGCTGCATCTAAAAAAATTTTTTGTTTAAGCTTTTTTTTACTTCAGACAAAAATATGTATATTTGAATAATGGAGGGGGGACGACAATTTTTTAAGAGTTTTTTTGTTAGTTTTTAAATTAGCCCTGTCTTCTTTCTTTTTTTCTCCGAAAATTAACTGGCTTGAACTGGTAACGATTGAATGAAAGAAGAAGAAAAAAGCAAATAAAAACCGAAAGAAGAAAAATTTGCGTGTCTGCTTTTTATTACTTTTTTATTTAATTTGTTCCATTTTTTCCTTTTTATTTTAGCTTAATTAATTGAAATCTTTTAAAATTGATTGGGAGTACATGATAGTGATTTTAAATTGATTTTTGTGGCAATTTTCGTTTAAGAAAACTGTTTTGAGCTAATCCAAAATCTATGGTTAAGTGATGTGCTGATTGATCACATTGATAAGTTTTACAATTTTTTGGGCTTGAAATGAGCTTTTTCTCGACGTTTGTTGCATGTTTCGTCTCAAATTTTTTTTAATATGTTCCATTTTCTTTTTTTATTTTAGCTTAATTAATTGTGATTTTTTAAAACTAATAAGATGCTAAATGATAGTGACTTATAAACTGTTCCTTGTAATATTTTTGGTTAAAAAACTGATTTGAGCTAGTGTTAAAGCTATTATTACATGTTTATCACGATTGTTGTCGAAGTTTTACATTGTTTTGAATTTAACTGGCTTATTGATTTTGCAAATTTTGATCTTTTAAGTATCAAGCTTGACAATGTTTTCTCAAATGTAAAAAATGTGTACTATTTGATATTATAAAATTACCAAAAATATCATGTAACTGCTGTAGTTGATCATGATAATATTATTAAACTACTCTTATCCTTCCTATAAATAGAGAGTGTTAGTCAGTTGTTGCATAAAAGTTTTTAGTAGCTGTGTTTAGTATCATTAGATAGATATGTTTGTGGCAATCAGAGCTGGGCATTAGCCGTAGCCGTTTAGCCGCGGCTACGGCTAGCCGTTCAAAAAACAACAGCAACGTAGCCGTAGCCGCAGCTACGGCTATTTTTTTCAAGAAAGAACAAAGAAAAAAAGATTTTTACACAGGGTTTTCGTATCTTGGAACGAAATAAGATAGCCGTAGCCGCGGCTACGGCTATTTTTTGCCGTTATACAAACGGCTACGGCTAAGCTAGCCCGGCTAATGCCCAGCTCTGGTGGCAATATCGAATATGATATTGGCTAAGTCCGGAGGTGCCCATTTGGAAAAGTTATGGCTGCTCAAAGTCGAGATCCAAAAGAGAATGAAAAAATTAATGCAAATTTGTGGAAAATAAAGAAATGTCAAGAGAAATGAAAATGAATGTTGAAAAGAGAATGCAAAAGATGGCAAGCTAATCATCATTTTTGCAAAAGGAATGATTGCCGTGCCTTTGCATTTTCGGTGGCGATATTTAAAAGATCCTGGCACCTTATAGGATCCTGTAAAAGGATGTAAGGGCAGGGATCAATGGAATAATAGAAGTGTGATTAGGATCTCACGTGCCAGTTGGATCTTAGGATCTTAACTGCTGCTGTTGTTTATTATGAGGTGCGATGTGTTTTAGAGCTTAAATAGAGAGATCCTGACTTTTTTGAGGGGTAAAATGAATCATTAGAACCTGGCATTAATCATTTAATGTAATGCATGAAGGTAAAGGTAAAAAAGTAATAAGATGAGGGCAGAATGAAAAGTATGATAGCGGTGGGGTTAAAAGCTGACCAAAAAAAAGTACAGGATATGTATATAAGCAATAAGTTGTGCGGGTGAAGAAGGACTGGATTAAAATGGGAAGGGGTTGTTAACAAGCTGGATGTTAAACATCCTGTCATTTTTTGCGTGTTTTATAAGATCTGATGGGTGTTATGTGGACTCAAGATTAGGATCCTATTGCGCTATAGATGTGAAGGTAAGATCCTTGAATGTTTATTACCTTTTGTAAGCTTAATGTAAAATATAAAATCAGAAAATGTGCGAGACATGAGAATAAATTAATGCGACATGGAGGTATCTCGGTAACCGCCCCGGAGGGGCGGGTTACGCCTAGTTAATTTATAAAACTGAAATCAAGCAACCTCTCAGGCAGCCCCGCGATTAGAGGAGAATTCAGGTAGATTCTGTCAAAAACGACATACATTAAAATTTTACAACTTTTTCGCTGTCAGGAAGGAGGAATTTCCCTTTTTACCCTTCCCAATGTTGCGCCCTTACCTCAGCAAATTTGAATAAATTTTGTTTTTCGATGTTTAACAGGCTTATTTTCATTTTTTTCTAAGTATAATTTGTCTCGTGAAATTTTTAAGCTAAATTCTCTAGACTAAGCATGACTGGTTTATAAAACTATACACATTATTCAAATTACGATAACACAACTGTTTGTTTTGTAGTTGTTACGACACAAAAATTTGTTTTTTTTTTGTCTAAAATCTGATTTACTTGAAAGCTTTATTATTATTATTATTGAAATTCTTTGAAGCTTTGTCTAAAAAAAATAATAATTATTGAAAGTAAAAACTGTTTTTCGGGGGATACGGTAATCCAGCTAATAGACTAGACGACGAAAAAAAAGATGCTTAAAATTCCAGATGTTTTGAATGAAAAAAAAGAAGAGTATGAGTGTGTGTTTTGTGGTTGAATTTAAAGGAGTTTTGTTGGGAATTAGAATAAAACAATAATTGAGGTGGTTTTTCATCTGGAATTTGGCTGCTATAATCTAATTTTATTTCTTAAACACTTAATATTGTGTAGGCGCTAACACCTACTGGCCCCTAATTAGTGAAAGGCAATCCGACTGATCCGGCTCTACAAATTTTCAAATCCAACAATCCGATCCGAGAATATTTTGCTAATTTTTTGTTCTTTTAAACTTTAGCGAATTTTTTTTTTCATTTACATAACACCTTCTAAAACAGCATTATCCGGATAAAATTTGAGTTATTACAAATCATAATTTGCAAAGATTTGTTTTTGCATGGACTCTTCAATGCGACAAACCGACTCAATCGGATTGATCCGACGGATTCGATTCGACAAATTTCTTGATTCGATTTTAATTCGATTAAGCCAATCAAAAAAAATTTTGGATCCAACTTCTCATTCCGAAATCCGACATTTTTGATTTCAAGTCGTTCACTACCTCGAATGCGATACTCATGAGTCTACTTTACAAAAATCTTAGGGAGGAGCTCACTTTTAACCTGGGTGCCACCCAGGGGAATCCGTTTTAACATCGGCTCCACCGGGCACCCAACCACTTATATTTTTAGTGATAATCCCGCTTCGGATTCAAACCTCGGATCACTAGGTCAAACATCCGTCGTGCTAATCACTCGACCACATGAGCTGGCAAAAAATTTTTTGTTTTTAGATAATTCAGCGATCAGGGCAACTGAAGAAAATTTCATTATTAACTGACCACCATTTTGTTTACGAAAAACTGATAAAAAACATTTTTTCAATCAACTGCAAATTTCTTTATCACTAAATATAAATTTTGATTTTTATAAACACACTTTTCTTTAAATAACTGTCCTCATTTTTTTGTATTTTTATTCCAACATTTGCTTGATTTTTTTGTGGTCTTTATTCCTTTTCCCGTTTTAATTTTTTTCTTCTTTCACTGCTGCTGCTTAGCCTTGAATCTCATTAACTTTATTTTTTTCTTGTTGTCTTTTTTTTTTTTTTGAAAAAATGCTTTTTTTATTCCTTGTTAATGGCTCCTTTTCCCTTTTTGCATGCTATTTTTACTAATACTACTTTTGTTGCTGCTCTTTAACAAAACAAAACTGATGAAGATGATTGTTAAGAAAAAAATTTGCGTGTCGCATTTTCTTTCCCCCAAATTTTCTTCTGATCATCTTTCTTCCTTTCCCTTCTACATTAAAATAAATTTTTTGCCTTTAATATTTTTTTCAAAAAATTTGTTTCTATCACTTTTTTTGTCTTCATTCATTGCCCCCCTTTTTTTGAAAAATATGTATAAATTTTTTTCTGCCATCACAAAAAGGAAGAAAGACAACAAGGTTCTCCTCCAACATTTCAGTTTGCATTCATCATTTATCATTTCAAAAATATATCAAAAAAAACCAATTTTTTGATTCCCCTTTAATTTTTGTTTTTGAAAATTATATTACAAAAAAAGAAATAAATTAATGAAACTGAGAGCCTGTGATTATGGCTGTGACTGTAATTATAATTTTTTTGTCAAAACTGATTTTTCAAAAAACGCTTATCAAAAACACGTTGTTGAGGAAATAATATAATCATATTTTTTGTTTTTAACTGATCTTCTTTAGCCACATTTCTAGATTTATGTTAACTGAAAAGCTATTTTTTAAGCATCACCATTGTTCTTAATTTAACTGTGAACTTTGAAAGCCGCTTCTTTTAAATACAAACTTAAAATATTTTACTGAAATTTCAATAGCTTTTGCTCTTTATCCAATAAGTTAAATTTTATTTATTTTTAACTGTAAATACAGTAATATTATAATAATCGGTAAAATAAGGAATATCTGTCTTCTCTCATTACGCTAGCCAAAAAAAATCATGATATTTTTATTTGTTATTTTTGTTACCCTTTTGAAATTTATTAGATCAACATTTTATTCTCTATTTCTTTAAATATGTTTAATTTTTTTGAGCCTTCATTTTTAGCACTGTCCATTGCAACACCATAAAATTATACTTTGACTGATCTTTTAAAACTGTTTTTATTATTATTTTACTTTGAAAGGTTAAACTGTATTCTTTCCAGCACAATTAACAAGAAAACTTACTGATCTATGTTAAAAAAAACTATGTTTTTTTAAACCTACTTAAGCTATTAAATTATTTGTTTCTGTTTAAACTGTACATTTTCTATCAAGGATAATAACAATAGCAATTATTGTCTCCTTAACAGCTCTTTCTTTCTCTTTTGATATTCAGAAAAAAAAACAAACTTGATTATTTTTAAAAGTTCAATGATTTTTGCTTGCAATGGTCCTACTTTTTAGCACCACTTTAAAGTACACTGAATTTATTTAATTTTTAATAGTTTAAACTGTAATTTTTCCCCGATGGTTAACAGTAAGATTCACTGATGTTCTATATCTTTTATTTTATTTATAAAAATTTTCTTCTCATTTCTTAAAAATCGAAATTGTAAGCTTTCTATCGAGAATATAACAGCGGCAATTCAACAAACAAATTGGATGATTTTTAAATTTGCTCTGTTTAATATGTCACAAAAGTTTTGGCAGTACTAAAAAATTATGTTTTAACTAATTATTGAAATCGTGTTATGCTCAGCAAAGCAAAACCTTTCCTTCCGCTTACAACTGTAAATTTATCAAAAAAAATTTTCTTATTGATGAAAAAAAATTTGTAAATTTTCCATCAAGAATAATAATAATAACAGTAACAAAACATATTGATTCCTTAACAGCTCTCTTTCTTTCTCTCTCGGTCTTTTGATATTCAAAAAAGCAAACTTGAATAAAATTAATAGCTTTAAAGAAGAAAAGAAAAGAAGAAAGACATATGACAAACATACACCATCACCAAAAAAACTAAAATAAAATAGGATTGTTTTTGTTCATTTATTCATTCTCGTCGATTTTTATGCATTTTTTAGTCTAATGAGGGTACTTAGGGGTAAAAAGTGAAGGAAGGCACAAAAAGAAAATGGTGAAACGAAACGAAAAATTAAGTGATAAGGAACTTGTATGAAAAAAAAATGTTAACGAATACAAAGGTTTTGAAAAGTATTTTTTTTATGTTGTGATAAAATTGGTTGTTTTCTAAGAACATTAGCATATTTGATGCCAAAAAGCTGTTTCATTTTTGTCTTCCATTTTTAATTTAACTGCATCGTATTTTATTTTGATTTCATAAAAGGAAAATATTCATTATTCATTTATGGTTGTCCATTAATATTTTTAAGATTATTAATTTAAATTAAACTGAAACCATAACTTCTTTTACATTACTTTTCTTTAGTTTAACTGTTTTGGAAGTTTTCACATTTTGTGAATAAACTGAACTGATTACTGTTAATTTTGGGACCAAAAATTATGCATGATTCGGAAAAATTACAGATAATCAAAAAACTTTTTTCTATAAAAAAATTATAAAACACTGAGAAATGACTAACAGATTGTGGTATCAATTAAAAAACCACAAGCTGCTGTTTAACAATAAATTAATACATCTATCTTTTTATTGCCGTTAATTTATTATTTAAGAATGTTTTATTCATTTTTTTAAAATATCAATTCGATTTCACAATTTGAATATGAATGGCATTTTTACGATTTCATTATTTTGTATTAAAGCTGATCTTAACTTGCATATTATTGTAAGCTGCACTTAAGCTTAAGTCAAAATGGATAGTAAAAATGCTGAAAAACACTGATGCCCAGTTATCATGTTAAGTCATTGTCCTACAGCATTTCAAACACAAAATTTAATAAAACTGAGTGAATCTTGGATGAGGAATTTATAAAAAAAGTTTGGAATGGTGTTTTTAGGTTTCATAACTTTGTACAATGACTTACCGCCATGTTTTCAAATCTTTTTTTATTTTATTGTAAACTGCACTTAAGCTTACGTCAACATGGATGCTAATAATGTTGTAGGACAATGATGCCAGTTTGCATGTTAAGTCATTGTCCTACAGCATTTCGAAAATAATTTTTAATAAAACTGAGTATTATTAAGAGCAATTTAAAATCTGCTCCAGCTTAGCTTTATAAATTTAGAAATTAAAACTGTCACTTTCCTGCTGATCAAATTCTTGTTAAAAAAATGCTTAAAATAATTCTTTAAAATCCTGTAATAAAACTGCCTGTGCATTATTTGGGCTTGCTAAAAGTTCACTGAAGTACCTCTTTTACCAACATATTTCCATGTCTTTTTTTTAACATTTTCTTTGTATCTTTTAACTGCATTTTATTACATCATCATTGCATATACTGTAGATATTTTTAAGTGCCTCTTTTTAAAATAAAACCAAATTTGTATTTGTTATTTTTGTTCCCTATTATGACCACACAATTAAGCTTCTTAACCTGCTTGTCCTCTAGGATTTTTAATGTTTTTTTGTGTAAAAAAAATAAGCAAAAAATTAGGCTCAAAAATTTTGCATCAGCAAAAAATATATAAAATAAATGCAAAATGATAGCTTCATTTTTCCAGCTTTGCTTTTATTTTTCTATGTGAAGAAGAAAGAAGAAAAGAGCCTGTTATATAACACACCAAAACTATTTTTTTCTTCTTTCGATTCTCGTTTTTGCATATATATGCATATGCATAAAGAGTATATGTATATATGCGTGTATATTTGCGTGTGGGGTAGTAGAGAAGAGAGTGATGGGGGGAAAGAGAGAGAATTGGTTGTTGCATTTGTTGTTGCTGTGATGGAAGAAAATAACACAAAACAATGCTGCTGCTTTTTTTCTTTCTTCTTTCTCTGCTATATATTCATTTTTTGATTGGAATTTGAATTTTGTGATTGAAATAAAAAAAGAACTAGAAGGGAAGAAGAAAAATGAAGGAAGGGGGCTCGTATATATTATATTTGCCTATTGTTTTTCATTGATTTATATTACGAGTTTTTTTTCTATATTTCAAACGTTGTTCAAAATTTTTATGTCTTTTGATTAGCGTAATATACCGTAATCCTTTTCTTGATGGGGGGTTGATTGACGAATGATTTTGTTTTTGATTTGAAAATTTATTTTTGAGCGGGAAAAAGGTGTGTTTGTGATTTGAAATTAAACTGAAGATCAACGACAATAGCAGTGAGTAAATTTTTAGAATCAGAATCAGAATACTAAGGGAAGAATTGCTTTTGACCAGAAACAGAAACTGATGTAATTAATCTTGTATGGATTTCCCTATAAGTTTTTTTTGCCAACATAAGCGTGTTTGTAAGAAATGTTAAATTTAACTGGAAATAAATGTAGGACAAAATTAAAATTGTGGGCTTTTAAAGTATCATAGGTTTCGTGGATCCTGATTCGTATACGAAAAATGATGAAACTGATCTTAAAAGGATTTTCTTTTGATGCTTCTTACTTCCCTCATGTAGATATTTTTGTAGGACATGTAAAGTGGTGATAAAATTTTTGTTTAATATTTCGGAGCCAAAATTCCTATAAAAAATCCATCTCTTGATAAACTAAGAAGTTAGAGCTTTTTGTTGTTTCTGATTCAGAGACATAAAGTGATGTAATTGATCTTCTATAGATTTATTTTTAAAACTGGCTGGATTTCATAGGTGTTTTTGTGGGAATTATAAAAATAAATCAGTGATATAATTTTTGAGTGAATTATTAGAGTGAGAATACGTTTTAAAAAACTATTTTTTGATAAAATGAAACATTACAGTTTTTCTTGATTTTATCCAGTGACAGAAAGTGATGTAAGAGCTTTTGAACAGAGTTTATTATAAAATTGGGTGTTTTTTCTACTCTTTCTCAATCAAATCAGGTAAAAATGAGATTTCCCGCTTTGCAAATTGCCCGCTTTTTGTATCAATAATAATAATTTTCTTTGAATGTCTGATGTTGTGTCAAAATTTTGTTTGTGATAAACTGTCTCCACATACAATTCATTAAACTGAATTATAAACTCTACCATCTTTGTTTTGGTTCTTATCACTTTAATTTCCTTAACTGCTCTTCCTTCACTTTCTCTTTTCATTTCTTCAAAACTGATTACTTAATTTAATCGATTTGCATAAAAAAACATGTTTTTTGAACGTATGTCTCTTTCTTCTCATTACAAAGTGATTTCTTGCATATATTTTCTTTTTAAAAAAAACTTTTTTATCTCTCCTCTTCTTTTTTCCCTCCTCGGTTTTTAACAACTCCCCTCCTTGAAAGTCAAAAATAAAAGCTTTCTTTTGTCGCTTTTTGCATATTTTCATTTATATTTGAGCTTTTTTTCTTCGTTTTTTCTCCCCCCAAACACCCCATTGAAAAACATTTTTCTTATATTATTCTTTCAATATACCTACTACAACAACTACCCCTCTATGTGATGTGATCGATTGAAGAAAAATGAACTTGAACAACAGAAAAAATATAAATATATAAGATTTTTGTGTGCAAAAAAAATAAAACTAACTTTGTTTTTAAATAAATTATTTTTTTAAAAAAAGAAAAATAAAATTTATGCATGAACTGGATTGCATTGGATGGGCTTGCAGTAAATAAATAAATAAAGGAGGGGACTATAATAATAAGAATAAAAAATAACAATAATTTTGAAATGTTGTTTAATTTTTGTTTTTACGTGCGTGTTTGGTTTTATCGTTATTTTTGTATAATATTATGATGATTTTTGGATTCATTAATTACATCATCATCTCTATTTCCTTGAAAGGTCGATTAAAGTGATCTAAGATTTTATGTTATTACTTAAAAGCAACTGTTTATAAAAACTTTTTTTGTAAACTAGGTTTTAACTGTTAATGATGACGATTTTTTGAGCTTACTGTATTTCCTTTATTTAACGTTAATGAATACTTTTGTAAATTTAACTGATGATCAGAATCTTTTTTTTTAGGATTTTTACTATCATTTGACACTATCGTTATTTTTTGTTTTAACTGCTTGTTGAAGTTCATCTTTTTTTAAAGTATTTTTAGTTTTCTTGATTGTTCCTTACTTTTCTCCATTTTTATTAAAAACTGATTCCATTGAAGATTTCCAGATTATCAGTTTTTTATCTTGTTTTATTTTTGATTACTGCTTTTTAAATTTTTTATTTATTTTTTTAAAAATAACATTATAACTTATTCCATTGACGATTTTTTGAAAAATTCAAGAAAAACTTTTATTTTCATTGATTTATTTTTATTAACTGATCCAAATACCCCTTTCCCTTGTAAACTAGAAGGTCTCCATCAACTTGCTTTATCAAAATTGAGATTTCATGTATCCTGCTGAATAACTGTTTTTGAATCCATTTTACTGTTAAACTGTTTATAACGATACAAAACTAGAACATGTCGGTGACGAAAAATTGATTGTATTCTTATTTTGCAGATTACTTCTTAATTTGAAAGACTTATTGCTTTGTTAATTGTAATCAGCTTTAACTGCTTACCAAAACTGAAAATTAAAAAGCCTTTAAAAGAATTTTTTATGAACCCATTTAATAGTAAGCTATAACAATTTAAAACTGAATCCCATTTGTTTATAAAGTTTCACAAAAACTGGCCATCATAAATTTATCACTTTGATCGAACCCTTAACGCTTAGAAGCTCTCAATTAATTGGCAAGGATTTCTAAGATTCATTAATTAAAACTAAGCTGCCCACAATTCTTTTGAGATAACGGTTTACGAGTTCATTGATTTTAAAAGTATATAAGAATTAAAACTGAAGATAGCCTTTGATCAGGGCTTGATTTGAAAACTGGCAATTGGTTTGAAGTCCATCTTTCTTTTGAATTTTAATACACTGATCTCTTTTGTCTTTTTCCTATTCTAATGTTTTAAACATTTTTTTTTATTAATGATTAAACTTGTTCTTCTTTTCTTTGTTGTTGGGGTCGTGTCATTTTCCCGCTTTTTCTTTTCTTTCTTTCCTCATTTTTACCCTCTTCCAAAAAATATAATTTTTATGCCTCCTTTGAAGACGAAGAAGAAGAAGCGACCTACACAGAGGCTTACTTTACGCGTAATCGTAAAAAAAAGTTTTTTCCCTTTCTATCTTTACCCTGTTCTCCTTCCATCCAAAATAATATAATTCATTCCGTCTCATTTTCTCTTTCTTCTAGCTGCTGCTGCTATCTGTCCTTTCAAATTTGCATATTACACTTTTTTTATATAGAAAAAACTGAAAAAGAATTTTTTTTTGTTAAACTTTTTGATGAAAGAGTGTCCTTGGAGGAGGACAACAGAGGTGGAAAGATGAAGACTAAGAAAAAATATTACGGCTACTTTTTTTGGGTGTGTGTTTTTTTTCGCGCGCGTTCAAGAATTTTTTTTTGTTATTTAAAATTTGCATTGCATAAGAGAGAGAGCCTCTTTTTTTAATGATTTTTTGATTTTGATTTTTAAAGTTGGAACGTTTTTTTTTCTATTATCCTCTCGCGGAGTTGACGATGAATAAATTTTTTGATGTTGAAGAGTATCGAAAAAGAACTAAAGCAAAAGTCCGACAACACGCAGAAGAAAAAAAGAATTGCATAAAAAGCAGCACAAAAAAAGAATTTTTTGAGGCAAACAACAACACCCATCAGCAACCAGCGTGAAAAAAAATATGTTGCTGTATCGATGCAAATTTTTTCCTTCTTTCATTTTTCCCTCTTCAAATTTCTTCTAACTACTAACAACCATCTGTCAATGCTATATATTTTTTGCCTCCTTTTTCAATTTTTGGAAAAGGGGTTCTTTTTTCATCTTTTTTTTAAATTTCTTGGCTTTAAAACAAAGCAAAAAATTATTTTGCAGCACGCGTGTTTAGTTTTGTTAGTTAAAGTTTGCTTTTTTGATTTTTTTTGTTAAGGACACGAAAAAAAAGAATATTTGAAACAAGAAAGAAAAGAAAGAAAAATAATCAAAACAATGTGTTATCCTTCCTATAAATAGAGAGTGTTAGTCAGTTGTTGCATAAAAGTTTTTAGTAGCTGTGTTTAGTATCATTAGATAGATATGTTTGTGGCAATATCGAATATGATATTGGCTAAGTCCGGAGGTGCCCATTTGGAAAAGTTATGGCTGCTCAAAGTCGAGATCCAAAAGAGAATGAAAAAGTTAATGCAAATTTGTCGAGAATAAAGAAATGTCAATGGAAATGAAAAAGAGTGGTGAAAAGAGAATGCAAAAGATGGCAAGGCATTCATCATTTCTACGAAAGGAATGATTGCAATGCCTTAGCATTTTTGGTGAAGCTGGGTAAAAGATCCTGGCACCTTATAGGATCCTGTAAAAGGATGTAAGGGCAGGGATCAATGGAATAATAGAAGTGTGATTAGGATCTCACGTGCCAGTTGGATCTTAGGATCTTAACTGCTGCTGTTGTTTATTATGAGGTGCGATGTGTTTTAGAGCTTAAATAGAGAGATCCTGACTTTTTTGAGGGGTAAAATGAATCATTAGAACCTGGCATTAATCATTTAATGTAATGCATGAAGGTAAAGGTAAAAAAGTAATAAGATGAGGGCAGAATGAAAAGTATGATAGCGGTGGGGTTAAAAGCTGACCAAAAAAAAGTACAGGATATGTATATAAGCAATAAGTTGTGCGGGTGAAGAAGGACTGGATTAAAATGGGAAGGGGTTGTTAACAAGCTGGATGTTAAACATCCTGTCATTTTTTGCGGGTTTTATAAGATCTGATGTGTGTTATGTGGACTGAAGATTAGGATCCGATTGCGCTATAGATGTGAGGGTAAGATCCTCGAATGTTTATTACCTTTTTTAAGCTTAATGTAAAATATAAAATCAGAAAATGTGCGAGACATGAGAATAAATTAATGCGACATGGAGGTATCTCGGTAACCGCCCCGGAGGGGCGGGTTACGCCTAGTTTTTTTATAAATATAAATAAAAAAAATGAATTGTGTTCAGCAGTAGCAGTGTGATGAAGGAGAGAAAAAAAATAGCAAATTACGATTGGCAGCAGCAGCAGCTGATCCCGTTATTGATTGTTAGTGATGTTATTTGCTGCATATTTTAATTTATCGGGCCTAAAAAAGTTTGAGTTAGAAGATTTTTGGGTTTTAGTGTTTTCAATGAGTTGATCCATTTCTTCATTTTCTCCATTTCTTCTTTATTCAACAGTTTTTTGTTCATACAGTATTCATCTTTATATCCATTCCCTTTCTTGTTGTCTTTAAGCTTTTTTTGACTGTATTTAACTGACCCAAGAAAATGTTTTCCAAGTTTTATTCAATATCTATTGTCATTCTTTTAATTACCTGTACTAATATTTGTCGTTTATTACAATCATAGTTGACAACACCAACTGATCCTGCTAGTTTTTTTATGCATCCTTTAATTTATCGAGCCTAGAAAAAACTTTTGGATTGAGCTTTTTATATTTAACTGCTTTTTTTTTATATTTTCATTTAACTGAATTTTGTACATACTATCTTTATAATTTATGCCTCCCTCCCCTTTCTTTCTTAATAATTTCTGTGAAGCTAACAACCGTCCATTTAACTTCCCCAAAAACTTTTTCATTTCAACTGTATTAATTTATTTATGAGGCAATATTTATCGTTTATTATGATCACTATTGACAGTAGCAGCTGATCCCATTCTTGATTTAATGCTACTGAATATTTTTGCTATTTATTTTAATTTATCGGGGTTAGAAAAAGGCTTGGATTAATAGATGTTTGGGTTTTTTATGTTTTTATTGAGATTATTCAATTCTTCGTATTTTATATCTCCATTTATAATTGCATTTTTTCATATACTTCGGTATTTTTCTTTTATGCCTTCTATCTTATTAATCTTAAGATTTTTTGACTGAATATGACAACTGTCAGTAGCCCCACAAAAATTTTGTTCATTATTTATTTTCATTTGAACTGTATTAATTCGTTCCTTCGGGCACAATTAATAGAAACAGCTGAACCCATTTTCGATTTATTGCTAATTATTTTTAATTTATTGTGCCTAAAAAAGTTTGTAGTAAAAGGTTATTGGGGTTTTTATTTTTTAAATGACAGCTGTAATCATTTCATTTAACTGACGTATGTAGTTGTATTACGGTATTTATCTCTCAAGTCACATGTCTGTATATTTAAAAACATTTTATTAACCTTTGGAGTATTTATGTTACTGAATGCATCGTTTACAGTATTACCGTACTTCGATAATATTTTGTTGTTTATTTTTTTAACTGCATTAATCCCTTGCTGTTTTTGATAATGTATAAATATATCGTACGCCATTTTTTTCATTATTTTAAAGTATTTTTTATTTTTTAAAGCTTTTATTTTACTAAACAAGCTGTTCTTTAGTTAGCATTTTTTAAATTTTTTTTATTCTATAATTTATATATCATATTTTATCCTCTTTTTCCCAAGTCTTAAATCTTCCTTTATTAAACTGCAGAGGTTAATGGATCAGCTACTCAACGTGTTTTTTTGACTAAACTGATTTTAAGAATCTGGTGTCTTTTATAACTTTGTTAATTTGTTTCGACCTGAACACTTACGGTTTCCTCTTTAAGATGCTGTATACTAAGAGAGCTATTAAAACATTGAAAACTGTAGTGTTGCTTATCGAAAAATACTCTTTTTTTGAGGTAATCATGTTTTATGTCTAATATAGCTAACCTTTTTTTAAATTTACATTTAACTGGATTATGTGATATGGATGCTGTAATAGCATCAATTTTTGCTGTCTTATTTTCTTACATTTTTGTGCTCTTAAAAAATAGATTTCTTATTTCTAAAAAACTGATAAATCTTGTTTTATGACAGCCAAAGAAGAAAAATTTAAATTTTTTCACAACTTTTTTTTAATCGAATAGAAACAAAATTGTTTTAACATTTTTTCTTGTCTTATCGCCTAAAGCAATCATGTCTCGATATTTTTTCTATCTTCCTTCCACTTTTGCATCCTAAAAATTTAAATTCCTTTAAAATATTTTTTTTCTCCGATGATTTTTTAAAGCTTTTTTTGCTTGGTAATAATTTTTTTCGTGTTTAACTGTGATATTTTACGTATACATCAACAAATCATTATTAATTGTGCTATCAATTTCTTTACTGTCATTTTAGAAACTTCTTATGGCAGTTTTTAAAATGTTGTAATCCAAGCGTTGAGCAATTATTAACGATTATTCTTGTTTAAGTGCCATACTTTGCTATTCATTCTCATATTAATTTTTCGTTTTCTCGCTTTTTTTAATTAGCTGAATTAACCACGTTTGTGCCGTCATCGCTGAAATTTCTAAAGGCGTTTTAACTGTTTGATCAATTCTTTTATAAACATAGGTTTCGATTTTTCTTATCTTCCTTCCACTTTTGCATCCTAAAAATTTAAATTCTTTAGAAATATTTTTTTCTCCGATCATTTTTTAAAGCTGTTTTTGTTTGGAACTACTTTTTTTCGTGATTAACTGTTGCTTTTTTATATTGATGTATTAATATTAACTGTGTTATCGAATCTTTTCTCGTAATTTTATCCAGAAAAATTTTTTAACTATTGTAATTGATGCGTAGAACGGTAATTATCGCATTTTTCTTGTTTAGTTGCCATACTTTGTCGCCAGTAACTGGATTATCAAAGTCTGTACCATCATCGTAAAAAGGTCTAAAAACAATTTTTTAAGTGGCTGATCAAATTTTTTATAAGCAAAAAGTAGCATTTTTTATTTTAACTGTAGCTAAGGGGATACTGTATTATAATAGATAAAACAACGTTTTTTTGCGTAAAAGTACATTTAATAATTTTACATTTTTAAAAAAAATTAAAGATGTGACAGCAAAGAAAACTTTTCAAACTGCCGCCCATTGCTCTTTTATATAACTGTAAGCATTAAAATTCAAATTTCCCTCTCTCTCTCTCTCACTTTTCTCTTAACGATAACTGTAACTGCCTTTTTTTGAGTTAAGATTAACCTTTTTGTTGTTAATTTTTAAAAAGCTTTTTTTTGTGGTGTTTGTATTACTTACGTTAAACTATTTATAAGCTTTATCCCTATACCGTAATGGTCTTAATTTTTTCTTTTTCCTGCTTTTTTCTTAAATGTTAAAAAAAACAATTATTCACATATACTCCGGGTAGCTTTAAAAGTAAGAGATATATATTTTGTAAGAAACTGCTGTGAAAAAACTGTTTTTTATTTATGCTTAAATAAAAGCCATCGGTAAAATATCAAAGAAAGTTGCTAATTGGGTTGCGCACAAGCTTCGAATTTTCCCCCTAAAATACGCGCGTAGATGTTGGAACATCATATTTTTATTGTAAATGTATAGTCATGACCTTTGATTTGTTTGTTTTGTTAGTACATCAATTATTCTCCAAGTTTTAATGCTGAAAAAAAAGTAACTGACAATTTTGCATCCGCAAATTTTTATATAAAACTTATTTTTGAGCTTACTTTTGTAATGTTTAAACTTTTTTCATTAAAAACTGCATTGATTAGTTCTTTCTGGTATGCGCTTACACTAATGAGCTAAGATTGTAGTAAACTGTTAGTGTAAAACATTAGAATTAAATTAAACAATTAAGAAAAAAAATCAGGAATAGCTGATAAAACTTTTATCATAAAAGATTAGCAACAAAAATCTTTTTGTGCTGCTGAAAAAAGTTGCTTGCATAAAAAATTTGAATTTCGCGGCATTTGCGTTCAAAAAATATAGCCAGAAAAGAGAAAGTAGGAATTGCTAATTTGCATTTTTTGGACCCTCAAAATAGAGAGAGAGAGAGCATTAATATTTGCATTTTCCTTTTTTCTAGCTAGAACAAAAAAGAACTTTTACGTCATCATTTTTTCTTCAATACTTTTTTAGGCCCAGATTAAACCTAATTGGCAACTGGATTTGCATAATATCCCATTATCCCTTCCGCGTTTATTTCTGATATTTTTTTATGATCCTTCTATCTTGATTGCATATTTTCTGTTAAATTGGATTTGCGTGTATTTTATTTGCTCTCCCACTATTGAAAAAACTGCTCAAATTTTCGTTAAAAATTTAAATTCTCAATGTTGGCATTGAAAAATAATAGCCAAAGAAAATTCAAATTAGAAAAAGGTTGCTAATTTGCATTGTTTTTTTGTGAACCTTCGAAGAGAGAGAGAGCCTCAATATTTGCATCTTTCTTTTTACAAGAGCAGGAAAAAGAACTTTTACGTCATCACTTTTTTGGTCTCCAGATTAAGCCTAATTGGCAACTGGATTTGCATAATATCCCATATCCCTTCCGCGTTGATCACGTCTATGATTCCTTTCTTTCTCTTGTTGCATATATTCTATGAAACTGGATCTCTGTACTTCTATTTTTCTCGTGTATTATAAACTGCATAATTTTTCATGATTATTGATTATTACCACTTTATTAAACGACATAATTAATTTATCTCTCTTTTTTAGGGTACCTCATACTTCTAATACCGGTTAAAACTGCGTAATACTTGCAGTCAACACTCTATCATATATTCTTTTTATAAGCAACTTTGTCGTTGCTCGGGTATATAAACAATATTAAATTCAACATTCTCGAAGAGGCTACAATCAATATTCCTCCTTCTTGTAATATCTTACATGTCGAGAAGAAGAAGAACAAAGTTGGCCGTATGACTTTTGAGAATTCAACAAATAATAATATTGGTATAACAAAAGATAATGATAATAGAATGGTTATATCAACTTTAATTGATTCTGGTAGTAGTGCAGAAGGAGCACATGATACAAGCAGTAGCTCAAGTCGTCGAAAAAAAGGAAAACCTCAAAAATGTATTGATTCGGTAAGTAGCTTTTTCTTGGAGTAACACGAGATTGGGGTACTGTAACGCGTCCTCTGGTGTTAGGAGGGTGATGATTGACCTCTCATTTGTACAGTAATATGCACAAATTCGGCATCATTTTTAAATTTTGCTATTCTTTCGTTATTATTCAGTTCTCATCTGTATCCTCCTATTGGCAACGTTAAACTATATTATCCATTTTCAGACATTGGCAAATGGAAGTGCAGATAATCTTCACCTTCCTTCAACAGCTACTACATTACTTGGTGAAAAGAATCAACAACAAATTTCTATAAATGATGATAGTGGAATAGAAGCAAGCTTTAATAGCTTGCTTGCAAATTTACTTCCATCTACTTCACTTTCTGATTCTACTGTTTCTGATTCATCATCACAATTGAGGTAAACATTTTTATTTTGCAAATAAATCAGTGTTACCGTATCCTTTTTAGTCCTCAACAACAACTTGTTCAAACACTTCAAGCATGCCTTAATGCAGCAGCTCTTCCAAGTTTTAGTAGTAAGTTTTTTTGAACGTTTTAAATTGCAACGTTAATTTTTTCATTTAAAATCCAATTAAAAATTCTGTTTTTTCTACTGCGAAAAAATGGGAGAAAAAAAACAATATTTAAAAACATGATTTTCTATCTCACCGTCCGTCGGCGCATGTCACTTTTTTATGTTGTTTTTTTGACGTCAAAGAAAAACTTTGCATTGCTGCCAACCCATCATTACAACACATATTCTCCCTTTTATAGTTTTGAGGAAAGGACTTATTTTGATATTCATGCACTTTTTTGCATCTATGTATCTGACACAAACGCAGTATTGTTTCTTTTGTTGCTGAAAAAAATCCTCATCAATGACGTTCAATTTTTCGTACAGTCAAGGGTTTTTGGACATCAACAATTGAATGTTTGGAGTCCAACAGTTGGACCTCATGCTGAGTTCCATATTTTTTCTCTCTCTAATCATATTTCCGCTCAAACACGTAACACATACAAAATGGTGTTATTTTTGGTTTTAGACCTGTTTTTATTTCTCTCATAAAAAAGTAGTATAAATAGTTTTAACTCAAAAAAAGAAACGACAGTGCTCAAAGCGTTAGAAATTTTTAACATTTTTTAAACTGTTTCACTGCAGCTCAAAACTGCAAAATTTGTAATTTTCTCGAAACACTTTTGTTGCCAACCGAGTATTACTCATTTCTTGATCCTTTTACTTTCCCCATTAATGATTTTGTGGTATTTTTTTCCACCCAATCTATTCATTTAGTTGAAGAAAAAGAAAAGAACGCATAAATAAACATCGGCTTACCCCAAAAATAAATCGCGGAGGATGTACTCAACCTTTTACGTTCTTTTTACACATGTTCAGTTTTTGTAAAATATCTTTTCCCTTCCCTCTTTTGCATGTGTGAAATAAGTATTATTCATGTCCATTCTTATAAAACAAATATTATGTTTCTCGTAGAAGCTTTATAATGAATTAATTTTTAGGCTCATCAAATTCTGCACGTGATTCTGTATCACCTCGTATGATACCACCATCATCATCAAATTCTTTGATTGCAACACCATTCACTTCATCTTTAACAGCTGCTACAAAATCAGGTATGCTGTAACAGTTTATTGTCAATGATTTTACTAAAATAACTTTTTTTAGCTCAAAAGCCAACTCCTTCATCTGCGAAGAAACGAAAATTAAAGCAAGTTAAAGTTGCCGATGAACAACAACCTGTAACATTACCAGAAGGATTTGAACAATTGCTTAAAAAGGTTAAACATGAACCTTCACAACAATCAGTATCAGAAACAAATGAAACTCCAGCATTGAATCATTCTATTGCATCATCAAGACCAACATCTGCAAGTGATACTGCTGCTGCTTCAGAACAACAACCTATACCACAGCAACAAGTACAACCGAGTCCACCGAAAAAGAAACGTGAAACAGGTCGCTGTGAAACTAAAGCAACTATACAAGCACCTGATGGAACAATTGTTGAAGGAAATTATAATCCACTTGAATTAAATGATTTTGTTAGAGATTTTAAAGTTTTACGAAATAAATACGGTAAGTTTTTTTCATTTTTTGGAGCTGATTACTGTAGTTTTTACGTTTAGGTTTTACTCAAGGTGATGTCGGTGCTGCTCTTGGTAAACGATATGGTGCAGATTTCTCACAAACTACAATTTCACGTTTTGAAGCTTTAAATTTATCATATAAGAATATGTGCAAGCTGCGTCCACTTCTTGAAGAATGGCTTGGAGATATAGAAAAAGCTCTATCACGTGGTGTTCCAGTATCAGATTTACTTACATTGTCACATGTTGATTCTGATTCAACCTCTATGGTCGGTGGTGCTAGTAGTAGTAGTAATAGTAATAATAATATTACTAACAACAATTATGGCTTATTGCGTGATAATCAGGTGCTTTTTTGCAATTCTAATTCTATTAATTGTCGTTCCTTAATGTCTTTGTCGTCGTCTATGTCTTCTTCTAATTCTTCGTGTGAAGACGTGGCTTTTTCTTTTAAATCATTAAAAGAAAAAAGTTTATCTTTACCATATTTGTTGTGTTGTTCTGTGGAGTCTAAACATTCTGGGAGGGGAAGGGATATTCCTGATAATGAGCTGTTAGAATATAAAGGGGGACAACTCCAAGATGGAAAAGATTTGGAATGGTTTAAAGAAAAAACCAAACAACTCCCATATATTGATGATGGAGTTTCAACAGTATCCGCATGGAGTTCGGTTCTTGAATTACAAGAAAAAACTGTTGATTTAAATTATTTAACTCCAAAAAGAGGAGTTAGATTTTCCTCCAAACCAATTACAGTAGAAGAAAGTGATAAACCTCTTCCTCCTCGAAAGAAGCGATCATTCTTTCGTGCCCTTGCCAAACACTTACCTCGTCGAAGATCTCTTCATCCAAGCTGGAAAGATGTAGATGTAGCAATTTATGCCCGAAGTGTTATTGAAAATGATGCCAGTCCTTTGAATTCCTTAACCCGTCGTTTTGGTCAGTGCCGTTTAGATGGTGATTGCAACTTCCTTTATGATTCCCCCGAAGAAGAAGATTATATTGTTAAACCCAATGAGTTACCAGAAGCTCTAGAAGACCCAGAATATTTTCCTGGTGTTGCCCAAGCTGAAGATGATCCATCCAATAATTCATGGGATAATTTTCATTGGAATGGTCAAGATAAGCCATCAATGGTAGATTTCAATGGAGATGGCCCAAGAACATTTTGGTGTAGTGATCAGTGGAATCATAATAAGTTTGATGCTGGAACGGCATGGCGTGGGATGGGTGGTGAATTTGAATTTTGTAGTGCTTTAAGTTCAAAAGATTGTGACGGTATTCCAATTTGTGGTGCATCAACCCCTGGTCGGCCATGGAACGATCGAGCTTGGAATGATCCAGAATGTATTGGCCTTGCCGGATTAGCGCTAGATGATATTGTTGGCTATATCATGGGTCAAGAGGTGGAAGAGAGTGCTGAAGAGAAGGAGGAGGAAGAGCAAGCAAAGAAGAAAAATAGAAAGCTAAATTTTGAGTTTGATGATGATGGATGGTGGTAGTTTTTTTGTAATTTGTTTGTTGTGATTTTTTAAAAATAAACTGTTTTGTAATGTTACTACAGTACCTCAAAAATATCCCATTTTATAAAATAAGTGTTCATTGTTTTGTCTTGCTCCTTTTTTTCTTTGCCATTTTTATGTGCTTAACTGTTTATCAGGGATTTTATGTGTTTTTTATTAAAACTATTTGTGTAAAAAGTTTAAAATAAAGTTTTATATATTTCTTTTCATTTTTAGAGTGGCTCAAATAGCCCAGAATCACGTCCAATGCATGTTTCAAAATTAAATAATGCAAAAATTATTCCACCAATAAAGAAGCGTCGAAAGCGTACCAATCTTGATTCAACACAAAAGACAGCACTAGATGCGTATTTTTCAATGAATCAAAGACCTGATTATGGACAAATTAATGAAATTGGAAATGCTTTAAATTTGGATAATGATGTAAGTTTTTGTGTTTTTACATTTAGGGATATTGAGAATAGACAGTAGGAGGAGTATTTTAGCGTTACAGTACTCTCCAAATTTTTAAGTGTTTGTTAAATTTGTTTTATCTTTTGTTACTTCAGTTTATGTACCAGGGATGCTGTAGCTATGTTATCATCCTATTAGCTTTTATTTTTGGGTGTTGAGATATCATAATTTGATACTGTATCAAATTTTGAAATGTTTTAACTGTATTAATTTTAACTTATTTTTTTAGGTTGTTCGAGTATGGTTTTGTAATCGTCGTCAAAAGATACGAAAAACTGAAGAATAATAATTATTATTATGATTGCATTTTTGGGTTTTTCATCATCTCCATGTTCAAAAAAATTACCCTCCAATGATTCTATCGTTTTTTATTTCTATATATTACCTGTGATATAAGCTAGTTTTAGTAGTTTGTTATCTTTTTTTATATTTATATATCCTCTTTCAAATGTCTCAAAAACCGATGATGTGCTTTTATCTTCTTTTTTTCTTCTTGTTTGTTTCTTATTTTTTTGTTCTACCAGTGTTTTAATTTTAAACATTTCCCATTTTTTTTGTTGTTAAGATTTTTTTCTTCAAACTTTTTTATAATTGCATTTTTCGTTTGTTTTGTTTTTAAATCTATAAAAAATATAATATTATATTATTATTACTGCTTGATTCCATTGTGTCTTTATTTTCTTTTTACAAATCTTTCAGTCAATCAAAAAATAACGAAAGACATTTATTTCATCATCAAACAAAAAATATATTACAAATCATAATTAACTTTTTTTATAATTTTTCCGGTCATTTTTTTCTACATCTGAAATTTTTCTGCTATTATTTTTGTTTTCAGGCTGTTTTTAACATTTTTTTCACAGGTTTTTTTAAAATGTTTTGTCTAAAAAATTGTTATACCTTTATATTTTATTTTCATCACTCGCCTTAATACGGTTATTATTTGTTCGTTTTTATTCATGTTTGCTAGATTCTATTGCAAAAAAAGATAATAAAATTACAAAGAATTTTATATAAATAAATGTATTAATAAAAAAATGAATGTTGGTAAAAATACATCTGTTGCTATTAAAGAATGTGAGATTGGTGGAGATACTGTAGCTAAATTTTTGAGAATGCATATACAATATGATTCAAGAATAGTGCCGAGTTGATTTTGGACGACAAATTACTCCTATTGACTTCTAAGAGCTCGTGTTAAATTTTTAGGACGTTTGTTGTTCCCACCATATCATTTAGAATAAATAAATTACAAACATTTATTAAAAACAAAAGCAATATAAATTTAATATTTTTAAAACAAGAACTAAAAAGCAAAAAAATGGCACAAAAATGAATGATATATTTTTCGTCTTTAAATTAGATTAAAGGACATCCATCAGGAATAATTTTATGAAGCTTCTTTGCCTTTGATAATGGAACAACAGTACCACTAAAATAAAGGTCTTTGATGCAGCCATTGAAAGAAGATAGATGTAAGGCATCTTCAACTTTAGCAGAAACACCACCAATATGAAGGGGCAAGGATCGATAGATATCCATTGTTGAAGCAGGAATTGAAACTTGTACATTTCCACGTGCATCATTAAGTCGAAGTAAAAGACTTGTTCGAGTAAGTGTTAAATGGAACCGATGAAATTCTGATGGGCAAAGAGGTGAAGCCGAAAGTGGAACTTTATGTTCAATAAAAAGACTCTTTTCAGAATGAACAGCTTTAAAGATGATGGCTTCAGAAGTCATATTGACGAAGAGATTGGTAGTATTGTATTCTTGTTGAGAGAGAAGTGCAAAGAGAAGTCCAGTATTAGTCGTTGAACGAAGTTTAAATGATATTTCAATAGTATTTGGTTCAGTATTTGAAAAAGTCTTCAGCGCTCCAAATGATGCATATCCACCATTATGAATATATGCAACATCTTTAGTAGTTTTACAAATAATTACATCACGTGATTTTGAATGTAAATCTCGTGAAATTCCATCAACAACAAAATCTTTAATACATCCACTAAAGCTGGGGCGTGTAAAATTGAATTCCTTCTTATGCCGAGAAATTACACCACCAACAAACATTCTTTTTCGTGTAACACGTGGATGGGGGACATCTTTCAGCACTTCAACAGCAAGATTATCAACTTGTAGCTGAATTTCATGTTCTTGTTTTCGGAAATCTACTGCATGCCATTCACCATCATCTAGTCGACGTTCTTTGTATTGCAGTTGTTTGACAGCGCTATCTTTGCCTTTTACATCTAGTGTTAAGAAGCCATCTTCCAAATATAAGAAGAAATAAAGGGTATATTTTTTATAATTTGCCCATACCCATATTGTGCCATTAGGGGATTCAGTTCGGAATAGGAAATCAAGTTTGAAGCTGAAAAAGTTTTTTTTGGAGTTATTAAAAGTTTTTTAAAAGGAAATGGATTTTATAACGCTTTTTATGCCTGATTTTCCTGATCCCTGTTGGTTGTACGAGGTCATATATAATTCTAGCTAACCTCCTATACATCAAAGATACTTTTGCCGCACATCAAAGGCGGCATATTAAGTGATTTCACATCTAGATGATCGCAATCGAAAAAGAATAATATACAATCTAAAGGTCAGAACAACCAGGCAAAAAAAGCTCCAAAGAATCCATCAAATTTTTAAATAAATACCTTTTAAAATCAGGATATGGAGATGCAAAATTAATTTTTGAATGACTGCTTTCAGTTGCACCATATCGAGCACCTTCAGCAATTTGAGCTTCTGTTTCTTTCATTGATGGAGCACGACATGTATCAGAGATTGGAACTGCTAAAAAAGTCAAGTTGAAATGTTGTCGTTTAAAACTTTTTTGTTAATTTCAAACAGTTAAAAGAATTAGTAGACAGCAAAGACAAACAAATAGATTAAAAGTTATAAGGTATAAAAACACACATGAGAGATTAAGAGAGATTAAAGTTGTTAAAAGTTAATCAAGGATGTTAAAAAAATTAGAAGTTAAAAGCACGCGGTTATTTGTTAAGTATTTTTAAGTCACTCATATCAGTTTAATTAATTCTATGTAAAGTTTTTTTACAGTTAATAAATTAGTAGCCACCTCAACCAACCAAAAAAACGGAAACTCAATAATCTAAAATACCTCCAACTAAATTTGAATCAAATGATAATAATGCTGCCGATTCTGGGGTATCCAAAGAAGATATATAAGTTGGTGCAGCGCGTTGCACGCTAAGCTTTGAATTCTTTCGCTCAAAACTTTTTTGTTCATCCAATGTTTCATCTAGAGAGAAAAAGAAAATTTGAAAAAAGAAAAAAAAGAATTATGAAAGAAAAATTGAAAAAAGTATTTTTGAAAAACAGAAAATATAATTTAGAATTCAAGAAAATGAGATGGATACTGTACCTGTTTCAGCAGTAACATCATCATCAAAAGCACATGTACCAAGTTGTGCATGATGTTCTTCAGGGATAATTGACCATTTTCTAAAATCATTAATGTTACTGTATCTTTCAAATTTGCATAAAAGCCTTACTCAAAATTAAAATAGAAATCTGATAAACATCCAATCAAGGGCTCAGAAGTTCCCATATCATCCTTCTTTTCTTTAGCATACCAATCAGGAAGACCACCAAAATAAAGCTTTGAATTTTCTGTTCCAATAATTGTATCATCGGGGAGATGGCCTTTTAGAATTTCACGATCATCAATTCGAACTTCAATTGAATTTCCATTTCTTGCAAAGAAGACTGAATGAAGTCTGCCATCATTATATGATTGATTTGAGCTAAGTGATGGACGTTTAAGGCGATCTGAATGATCTGTGCCAAGATGAACAATGAGACGGCCATTGAAAATATAGAAAACGAAGAATGTCTATAAAGATGTTTGTGATTAGAAAGAATGATGCAATAAGTGCTAGTTACCTTTTCATCATCTTCAGTTGCACGTTTACCCTTCTTTTTAAGAGCTTTTTGATACAGCAAAACAGCATTAGAATTTTTAGTTCGTAAATTAAATGCCAGCGATGAATTAGTACCAAATCGAATGGATTCAGTAACCAAATAACCAGGTTTTGGGAAACCAATTACTCCATCAGCAGGTAGCAATTGATCAGCTTTATATTCACAACCAGGTTCTTTACGCTGTGATCGAATTGGATGATCCAAATCTAGTTCAGATACTTGATTGGGTTTAATAAGCTGAATACACCCAACAAAACCACTCCAAGAAATATCTCGATCTTCGAAAGGTGCTTTATCAAAATCAGATGGAATTCCACCAACATAATGTGCATCTTCATCTCCAATATTTAAGACATTATTTTCCCCCGGAATTGCAACGGTAACATGATCAGCGTCATCATCAACTTGTAAATCAATTTCATTTTGATTTCGTGTAATTTTGATAGCATGTACTCGACCATCAGAATACGTGCTAAGAGATGTTTTTGCTTCAACATATGAATTTTCGCCATAATTTGCTTTAACATATATTGCACCATCTCGAAGTTCAACAGCAACAAAATCTCCATGTTCTGCTGAGCCTCGGAAATATAGCAGACCATCAGGGGAATATGCAGAATATACAATTCGAATAAGAGTATTAACACGTTCAGTCATAGGCATACGGATTTGTGCAAAACCATTTCGGAAGAAATGTCCACGTGCTGCAGTTTGTGGAGCACCAATTGCACCATCACATTGTCCAGTTTGATCAACGAAAACCCACAAAGGAACAGGTTGATTATCAACTTTTAGGCTACCAATAACACCAGCAAATTTATTTGTCGCAAGTCCAAGTTCATTTGTTACTTCAGAATCATCAAATCCAATATAAATTTTTGTTTCACCAGGAATTGTATTTAAGATAACATCATTTGTTGCATCCGGTTCACCAAGTGTTACTTCTGTAGGTTCATCAACATTCTTTGCACCTTCTCCAAGGGATTGTTGTTTCAAGCCCACGGCAACTTTGACAGCATTTCCAATTCTTGTTACATCAATATGATACCAGGTATAACGATCCGAAGCAGCAATATGATTAATATTATGTGAATTTGTTGCACGACGACTTCCACTTCCAATATTCCAATGTACAATAATTCGTCGCTCTTTTAGCTCGATAGCAATATATTCACGAGCTTGTGTTCGACGGGATTTTGTAAGTGTTAAAAAGAGTAAAGCATCTGGAATTTCAAGTGCTGGACGATATTGAATATTGATTGTCGTGGTTGGAGATGGATGAGCAGGTGAAATAAATTGTCGAGCACAAGATGTTCTTGGATCGGATCGAACTGAAATTCTAACTTTGCTTGCTTTTTCTTTTGCTTCATTGATCTTCTCTTTAAGAACAGCAAGCTTTTGTCGAACAGTTTTAAGTTCATCAGTATGTTTAGCACCACGAGTTCGAATATCTTCTAGTTTTGCAAGTGACGAGGAAAGAGTTTCAGCAGATTCTGTAACATTTCTAATATCTTCACGAATAGCTTGTTCATTGAAATTATTTACAGCATCTGCGCGATCTTTCAAGTCATCAACATCCTTAGCAAATCGATCAACAATTTTTGCAGAATTTTCAACTGCATCATTTGCTTGTGCAACAGTAACATGAATATTATTAATTCGATCTTCATGATCATCCAAGACATCTTGCGCATCTTTCACTAATTTAACTTCTTTGTCCATATCTTCTGAAGCTTTTTGAATTCGTTCCAGCACAGAATGAAGTCGTTTCGTTGTATCGGATACATCAGAGCCAGTTGTTTCAGCAAAAGCATTTTTAAGATGATTACTTGTATTCAATTTTTTAGCCGCTTCAGAAACAAGAGAATTTTCATCAGCTTCTTTTCCAATATCAGCAAAAGCTTCGTCGGCTTGTTTTCGAGCTTGATCTGCAGCTTCAGAGGCATTCGTTAAAGCTTGTACAATATCTTTATAGGCATTAATAGCAGAGAGAGCTTCAGTAGAAGTTAATTGAACATTTTTCATTTCAGCTTTAAATTTATGTGTTTGATGTTCAAGATCTTTTGCATGTTGTTCAGCAGCATGAATTTTATGTTTTTCATTTGCATGTTCTTCTTGTTCTTTGATAGATCTTTCACGGGCGCTTTCTGTTGCTTTATTGAGCTTTGGAAGAGTATCATCTTTAACTTCTTGATAATGATCATGTGAATTTAGGGATTGTTGTTTAATGGATTCAACAGTTTCTTTAGCCTTTGCAAGAATTTCTTTTTGACCTTCTGTTGCATTTTCAACTTGTGCAACCAAATCTTTTAAACTTTCTAGTCGCTTATTTACAACATCAGTTAGCTTTCTTGCTGCAGTTGAATTGACTTTTGCATTATCCCATATAGTATCTCGAAAATCTTTAATCCATTGTCGACGATCTTCATGTGCTTCAAAAAGCATATCATAACTTGTATCATTGAGCTTCTTCGAGAGCACTCGTTTCAAAATTTCTTCTGCTTCTTCAGCATTCTTTGAAGCATAATTAATTTGTTTTTCAATTTGTCGTTCACGATCTTTTAGCTTATCCAATAGTGCTGAAGCTTCAGCAACCATTCCTTCAACATTACCAGAATGATGTTGTCGAGATACTCGATCAGCAAAAGAATTGAGTTGTGTTGAAATATCATATACACGACGATTTTGTTCAACTTCAACTTTTCGAATTTCGGAAATGTCATTTTGTAGTTGTCGAAGTTTATTTAAAGTATCATTTGAACGTTCTTCAAGATATTTTGCTTCATTAATTACAAGGCGAGCTTCTTTTATATTCTTATTTTCTTCAATTGGATTTCCAAATAAACCTGCTGCTGATTCTTCATTCTGTTTAATGGTATTTAGAAGAGCAGAAAATGCTAAAAAAATTGAATAAGGTTTTTTGTATTCGATTACTGTAGTAATAGCTTACATGTAACAGCTTCATTAATTTTTCTTAAACGTTTATGTGGAATTGGTTTTGAATCAGATAAATTTTTGACGGTTTCAAGTTGAGTAAACATTTCATCTTCAAGGGTCATGAGATCTTTGTAGCAGCCTTGATCACATGCTAAAAGGATTTTAATGGGATAAGAAAATTTAAATAATTTTGTAAAACTTACAAGTACAAACTCGATCAATAAAAGCATGTCGTGGACGACAAACTGAACAATCTCGACCTTCTACACCATCACGCTAAAAAATCATTGATTATGGTATTTTTATCGATTATTTCATATGATCTCTTACACATTCACATTGTCCTGTAACATTATGGCAATAACCGTTTAAGCTACCATATGGATGACAAGCACATTGTGCACAGAAACCTCCATCAATATTTGGATCACCATAATATCCAGCAACACAATTTTCACAATATATTCCTGCATACCCAGGCTTACAAGCATTACAAGCATATCCTCGACCAGTTTCAGCTGGAATACATGTATCACTGAAGCTATTAGATGCTAGTGGACATGCACATTTTGTGCAAGAATCAACGGTGCCTTCTTTTGCATCACCATGGAAGCCGGGTTTACCTTAAAAATTTTACAATAAGATTTTAATGAGATTTAAAAGCTAGTAAACTAACAAATTTCACAAAAATCTCCCATTGTATTATGTTGACAATTTGAGCATCGACAAGTTTCTGGATCACAAGTTGTTGAATGTCCATTACAGGCACATGGAGTAGCAAATCCAACAAGAGCCAAATCATCAGGATTATTTAAATAATCTGGAATTCGTTTCCGGCAATATCCCTCTGCAGGATTTTGGCATGATGCTCCAGCATATCCTTTTGGGCTTAAAAATGAAAATGTTTTTAAAAAATTTAGAAATTCTTTTTTGAGCGAGGCCAAACCAAAATTTTGATTTAAAAGTGAAATCGAAAAAAAAGTCGTAGAAATGTCAGAGTATTGTTTTTGGGATTTAGAAAATTTTACAGTCCTATGAATAAAACTTACCAATCCCCACAAAGTTCAACACCAATTGCCGTTGATTGTGATTCATTATCCGTAACATTTTCAACAGCAACATCCAATGAAACGTCTCTCAACGAAATTGCATCACCACGATACATATCATTATATGTTCCACGAATATAAATACCTTGTAAATTTTGTAAAGCAACCATAAGCTGTTGTCGAGTAACAGGAAGTTGAGGAGAAACTTTATTCCGCCATTTTGATTCATGAATTCGAACTTTATATTTATTGTCATCACTTATTTCATCAGCTGTATGCTCAAGAATAATTCGATCATTTCCCATTAAAATAATTTGTGGATGTAACTTGAAAGTTGTTGGTTGAGGTCGAACACCATGATTCTGTCGATAATTATCTTCATTCCAAATTTTAAATCTTAAAAATCCATTATATGAGAGAGTTTTATCGCCCAAGAATGATGTTGGAAGTGGCCAATAGAGTGGTGCATGATTCGTTAAATAACTATTATAATTTTGTGGATGTTGTTTTAAAATTTGAATATTTAAATTATTTCGATCAAAATATTCGAATGGTTCTTCAAAAAATACTCGACGATCATTTGCATATACCTGCTGCCAGACGAGACTATTTTGAACGCAGAAATTTGTTCGATTAAAGCAGAAACATTCTGTACAACCTTTTGGATTTGAATGATCGAGTGAGAATGAATTGGCATCACATTGATCACATTTAAGCCCGGTTGAATGTGCTTTACATTTGCATTGGCCTTCATTTGAGCATAGACAAAGATTATCTCGGCATTCCATTGGATCTGTGCCATTGATGTCACAATTACATGGTTCACAATTTGGAAAATTGAAATAACCCGCTTCACAGCGATCACATTTATGTCCAACAAATCCAGGTAAGCCTTAAAAATAAAAAAGTATGGATTTTGCGGTGCATTAATGATGTTTAACTTACATTTACATTGACCAGTTTGTGCATCACATTCACTTGAATCTGCTCCAACTCCACTACAATCACATAGCTCACAGCCACGATATGCATCATAATTCCATGAATTTTTTGTACATGCTTCACATTTTTCTCCTACAGTATTTGGGGGGCATACACAATCCCCAGTAACAGGATCACAAACTTGCCCTGGAGCAGGACAAACTTGGCATTGCTTACAACCATTTTCATCTAAGCCCCAATGATTTGGTTCACATTTATCACATTTAATTCCAGTAACACCATCTTTGCAAACACATTGTCCCGTGAAAGTATTGCATTCATGACTGGATGAACCAAGTTCATTACATTGACATTCTTGACAGCCTTGATATGAAGTGATATTGAAAAAGCCAGGTGTACAATGATCACAACGAGTTCCTTCAACATTTGCACGGCATTCACATTCTCCTGTTGTATTCGAGCATTTTTGATCAATTGAACCATATTCATCACAATGACAAAAAGTACAGCCTTGCTCCGTGAAATTGTAATAACTTGGAATACACATATCACATCGTTTTCCGTATACACCAGATTTACATGCACATTGTCCAGATACTTGATTACATGAAGTTCCAGTTGAACCCGTAAGATCGCAATCACATGAGGGACAACCATTTTCAACATCACCGTGTCCACTAACACCTGCAATGTTTGATATTTAGCTATTTATGCAAATTTTTAAAAAGCTTACATGAATCACATCGATCACCAATATAGTTTTCATTACATTCACACAAGCCAGTTGTATTACTGCATTGCAAGGAAACTGATCCAATTCGATGACAACCGCATTCTCGACATGTTTTATCCAACGCAGAACCCCAATGATTTTCTTCACATTTTTCACATGCTTCACCAGTTGTATGTCCAATACATCTCAAGCATTCACCAGTAGATGGATCACAATTTCCAATTGCTGCAGGATCAATATTACCATTACATGCACATGGTTGACATGTACCATTGGCAGCAGTTGGATCACCAAAATATCCATCTGCACATACTTCACATTTATTTCCATCATAGCCTTGTTCACATGCTGTACAAACATATTCCCCTTGATCCGCTGCTGCTGCACCTTCTAGCGCAATTTGACTCAAAGCACATTGAGTTGAATGATTGTTATCAAGGGAAGGGCAGGCACATGGCTTGCAAGCACCAAGTTCACCACCAAGTAAGGGGTTACCATAAAAACCTGGACGGCATTGTTCACATCGAGGACCGGTTGTGTTATGCTATAAAATGATATCATTGGATATTGTAATCATATAAATATGTTTTATGGCTTCTATTTGTCTCATTCGATTAAACAATTAAGAAACATCAGTTTTTTTATTGCCATTTAAAAGTGACGATATATTTTTGAAGTTTATTTTTACAAAGTTCTAAAAGTAAAACTAACCTTGCAATTTAAGCATGCACCAGTAAATGGATCACATTCACCAGAATGTCCTTCACAATTACATTTTTCACATCTTCCACCATACAGCTGATTATGAACGCGACGATATCCATCTTCACATTTCTGCAAATAAAAAATTTCCAAAGATAAACAACAATTTTTTAAAGGTATATTTATATCAAAAACAAACCTCACAACTATTTCCAGTAAAATGTTCTGGGCATTCACAAATTTCAACGCCATTCATTTTATAATCTTCAAATTTAAGAATTTCACTTGTTGCAGCTGGTGTTGTTTCATCTTTGATGGAGCCAGATGGAATTGCTGTTTCAAGTGTTAAGCCATAGATGCTAAAAAGTGGGAATTGCTTTTTTTAGTTGTTAATTTTGCTATTAACCAATGTACAAATATAATGTGTGCTTTTTACGTTTTTGAAAAAAATTATTTTTTTCATTTCAAAAATAAGCTAACAAACCTTGATTGAAGTTGTTCTTGATTGTATCGAGCTCGAACAAGAAAATATTTGACATCAGAAAGTGCTCGCATTAAATCCGATTTATCGATGGGTTGTCTTGTCTGTGAATTATACCATCCTTGTCGTTCAAGAATTGGAATTGTAACACTAATATTTTCACGTGGGAAAAAGTTTATTCTTGAATAATGTTCTAGCCGAATACCATTTCCCTAAAATTATTGATATTACATTTTGGAACGATAAAACAATATTGGAGACAAAGCATTTTCGTGAAATACCAAAATAGAAATTTTGGTATTTCAATTTCGATTAGCGAAAAGTTTACTTTTACTTGGGTCCCTATTAAGCTGATTCGAAAAAAATTGAAATTACTCCGATCTTGATTAAACCAAAAATAGCAACAGAAATTTTAGTGTTTTGAGTTTCTCTCTCAAAGCCTAAGTTGCAGATATAGAATTCCCTTACTTCAATGATAACATCTGCAACAGGAGTAGGATGTCCAGAATCACGTTGTGGAACAAAATAAACGTAATAATGTAAATCTCCGCCATAACTATTCAACAAATTTCCACTAAATGGCGGTGGAGCTTTCCAATAAAACAATGAATTTTCTCGTTCAAAATCTGATGAAGTAAAGATCAACAAATCAGATGCATTTGTTTCAGGTACAATATTTTCATTGTAGTTATGAAGACCCGTTAAATTCCAATTAGCTGAACTTGAAATCTAAAAAAGAATGTGGTTTACTGGACTATTTTTATACTTACAAAAAAGCTAGCTTACCTTTCCAACTGCCCAATTTCCTTCTTTACATTCTGTTGATTTTCCAAAGCAGAAACATGGTTGACAACCTTGTGGATTATTTTGATTGAGAAAGATTGTACCAGGTTTACATTGATCACAGAATTTTCCTTCAACATTTGATTTACAAATGCAATTCTCTTCTTCACAAGTATCAAAATTAAGTGAGCCAGCAGGATTGCAAGGACATGGTTCACAGACAGGATAATTTCGATATCCAGGTGCACACTTTTCACATCTTCTCCCTCCAAAGCCTGGCTTACAAATACAATCTCCAGGTCGATGACCATTAAATGCTGCAGTTTCATCCCGAACACATTCATTATGCTCTGAACCAAGGGTATCACAATTACATGCATGACAGGCATCATTTTGATAATGGGAAATATTTGATGGTCGGTAATATCCATATTTACATTTTTCACAATTTATTCCTTCTGTATTATCACGGCATTCAATACATTTTCCCCCACCCTCATAAATGCCATCTGGAGTAACAGAAAGTTTTTGAATTGCAACTGATTCATCATAAACGCAAGTATCCGCATGATTAAAGCATTGACAAGCTAAAATTTTAATCATAAATATGGCTGCAATGGCTGACTAAATTTTTATCCCCTTTTTCTTTTTCTTTTACTTTTTTTATTTTTTTAAATAAGCGATTTCTAGGAGACCAAATTACATGAAACTTTTAGGAATAGTAAATATAGACATGGGGAACATCCCATTGTATTCCTTAGAAATCGTAGAAAATCGTGGAAAATTGCATTATATTTTTCACGATTTTCTACGAATTTTGTAAAACTTAAAAGCAAAACATCTTTTTGAAGATGGCCATTTCCTTTTTTAAAACACTATATTTGTCTAAAACCACTTACGTTGACAAACATTTGGATGTGCATGTGTGCCCTGAAATGGATTATCGATCGTTAAGAGACTAATTTTAAAATAAATGCTTACCGGTTGCCATGGTAGTTGATTATACAAAGGACAACATTCATTACATGATTCTCCACAAGTATTATGTCGACATTCACATCTGAATTGTCCATGAACTTCTTCAGGTGGACAAGATTCTGCATGTCCATAACAGATACATTGTCCACCAATACTGATATCTTTAATAGAATAAAAATATCGACGTGTAACAGATTGATCGAGTTTTTGATCACGATTATTAATAATCATTAAATCAGCATTGAGCGTTCTTAAAGACAAAAGACGAACTCGAACAAATCTTGCACGAGTAAAATTTTGTAATAACTGTGATGGATGTTCTGCAGATGGCCGACCATTAACAAGCGATGTATGAATTTCACCATTATCAAGAGGGTCCAGACGAGAATAGAATGATGTACATATAACTTCATCATCAGTTGAAAACTTTGGAACACCATGTGAAGCTGGTACTCCAAAAGCTTTCATACATTGCGCATCTGACGTAGCATAGAATTGCCATGGAGAATAATTCACTCCATCCAAAGATTTTTCAAGTACCCATGTCCCGGGCCTTGGTGCATTTCCAGCTTTGATAATAATATATGCAATTTGATATTCTTGTCGAAGATCCAACGTAATGTTAACCTTTTCATATGACAGCCCATTTGCAAGTGATGGAGATTGCCACCATCGCGGTGTTCCATCAATGGCATATTCAATTGGATGATTTTTTAAATGATTATTTGCATCACATACATCGCATTGTGGAGCTCGGGCAAAAACATGTTCAACAAGTTTACAATAATATTCTGGATTATGTTGTCCACAAGTTGCCGTTGAACGAATATCCGCATGTGTAGCAAGATTAAAAATATTTGGGAAGAGACCACGTTCTAAAAAAGGATTTTTAATCGTGTTATATTTTATTGACCGCTTTTTTTTAATAATTAATTATGCAACAAGGATAAACAAATAATTTGCGGGATATACTGTAATAACCCACAAAATAAGTGATGCGTGTAATTTAATTTTTTGTTTTTAATTATTAGAATTGCTTTTAAAAATTTTTGTCATTTTTTGAAAGGAGAAATTATGCAACAAAAATAGATCAAAAAATTGTCATCTCAAACAGGGCCAAGTTTCGTCTCATCAGAAGTGAAAAATGAAAATTTCGATAGCTCTGATCAAAATGCCTTTTTTTAAAAAAAAGTCAAGAGCTATTATTTTTAGTCATTTCTCTCAAAAAATGACCAGACAAAGAGTCATTTATGAAATTAAAAAGAACCTTTCAAATGACTCATTTTTTGATTTTTAGCAATAAAACAGATTGACTAATCTTTCTTTTTTTGCCCTGCCACAGCTCTAAAAACACACTTACCACCTTTTCCAGCACTAAATTCTTGATATCTTCCACTATCATCAGCTATATAATCTTCTTCATAATCTTTAATGCCATTGTTATCGGATGTTATGACCCCTTGAAAGAGTGTTATTACCCCAATAAAAAGGGTTATCACAGTCAAATGGCCGCCTCTAAAGGAGGACAATGGCCTCATGACTGCAAAAATGGGGGATCTAAAAAAGAAGGAAACTTTAAAAAAATTAGCTATGATATTAAACTTTGTGTTAAAGAACAAAAAAACGAATGAATGCGCAAAGAAAAAAGTGGTAGCAGGAAACCAAATGAACAACAAAAACCAAAAACAAATGAAAAAGAGAACGGAAGAAAAAACACGCAACTCGCAAACAAAAACTTTTTTGCCTGTCTAAACTGTTTGCATCTTCTTCTTCTCAAATGTTCAAGTCCAAAGAAGAAGAAGAAGAAGAGGAGCAGCGGCAAAATAAGCAGCAAGCAGCAGGTTGTTGTTTTTAAAATAATACCTTCTTGCCCTTTCCTTCCTTCCTATTTCACCCCTTTTGCGCCTTCTCCGATTTTTTTTCAATCTTATAATTTTTTTCAAAGCTTATATTTACATATATTGATTTTTACAAGCAGAGATGGCGCACTTGCGATAGTTTAGGCAATCGCCGTCATCATCATCATCACTTATACTACTACTGCGCAAAAAAAACTTGTCTGGCCAAAGTTAAGTCAACATTAGGCGACAGGTTGTTGCCTTGCCCTCTTCTTTTTTTTCAAAATGCTGCTGACCCTTGAAAAACTTTTTTTAGGGTGCGCTTGAAAGTCCAAATTTGACTTTGCTTCTTCTACTTTCTCTGAAGGAAAAAAGGTTCTTAGCAGCAAAAGGTTTTTGCGATCAAATAAAAAAAAGTTTGTCAAATCATGAAAGAAAATATTTTTAAAATTTAAATAAAAAATCGTAATATGTAAAAATTGACCGCTGAAGAACTAAAACAAAGAAAAGTGGGAAAAAGTGTACAAAAGAAAAAAGACGTTCAATCATATTTTTAGCACCATCACCGCCGCCACTGCCTTTGGCTGTGACTATTCGTTTTCAAAAGAAGAAAATAGTCCGTCATCATTTTCTTCCTACTTATTGAACAACAAAAAAAATCACGGCAAAAAAAATTTATAAATAGCTTTGAATAAAAAAAAAACAGGAGCTAAAAAACTATTATCGAAATACAAAAAAAATTACAGCAGCAAGTTTTTTTGCCCTTTGTTGCTTTGCAGCTTCTTTGACCACCGTTTTTTTAACAAAAATGTGCGAAACACTCTTTTCTATCTATCACCATCTTCTCCGTTTTTAGGCCTCAAATCAACAATTTTATTACTGACAACAATTTTATTTTTGTTTTCTCAGAGAAACTGTGTTGGTATGTGTGGTGTGTTAAAAAAAAGATGAGAGAGAGACAATATTTTCGATAAGAAATATGTATAAAGACCTTGGTCAACAACACCAATAAGAAATCAAATACACTTTTTAATCAATATCAATAATTATAGAAGTGTAAAGATCCGTTAGAACTGATTAGAAAAAAAGGAAAAAAGGAAAAAGAAATGCCACCACAATGTTATATGTGGCCACCACCATCATTGCCGCCGCCATCGATATCGCCGATCGGCATCTTCATCATCACTATCGGGAAGGTCCCTTTGTCTTCTTAGTCATTCTTCCGATAAAAAATGGAAAAAAGAAGAAGTAGACGAAAGAAAGAAATGAAAAGAATTGATGAGTCTTCTTTTTCTGCAACGGCAGCAAAAAAAAGCATGAAAAAGTATGAAAAATAGCAACTTTAACACTTTTTTATGAAGGAGTAAAAAAGAAAAAATGATTCCATTTTTTGTCTCTTTCTAATGATAGTAGTAGCCGTAACACCACCGCTTGATATACATGGGGAAACAGATGGTAGAGAAAAGAACATTATGAAAAAAAATGTTCATTAAAGGTCAATGAAGTTCCTCTCTCGTTTTTTCAAAACAGAAAAAAATTTGTTGGAGGCATAAGAAAACATAAATATGCAAATGAATGTAAATATTTTGTGGGACCAGGTAAAAAATATATGTATACCTGGCACTAAACATAAGCATTTGAATTTTTTTATCGAGGTTAAAAAAACAAGAACAATGATGGGAAATAGTTGTTACCGCGTCTTTTATTGTGCCAAAAAAAGTGTTTTATCTTACTTTTTACCGTATAATCGAGTAAACATAATTATCACCGTAATCTTACCGCTCAAACATTTCACCAAAAAAACAATAAATATATTATTATATTAAGTATTTAAAATCATAAATTGAAAATTTGTTTTCAGTTAAACCGTATTCATTAGATCCCAGCAGAAAAAACTTCGAGATGTGTCTGATGAATCAATACATTCTAGACGATGTTTTACTTGTAATTTTAGCATTTTTTCTTTAGAATCATAAGATTGTCCAAAAAATAAGATATTAGGTGGAGAATATTTTGTAGGAGATTATTTGTAAGACTTTGAAGAGTTTGAGTAAAAACAACAGTTCTCTCATTATCAATATAAAGAGTAAATGTTATATGCGGATTAGCCTAAAAAATTTTGTTTTTATTAAAACAGAAGAAAGAATATTTAAGACCTATAAAAAGTAGATAAAATTGCTTACTTGTATAAATTTCAAGGTCTCTTTGATTTCGTAAGTTTCGGTAATGTGGTATATTGATCGTAATTTTGATGAAACTTTTTTTGTTGCTTGTTGGTATGAAACAATAGAATTGGAATTCAAGTGGCTAAAATTTTTTGTTATCTTTCTTCTTTGAAAGGGAAAGTTGACGGGTTCAAAAACTTTTTTCGTGTAAACTATGATTACTGTTTTTTTTTAAATTCAGAGCTAATGAAGCAATTTTGCATGCGTGAAATGATTATTCATGCGTCAAACATTAATACAAATCCATGAAATACACGTAAAATTGACTTACATTTCAAATAAATAAGCATTTGGTAGACATTCAAAAATATCTTCAAGCGGAACAGCCTCGTCATTTTCATCTTTTAAAATTGTATCATGCAAAGTAATCGTTGTAATACTACCACTAATAGTCAATAATTTAAATTGCTCAAATGTAACAATGTTTTCACCTGATAAATACAAATTCTTTATATCACAAACTGCAATTTTTGGAAGCAAGTTCAATATCAAATTGCTATTACCAAAAAGATGAAGACTTGAAGTAATCCAAAACGATTTTTCACAATTATCCACATCAATATTTCGATATCTAAAATTAAGGATGTGCAAGAGCTTTTTTTCAGGCCCTCAATTGGCCCTGGGGCTGGACGAAAATACCAGGGCTCTTTTGTGGCCCTGGTATTTTTGATGTTTAAATTGACGTTTTTTCGTTTATTTTTTCACATTATTACGGTTTGGGTGATAAAAAATACTGAGAAATGCAGCCTTTTGGCATGTGTTCAAACGTGTTAATGCACATCAGCTCAATTTTATTTGGTTGTTTGATAAGTCCGTTCCGCTGGTTTTCCATACGCCATTTTTTAAATTTTAGATGAAAAGTAAGGAAAACCAGCAAAACGGACTTATCAATCAACCAAATAGAAATTTAAATATTAGTCTTTATTAATACACCGGTTGATGTTTAAAAACCGATGTTGTTCACAATCAAACTTTAAAAACCAAAAAAAATTTCAGAGGCATTTTTGTTACAAAAGGGCTTTTTGAAGGCCCCAGAAGGCTCTGGCCTTGGCCAGAGCCTTCTGGCAGGGCCAAGAAATTTAGGCCCTTGCACATCCTTACCTAAAATCAGTCAATGGCCATTGCAATGCCTCATATCTCCAATCATCATTACTGCCGTGTAAGCATTTAACAACAAAATACGGAAAATTGTTATGTTGAAAATATCTGCAAACTTGCATTAACTTAAGGGACATTTGTGGATTCGCATTTTTCTTCATCCATTTTAAAACATCTGTTGGGAAAGAGGAAAATGGAGGCCAAATTGGAAGTTTTCGTAATTTGTTTGGAGAAGCACCATCAGCGCTCTTAAGCATGACGAAACCAGGCAAATTTGTTTGTTATTAATCAATTTTACTCAAAAACAGTTGAAAAAAATCAATAAAAATAAAAGAGAGAAAAATATTTCACTAACATCCATGATATAAATGCTATGAAGTGATAAGAAGCTGACAAAAAAATATACGAAAATGTATTTTCACAAGTGCGTCGACAACTTAATTAATACAATGTGATGTAATATGTACAAATAAAGAGATTTTAAAAACAGTGCCAAGTTTCATGCTGATATCTATGTATTTCGCATTAATAAATGCGAAATACATAGATACTGCTGATGCATTTATTAATAATGTGAAAAACTATTATTGAATCAAATAAACGCACTATCATTTCTCAATCATATTTTTTTAACAAATAAAAAGAAGCCGATATAATATTTCGAAATTCGATACGTCGTAAAATGCGGTCGGTAATTAGCAGAACCTTGATACAGATCTTATTAAAAATACCTCATCTTCAAAAGAAGCGTTACAGTACCTATCTTTCATTTACACGCAAAGGCATTCAAATTCAAACAGACAAATTTGCATTATTTACAAAGACAAAGCAACCTTCAAAAATGGATAAAAGGAATGCATGACCGTCACAAAGTATAGCATTTTTTGCTTTCATCTTTCTCTCGTCGTCTCCTTTTCTTCTCTCTCTCATCATGGCTCAATCTGTTCCACCTGGTGATATTACCACTCAACCTGGCACCAAAATTGTTTTCAATGCTCCATATGATGATAAACATACTTATCATATCAAAATTATCAATGCTGGTGGTCGTCGTATTGGATGGGCAATCAAAACAACAAATATGAAGCGTCTTGGTGTTGATCCTCCATGTGGTGTTCTTGATCCTAAAGAAGCTGTTCTTATGGCTGTTTCATGTGATTCCTTCCAATTTGGAGCTGAAGATACCAACAATGATCGTATTACCATTGAATGGACAAATACCCCTGATGGTGCAGCAAAACAATTCCGTCGTGAATGGTTCCAAGGTGATGGTATGGTTCGTCGCAAGAATCTTCCTATTGAATATAATCCTTAGATTATCTCTTTCTTTTGTATGTAATTTAATAATAATAATATAACAATAAATCTTTAATAATAATTTTTGTGTCTTTGTGGAATCGGGGGCTTGATTGGGTAGTTAGAGGGTATTCTCGGGTTGAACTGGTTAATTGGTTCGGTTTTTTGCTACTTTGATTTTCTTTGGTTACTGTTGAAGTGAAATTGGATACTATGACTTGGAGAGTTTGGGGTTATTTAAATGTTGACCAATTAAATTTTCTTTGATTCTGCTGACACTGTTGAATTTGTGTAATTGGAAGGCTTATGGTTGGGAAGTATAGGGTATTCTCGAGGTGTTCTGTTATTAGCTAATTGGATTCACGTTGATTATTAACGACGACTTATTTTTAATTTTGATTTTATTTGTGTAATTGGGGATTTCGATTTGGATGTAAAGTTGTTAACACATCTTTGATTATCGTTGCTGTAAATAATTAGTTTCTAAAGATATTTTAATTGTTTTTGTTTTTATAGCGTGGACCATTGGTGGCCGCCCAGAAGAGCCGGGCCCCTTACAGAGAGTTTCACACAATTGTTAGTGAAAAAAATCGTTGAAAACTGATAAGTTAAAAAATAATACTATATAATAAAACTGTAACACCAGCACCATACTAAGAACTTTAAATATTTATTGCAAAATGATAAAATTATTTATTATACGAATATTACATGAAAAAAACTAAGAAACTGATTTAAGGCTTTTCGTTGCCTATGTTGGCTTGAAATCTTTGTCCCGCTTTTCACCAGGATAAGTAATCTAAAATAAAGTAAATTTTTAAACTGTGAGTTTTTCATGTTCATGATGTTTGATTGAAAAACATTAATTCAAAAACATACCTCTAAATTAAGGGTACCAATGTCATGAGTCTTTTTAGGAGTACGAGTTGGGGAAACATGTGTTGGTGGAACTTTAATTAAAACACGACGATAGCCTTTCTGAAAAAAATCAAAAAATTAATACTGATAATTGTATGTTTTTTACATGCTTACAGTATCTTTAGGATCATCACATTGATGATAGATGGCAATAGCAGGATGATCGATGGTTGTTTGATCAACTGCACGGCCTTGTGTATTACCAGATAAATCAAACATTCCGGAAGGACCAGTAATTCGAGAATCAAGAACTTCTTTGGCAACTGAAAATTAGCTCATAAAAATTTTGCTTAAATTTCGACTTTTAAATTTTAAAAAATTTAAACAAAACTGTCAAAAAGTAAGACTCACTTTCTTCTTCTTTAAGCTTTTTGGCATCTGGAAATTCACGTAAAAGTCGAACATGAACATTTTCTGCAGCTTTATTACCACATTTTAGAGTACCTTTTACTGCAACTGAACGAAGACCAACTTGTCCAGCTACAAAAGCAACGCAACAAAGCAAAAAGATGGCAATAAGCTTCATCTACAAAAAGGAGAAAGAAGGATTAAACTGAAATGTCATTTTTATCTGCTATAATCGCGAAAACTGAAGTATTTGTATTCTTGTTATAATAAAAAGAAGAAAGTAATCTAAAATAACTGCACAAGTTAACAAATAAAATAAAGCTAGTTACAACAAAGAAATCTGGCTAAAATTTTAATAAAAAAAACATTGAAAATTTTTCGAATTACGGTTTAATGAGAAAGACAAAAAAAGGTGTCTCCACAGTTGAGAGGGAATTTTTAATTAGTAAGTACTATTTATTTATAAAACTGAATATATCATCTGCACCTCAGCACATGCAAAAGTTAATGTGATACAAACAGATGAAAATTAATTGAATAAAAACAAAAAGCACACATAAACTAAATCTTTAAGAATAACATTCAATCTAAAGATAATTCAAAAATCATTAAACTAAAAACCAAGACTAATAAAACTTTATTCGAAAGGCAATGTTTTTGTTTACTTCCAGCCCCTACTACAATGTTTTTCTTCCTCAACAAGTGATAATAATTGAATAAGGGAAAGATGTGGCTGCTGCTGTTGTTTTCACTGATAGCACAATAATCAAAAACAAGGTTAGATTAAAAGGAGGAAGACAGCATTTAAAAGTCTGCTGTTGTCAAGCTTGCGGTGATAAATTTCTCAGTCAGTCAAATAGATCGATTTGGTTTTCATTAAAATGTTCAAGAGAACAATAAGCAACCAGATTTAAAGTAATTAAAAAACAAAGTTGAGAAAAAATGTTAAACTGTCTTCATGGTTCATTGAAATTTGTTATTTTATACAATAAATCTTTAACATGGAAACTGTAGTGGCATCATTTAGACAAAACACTTAAAAAATCTTACACGGAGAACTTTTTATATTAGTTGAAACTTGTTAATTACGCACTTGTGCATCATTTTTATAGAGATAAAAGCTAAACTGACGGTTTAAACACTAAACTGGGCACCATTCTCGTTTACGCCACTTTTTTATTATTTTCATTTTCTCCATCGACAGTGGGATGAGGGTACTGTATCATTGTTTCAGTGATTGGCAAATTCAATAAAATAGAAATTAAAGTGGCAGCTTCAATAGCTTTTTAAAAATTAACAAATCTGTATATCAATTTTTCATATTAACAAACATTTTCATAAAAATCTTAACTGTTCAACCAACTGGTAAAACTCCATTTTCAAAATACTTCTTTATTCATACTTGCATTTACATACAAAAATATATATCAGTACGATTTCTCACAAATACAGATCAAAATTATTAAAGGAATTTGATGTTTAAAGATCCTCTTGAGTTTTTTCCATTTCTGTATCACTTCTGCAATCATCAGAAGTTGGGTTTGATGATTTTCCAGATTCGGTTGTGGACTAAAAAAAAGTTTTCAATTATTATTTTTTCACGTTATTCAACTGCAGGTTCACGTACGAGTTTTTGAGAAATGAGGACAAAATCGGATTCAGCAGTTGGTAGCGCGTCAGACTTGCAATCTAATATACGGGAAACAACAGCGAGGTTTGAATCCTGTCAAAAATAAGAAAAAATTAATTTTAAAAAAAATAGCAGAAATTGATTTCTAATAATTTTTCAAAAATTAATATCATTCAAATTTTGGGAGGAACTCGAACCTTGCTGTTGACTCCATACAAGTCAGACGCGCAACCAATTGCTCTATCTCTATTTGCCCTCAGAGGAAACATGAAGCAGATATCTTTCGCATTCTCCAAAAACCCCTACGAAATTCCCAATATTTTTACACAAAAAAAACATACCTCTTTGTTCTTATACATAATTGATAAAGAATTTGATGGAGTTGGTGGTACAGTACGAGCATTCTTTTTAGGTGTTGGTGGAAGTTTTAGCTTATCCCATGATTCATTTGCAGATGTTGCAGATGTTGCAGCTTTTACAGGAGTATTAGTCGTTGATCCAAGACTTGTATCAGCATCTTTTACAGGAGTAAGTGGTGGTGTATCTATACCAGGTAACGCTGGACCTTCATATGATGGTGGACTTGGAGGTGATTTCTTTTTCGTTGATGAAGGTTTAAGCTTTTCTCGACATGATACACACTAAAAAAAGGTTGGATAAAAATGAGATCAGAAAAAAAGGCATGATCAAGTAATTTAATCATCTTGAAAAACATACATCGCCATCTTTTGTAACTTTTGTTTCAAGAACTGCTTGAAGATCTGCTGGCTGAAAAAAATACAACATAAGAATAATGCAATATTACATAAAAAGTACTTACAGAAATACCTTTTCGATCATCATTTTTGGAATGAAGTGGCTGAAAATTTAAAGAAAACTGTAGATTTTTTAAGAGTACGGTAAAAATAAAAACTGACCGACTGTTGCTTCTTCTTTGAATGTTTCTTTTTGCCATCTTTTGTAGGTTCAGTAAAATCTTGAAAAGACCAATAAATAAGCCATGCAGTTGATCCAACAAGTGTTAAAGCAGTAGCAATTATTTTACCCTGAAAATTAAATTGTTAAAAAACTGCACAGCGTTTCGGTTTCTCATATGCAGCGGCCACTAGATGGTGTTTTGTCACCTCCTGCCAACGTTGCTTTTGCAAATTTTAAAAAAAAAATTTTTACCAACAATTACTGTTAAATTATTACTACAGTAAACTGACTGGTCTTCTTGCTAATTTTATTATAATTTATAGGTATAAACTGCGATATATTAGATGGCTTTGATAACAATAATTTTAAATACTCCACCAAAAAACCTCTTTAAAAATAAAAACATACCGAGACATTCCATGTTGAAGACGGCATCCTTCTTTCGGCCAATTTTTATTCAAATGAATTCGTCAAATGACTTCCATGAGAAAATAAAGTCCATCAAAAACTGCTTTGAAATTTGCATAATTGTTTATTCAAAACTGCTCACTTCTTTTTTCAAACAAAAAAGAACTTCATTCGTCTTATTTTTTTGATTGCTGTGTGATACTTTCTTTTTGCTGCGATCATTGTTATCTGATTTTTTATTTTTTGGTGGATACAACTACAACTGTAGAAGAAAAAGAAGAAGCGAATATGAATTTTTTTAATTTAATTATGATTGGATTTGGAATCGGGATCGGAATGTTGATACAACGATTATTTCATATTATAGAAGATTCTTCACAACCACCACCACGTCAAATTGTTAAAGCTCCTCCTACTAAAGTAAAGAAATCATTACGTGAAATTACATCATGTTCATCGTTGATTACACCATCTACAGCAACAACAACAAAAGGTACTGCACGAAGAATTCATCGAAGTGATCGATCTGTGCTAAAAACTGAGACAACTAAAAGGGTGAGTATTTTTTAACTTTATTGTAACTGCTTAATTTATCTATGACTATTTTAGCAATCAAAATCTGCTTCACCAGCTATATCACCTGCTATTCTACGAAGTAAAGAATCTGTTGCAACAATTTCATCACCTGTCGATGTATCAATGTCAAATCTTTCACCACAAAGTTCATCGACTGCCAGTTCTACCACGACTACGAGTGGTTCAAGTACCGCCTCCACTACCACCACTACTAGCATGAGTGGAAATACATCTGAACCTACAATGGGTACAACTCAACATGTTACGCCTGGAACTCCTCCATTACCTGCAAATGTTACAATTACAAAATTTGAAGTTATTCCTGCAACTACTGAAGAACCACTTGAAAGTATGGCAACAACAAAAGTTGAAAAAGTTGTATCACCTCGACGGGCTGTAATTCGACCAAGTCAAGTAAGTTGTTGCTCTTTAACTGATAAAGAAAGGGAGATTTACAAGTTGAGTAATCATCAGGTGATTGACTTCGAGTCACAACATTTGATAGGAGATATAATAAACTATGAAAATAAAAGTGCGCACCTTATAGGCAATGTGTGATTGTGGTGTTGAGCTGATGGATGAAAAAGAAAAATATAGTAATGAAACAACAATGCCAAATCCACTTAATCCAATGACATTTACAAATAAAACTAAAATTCTTCCAATGTGTTATGATCGATATCGTCCATTAAATTTAATTCATCCACCTGGTAAGCTTTTTTTCTGAAACTGTAATACTTGTTTAATTATTGTTGTTGCTTTTTTCAGATGGTCCAACAGAACTTTCACCAGCTGTTACAAAAAAACAAGATATCAAAGAAGAGACAACATTATTAACACCATTTAAGCCAATCCTTCATTCAATGTATTATGCACATCGGCATGCATTACTTATTGGTGAATTACTTGAAAATTATGATCATCTTGAAGAGTAATTACTGACCAACTTTTTTTAAATATATTAAATGTGTATGTATGTTTCTGAAATTTTTATCATGCTTGAAAAATAAAAATTTATTTGTATTATAACTGGGAATTTATTTTTTTATGGCTGGAACTTCGCTATAGCACTATATTTCTTTGGTTGAAAATGAACACTTGGAGTAACTTTATACGAATTTGATTGTTTTAATTCATGCACAGAATTTTCAGTGGTATGATTTTTAAACTAAACTGAATGAAAAAATAGCGGATTTTTATATTATAGTTACTGAGTACGCTAAACTCTTTCAGAAGACAATTCTTCAAAAGAAATAAGCCTTCTAAGTTTTTTTATAAGCTGCTGAGTAGGGTCACGTAGTCAGGCAAAACGCTTCACAGGGCAAAACTGGGAATGCTAATTGGCAAGGCAAATCGCCGGATTTAATTTTGCCGAGCTATTGCTTTTTAAACTTACAAGGCTGCAAACCTATTACTGATAGAATTTTGTATTTAAACAAGAAAAACCTGTTTTAAAGGACGCTAAATTAAAAAACAAATCAACGAGAATTTTGTTATATTAAACTCATAAAAACTGTTATGCTTTGAAATAAACTGATAGCCATTGCAGTAAAATGATATTAGCTAAAACTGTTTGCTCCAACATATCTTGAATAAGTAAGCTAACAAAGTGTTATTAACTGCAACAAATAACGGATGTGCGTTGTTTTAAACTGAATATGCGTATCACAGCTTGTGATACGCATATTCAAGAATAGGCTAAGAATAAACAAATCCCTGCTCTTTCAAATACAGGCAACTAAAAACTGTCTTTTTTCTGATGTTCGATAATATTTCCTATTTCTGAAACTGCTGCAAACCTAGAATAGATGCCCATTAGGAATCTGTGCGTAGGGTTTTACCAAAAATAGCCTAAAATAAGCATATCCTTGTGGCAATAAAACTACCTATCCTTTTTTTTATTCTGTTTATTCATCCATTCTTTCCTTAACCCCCATTATAGCACCAAATTACACCTTTAACCTTTCATGTTCCAACTGCTACTGCAAAAACTATGTCCTTCTTTTCCCCATATTATCCCATATTTTTCCCTTCATCTTTGACGTCATACAATTTAAATCGTTGTTGTTGTCCTGTGCTCATATCTTTTTTCTTCGAAGAAATTTGCGTCTTTGATTGTTCTTTTCCTTTTAGTTTCTTGTGTATTTTCTTCTTTTTTGCATCATGATTCTCCTTTTTCTTCTTCTTCTTTTCACCTTTAGATTGCTGACTCAAAAATATAATTCAAATAAAAGTTTTTCTATTTTCTTACGCGTGTATGTATGTTTATAGTTTCCTTCTTCTTTTTGATAAAGAAAAAAAAGAAAAAGATTCGTTTATTTAAATAATGAATCATTTGAATGAACGTTTTCTTTTTTGAACTTGAATTCTTAACTGTGATTCCATTCTTGCATTTTGAAGAGCAGGTTTATGGTAAAAGTGATTTTAAACGTTAACTTTTTGGGATTTTTTAGCTGCTACTGCTACAGTAACTGCTGAAAATAGAACTTTTTGTCTTGAAATTTTTTTTGATCTTAACTTCGACTTTAGAAAAATACAACAACTTTTGCCACAAGGGAAGAGCAAATTCATGGAAAAAACTGATTTGAAACGTTAATTTTTTGAGCTTACTTTAACTATTACTAATCCATTGGTGAAGAAAAAACGTTGTCAAGGAAAAAGTAAATCGAATTTTTGTCAAACTGGAATAAACGAATATTTTTTTTATCAAAACTGTAAGCTGAATCGTCTTTGACACAACTGCCTCTGTAAATTGTGTTTATTGAGGTCACTTCAACGTCAGGGAACTCCAATAACTTTTGCTACAAGATAAGTTTTAGTTGCTATCACTAATCGTTTAAGATATTTTAACTGGAATAAGTTTTTGCATGATTTATTTTTATTGTCTTAAAACTGTATTAACTTTAACATCGTGAAAAAAAATTAATTTTATGTCAAAAATGTTTTAAAAACTGATGTAGCATATGGTTGTAAAACTGAAACCAGCGATATCTGGAAATTTTCTGAGAAAGTAATTTTTTTGTTTCGATTTATTAGTGGCAGAGAGTATAAAAACTGTCATATATTTATACTTCACACATAAAACTGAAAAATGGAATAGCTTTCTATTCCCTGTTTTATAATCCCAAAAAAACTGATATGTAACTGTTAAATATTATTTTTGTTTTAAATTAAAGCTTTTGAAACATGGTCGCTGAAAAATGTTTAAAGGGATACTGTAAGAAAAAGTGTTACAGAATGTTAATAAAACTGAATCCCAACATCTTATGCCCAAAAAATATCCGAAATATTTGTTTTTTTTCTAAAGCTTTTTTTTGTTTATGAGTATTCAATATGGGCCTTTCATCATCATTTCTTCTCCCAAATATGTCTCTTCAAAAAACGCAATTTTTAAGACGTTTTATTTTTTTGCCTCCCAAAAATAAAAAAAAGCATGCAAAAAATAAAAGCAAAAAAGAAGCAGCAGACACGCTTTTTGTTAAAAGTTCAAAGATGTCTAAAAAACAACAACAAACGTGGATGCTTTTTTTCTCTTTGTTTTTGAGGACAATGTCCTGAGAGATGATGATGACTTTTAAAAGGTGGCATGTTTTTTTTTCTTGGGACGCTTTTTGGGCGAGGGTGAGCTTAATGGGAGAGCAAAAAATGAATGAATGAATCAGGCGGTAGTAGTGATGACACGGGCTAAAAATGTCTAAAAAATTTATGGGGCCATTTGGGTCAGCAGACACGGGATAAGAATGTGACTGGAGGGGATGAAATTTTTTAGAAATGGATGAATATAATTTTGAGCATGAGCTTACTTAAGTTTTAACTAAATCGAAAAGTTTTTCAGCGTTTTATTAAATTAGAGTTTTTTCCTTAAATTTGTAGTAAAATATTTGGTTGAAAATCTTAAAGTTTTGAAGGTAATTTTAACTGGATCATATTAAACTGGTGCATTTGTAGCCAGTCTTTTTTCTAAGCACTGTGGTATAGAAAATCTTATGGGCCCACGTGGATTATCAGCTAAGGGAAAGACGATTTTTTTAAAATGGCTTTTAAAAAAATTGTGCATAAGGTTAAATGGACAAAGTAGTCGTGGCTCAATAGTTTCATCTACGTTTTGATCAACAAACAGTGGAAAACATATGTTTGGGGGTTTTAAAACTGCGATTGTGGTTAATAACATAAAGTTTGTATTGTTATTTCTTAAACTGAACCTTTTTGTGAACTTTGTTTTTCTTTCACCGTGTTTTTTCACATTTGATTTAACTGTATCTATATTAAAGTGCCCCGTTCTGAAAGAATTTAACATCGTTATTATAACTGGGTCAAATAGTTCTTTAGGGATACATTATACTGAAAGAACTTTATCATCAAATTTTAAGAAAAACAAAATTTTTTAAAAAACTGAATAAAGCATGAATGGATGAAACTTATGAGGCTATTTATATTGAATAAAAACATAGCTGAAGAAAATACATTTTTTCAAACTGAAAGGATAACGTTAAATTTTTAGTAGGTGATGAGTTTAACTGGATCAAATAATTCTTCGTAGATTTTTTAAACTACAGCTTTTTTTTGTTGTTTTATTTAAATTTATAAATAAACAGAAGGCATCTCTACTTTATTGGATTAAAAATGTTTTGTAAGATAACAAAATAAACTGCTTCAGCTTCAACAGATTTTTAAGGTCAGATTTTAGATTTAACTGAATCATAATTAATTTATCTGGGATACATAAAACTGCATCGACTTTACCACTTTGATAGTTTTACTTAAAAATTGTGTCTTTTACTTATTTATGTATTTTTGTATCTGTTTTGAAAAAATGAAGGCGTTTTTTGGTCATTTTTATTTAACTGTATCAGATGTTTTTCGTGAGATGTATCAAACCTTGGAAAAACTATTAGTTTCAAATTGTAGATTAAAATGAATCAAAAAAGTTTTCCGTGATATGCACCGATTCTACCACTTTGAAAAAAAAAGTTTCACGTTTCCCCTCTAAGATTTTTAAACTTATTTGTTTATTTATTCATGTTATTTTTAAATTTGTCTGGAAAAAGAAGAACTGGAGGCGCTTTCCTCGTCTATTCACTTTTTTTTGCTGCTCTTTTTATTTATGCGACCAAACACCGATATGTGTTTTTCTCTCTTTTTCTTTCTAATTTTTTTTCGAAACTTCTTTTTTTTCCTCCCTCTCTTTTTTAGGAATATTTTTTTGGCTTAAAATGTTTATATTTAAATTACATTGTTTTCTCTCTTCCCTTTTTTGGCATCTATATTTTTTATGGTTCAAATGACAAAAGTTTCTTAATCGCTTTTGCAGAAGCCGGTTTTTTGTTGATGTTTTTTTAAAACTGATGAGGACGTTGTTGGACATGTTGGTCTTAAATTTTTTAAGTGCACATTCTTCACAAAAGTTTTACTATTTTGATTTTAAAAAACTGATCAAGGTAGAGTTTTCTTTAAATCAATTTTTGTTAACTAAATTTTTTTTCAAAAAAAAAAATTAGTATTGTAGAGGCCCTAACACCAAATGATCCCTAATACGATACCCATGAGTTGTCTTTACAAACATTCTAAGGAGGGGCTCACTTTTAACCTGGGTGCCACCCATGGAATTCGTTTTAACCTCGGATCCACCGAGCACCCAACCACTCATGTCTTTTAGTGGTAGCCCCGCCGAGGACTTGAGCCTGGAATCACCGGATCGAACATCCGACGCGCTAATTTAAATCAGTTTGGAGCTGGCAAAACTGATTTAAAAGAAATTTGAGTTGCGAATTTTGCTGTTATCTTTATTCTAAAATATTATGTGAAAAACTAATACTTTTTTGAATAAGGAGAAAAAATGTTATTGTTTTACAAGTTTCATAAACATTTACAGTATTTTTTTAAACTGTTCTGCTTTCCCAGCTTTATTGTCATTTTCTGTTTTGTTAAAAACAAAACCATTTTTGTAAACAAGTTCTTAAAATAACTGTTCCATGCTTCAGTTTGGCACCCATTTACATTTACAAATGATTCATTTTTTGTATAAAATTTAGAAGAATGTTCACCTTAACAGAAAAACAGAAAAACAACACATGATTCTTAAAATATCATTCAAATACCATGTTTAAAAACTCTACAAATGCTGATGCACCAAAAGTTTCAAGTGCTAAATAATAGAATTTTTTTGAACATCTTCAAAACTTTTTTGTTGTTCGTTTTTTGTGCAAAATTTTTGCACTCACTTTTTGCAGGGTTAAAAACCAAAACTTTTTTTCAACTGATTTTTCTAAAACTGCCAAAGAGATTTTCTTTTTTTGCAACTTGATCTTTTCTTGATACTTTTTGTGAATGAATGAGAAAATAGGGTTGAAATAGATTTTTGAACAAATTTGTCAATGTCATCTCCTCTTTTCAGCAGCTGGATAAGATCATTAAGGATCAAAGAAACATTCTTTAACTGTCGGATGTTTTTTTCTTTTTGTGAACAACTGCTGTTAACACATTTTTTGATCGAGCTTTTTTTGATGCTAGCTTAACTTTTAACCTTGATCTTGTTTGATTTTCTTGTTTAACTTTTAACTGCATAATCTGTACTCATTGCTTTTCTCCATCTTTAATCGCAAAACACTGTTTTCGCAAAAATATTTTTATATCCTTTTATAAAAGCCATTTTTTTGTTTTTCATAAAAAACCACCAATTTTATAAGGAAGCTAAAAATCCTGTCTAACCAAAAATAAAAAACTGCTCCAGCTGTTTTATTTATTTTTCAAAAAGCTTTTCATTTTTTATCTCCCTATTTATTTTTTTGCCTTTGAACCATAGCAATTTATGGCCAGCACAAAACAACAACAAACAACATAATTTATTTTTCTCAGTCGTCTTATTCTCTTTTTGTTCAAGTCGTAAACCTCATTCTGCTTCCCTTTCATCTCTATCCATTCTTTTCCAAGTATCCGGGGTGACGGCATTTTTTTATTCTTTGTTCGTTGCCAAAGGCAAGCTTTTTCTTGAATAGAATTGGTTTTTTGTATAAAAATGGTTTCAGAATTTTAAGAACAATCGTTTAGTTGTTTTTGGTTTTGCTGTATGCTAAAAGTCGCTTGCTTTATAAATTGTGTTGGTATTGTACTGATCAAAGATGCACTTATGAAATTTAGTTTTAAAACTAGAAGCTGATTGTCTTTATTATTTTTTTAATTTATTTAAATATACATTAAACTGTAATAATGGAAGAATAATTAGTAAACGGTATCAAGCTTTTAAAGTTGCCATTTTTTAATTTTTTTGATAGAGATATAACTGGCAGGTAAACGTTTCGTTGTTTTCAATGGTTCGAATAATTAGACATTTTTTATCAACAACAAAATCCTTAAGATTAAAATAAACGGTACACATTTTAATGAGGGCATTTTTTTATGTAGCAAGAATTAAAACTCCCTCCATCAACGAAACTATTAAAAAAAAGTAACCTTATTAAATTGAAATAACTGTTTTTTACAATCCAGTATTTTTTGGGATTTATACAAACATTTCTGGATGTTTTTTTAACTTTTTTGAAAGTATTATCATAACTGTGATGCACAAATAGAACATAACTGTGATGCACAAAGTTCATTTGTTCCCAGAAAATTAGCTAAATAGAAACAAAGCGTTTGCTATGATATTTTTGAATGTGTAAAACTGTGCTTTGATTTTGTTCGATGTGTAAATATAAACTTAATCATCTCTAAAAAACGAAATTAAAGAAAACTGATTTCTACAGCTCTAAAGCATGGCAGAAAATTCTTACTGTAACCCTTTTTTTTACTTTAAGGATAGAAGTTTAACTGCGATAGTAAATGCTTTTGTTTTTGAAGAATTGAATACAAAAAAGCAACTACATTTCTGAATGTATTAAACAGAAATTCGTTTCAATGTGAGTCGTCTTGAACGAGAATTTGTTTTCAAAATGAAGATAACTGTTTGATTCACGTCAGTGATTTCTGCAAAAGTAATTGCAATACTTTATGCCTAAAATTTTTAAACTGCGTCATTATTTGGGACTGGAGTGATAACTATACACTTTTTACTGAAAGCCATTTTTTCGTGCTTTATCTCTCATTATTTTTATCTAATTAAAGTTATTTTTGCTTTAATTAATTAACTTTTCTTTCACTGCCAATTAACAACAGAAAAAACACTGACAAGAAAAATTGTGAGTGATTTAACAAGTTTTTTTGTTTATTCTTGCTAAACATGCATCAGCAGCAACATCGTTGCTGTCATTTACATACATTTTAATTTAACTAAAGTTTGCCTTTCAATGAAACGTCTTTCAACTGAAAGAAGTGTATTTCCGTCATTAGAGAGATAAAACCTCAAAATTTATATGCATCAATCTTTGGCTATTTTAAATTCATGTTTTTATACAATGCTCTTTGGATATGTTTATTATCTCATATAAATCTCGTCTGATTTTTTCCTTCCTTTTTTGTCTTTTATTACGTCAAAAATCTAGTTTTAAACGTGTTTCTCTTTTATCTTGCTGTTGTTTTTTTTCTGGAGCATAAAAGATTAGATGTAATTGTTTCTTTCTCTCATTTTGATCACAAAAATAGAAAGAACGTTTTTTTGCTTCAATCTTTTGAAAGGAAGGGACAGCAGCAAAGAAAAAATTTGCTTCTATCTTTAGAATAGAGCTTTTGTTGCTGATTCTGACGTTGAAGTAGGCTATGACTAAGAATTAGAAAGCTACAGCGATATTAATTTTTGTTTAAAAGTTTTTAAAAAATATAAGAATTGACAATTGAAACAGGAAGGGATAACAATAGGAGAGAATAAAAGAAAGGACAGGAACACGCAAAAGAAAACTGGAAAATGTTTTGCTCTCTTTTCTCTCTTTTTTGTGATAAGAAAAATTTATTGGACATGAATTAAAAGTCCGCACCAACAGCAATTTTTTAGAGATTTTTTTAAAACTGAAATAATGAACGGGAAAAAGGTTTGGCTATATTTTTTTACTCTAAAATTATGTCACTGATTCTAATGGTTCGATTAGCTGATGGTTAGAAGGTTTATGGTGAGGTTGTGCCGAATACGCATTCAGTTAAAATTTTAAAAACTGTCGTTGATGGATGAAATGGTTTTCAATAGTTTACTTTTTTATGTGGATTTTAAAAAAAAATCTCTTAACTAGGTTCTATCAATGCTTATATTTAAAGCATAATTCTTTTGATAATTTTAAAGTTCTTTTTTCAAAACTGAATTCATTGGCTCAAAAAGCTAGACATATGCTCCTGCTGTATTTTCTTCTAATCATATCAGTGGTAGTTGTGGTGCGGCTGATTGACGGTTAGTTAGCATGCTAACTGATAATAAAACCCATTAGGGTAAAATTTTTAAAAAAGTGATCATTATTTTTTGATGAAGTTTGTCTTAAAAGCTTTTCTTATTACTTCTTATATTTCATGAATTAAAATTTCCGCGAATAGAAAAATTTGCTAGGTGTGCCAATTCAACATTTCTTATAACTGCAAAATTATCTCTTTTTTTCAACATACTTTTAAACTGAAAACTGTAAAAGTGACAATAAAAAGTGTGCTTCCACTATTCTTTTAGTCTGAATTTTTCTCCGGTGGTGGTTATAAATGTGATGTTTTTAATGAAAACTGAACTAAGACTTAAGTATAGTTCACAGTTGTAATGTTTGCGCAATGATTATTTGACTATTTTAACTGTTCATGGTAAATTTTCCCCATTGTTATCTTTACTGTTATACTGAACGAAAAAAGCTGTCAGCTGTATTGCAAACAGGTGATAGATTTTTTTTAAAACTGGTGGTGATGGTAGCTTGGCAACAAGACATGCGATAATTTTTTATGACTGAATTAAAACTGATGTTGGTGAAAATTTGAGAAGCACGTTTTATGTGCACCGTTTAAAATTTTTTTTTACGAGGATGGATATTTTTTGGCTGATAAGAAATAAAATTTGTTTACCCCTTTTTTTCAAAGGATTTGATTATCACAATTTAAAACTAAAGCAGTTTTGAACCAAAGTTTGAGAATATTGTATATATTTAAAAACTGTCATGCCAACGAAATCTTTTTTTTCAAAACCTTCCACTCTTCCTTTTTATATCCTTTTATACTGAAATTCCAAAAATAAATTCCATCTAAAAATTTTTAATATAACTAACATGTTTTTATTACATATTTGTATAATAACATCGTTCTCTCTCTAATATTTTATATCCCCAATTTTACCCCCTTTTCTTTCCTCTTTTCCCTTTCATTTTAATTTTTTTTGAAGACAAAAGAAAGATTTCACGCTTTTTTTGTTTATATTTCTCTTTCTTCCTTTCCGTTTTACGCATACATATATATATCTAACTTGAGTTCAAAATCTTAAATCAAATAAATCAAATCCGTTTTTTTCCTGCTGCACTTTCATTTTTCACATATTTTACGTGAGAAAGATAGAAGAAGAAAAAAAATTGAAATATGTTTACTTTTCTCTATCTCAAAGATTTCAGTTTTTTAATTTTTTAGTTTTGAAACTACAATAGCCATTAGATTAGATTGGGAGTAAGAAAAGTTTAAAACTGATAAAAGTTTTTGTGCTGCTTTTGTGCCACATTTTTATTCATTAAACTGCTGTAACTTTTCTCATTTTACTGAAACTGAATCAGTCATTGATGAGAGTTCACTAAAACTCTTGTGCTACTTCTGAACCATCTCTATTGTCTTTTCATTTATTTAACTGTTGAATACACAAAAAAACTTGGTCAAATCCTTGACCTGATATAGACACACATCAATTGTTCTAATCTCTTTTTTCCCGCCATCATCAATGATAAAAATGAAAAGGCTCTTTTAAAAACAATGTTGAAAGAATATTTTTCTTTTCTGCAAATTCCGGAAATATTTTTATAAATAAACTTTTTGCGTGTGTTCGTTTCTTTTCTTCTTCTTTTAAAAACAAAAAAAAATCAAAAAAACTTTTTTTTGCATATTTTATGGATGATTCAAATTCATCGTCAGGTTTATTAAATTCCTTAAAAAACTGAATGCCTTAAGAAATGTGTAAGAAATTTTTGCTATAAAAGTGAGTAATAATTTTTGAAGGAAAAGTTTAGCTTTGACGTCAATGAAGAAATAGAGATGCCAATTTTCTTAAAGATGTTTTAGAAGATCATCAATGAGATAATCTGAGTTTAAACTTTTTAAATGTATCTTTAAAACTGTCTTAAAGAGAGGTGGTGGTTTTAAAAAAGATATTAAATAAAACATAAATAAATATATGGAGGGATAATTTTAATATGAATCCGATTTACGGAGGGATTACTGTAAATCAGGGATTTATTCCTTTTAAGTGTTTTTTATTTATTTATGGAATTTGCTAAAAAACGGTTTTATAAATTAAAAAATAATTGAGAAAAAACTTTTTTCGATAAAACTGTTTAATAGTAACTTATGCTTAAGAAATAGAAAATTAATTCAAACTGCAATGTTTTGTTCAGACATTTATTTTAAAAAATTATTTTTATAAGATTTATAAATAAAAGCAACTTAAAATTATTGTTTTTTAAATGTGTACTTTAATACTTTTTTGGTTAAAATTTAAAAATAATTTAAACTGCGATTGTTATTCTGCATTTTAAAACTTTTCGCACGCTTTTTTGCAGCTCAAACAGAAGCTTCAAACTACAGTAATTTGCTTAATCTTCTTTGCATTTTTTAAAACCTCTAATATTTTTTAACTGACTTGCTCGCCCATCCCTTACTTTACAGACATTTTTTTTCCTCGATAATGTCACACTCTTGAAATTTGTTCATTTCCTGTCGTTTTGTAAAAAACTGCAAAAAATCATTGACAATGTCTTTTTTCGAGTTAATTTTAACTGATTTTTTTTCTTGTACCTTTTTAAAGTTCCAGTTAGTTGAACATTTTAAGGCGTTTCTGGGGGTCTTTAATGCTTAAATTCAGTGGTATTACGTCAAATTGGAGTTGTGATGAGTGGAGTTGATTAAATTTTTTCTGGCTGCTCTTTATTTTAGTTATTTTTTTGTAAACTGATTTGATATGACATTCTTATGAACGGTTTTTAGCTAATTTTTTGTGTTTACACGATTTTTGATACTTCCTAAATTTTAACTGTTTGCGAGTACTGCTTCAAAACATTTTTGCTTTTTTTTGTTTATCCCGCTCTCCCCAAATATTACCTTAAAACAGAAACAACAGTTATTAAATCATCGTCATCTGGTTTATATGAGTTCAAAAAACTTTAAAAAAATGAAAAAAACAAAATTTCATAAAAAATGTTGACATATTTTTTTCTCACATTTTTTTGTTCTATTCGTCGTTGCTTTCAGCGACAGAGAAATATATCTATCTATTTTGTTTTTATTGTGGTGAGAGTAATAAAAAAACGGACACCATAAGGTCAAGCAAAAACAAAGTCTGTTGTGTTTTGATAAATTTGGATGTTTTCCAAAATACTAAAAGAAGAAAATATATCTGCGTACTTTTTTAGTTGATCATCGATGAAACAATCAAAGAAAAGGTGCAAAATAATAATAATAATAAATAAAAACACATCTCTCTTCTAGCAACTGGAAAGTAACAACTTGCTTTTGAGAAAAAAAACTGAATGAAAAAAAATATATTTGAGCAATCGCGGTTCTTTTTTTTGCTGTTTATCCTTTTGTCTCGCTTTCAGACTTCTTTCTTTCTTCATTGCCTCAAGGTTTTTTACTCCTCCTTTTTTTTATTTATTTACATGTATGTGTCATTTATTAAAGATGCAGAATTTCAATGTTTTAACTTATTTTCTGTTTATGAATCTTTTTTTAACTTAAACAACATTATTTCTTTAAGAAATTTTGTGGTTAATTTTGTTTCATCAAAAAATTGGCCTTCAAATAGTACACTGATTTTTTCGTCTAAAACGATTAAACTTTTTCTTAACTGTCCTTCTCTTTTGATTTTTTTAGTTCACTTTTTGCAATAATTTGCGTACATTTTGTTCTAAACTTGAACTTGTATTTTAATCGTGTCAAGCTTTTTTATCGAGGATACTGTAAAAAAACTGATTTCAATCTACAAATGGTTTTTTTTTCAGATTTTTATTTTTTCCTCTTTTTGCAATACACACACAAACAATTAAAGCCATTTATTTATGGGGCTTAACAGAGTATGGATTATTCCGTTTTTAACTTTTATCTTTAGTACTGCAGCTTTTGTTGTATCGTAAGTTTTCGGTTTTGGTTAACATTGTAGTGAATTTAAAACTGATTAAATTAAAACATCTAACTTACTGTCAGTAACTTACTGTTAACAATTGCAAAACAATATTTTTGAAAAACTGAGAGAGTGAAAGACGCAACGCCTTTTTTTTAAAAAGTAGTCTACAAACATTTTGTTAAACTTGAACTGGCATAGCTTTATTTCCAGCAACTGAACAGCTTTTTTATTTAAAACAGAAAACTATGTTTGAATCCTTTTTTTACGAAAACTGGCAAAATTATTGTCAACTATGTTCATTACATAAAATTAATTTTTTAGATATGCTATTGCTGTCTCCAAAGGTCATGTAAATGCAATATGGCCATATATTAGGTTTGTCTATTTAATTTCTTAATCCCAAATATATTTAAAAAGAAACACAAATTTCAGTGATAGCGGAACTATGCCACCTGAAAGTTGTATCTTTGGTCAATTACTTAATCTTGCTGCTCTTTTTCGTAAGAATTTTTGTTGACATTTTTTCGAATTTAAATCACCTCTCTGTAATTTTCAGTCGCTGCTACCATCTATCTTCGACATCGACAAATTGTTGAATTTTATTGGCATCATCATCAACAACCTGGTCGATGGAGAGCTATCAGCTGTGCGCTTCTTTTCTTAGGCTATACTTCTGCTTTTGGAATTTCTATGGTTGCCAACTTTCAAGTAAGAACATTTGTAAAAGATAAAACTGGCATTATCTATGCTATTAAGGAAAGTAATGTAATTTATGTCCATTATACTGGTGCACTGATGGCATTTGGATGTGGGCTTATCTATGCTTGGGCTCAGACTGTCTTCAGTTATGCAATGAATCCAAAGCTTGCAAAACCTGTTGTCTCTCATTGTCGCTTGGTACTTTGTATTATTTCATCAATTTTCTTTTGTTCAAGTAAGTTTTTTACTGTAAAAAAAGGCTGAAAAGAAAAACTGTTAATTTCTAAACCATCTTTTTGTTTTAGTGATTGTTTTTGGACCTATCCTTGGTAAACAACCAAATTCCTTTACTGCTGGCGACAAAGAACACGGCGGGCTCTATCACTGGACTGGAAATGAAGATGTAAGAATTATATTTTAACTGCCATCTTCATAGTCATTTTTTTAAATTTGTTTTTTAGAATTTTGCTGAACACGTTTTTGGTACATGCTCTGAATGGATTTTAGCAGTCTGCTTTCAACTTTACATCCTTTCCTTTGCCATTGAACTTCGACACGCTTATTGCCATGCTCCAAAACTTCGCCTCGTTGCATATTATTGTGAAGGGTCACCATCTGAATCTGCACTCTCCATTCAAAGTAATATCAGTGAAAAAAGTGTTACATGTTGTAGCGGCTTTAAAGTCAAAAAGCCTAAAACATATCCAATGACAAAACCACCAGTTTTTAAACTTGATATGGGCAACAGCGGCAATAATGATTACGGCATGAAAGAGATAAACCTTTATGGAGCTGAACATGTTCGATCTGGTTCAGATGATGGAATGCCCGTTGGACTTGATGCAGCAGATTTTGTAAATCCTGCTCGAAGATCAGCTTTTGATGAATCACTACAAAGCATGAAATTTTAAAAAACTGTGCATTTATTTTTGTGTCTTTCTCTCTCTCTCTTTAAGTGTTTCTAGTCAACTTTTTAAACGGTATTTAATTATTTTTCTCGGTGAATGTTCTTCTTCTTTGATGCAATTGATATTAATTCCTGTGTGCCAAATAACTGTTATTTAAATTTTTAAATTCTTGCCATTTTTTGTTAAAAATTGCTTTTAATAGTTTACATTTTTTATTGTTGTTGATTACGGTTATGTTGTTTTTTTAAATGTATGACAAAATAGTCGTTAAAAAATGATAATAAAAAAACTGCATATTATTGGATGTTAATTTGAGGTCGTGGATTTAAAGAGTAAAACTGAAAGTTATTAGAGAACACAAAGCTTTTTATCACTTTAATCTCTCAAGGTACGTCGATATCTGTCAATAAAAGATGAAATATCGAATGTAGAAATATCGTTAGCTATGGATTCTTGAATATCGATAAAATGGCTTCTCTCGATATTTTTAAAAGATCAGGATCATTAAGGGTAGCTAGAACTCCCGGGTGATTGACAACCTTTATATGTTACAACAATTTTTTTGTAAAAAAAGCATATAACTGATTTGCATTTTTTAACATAAAAAAGCTGAGCATGAATAAGAGGGTTTCCAGAAATTACCACATGATTCCTAGACAGCTCCAATAGTATAATAAGATTCTTGGAGATTATTGACTGTCAAAATAAAGCAGGAAATTGCAAATCATATTTTTTGTTTGACCCATTTAGTGCCAAAAAAACATTGGCACTTAAATCCAATTGTCGTTTTTATAATTTGAAAAAATATTTATTTGACTAAATTTTGGCGCGCTTTTTTCTTTTTTGCTGCTTTAGTTAATAAAGTAATTATCTCATTTTTTTTAGCTAAAAACTTTAGCTATAAATTTTTAAAAATCTTATTTCTTCACTCACTACAACAACAGCATTGCTGTCTCGAACGAAAATGGATCTATTAAATAATGTATGTTTTCAGTATTTTCTTTCAATTTTTATTACTGTAGTAAAAAATATGTTTCAGGAAATTGAATGTCAAATTGATGAAGAATGGAAATTTCACAGAGCTGATTTGCTTGCTGTAAAAGATACAGAAGATGGATATTTAAATGGAAAAGCTTTTTACGCTTACAGTATCCCTGGATTACAATATTTTCTATCAATTTATCCCTATGGAAATGCTGAAAAATATCGAGGACAAACTCGAGTATTTTTTCATGTAAAGGGGTCAGAAGAAAAAAAGATAACAGCAAATTTTATTATTTCCATCAAATCTGCAAATTTTAATTCACAAAGCCTTGATTATGTTTATCAAAGATATGAAGGATGGGGATTAACATGTGCAACTAGTGATATATTTTTTGATACAAAGAACAAATTTTTTGTTGATGGAGAAATTACAATCAGTATTAAAGGAACTTTTAAAGTTAAACGTTCTTTGGTTACGGTATGTGATCTTATAGTCTCTTATGTATAAAATAACATGATTTTAGAAAATTTCATCTCCAATTTCAATGATATGGAAAATCAAAGAATCGGATTTATTACCATTAAAAGAATCAAATTATAAATACTTAAAAAGTAAACGATTTATGGTTTCATCATTTACTGATGTCAAATATTATCTTCAAATATATCCCAATGGACATAATTCAGAAAATCAAGGAAAATCATGGATTTTTTTACAAATCGAAATTGGAAATGAAAAGAACATTGAAAGTGTTTTTGATTTTTCAGTTTTATCAGCAAATTTTCATAAAAATGTTGAACATGTTTATGTAAAATCAGCAGGTTATGGATATAGCTGCTGCTCAATTGATAGCCTTTTTGATGCATCCAAGAATTTTATTGTTGATGGATTTTTAACAATTAATCTCAATGGAATTTTAATGGTTGAAAAGAAGAATCAAATTACAACTTTTAAATTGAAGAAAGGTGTAGCAACACAAGCAACTCAAAAGAAAAAGAATAAATCATTTACAATTTTCGTCGATGGAAAGCAAATAAAGGTAATATCTGTAATATATTGTATGATTACTGTAATTTTTATATTTTAGGTACATAAGAAAGTTTTATCTGATGCTTCTCCCGTCTTTGCTGGAATGCTTGAATCTGGTATGAAAGAAGCAATCGAAAATAAGATGGCCATTGAAGATTTTCCTTTTGATATTGTTGATGCTGCAATTAAACTTTGTTACTCTGCTGGTGTACGAAAAATAACCTCAATTGAAGAAATGTTTTTACTCTACAAATTTGCTGATAAATACGACATCAAATTGATTACAGTATATTTTTTTTTGCTTTTGGTAGCTAAATATATATATACTGATTTATAGGAACATGTTGAAGACGATTTAATCAAGAAAATCTCCCCTGCAAATGTCTGCCAACTTTATGACTTTTCAAAATCATTAAATGTTACAAAGCTTCGTCAATGTTGTATTGAATTCTTAATGAAGTGTTCAAAAGAATCTACTCCTGTTTATGGCACAAATATTCTTGATCAGGCATTACTTGCTGAAATGTTTTTAAAAAGCCTTCATCCTGTTGCTGATACTGATATTTAAAAATTTTTTGGTTTTCATTCTCAAAATAAATTCATCTTTTACATTTTGTTTTAAATTTTTGTGTTTTGTTTTGTCATAAATATTTAACATTAAATTTTTCGATATACTCAAATTGCCATAGTTTGTTTCCACTCTTTTTTAGCTCTGTATTTCATCATTCTTACGCAGTTTAAACTGCAGTTTTATTTCTCTAGTCGTTTGTTTACGAAAGGATAAACAACACATTTTAATTCTCCACTTGGCTGTCCATTTTTCATGTTCGATGTTTCTGCAAAGCTGACACAAAGAAAGAATGCTGTTGTTTTTTTGATTTTGTAATTTACATAAATTGCACATTTACAAATTGTGAATGCACAATATGTTAATTTTTATGCCAATTTTGCGATAGAAAAAAGAGTATAAATACTCGCGTATGACATGATTTTCCTTTCATTGCTATCACATTTCCTTCTTTGTGTTTGAACGTCAATTGGTTTTTCAGCTTTTGGTAAAGAAGAAAATGGAAGTTGCGTGTTTTCCTATTACTATCAAAACTACAAAACCTGTATGGAATTATGATGTTAGCGTTGAACTTGTTGTTGGTGAAAAGAAGCTCGTCTTGAATAAAGATCGGTAAGTGTTTTTCTTGGGGTTTTTGAGTTCTTGCTTGTGCATATACGCAAAGAAGAACTCAGTTAGATTCCATTGGCCCATTCTCTATGTGCTGTTGGAAGCTCATCTAAAGAGCTAAACATTTTAAATGGATTTATCTGTACTTGAAACTTTATTAATTCTCGTCTCTTTTTTTAGCTCTGATCCTCAAGATAAACAATATTGTCGACAACTTGTTCGTTTGGCTTTTGAAAAATCTGGAAAATTTGGTGGTGATGATAAGCTTGCTTATGTTTATGATGGTCTTTCATGCTTCTATGCCAGCGCAAACATTGCTGATCAAGATGTAACTGTTGAAGTTGGTGACTTCACTGAAAAACTCAAGAAAGCTTTTCGACATGATATTGTTGTTCGTGTTACTCGTACTGCTTCAAATCATGAACTTGAAATTCATACTTCACCTGATAAGATGTCTGTTGAACAATTTAGTGAATATAAACGCTTTTTATCATTGGTTGTATGTCAATATGCTCTTGATTCACGACTGAATCAAGCGGAAATTTTTTTTTTCAAGCCCGCGACTCACTTTTTGCTGTCTGGAAGTGAGAGTGGTGTGCGGCGCTCATTTTCAAACTTTTTCTCTTGCATGCGAGCTCGCAGGTTCGAGCGCAGGCAGCAAAAATTGAACAAACAACAACAGAAAAAATGGGGAAAATAATTTTAATGATAAATAATTATTATTATGCTAAAGAAAAAAAATAGTATAAGCAAAAATGCTTAATATTTTAAAGTATTTAAAAATATTTGATGAAGGATACCACAAGGTGATAAAAATATAAGACGAAGATAAAAATATGTTCTTTTTCTATTGACAATTGTCTCACGTCTTATTTTTTTCGTCATCTATGACACCATTAATGTTTTTTTCTATTTTTCAACATAAATCACCTATTAAATGCTGCTGATACTATCAATGATTATCGATGTTAAGGTATTACAATAACATTATTTCATCAAATTTTTACAATTGATATGTTTGAAGTAATGCTTCCTGTTCGGCAAAATTCAAAGGAAATTGAAGTTTCATGACTCTATAACTCTCTCCTTAAAGCTAACTTTCTTCAAAGCTCATGTATTGTATTATTTATCAATCCACTTGCTTTTACCATGTACATGCATTTTCGTTCAAACACTAATTGTATATTCATTATATCAGTTAGATGCTATAAAAAATAAAAATCAACAAATTTCTTACAAAAATCATACGTGAAAAGCTAGAAGCAATTAATAATGATATTTTACCTTAAATGTAACACTAATCTTTTTTGTTTTCCTTTTTTCTATATTTTATTAGCATTAAGTCCTTCATTACCAATCATTTTCTAATACACACAATAAACAGCAAAATCCTTAATAATATTTTTTTCTTTTTTAGCATAATAATAATTATTTATCATTAAAATTATTTTCCCCATTTTTTCTGTTGTTGTTTGTTCAATTTTTGCTGCCTGCGCTCGAACCTGCGAGCTCGCATGCAAGAGAAAAAGTTTGAAAATGAGCGCCGCACACCACTCTCACTTCCAGACAGCAAAAAGTGAGTCGCGGGCTTGAAAAAAAAAATTTCCGCTGTTCTTCTTTTTGATTCAGTCGTGGATTGGTATGTGTTATTTCTTATTTGCGAAATGTTTTTAATGCCAAACTTCTTTTATTCTAAATGTTTCTCTACTTTTTACCCACCGTCTTTTTTAGTGAACGCTATTCCGTCCTTGATCATGGTCATCTCTTTTCAACTGATAACCAAAAAACTGTTCAACTAAATGGTGGTATTGAAATTCGTCATGGTATGAGTAAAGGCATTCGACTTTTTGATGATGGTACAGGTGTTAAAGCTGCATTTGAAGTTGATTGTAAGTTTGTTTTTCTTTTCTACTGATCTTACTGCTACTTTTTATAGTTTGTGCAAGTGCTTTCTATCGTGCTGTAACTCTTGCTGATACTTTGAATGGTTTTCGTAATCCTGAAGAAGCTAACGAAGTACTCCGCTCAATTCGCATTCATCCAGATTACAATCCACATCGTTCTCTTCATTTTGTTGCATTTACAAAAGATACTCCTTTATCTTATAAATTTCAACTTCGTGATGGATCTATGACTACTGTATTGGATTATTTTCAAAATATTAAGAAGCAAAAAATTATGCCAAAGCTTCCTCTTGTCTCTGTTCGTCCATCAAGAGCTGGATTTTTTCCTGCTGAAAAGGTTTCAGTCATTCCTCATCAAAAGGTTCGAATGGAACGCTTAAATCCACGTCTTGCTGATATGCTTCATTCTGTGAGTTTTTTTTTGTATTCTACTTTCATTGGATTCTCTTTTAGCATAATGCTGTCCTTCCACATGTTCGCCATCAACATATTTCTGATATCATTCGAAGCCTTAATCTCTCTGATACCAATCCAATTCTTAAAGCTTTTGGTATATCTGTTCAATCAACCTTTTCCATCATCCCTCCTTCAAAGATTTGGCGACCTTCTGTTCAAATGGGTGGTAATATTAGTACACCGCAACCAGATGGTAGTTTCAGAAGTGCACCGTTTAAATATCTTGCACCTGCAAGTGTTGGAAAATGGGCAGTTTTTTATGGTGATCGTGGAGTTCGACTTGATACTGTAAAAATGCTTGTTCAACGTCTTTGTGCTGAAGCAAAATCAAAAGGAATGACTCTTCCTCCTCCAGTTGTTACTCAGTCTGTTGATATGTCTGCAACAGGATTTATGGCAAATGCTTTTGTTAAGATCAAAGATTTAGTTGGTGTTTCTTTCCTTCTTATTATTGATCCAAAAGATGCTTCAAGCACTCATTCTATGGTAAAATTGATTGAAAGCCGGTACAAGATTGTAACTCAACAACTTGATTCTGTTCTTGTTGAACGATGTGTTGAACGAAATCAAAAAATGACACTTGAAAATATTCTCAACAAGATAAATCTCAAGCTTGGTGGTGTTAATTATGCTCCTAAATTTGCTGAAGAAGCGTAAGTTTTTCTTTATGAAAAGAAATAACAATTATTTGTTCAATATTTTTTAGTGCTGAACTTGCTTTGGATAAGGGTACTCTTGTTATTGGATATCAAACAGCTCAATCAAAGATGACAACAGAACGTGTTTTTACTGAAGGCAATGTTCGTATTATTGAACCTTCTGTTCTCGCATTCACTGGCAATTATTCGGCAAATGCAAATCTTTTTGTTGGTAATTGGTTATATCAAAATGTTGAACATGAGCTTGTTGATCCCAAAACTTTGGAAGATCAATTTCATCATATTTTGAGCCTTCTTGCAAAGCGTCGTCCTGGTGATGCTAAACCAAAGACAATTGTTGTTTTTCGTGATGGTATTAGTGAACAACGATATGATGAATTTTCTGGTATGTTTTAAACTTTGTAATGGGGCTGTGGAAATTGCCGATATTACTTTTCTTGAACTATCTTGTATATATCTAAATCTTTTTTAGGTGTTGAATATCAAGCATTGAAGAATGCATGTCATCGTATTGCTCCATCATGGAAACCCAAGTTTATTCTCATCATTACCACCAAAGAACATGATACTCGCATCTTTCAACGTGTTAATGGAAAAGTTGAAAATCCACCACCTGGCTGCTTTATTGTTGTTCGTCCTGGAAAAGAAGTTTTGGCAACTCCACAAAAAGCTATCAAAGGAACCGCTCAACCTATCAAGATTACTCTTATTAAGAATGAAACACCTGTTCCATTTGAAGGCATTAAGAAATTTGTTCATGCACTTTCATATACTCATCAACTTGTTTGTTCTCCAACTGGTCTTGTTGAGCCGATTTATCAGGTTTGTTTTCTTTCTGATGTTTTTAGTCATTTTTTAATTGATTTTTCTTTTTTAGGCAGATCTTCTTGCTAAACGTGGTTTATCAGCACTTGCAGCAATGAAGCAATATTGTCCAACACAAGTTCCACGTCTCTCCAATCAACAATACAATATCGAAAAGCTTAATGAACGCCTTTCAATGAAAGGTTCTCGACTTGAACTCATCCGATTTACTGCTTAATGTGATTGTATTGCATAATGTGGTTGTATGAATGTTTGTTGTTTTGCGTTAATTATTTGTAATAATAAAAAAATAAAAATTCGGATCTTTCCATAGACTTTGCTTCTTTGATGACATGCTTTTATTTGTTGTTTGCTTGCCGTTGTTTTTAATGGTTCTTTTGTTGGTTGAAAATTAGAATTAGAAGTTTGACATGAGCGATAAAAAATAAGAACAATAATAATGTTATTGTTCCCAGGATAGGAAGAACATCCCTAAGCCTATTTTTTATATTTTTCTTCTAATCTTCTCTCCGCATTCTCTTAATAACATTAGTCCATCCACGCTTTATAGTGTTACAGAACGAAGAAAATATTATTTAGCGTAACTTTTTAACATGTATATAAAAAAGACTTTGACAGCCAGTAAAAGAACGTCAAATGTACATATGTTTTTAGCATTCATGTTTGCAAAAGCCTTTGTTTATAATTATGGGTTGTTGCAGAAGCTTATGTGGTAAATTATATTTGGATAAACTGAGAGTAAACATGGTTTACGTTTTATTTTTAATCATATACATACATGTAGAAGCAGTGCATTTTTTTGTTCAAGGAATTGTTGTAAAATTATTTTTTTTTTCAAACGTCACAATTTATGAGCGCTCGAGCAATTGTTTTTTTCAAAACAAAAGAATTCCGCTTCTGCCCAAAAATAATTATTATCTTTTTTTCGAGAACTTTGTTCTTAGAGTTCTGCACTAATATAACTGTTTTAATTCTAGCAAAAAAATGTTCTACAGCAAAAATAAACTTTTATAAAATAATCTACAGTAGTCAAACTCTTCTGTGAGTTTCTATCAACACTAAATATGACGCAGAACAGATTTAAAATTAGTTGTTTATTCAAGTAACATAAATTATTAATCCTCAAAGTAGACAGAGTGATAGATTATTGAACTTCTGAGCTTGCAACAAAAGTACACGAAGTCTCATTGTTCAATTATCTTTTTTTAAAGCAGTCGGTTAATTAAAGCAATCATTTACTTATTGGCATTACTTTTGTAGAAAAAAACCCCGACATTTAATGCTATATTTTCTTATTTTAGAGTTTCAGTCAGAAAGTGGGAGGAACAAACTTCAGTGAACAGAGAAAGAAAATAAAATTACTCTTTTGTGAAAGCGAAAGTGTAAAAGATAAATAAAATTCAAAGCTCACATTTTATTATCTTAGTAATAATTCATTAAAATAACAAAGCTAAAAGATTATCTCTTCCACCTCTTTATTTTTTATTTCCGGCTTTATTTCTAAACAAAAAAAACTGACATTGTATTTGCTACCTTTACTTTTTTTTATAACAAGTGCATTTAATTAAATTGGTCTAACAAAGTATGAATGTTTTAAATATTTTTGTGATAAATGATTATTTGGCTTGTTTTTTATCGATTTCTTTAAATGCAATATTACTGTATACTTCAACAACAATAAAAATGGAAACACTTCGTGGCTTTAAAAATTTTCAAATTTTTTGTTGTCTTTTTGATATATTTTTTGCTATTATTTCTGGAATAACACAAATGGTAAGATTGTTTGAAGGATTTTATATAACTGACATTTAAAGCTTTCTCTTACAACATGAATAATATACTTATATACGAAATGTTAAGCATCTGTTGAAATTTTGCTTTCGGGGCTCATAGAAATATTACACTAAATAATTTTCGTAAAACTGAGTTCTTTGAAAAGTACTGTATTTTTAATACTAAAAAATAAACAATTTTTGCCTGCCAAAAATCACTGTTAAAAGCTTATTTGAGAAATTTGTCATGTTTTGCTATTTCGAGAAAATGATAATTTGTTTATTAAAATAAATATTTGATTAAGTTGGTAAAAGAGCTTCCGCTTTAGGTACGGTAATCAAATTATTAACTAAAGTTGTTAACGATAATTATATTGGCAACAGAACTTTTAAATTAAATATATTTTTTTTAAATGTTAAAAAATTAATTAGTGAGATACAATGTAAAAAATTCTAAAAACAAAAATAGGTATTAAAGATAACAATCATAGTTAATAAGCTATAACTGATGTGCCGCTGTAGATTTTTCTGAACGATATGGTTAAGTCAAGACTGACGTTCAGAAAGAAAGTTGAAATTTTTTTCACAGTATTCTGATGGCGTAATGACAAATGAACGAATGATATCAGTCATCGGTCAACGTAAAGTACAATGTGCACTTTGTTCAAGAAAACTTTTGAGGCAATTGAAATATCAAGGCACTGAAAACAATTAATTTTAAAATTGACTAACTTCAACCTTTTATTTTCAGCATTTTATTGTCCATAATGGCGCTATGATAATTACAACATCAGGACCATTCTCTCAACTGACAGGGCTATCAAAAGCTTTATTAGTCGTAAACGATTCCCTTTTTATTCTTGTTGTTTTAATTATTCCATCGAATTTCGTATATCGTTATATTCAACTTTGCAAGTAAGCTTTTGCAAAGATATAATAATTAAATACTGTAATCTTGATTGTACTTTTCTTTTAGAAATAGCTCATTTGAATTTAAACATGGCTTAACGATAATTTTGTTGGTCACAGTTGGATGGGGAATTTATTTTTCAAGTATTGTTGCTGTAATGGCACGTGGAGTTGCATATGAAAATGAATTTGGTCGATTTATTACAACAAATTTACCATTTAAATTAGAGAAGATAACATTTTTTGGTGGATATATGGTAAGCTTTTTTTGGGAGTTGGTATAAAACTGATACAGCGGTGTTCATTAGGTTAATTTTGCAAAGCTTGGTAGAACTGATAAAATTCGGCTTTATTTAAAAAATGAGAATAACGTCAAACTTGTTAATCTAAATTGCGTTAGCAGGATATCAAATGTAGATATTGATAAAACTTTTCACTTCGATATAAAAAGTTTTATTTGGTCAATGACAACTTTTCTCTTGGCAAAAAAAACTGGCAATCAAAAAAAAGGAAACGCTGAACGAAGTTTTTGAACTGTTGATGACTATCGTGCAAAAATTTGTCTTTATCATTGCAAATGACCGTCTCTGTTTTAATCTTTACACGTTGACACGTCAATAAAAGCTTGTGACAAAAAAAAACATCTTAACATCAAAACTGATTGCTACAACTTTTTTAGCAAAATATTGATCTCCAAATTGTTGTTATCTCTGCTGTTATCCAAGTCATCCTCTCTTATGTTATTGTATCGTATTGCATTTTTGAGATTATAAAATACCTACAAAAAAATCAAAGCCAGTTTTCTCTTGGGAAACTGCGTATTCAAAATCAAGTTACAAAAGCTCTTCTTGGACAAGTAATTTTTTGACATATTTAAATAAAAGTATGATTGGATATTTTACAGGCACTAACACCATTTTTTCTGTTTTGTTTACCGCTAACAATAATTGCATTTTGTGGAATAACACAAATAAATTGTGGACAATTTTGTCCAATTATTTCTGGTAAGGGTTTTTGAAATTGTAAGGGTTTTAGAAAACTGATCATTTTAATTACTTCACATTTTATAAACTTACACATGAAACAATTGAACGCTTAGAAAACTGCTCCAACAACTTCCTTTTTAGGTATGCTAAATTGGATCCCCGTTTGTAATACACTTTCAACATTTATTTTTGTTGTTCCATTTCGACGACGTGCAATACAAGTACTACGATTAAAAACATTTTCAACGTATATTGAAAGCCGAAATCAAGCAAGCAATAATCGAATTCATTCAGCTTTAAATTATTAATTTTATTTATTTTTGTTTTCAACAGAGCAATAAATTTAGCTGTGATAAAGTTTTCTTTTGGGATAAACTGCAGATACAGGTGAAAGATGTTCACCAAACAAAAACTAAAAAATAAATTTTGTCATTTTGTTGTATTAGATAGCTTTTGGGTAGAGGCGTTAATTTTATTTATGGTTACGGTAATTATGTCTTCTGGAAAAACAATTACAAAAATACGAATTGCTGTTCAAAACGGTCAAAAGAGAATGAATGTTTTTTCATTTGAAAATTTGCATTTTTTTCTTTGCAACATTTTTCTTCCATTCTTTTCAACTTTTGTGACTTTACCAATTTTTTTACAAAGAACTTCAATGAATCGTAATACTTTTTTGATATTGATTGGATTAATTGTTATTTGTTGTATTCCACTTAATACTGTAAGAGCTGTTAATTGGAACGTTGGCCCACATGTTGGTGGTACAAGTTATAAACTGAATGCAACGGAACTAGAAGCAGCGATGTCAAAAATTAATGCAGGTGGTTCAGTTCCACGACGAGCAAAATCAAATGGTTGGAATGGCCAAGAATCCCAACCATTAAAGGTAGAACCCGTTTGGCAGCCTAATGATCCATCCAAGATGACAACTGTCGGCTGTAAGTTATTTTTAAACGTTGAATATATTTAATATCAAAAACTATATATATAATTTTTAGTGACAACTCCAAAAAGTACAACAACAACTCCAAAACCACCACCATCAAGTGATGGTGATGATGATAAGAAAGATTCAACGGGTAAAGTAATTATTGCTGTATGTGTTAGTATTGGATGTATCATATTGCTAATTATTATTGGAGTTATCTTATGTGTTGTATTTCGTGAAAAAATTTCGCATACTTTCTTTTCTTGTAAGTTTTTTTTGAAGTATAGATGATGATGGGGTATTGTGAGCTATCGGCTTTTGAGTAGTACTCGACGAAGCATCCACGAGTCCGGTATAACTGTTACTGTAAAATTTATTTAAATGTACTTTTTTTTCAGCTGATAAAGGTGACACTCAAGGCAATGCTCCTGGAAGTATCTTCTATTCTCCACATCAATTCGAACATAAAGGTGCACTTAAAATTCAAAAGCAAGCTCCTGTTAATGTTGTACGTTTCTTTATATTATCATACATATATTTTTGATTGTCCCTGTTAACATGACTGAATCAAGGACTGATATTTGGGATATACGATCTTCTCTCGCAGTTGGCATTAACCTTTGCAAACTGCTAGAGAGAAGTTTAAGCGAACATAGTCATCTATTCTTCCCTCTCCTTGGATACTGTAACTAACAATTAATATGTTTTTAGAATGCTGATTATCCAGATGAAAAAGATTCAAATCCTCCAAATGCGCATTTTCAATTTACTGATCAATCAAATGAAGTATATGATATTGGATCTGAAGTTGAACAAATTATATAAAAAAAATTTTTAATTAAACTAATTTTTTGATTGTCATTTTTTTCATATGGTCCATATGATATGGAAATGTACCTAAATAAAGATTTGATTAATAGCTTTTTAATATGTTTTTATCGTAACACGGGAAGAAGGAAAACATAAATATGGTTAAACAAATTTAGCACATCCAGCAATTTTTTACTAGTTTTTAAAACTGAATGTATACGGTATTTTTGTGTTTTGATATTTTTTTTAGCAAGCATACGGTAGCAAAAACACGGAGGAAAATTTACATGATCAAAAACGCAAAAATTTTGATGCTATTTTGTTGTTGTTATTCATTTTTTTACATTGTCGTCTTCGTTGCAGCAGTCAGTCAGTCATCATCAATCATTATACTCTTGCAGCTTTTTTGGTACAAAGTAAAAATCATTGTTAATCAACTATTGTTCAATTAGAATTTGCTGCTGGGAATAATAAAAAGTTACAACAAAAATGCCTGATTCTAATTCAAGCTTTTCTTCAAGTAAATATTATAATTCAATGCCACAAATTGTTGTTATTGATCATGGGCGTGTTGCTGCTGGAAAAGATAGCTCAAAAAATGGTGTTAAAAAAGATGCAAGTAAGGATTTGAAACGTGCTTGCTTGTTGCAGTTACTGAAGATTGTCGATTTTTAGATGGATCAGCTAAAGTAAAAGGAATCAAATCTTTTTTAAAGCCACCAAAGACATCTAAGAAGAAGAAAGATAGAAAAAGAACGACAAAATCTTCTAAATCAAAGCGACAAAAACGAGATGGCAAAAAGAGTAAAAAGAGTAAGTAAAGCTTTAAAATGATCTTTATGAGGATGTTTATGTTGGTATGCAACTGTAGCACCGAGGCCTCGGCCGAGGGACTTCTTTTTGCGACGAATGTTTCGCCCAAACATGTTATAGATATAAACTCATTAAAAGTTAGCTATTACAATGAGAATTAGTAACGTCAAAAAAATGTACTGACAATTGTGAGACTGCTATTGCTCATGTGGTCGAGTGGTTAGCGCGGCGGATGTTGGACTTGGTGATCACAAGTTCGAGTCCCAGGCGGGGCTGCCACTAAAAACCATGAGTGGTCAGGTGCTCGGTGGATCCGATGTTAAAACGAATTCCATGGGTGGGCACCCAAGTTAAAATTGCGCCCCTCTTTAGGATGTTTGTATAACCGACTCATGGGTACTAATTCTTATTCATTTTTTAGCAACTACTACTGCTGTCTCTCATGATTCTCAATCAAGAACTCAAAAAATTTTAAGTAAATTTAAGCCAAGATTAAAAAGCAACGATGATAATGAAGCTGATAAGCTTTACCTTGCTGCAGTAATCTTTGTAATGGTATTATTCGCTTCTTCTATGTTTTTAATTATGTCAATTGTTTGCTATGCTATTGATGAACCTGCTGCTCTCGGTTTTTTTGTTGCTTCAAATTCAATATTTTTGAGTACATTCCCTGGTGCTTTGATCTATGTTAAATGGAATCGTGAACATGGAATTATTGCATTTTCACTTGGACAAATTATTATTGGTTCTATTGAATTATTTTTTATTGCTACAATATGGATGGATTATGAAAGTTATACAGAAAAAACTACAAATTGTGCAGCGGCTTTGATAATTGTAGTCGTTTATCAAGTAAGTTAAATATTTTGTTGAATATATTTGTGATTCTTCTTTTTTTTTAGTTTATTGCAACAATTTTTATTAATTGGCGACCATATTCTGCTGTAGCAACTCGAAAAACAGATGCTCCTGTAAAATCTGATCAGAAAAAAGAGAAGAAAGATGATCAACAAAGGCAACAACAACCAACTTTTGGTGCTTCAAAAAGTAGCATCGTTTCAGTTGAAATTGATAAATGTAAGTTTATCTAGCTTTAAAATATTACTAATATTCTAATTTTTAGCATCAGCACCATCATCAAAAGCAAGTACTTCTCAACAATCAATAACAAAGCAAACATCAGATATTTGGAAAATTTGTGATGATAAACTTGTAACACCAAATGTTCGTCCAGCTTGTCCAAAGGATGCGTAAGCTTTTTTCATTGATGTAGTATAAGTAATGTTAACTATTGGAAGATTTTTAGGAGTTCCACTGGTGCAAATACAACTTTTAGCAAGGATAATAAAAGTGATAAATCATCAAAAACTGTTTCAACTCAAGCTGAAAATAATGAAGTAAGTTTAATTAAACCTGTGTACAATGGGTGACAAATTTATGCAGCCACTTTTCAGCTTTTTTCTGCTTTTTTCTGCTTTTTTCTGCTTTTTTTGGTTTTTGTTTAAAAAAATTAATTTTTTGACTGGTAAAGGGTGTAAAAGTTGCTAAAAAAGTAAATCTTGACCACTTATGACATTGTTAAACATGTTTTTGGTAAAAAATTACCACTTGGTAATAAGTAATATGTGGTAAAGTGGTAAAATAACCGTTTTTAACGCTTTATTCATTTTTATGGCTATAAAATTGCCATTAATTAGAGTAAAATGTGGTACCATTACAATTCTGTATACTAAATCGACAAAGGGGATTCCGATTTTTGAGGTTTCGGAATCCTCCGACTTCAGAATCTTCGGATTCAGAATCCTCAAATATTGTTTTTCTTGGAGTTTGAATGATAAAATATTTTTTATAGGGTAATCGACTACGGAGATTCCAAAAAAAATATTTTCAGAATCTTTTGACTTCAGAATCCCAGGATTCAGAAGCCCCAAAATTTTTTTTTTCGATTTTCATGGTTTAAAGTACTTTTCTGGGTAGAATTTTACAGAGAATTCGATTTTTCAATTTTTAGAATTATTGCGGATTCTGAATCCGAGATTACCCTAGTAATTTAAAGAGTTTTTGATAATGTATAAGACATCTTTTTCAGCAGAGTTATTGATCGACAAACGAAGGCCTGGGTGTTTTCTTTGTCCCTTTTGCGATTGATTTTTTCTCTTCTCTATTTGTATGCTTCATTTTATGCGCACCACCGTTTTAAAGGTGTTTCTATTTGCCATTGTTTTTTTATTACTATTTCTTAAAATATATTGCTTCAAAGCTTGCGTGATTAAATTGTATTGCGACAACACGAAATTTTTAAAGTTATGCTAAAGATGAAATTCGTTCCAATTTGTTCCGCTTCTTACCGTCTGCTTTCGATTTAAAAGCTGGAGATGCCTTAGCTGGAATTGGTGATAGTGATTTACGAGAATCTGTTGTAAAATTTGCTAATGAAACACTTGATGTTGCAAATGAAGAGATTTATTCATTTTTTCCAGATTATTGTTCTGTTGGTATGTTGTATAACGAAAATTAAGACAGCAATTATTTTTTAATATATTTAGGTACTTCTATTTTTCGGGTAAAACGAATTGAGCCACTTACAATTATTGCATGTGTTGGAGGTGGGATTATTATGGCAGGTTTCATTGGTGGTGGTGTCTATATTATAAAACTTGGTGGTGAAATAGAAACCTTGAAAGAAGATTTAGCAATGACAAAAGATAACCTAAAAGATGTCATTCAACTGCTAAATAATGTAACAAAAGAAGCTGCATTTGAACAATATTCACAACAGATAAAATGGTCTTTTTCATTATACGTTCAAAAACAAAAATTTATTATTATCAAGTTTATTCAACTATTGATGCAAGAAAGAACCCTTCAATTAACAGATTTGCCACCAGAACTTCGTAAACTTTTCACAAATGGCACCAGTAGCGATGATGACATTTATTTCATAAAAGTAGAAAAGTGCAGTCCTGAAGGCATTGATGTCCAAGTCAGTGTAATGCATGCTTCATCATATAAAAAATTAAAATGTCATAAATTTTCACATGCTGGTAATTTTGCTCACGGACTTTATCAAATATATCAACTACCAGATTTATTATGTTATGCTGATGATACCTGTTACGATATCGATCTTGAACAATGTGTTAATCGATTTGTAAGTTTTGACAATGTTCAAGAAATCCACTTTAAAGCTTTTTCCAGGGGTCTTTAAAATGTTCTTCAGCTGCATTAAGAAAATGCCAATGTGATCTTCAAAATCTTGATAAATGTGAAGTAAAAGCTGTTCCTGCCCCCCAAAATTTTGTTCAAGTTGTTGAATATGAAAATCTAATTCTTGTAGCTACTACTTCCAAAGTAAGCATACTTAAACGGTAATAAGTGTTAACAGTAACGATTTTAGTCATACACAATCAAACAAAATGGCGTCAAAAGTACTCATCAAGTACCTCCTTCTGGTATTTTCTATGCCGTTTTAAATGAAAAAGATGGCATTGAAGTGTCATCATTAAAAATTCATGGAACCTCGCTCAATAGAACTCATATCGCACATGTTGTAGCTGAAACATATACTCTTCCACCTCCTCCTCAATGGTCAACTGCTAGTTACAAGGAAAAAATGGGTGAACATGTTGCAACATACTTCTATGAAATTATTGTTGTCATTTCAGTAATTCTCGTTATTGTAGTTGGTTGCTTCATTTGGGTTTTAAGATTTAGATAATCTATCTGTTGTTATCATTATTTTGTAATGCATCTTTTGTGCAATACCGGTTTTCGTGTATCCATTTATATGAACGTGTCAATTGTTTTGTTTTTTCGGTTATGTGTTTTCATAAATAAACTGTCGTCAAAAACTCTTTAAATTACTAGGGTAATCTCGGATTCAGAATCCGCAATAATTCTAAAAATTGAAAAATCGAATTCTCTGTAAAATTCTACCCAGAAAAGTAGTTTAAACCATGAAAATCGAAAAAAAAAATTTCGGGGCTTCTGAATCCTGAGATTCTGAAGTCAAAAGATTCTGAAAATATTTTTTCTGGAATCCCCGTAGTCGATTACCCTATAAAACATATTTTATTCTTCAAATTCCAAGAAAAACAATATTTGAGGATTCTGAATCCGAAAATTCTGAAGTCGGAGGATTCCGAAACCTCAAAAATCGGAATCCCCATTGTCGATTTGGTATACAGAATTGTAATGGTACCACATTTTACTCTATTTAATGGCAATTTTATAGCCATAAAAATGAATAAAGCGTTAAAAACGGTTATTTTACCACTTTACCACATATTACTTATTACCAAGAGGTAATTTTTTACCAAAAACATGTTTAACAATGTCATAAGTGGTCAACATTTACTTTTTTAACAACTTTTACACCCTTTCCCAGTCAAAAAATCAATTTTTTTAACCAAAAACCAAAAAAAGCACAAAAAAGCACAAAAAAGCAGAAAAAAGCAGCTTTTCTTAAAGAAAGTGGCTGCATAAATTTGTCACCCATTGTATTAATTTCATCTGTAAATATTATAGACTCCTAAACGTCCTTCCCAAGAATCGTTTTATACTGTATCAATGGCATCAACTCCAATCAAAAAACTATCTTCATCTGGAGCATCAGAAAATCATGTTGTTTTTCAACTTCCTGATGAACTTAAAAATCAATCTTCATCTTCTGGAAAATCTTTCCCAAATATTTCTACTCCATCAGATGCTGGTTCAATTAATGCTGATTTTGCTGATGCAACTCCATTACGAGAATTTTCACATGTAAGTTGTAATTTTATCAGAAAAAAAGTTGCTAACAAATTTATTTTTTAGGCAGAATCAAAGCAATCATCAACAACTCAAGGCTCTGTTTACGCTGCTTCAAATCTTCGTTAATATGTATGTATGTATGTATTATTATTTCGGTATTTAATTTAACTGTTTAACTAAATAAACAATTTTAAAGTTTATTACTTTCTGATGAGTGTTGCTTTTTATTGATCACACTGTCTTGGGATTTTTGTAAAATATATTTGTTTGCTGTGGTTACAGTATACTAACAGGCTACTGCTTTTGACTTTACAAAATAAATTGTATTTTAAAAGGATATATATGTTACAGCCGAATTTGTGAGGCCGCCGAATTTGTGAATCGCTAGCCGAATTTGTGAGAAATAACCTAAAAGTAGTAATATCTTAAAAAGTAACACAGTAACACTGAAAATAAAGTTCATATTTGGATTCTACGCATTTGATTTATCAATATCACTTTAATTTTAAACAATAGCAGTATTTTAATAATCGATTACGTCACTTGAAAGATGAAAGAGCATGTATTTGCAGAAAACGGTAACACGGGTAAAACATAAATGCATCGCTAGAACAAATCAAATGCGTAGAATCCAAATATGAACTTTATTTTCAGTGTTACTGTGTTACTTTTTAAGATATTACTACTTTTAGGTTATTTCTCACAAATTCGGCTAGCGATTCACAAATTCGGCGGCCTCACAAATTCGGCTGTAACATATACAAAAAGGAGATATGTAAGGCGATTTTTGGAAGCATTTTTGCAGGCAAAACTGTTATTAGATAATAAGAAATTCGAATATTTGCAGTGCTGCTGTTGTTTCTTACGGTATATTTCACGACGACATCAAAAAGTTATTAAAAATTGTTAATTTTTAAAGTAGGAGTTTCAGTTGACTGGCCATAAAGGTAAGCCTAAAAACTGAATGGCAGAAGTTTTATTGTACAACTGCAGTTGCAACTGTAAATGCTCAAACACTATTCCTCTCATGGGTTAAATAGTTAATTATAAACAGCTTTGACTCGAAGCCTTTGAGAAACTATACCTTTCAACTTGAATAATTAATCGCTTTATAATTAGCGAAAATTTCATATTGTAAACATTTGAAAATATTAACCGATAAGACCTTAATTGATTTGATCATTTAAAATTGACCACAAAGCTATTTCCAGCCGAAAAATTAAATGACAAAATTAAAAACTGAAAATGTTTGAAAATTAAGATTTGCTCGGGTTAAGGAATTAATTAAATATAGCAGTAGAGAAGTGTTCTTTTCCTTTTTATATTAAAAATTAATCTGCAAAAATTAACAGGAAAAAATTTTAAACTGTAATCTTTTAAAGCTTGTTAACCAACAATTGGATTTGCTCATTTAAAACTGGATAGAAGGCAAAAGCTTGAATAACTTACAATAATTTAAAAACTTGAAATGTTCAAAAATTACGGTTTTCTTTAGCTAATTAACTAGGTAATTTAAAGCAGCTTTAAAGTCTAAAAGGGCATTCTGCTTTTCACATTTAAAAAAACTAATCTGTAAATAATTAGCAAAAATTTTAGCCTTTGTCGTGTGTTTTTTAAACATTTGTTTTAGACACATTCCTTTTTTTGAGAAAATTTTGTATTTCTTTGTATTAGTTTTCTTTTTAACTCTCAAAGGAAGGAAATACAATAAAGGTTAAAACTGTCTACTTGTTGAGAAAAATAAGGTTTTCATCATTTTTCTCTGTTTTTTTTAATTTTTATAAATTTAATTATTCCCAAATGTTTTGTAACTTTTTTCCTCCACATTTTTAAAGACTTTTTAATTAAAATGTTTTCTCTGCTGCGTTCGTTTCGTTCTCAATTTCCCTCTGTTTTTCATGCTGCTGTTCGTAGAAACAAGAAATGTGAATGTCAGAAAACGTTAGCATGAAAAATGAGACAGATAGAAAAGAGAAGATGAAAAAAAAGTTCATTAATAATCTTTCTAAACTGCCAATTGTGTCTGGAAGTTGAATTTGCAAGAAAACTGGTATGTTTTTGTTCTCATTTTTTGGCTATATTTTATCTTTTTCTGTTAGTATCATTATTTAACTGTTTGTGTAAGGCCTGGTTTTATGTGATTCCTCGAATCATGTAAATTGATTTATATAGGTATGCCTGTATTATTAATACTAAATTTCTTGTTACTTGTTATTAGAAAAAATTTAAGAATCTGTCGACAGTTACTGTCTACTTTTAGGTAGAATTTACAAAGTGTTTTAGTTTTTGGTTTTTTTAAAATGGCTCGAGTAAATGTTCTTCATCATCATTTTCTCGAAGAGAAAACATTGAAGGTCTTGATAATGGCGGAGCAGTTTGATTGAAAGCTTTTGCACTTTGCTGATGATGCCCGAGAAGTAACATACGTAGTTTTTGAATATTTTAGTATAACAAATCAGTGCCATGTAAAACCGTGCTAATCTTCTGACCAACACTGCTCCTAGAATGTTTATTTTTGCATAGGTGAGAAAAAATGGAACTGGCCAAAAATTAAAGGTAGTACGCGTTTATATACCAAACGTGCCACATATTAAAGAATAAAACTATATGTATTGGTAAATCAATAGCTTTTTGAACGAAACACTGCTCCATTAAACTGTAACACAATTTTAACATGCGCATTTTTTACACTTTTAATGAATCTACTGATATTTGAGAAACGTTGTTTTTAAGTTAATAAATTGTTAACTTTTAACAACACATTTTTTTTTTATTTTTATAATCTTTGAGCAATTTTTTTGTATTGCAAAAAACTTATACTTTGAAACTTAAGAATTTGTAAAAAAAGTGCAAAGTATTTTTATTATTTTTCGAAAAAAACAAGTCGTTTTTGAAGTAGTAAAATTTCGTGTGAATTTTATTTATAGTTTTATTTATATCATATTTTTGTTGGGATAATAATAATGGCAGTTCCTGTAAAAAATAGGTTATTATGATGCAAGGGAGAGTTATATTAACTGGTTGAGCTTTAATTCTTTTAAAAAAGTTGTTTAAAAAATATTATAAAATTGAGCTAAACTGTACCAAAGAAATTTTTGTTGTTTTTGGGCTTTTGTTGAGGTGTTGCTGAAAGTCTTAATAATGGTGGAGTAGTTTGGTGGGCAGCTTGTAAACTACGTTGGGAGTGTGGGTATGATGCATGAGATGCAACATAAGGTTTCTGAAAAAAACTGGTTGTTTGAATGGAGCATGGGGAAAAGTCAAAAATGAAATGTTTTGTTATATTTGAATATACTGTATTTATTGTAAAATTAATTTTTGAAATGAAAACACACAATTTTTTACTATTATAAACTGAAAATACTGCATTGCTTTGACATCATGTAAAAATGTTTTCGACTTTGGATCTGTCTTTTTGCCAAATTTTAATACCCACTAATTTTTCAAAAAAAAACTGCAAGTTCGAAAAAGTTTTTTCAAAAACACTTGAGAAATTGTAGTTCAACTGTTCCAGCCATATTTTTTTTGTAGGTTTTGTTAGTTGTTGTAATAAACTGTCTTCCTCAAAAGCATGTTCTTACAGCTCTTTTAGATTTTTGGTCTACCATATTTTTAATATAAAAATCATTCTAAAAGTTATTTGAGGAGAAAACTATATGTTCTCTATCAGTAAATCCTCAAAAAACTAAAACTGTGGCACATAAATGTTAAATTTTTATAATATAAACTGTTCTTTTCGACGCTTTGCATAATAACGTTAAAATTATTCAATTTTTGTTCAAAAATTTTTTAAAAAACTGTATGTTCTCTTTCGGTAAAACCCTAAAACTTAATAAAACTGCATTACGGAATCTTAAACTGAATTTTTTTATTTTTTAAAACTAAACTGTTCTTCCCTGAACTTTGCATACTAACGCTAAAATTATTCATTTTTTTTGTGTTACTTTGTAAAAATTTAAATCCCTAAAAACCTGTAAAGAAAAACTGTAATTCTCAAAGGTAATTCAAATACTGCTTTGTACTTTGTCGCTGATGATAAATATTCAACGCATCACAAGAGAAAACACAAAGGATAGAAGAGCGTTGTGAGGGAAGAAAAAAAAAGGTTTTTTCAAAGAAAGAAGAAGCGCAGCCTAGCAACGATAAGATAAAAATATCTTTTTTCATTTAAAGCATTAATGCTTTGTTAGCTGTAAGTGTTATTGTAAGCTTAAGTGAGGCTTTTTTAGAAATGTAATTTCTTTTTTTTAATTAACTGCACAAACAACATTGCTACCGTAAATTTTCTAGATTAATTAATTTTGCACTGGCTAGTTAACTGGCAGCAATGTAGATATTTGTATAAATATTTTTTTCTAGTTAATTGGCATTGTCTAGAACATAGCAAATTAAGAAACTGATAGAATGTATATCGAAAGTTTAATTTTAATAGTTTCAAACTAGAACATTTCTCAAGAAAAGTTCATGAACTTTTTGTAAACTTTAAACAGAAAATCTCGCTTCAAAGAAAACGGTTTCAATAAAAGTCTCTGCTGCAAAGAATCCTTTTTTTATTTAAGAAACTGATAGAAAACATCATAAGTTTAATTCTGATTGAGTTAAGCTGTACTTTTGTAAGCTTTTTTTTTGCTCATCAAAAAAAAGTGTTAAATTATAGTTAAAAAAAACTTTAAACTGAAAAATTTTAGTTTTGTTTTTGTACCCAGTTTTGTCTTCAAAGAAATTCTTTTCAACTGAAAAATTCCACTTCACTGAAAGTGGTTTCAATCAATGTGTCTGCTTCAAAGAACTCTTTCTTTCTTTTTCTTTCTCCCCCTGTTTCCTTTTTAAAATTATCAATTCAATTCAATTTCTATATGTCTATGTACCAAAAAAATTATAAGATAAACAAAATTAACTTCCTTTTTACTACTACCCCAAAAGTTATGTATGTACCTAAACTGATGATTATGGTGGTGGTTTTTGGAATATATAATTGAATAATTTTATTTCCCCCTTTTTCCTTTCCGCATTTCCTCAAATTACCGTTACATCCTCGTCACAGCCAGCAGCTGTTGTTAATATTTCTCATATTTAATACCACACTTTAAAATTTAATTTTATGACTCAGACAACCTTTTTTTTTGTATGTCTTTTGTGCGGTTATTAGTTAGCTAGTTACAACCTTAAAAAAACTGCCGACAATGTTCTTTTTCCCTTTCCCACTTTTGTTTTTTTTAAATAACAAAACTGAAGAAAGGCAAGAAAAAAAAGTAAGTGAAAAGAAATGGGCTAACGACTTTCCTCTCACTGTTCTTCATTGCTGCCGCTCCTGGGGTTCTTCGCCTTCATTTGGAAGCTTCGCATTATTTGTTGGTGGTAGTAAAAAAAACACATTTGCTTACAGGCATATATAGATATATACTTATATGTATTTGCCCTTTTTTCAAAGAAAAACTGAGAAAAAAATGGGTGGAAAGAAGGCAAAGTTTAACACGAAGAGAAGGTTGTTTGCGGTTTTTTTTGGAGGAGAACAAGAAAAGGGGAAAAGCTTTATCTCTTTTTTGCCGTTTCTTTTTCTTTAGCCACTGCCGTCATTTTGTGCTCTCGACACAATGTTTTTTTTAATATTTTTTCTTGTTAAAGTTTTTTTAGTTAAAAATTTACAGCTTTAATTTTTGGATGTTTTTTGGTTTTGTTATTTTACATTAAACTTTTTGGTTTCTTTTTTAAAAACTGACTTCTGCGCACTTGTCAAATATGTAAAGATGTTTTTTGATTAAATGTTTTTGGAGATACCGTAGTAAACAGTTCATTCAATTTAGCTTTGTTAATCATAACTGATTAAATTGCCAAAAATTTTTTTATTTTATTTTTTTTGACAAAAACTGAAAATTGTAAATTGTTTTTTGCAACTGCTTTTTTTTGACGTAATTTACAAAACTGATTATTGACTTTACTGAATTATGTATTAAACTGTGACGTTTGGTCCTTAAGATTCTAGCAGGAATTTGCTTGCTAAAAATTAGGGTTTTAAGCGTTTTTAACTATTGATGCTAAGCGTTTTACTTAAAGAATAAAAAATGTGTCTATCATGAACTACTTTGCACGGAGAAAATCTAAAATAGCTAAATCTGGCCATTGTTTCAATGTCTTTTATGTCAAGAAACACCTTGAAAGTTTTTCTATTTATCTTTGCTTTAAAACTGTTGGATAATTTTTTTCACGTGTTTTCACGCGTTTTAACTCTTTAACTGCCATTTAACTTTTTTTTATTTATTACCAATAAATAATTGATATTTTTATAGGTGAAATTTAACTGTCAAAAAAGTTTTCCCTCATCAGTTTTTTTCTTGGTATTATTTATTGAAAGCAAACATTAATTTTGCCTTACTCATAAAAATTTTCAACACACCTCTTAGAAATAAATGCTTGGGTGTCTGTGTAAATTACAACATTGAAAAAAGTTGTAATTTTGTTTTACTTACATACTTTTACTCAATAATAGTAGTATATCCGCGTCAAAAGGAACATGACGTCACAAAGGATTTCGTTAAAAATAGCTGATCAAAGATCAAACTACAGTATGACGTCATTTGGGGGGATACTGTAAGGTACTTTTAAGCAAACGATCGGCTTACTGTAGGGTTACTGTAGCTTTCAAAAGTAAACAATTTGTTTATTTCCAGGTGAAATATTTTTTTAAACCAGTTTATGGTTGTTTCAAACGAAAACAAAAAAAGTCGTAAAACTTTTTATTGCTTTTTTATTAGTGGACAAATGATGCCTTTTAATTTGTTTGTAAACAAAAAAATATTTTATTTTTAATATTTAATAATCAATGGGGACCTTTTGAACTTATCAATTATTTGGATTATTATAATCTGTTTGTAAAAATATGATCGTAAAATTTTTATTGCTCGTTAAAAAAACACACTGAAAAAAACAAAAAGAAAAAAGTCGTTAAATTTTTATTACTTTTTTTAAATCCTTTTCCTTTTTTTGAAACTATTTCTTTTTTTCTGGAAGAAAGGGGTCGGTTAAATGCAGTGATCAAATAAGAGGATGACTTCTTTTATTTTAAGATTTTGATACTTTTTTATCCTTCTTCCACTATCTATATTTTTTATTACTCAAAAAAGCAAAGAGGTGCTATTGTTTATCTTTGCAAATAATAGGTTTTATTTCGGACATTTCTTTTTCCTTTGCTTTTTCACGATTTCTTAAAGGGTAGCGGGATAATATGGCTTCCCTTAGAATCTGTCCTCTCCGATCGACTTTATTTTTCTTCCAACATTGGTTTAAATGTGTACCCGTAAAAACAAAAATAATAACTCCTAATATTGCTCCAAAACAGAAAAAGTAATGCTTATAACTATCGTTTAAAGCAACGTTTTTATTTGGAGATGGAATAATTAATGGAAGACACTGAGCGTTATCTACAAATAGATGACTATTTATATCAAAAAAAATCTTTCGTCTATTTAGGTAATAAATAGTGCTGTTGTCAAAAAATTGAAAATCTTCAACAGTTTGTGGTATATAAAATTTCTTGATTGGTTCGAATGGTTCATTATTAATAATAGAAATTACAAATTCATCTGGATTAAATTCCGTAACCCACTTATCCTTGTAATTTATTACACGTTGCGAGTACACGTTAAACCGTGTAAGTTGTGTTTCATATGTAAACAGTCTCAATGTGTCACTTTTGTCTACATAAATAATAGTTGCGTTATCAACGGCACTTTTGGCAATCAAATAAATAGTGTTGTTAAATTCAAAAACCGTTTGAGGAACGACATATTCGTTAAAGGGGTAACACTTTTGATATTTGACAAAACTGTTTTGATAATCTTTAAAATCTACACAAACGTCAGTTCCATTAGTTTTGAACACTGCTATCGTGTCGTTATTGACTTGAGACCAATTTAAATTACAAGGTATTGTAACAATTAGCAATCCTTTTAAAAACGGTATCATGATGGATAAATTATATTCAGATATAAATTTTCCAGGTGCTTTTTCCGGTGAGAACAATCTGAAACGTGAAACTAAAGGTAAAGTAAGCAAGAATGATTTTAAAAAATTTTTAACTAACAATAGAACGTTCACGCTTTTTCGCCCAAGACGTAACAGATACCCCCGTTTAAAGACCACGCCTAGGGCATTTATGACAGACGTGCAAATTGATTTGGCAGATTTTCAATTATTAAAAAAAGAAAACGAAGGACACACTTTTTTGTTAGTAGCTATCGATGTTTTAAGCCGAAGAATTTTTGTAGCTCCTTTGAAAAGTAAGAGACCTGTTGATGTACAAAAAGGTATGGATGAAATCTTAAAAAAAATGCCTTTTAAGCCTCTTTATATATATTCTGATCGTGGAATGGAGATGGAGTCAAAACAGATGCACAATTATTTTAAGGAAAAAGGAATCATTAAACTAGCATCTCAAAATCAAACAGTGAAAGCGGCTGTCGTTGAGAGGAGTATTCGTACTATCAAAGAACGTTTATATAAATATTTTTCTGAGAAAAATAGCTTAAATTGGACTTCTGTGATTAACAAAATAGTTGATGGCATCAACCGGTCCGTCTGTAGAAGCACAGGGTATAGGCCTATAGATATCAATCAAAAAAATCAACAAGAAGTTTGGGATAGACTTTATAAAGTAGAAGAAAAACCATACAAGTCAAAGGTACGTGTTGGCGATTTTGCGAGGCTTCCCTACAAGAAAGGTGTGTTCGAAAAATCACACTTAGCAAACTGGACAGATGAAATTTTTAAAATTGTTAAATGTCACCGTACAAAACCTCCCTTGTATACTGTTGAGGATGAATCAGGGAAGACTTTGAAAGAGCGCTTCTATCCTCAGCAGCTTGTAAAAGTTGACAAAAATCAGTTCACAACTTATCGTGTTGAAAAGGTGTTAAAATCAAGAATACGGAATGGAGAAAAGGAGTTCCTGGTTAAATGGGTTGGTATGTCAAGTGCTTACAATAGTTATGTAAAAGAGTCTGATTTTGTAAATTAAAAATTTTATTGTCAATTTGGTTTTACAAAAAAAAAGTATAACAAAAAAATAAAGTTTTTCTTAAAAAGTTTTATAAAAACATTAGAATTTTTCAACAAAATTTTTTATATGTTTATCAGCATTTGACTGATTATATATTTGATTTAAAGTTTCAGCACGATTAAAACCATTTACGAGGCGTAGGTAAAGATAATACAAAGCATGATGTCCACACGTGTCAGCAAAAATGTTTTGAGAAGGTTTTTTATTGTAGAGAATTTTTGACCTCCAGTTATATAATTCATTAGGTGGTTTATTTCCCAAACTATCATAGTATTCTACTGTATTATCTTTATTTAATAACACAGCACACCAATGTGTGCCAGGTTGGTTCATTTCGTCATGATTTAAAATAAAGCAAACGGGTAATCTTATTGGGATAGGAATTCTATCAATAGGAAATGTTCCAAGGAAATTAGGTATACCTAATTTGAGCGCTTTTTTTATTATTAATGTTTCATGCATTTTAAAACAGAGGTCAATCTTTCAAGTGATACTTTAAAATAATTTTTGTGTTTGGTAAAAAAATATCCAATAACACAGATTACTGTGATTAATATAACAATAATATAAAATATATTTTCAGGACAAAGATTAGCAACCATGTTCAAATTGATAGGTCTGTCGTAACGATTCTGTTTTTATCCACGATTATCATACCGTCATGTTCGCCATAAATAATCATGGACAATCCACCAGCTGGAACTGGTTTAGAAAAGTTTATTTGAACACTAGTAGTTGAAGATTTTATGAGGTCAAAACATTGATCCACTTCTTGACCATTGGTTAAGTTAAACGTGAAAAAGCATAAACGTGTCTGAAAATCGTCTAAATCAATTCCATTTGATTCTGTAGTATTTAAAAATCCCAAGTTTTCAAACATGTGATGATAAGCTGTGACATAGTTGTGGCTTGAAAAATCTAATTTGTAGCTAACATTTGGAAAATATTTATCACTATAGCTCACGCTTATATCTTTAACATTGTGTGGTTCAAAAACAAATGGTGAACTGTCTTTAGCACCATTGAAATAGCTGTATTTAACTAGTCCTATAGTTATTCTACGGGGCACTTGCTCCAAAAATATATTTGCATTAAACTGCTGGCGACCTTCTGTAATAACTAAAGATTTTAATTCGGTTCTTTGAATACTATATCGAGCTGGTTCAGTTTCAAGTTTTGCTGCCAATTCCAAGTTTAATCCATCCATTAAATAAACACTTTTCACATACAACTTGCATGATTCTAAAGATAATTTATATTTTGTTTTATCGAGTGCAATCAGATTAAAATCCTGACTTTGAGGACTGATTTCGAGATCGATATCACAAGCAGGTAAGAAAAATAGATCCTGGTTAAAGACGTCAACGAAAAGACGTGAAATAAACTCTACATTATTACCACCAATAAAGGGAGCTCTTCTTGCTATAAATGCTTCAGATTCATTGTTTGTTGGAAGAGCTGTATCGGTATAAAAACCACATGCTTGCAAATATGAAGCTTTTTGGGCTAGCGTGTGAGATAACTCAAGATCCATTAGCGCTTTAAAACTGTATAACGAATTTGAGTTAAAAATTTCTCTTCCATTTACAAGAACTTTAATATTTCGAATCCAAGTTGAGCCAAGCGCCTGGTTAACTGACACTTTGTCTGTCTCTGTAATGCTTTCCCATTTTTTGTCTGTTTCATTGTATTTTATTAGTTTGAATTCGGTCCTTAAATATGTTTTTGATAAATCTAAAAATCCATCACTAGCACTAATTTTAAAGTGATACGGTGGATTTTCTAAAGGGTTCAATGTCAATAATTCGTGATATAACGAATTGTTAATTGCTACGTTTGTAGGTCTTGTTTGAAAAATATTCAAAGCCGTTGAGCCACATGTTTGCGAAGTACTATCAATAATTTTATATAACATTTTTTAATAAATTCCAAATATATCTTGACGCTGTTTTTTAATCGGAGAATTCCGTGTTATCAACTTGCCAACAACTTGCTTGTTTGTTAAATGACGCTTTCGTTTTCTACCACTACCGTATTGACCAACCTTATCAGCAGCTTGTCTTAAAACTCTTTGTGCCGCTTGAGCTCCTTGTTTTTTCAAAGTAGAAGTAATATCGTTTCCTTGTTCAACGTCTGTTAAAATGCGTATACCTGTTGATAAACCTTCCTTTCCTATAGCTTTTGCCACGGGCGTCAAAGTTCTTGCGATTGGCTGTAAAAAGCGCCATAAATAACGAAGTGTGTCACCTATACCACTTCCTCTTTGTTTAAAGCCGACATAATACGCCCCGCCTCCATATAAACCGGGATTTATCACTGTTTCCAGGTGAACTGAATTTGGGTTAAATAAAACTCTAACCATTTTATTAATTTACAACTGTTCTATATGTAATAGAAATGCTACAACTAATATGAAAGACCTTTCTTAAAATGTAGTGTAATAATAACTGGGCCATAATTGAAGTTTACAAGTTCACCTGTCATTGATTTTATTTCAATTTCGATATCTTTTATATCACGTGTGGCCACTCTATTATAAATAGGGTTGTGATAAATTTTTTCTACCATATCACCTGGTTTTGAATCAACACTCACAATACGTAGCAAAGATGACATGACATCTCCAAAAATCATATTCTCAGTTAAATTATTTGAATAAATACAAAACTGATTAATACCACCATTTAAATCAGGTGCATATTTAGCTGTTGAGTTTTGTTCAAGTATATCATTTTCTTTAAAGCCAAGTACCCATGATAATTGATCACTAAATTCAACACTCAAAACATTCGAATCAGTAATTAATAATTTAAATCTATTAATTTCTTCATCATAAACAATTTCTATTAAATCTTTTTCACCAGAATTATAGAAATCTTTTTCTTCATCTGTTAAACTATACCATTTTTCAACTATTGGTTTTTGAAGTTGTAAATTTAATTCATAATCATCAATTTCCATTTCCAACTCTTCTTCAGGGACAGTAATACTAGCTGCAGCTACAGGCAGCTGGGCGTGCACTACTTCTCTATGTGTATTTTCAAACTGATGTTTAATTTTTTGTTTTTCTCTGTATCTTTGTAGATCAGCTTGACGAAAAGCTTCTTCTTCCTGTTGCATAGAAGCTTCTTTCTCTTTCAATAATCTTTTTCTTTCTTTATTTTCTTCAGCAGTGCCAAATGTGCCAAAAGGAAGCCAACGAAAATATTTTTTATTTTTTATTTTATTATATATAATATCATTATCTTCTTTTGCTTTTTGATCTGATTTTAGTTTTTCTGCAGCTGCTTTTTCATCCTTTGCCTTTTTTTCTGCTGCTAATTTATCAGCAGCAGCTTTGTCGGCAGCAGCTTTGTCAGCGGCAGCTTTATCATCTTTAGCTTTCTGCTCAGCTTTCAGTTTTTCTGCAGCTGCTTTTTCATCTTTTGCCTTTTTTTCTGCTGCTAATTTATCAGCAGCTGCTTTATCAGCAGCAGCTTTGTCAGCAGCAGCTTTGTCAGCGGCAGCTTTATCATCTTTAGCTTTCTGCTCAGCTTTTAGTTTTTCTGCAGCTGCTTTTTCATCCTTTGCCTTTTTTTCTGCTGCTAATTTATCAGCAGCAGCTTTGTCGGCAGCAGCTTTGTCAGCGGCAGCTTTATCATCTTTAGCTTTCTGCTCAGCTTTTAGTTTTTCTGCAGCTGCTTTTTCATCATTTGCCTTTTTTTCTGCTGCTAATTTATCAGCAGCAGCTTTGTCAGCGGCAGCTTTATCATCTTTAGCTTTCTGCTCAGCTTTTAGTTTTTCTGCAGCTGCTTTTTCATCTTTTGCCTTTTTTTCTGCTGCTAATTTATCAGCAGCTGCTTTATCAGCAGCAGCTTTGTCAGCGGCAGCTTTATCATCTTTAGCTTTCTGCTCAGCTTTTAGTTTTTCTGCAGCTGCTTTTTCATCCTTTGCCTTTTTTTCTGCTGCTAATTTATCAGCAGCAGCTTTGTCGGCAGCAGCTTTGTCAGCGGCAGCTTTATCATCTTTAGCTTTCTGCTCAGCTTTTAGTTTTTCTGCAGCTGCTTTTTCATCTTTTGCCTTTTTTTCTGCTGCTAATTTATCAGCAGCAACTTTGTCAGCAGCAGCTTTATCATCTTTTGCTTTCTGTTCAGCTTTTAGTTTTTCTGCTGCTGCTTTTTCATCATTTGCCTTTTTATCGGCTTCTGCACTGACGTTCTCTGTTGATATTTGTGTTTTTTCCTTGTCACTTTTTGCCACATCTTCTACTTTATTGTTTACTTGCCCCTCATTTTTTTGCTCCTCCTGTTTAAGCTTCTTTTTTCTAATGTCACGTAATGTTTGTCCCGTACTTATTTGTCTTTTTCTTCTAGTTGTTGACAGATCTTCATCTATAGTATCGGACTTTAAATAAACATTTAATTGTTGTGCAAGCTTGCCTGGATTAAAAGGGGTCATTGCATCAATATAATATGTTCGAGATAAACCATCTTTTAAATCCACAACAATTGTTTCGGGATACGTTGACCCCAAGGCACTCCATGAATGGGGATAAATTGCTGAGTGTACACCGCAAAACCATTCAGAATTAAAGTGAAGTGATTGTGGTAAATTTACGCGAAATTTGTTAACTTTATTATCGGGAAAACTTGTTGAATTGCTAGGCAACACTATATAAAAACCACTCATTTTTCAGATATTTCATATAATAGAATGAAGGCCTTTCATTTGTCAGATGTGATGTTCAAAATGCCATCGAACATTATCCTTGCGGGACCGTCAGGATCGGGCAAGACAACTTTTTTGCTTAAGTTACTGCAACACGCTCATACTTTGATGGACCCGCCTCCAGCGGATATCGTCTACGCCTACAGTCAGTATAACAGTGTTGTTCCAAAGATTGAATCCATGGGAATAAAAACAGTGCAAGGTGTACCTAGTGATGAAGACTTACAAAATTCGTTCAAGAAGCCCTTACTTTTGATCATGGATGACCTACTTTTGAACGTTTCTGAAGAGTACTTGGAGGCTTTGTTTTCTAAAAAGACCCATCACTATAACATCACGCTTGTGTTTGTTACGCAATCGCTCTTTGACAAGAAAATGAAATTTGCCAGAAGTCAAGCTCACTACGTTATTCTTATGAAAGCTTTTTCAGCTCAATTAGGAGTTCGAAATTTTGGAAGTCAAAATTTTCCACATCAACTACCCTATTTCATGGATAGCTATCGAAAAGCTACCAAAGATAACTATGGTTATCTTTTAGTCGATATGTCACCAACATGTCCTCAGGATTTACGCCTACGGACAAACATCTTTCCACCTGAAACGGTCAATGTTTTTCTTCCACGTGTCATTGTTTAAAAAATGGCAAGTCGATGTCGAGTCGGAGATTGTGTAACTCGCAATTATTCATTTCTGAATAATTTAGCAAAAACTAAAAGCCAATTAAGAAGAAATTCTCTTATTAAAACAGCAACTGCAGAAGAATTGAGAGCTTTAACAGAAATTTGTCATAATATTATCAAGTCTTATTTTAAGTTACCTCCACAAAGCATGCAAAAGTTGAAAAATTATGCCACGCCTATACGTGATTTATCCCGTGTCCGAACTCCAAAATCAGCACGTAGACTTCTTCAAAAAGGAGACGGTTTTCCTTTTGCATCATTATTAATCCCTGTCTTGCTTGCAGCCAGTCAAAAATATTTAGAATGAGTCAAAAATTTTATTTGGTAGAAGACAATAAATATGATTCAATGTTTGGAAACTATGATTCCGAACATTTGAACGTAGCAAAAAAAGATTTAAACGATATTTTAAAAAACCCAAATTTAAATATGTCATCTAAGAATGCTCTTTACAATAATGCTTTACGAAATGTTGTAAAAAAGTTGAGAAAAATTGAAGAAAAGCCAATTAAAGTTGAAGACCCTAATGTTACCCAGCTTAATAGTAATTTGGAAAGCACTTTACAAAACTTAGCAAGTATTCTTCAACAATCCGGCAAATTAAAAAAACCAAGAAAACGTGTGCAAAAACGTCCAACAGCTGTTTTAAGTTCAGAAGAAGATGAAGACGTAATCACCAATGCAACACAACCTGTTACAGATTCTGTAAGAGATATTCTTTCTCCAAACATTATTTCGAACTACGATTTTACCTCGCCACCTCAAATTAGTGAAGAAATTGTCAGCTCAAAAAGTTTATCAGACGATAGATCCTTAACACCTAATAGTGGACGCATGTTTTACTCTGATTTAACAACAACACCTGTTACAAGAGCACCGCGAAGAACTTCCACACCAAGCTCTAGACTTTATAGAAGAAAGACGACAATTAAAGAAAGTAACGATGCAAAAATAAAGAAATTATCAGATTATTTGAGAGGAAACGCTGAGTACGATTTCACATCTGAGGGTAAACTTATAAGTCCAAAAACCAAAAAAGTTATAAGAGAAAGTCAGGTTGAAGATATCGCTGATTACGTTTTAGATAGTGTTGGGAAACGCACACCACCAGGGTACAAAAAAATCAAAAAATTGTTAAATAAAGATAAAACTGTAAAAAATATGCGTTTTAATATTAAAAGTTGGACGTAAAAAAAGTTTAATAATTTTTTATTTATTTTGTATGAAACAAAAAAATAAAGTTTTTAATTTACAAATTCTGATTCTTTTACATAACTATTATATGCATCTGACATCCCAACCATTTTACTAGAAATTCTTTTTCTAGTGGAAGAAGGATAAAAAAAGTATCAAAATTTTTAAATCAAAGAAGTCATCCTCTTATTTGATCACTGCATTTAACCGACCCCTTTCTTCCAGAAAAAAAGAAATAGTTTCAAAAAAAGGAAAAGGATTTAAAAAAAGTAATAAAAATTTAACGACTTTTTTCTTTTTGTTTTTTTCAGTGTGTTTTTTTAACGAGCAATAAAAATTTTACGATCATATTTTTACAAACAGATTATAATAATCCAAATAATTGATAAGTTCAAAAGGTCCCCATTGATTATTAAATATTAAAAATAAAATATTTTTTTGTTTACAAACAAATTAAAAGGCATCATTTGTCCACTAATAAAAAAGCAATAAAAAGTTTTACGACTTTTTTTGTTTTCGTTTGAAACAACCATAAACTGGTTTAAAAAAATATTTCACCTGGAAATAAACAAATTGTTTACTTTTGAAAGCTACAGTAACCCTACAGTAAGCCGATCGTTTGCTTAAAAGTACCTTACAGTATCCCCCCAAATGACGTCATACTGTAGTTTGATCTTTGATCAGCTATTTTTAACGAAATCCTTTGTGACGTCATGTTCCTTTTGACGCGGATATACTACTAATAATTATTAACTGCTGCTGCCCCCTGCTTGGTGTTTTTTTAATGCTTTTTACCGACACAATTTAATAACCGCCCACAAACTGAGAAAATATTTTCTCTCATCTGTTTTAATATTTTTTCAACAAGAACAAAGAAGGGAAAAAAGAAGTTTAACTGCTTTTGTTTTTTCTTCCTCTCACCAGCATTTTTAAATATTTCTGTTTGTTTTAAAAAAACTTGCAAAAATTCACGTATTTCGGAGGTGCCTACCTTCAAGACGCGGCGAAGCCGTTGTCACAAAATCTGCCGCAAATTTACCAGTTGCAAAAGGAATAATCAAAAAAACTGCTGATTTGAATGATTTTCCTGCTGCTGTTGTAAATACAACAACAAGTACAACTCCAAAAACTGTTACAATTGAAAATTCTCCATCACCAAGTAATAAATCTGGTACTGATTCAACCGCGAATTTAGAATCGCTATCGCTTCCATCAACAAGTAGTGAAATTATTATTACTGAACTTGGACATTTAGGTAAGTGGAAAAAAAACTTTATTTGAATTTTAAAAAATTGATAAACTTCTTTTTCTATTTTTTATTTCAACTGTTTCGATCAAAATTGATGTGATAAAGCTAAAACTGTCTTTAGTTTATTCTAATTTTTTTAACCGACAAGCTCTTAATTTTTCTTTAAATTTTAACTGATTTCATGCATAACAGGTTACGGTATTACCTATTTTTCTATCTTCCTAACTTTATCACAATATTATTTTCTCTAATTAAACCCAATAGGATTCACTCTTTTTCCCTTGACAATTTCACAATTTTTTGAATCTTAAAAGGTCGTAGTCATTTTGTAGTCTTAAAAAAATTACAGTAACTGTCTTTTCTCTCTTGTCCAATTAACCTTTTACATTTTTTCACTGACATTTTTTAGAACAAAGAAAAGAAAATACAAAGCTGAAGCTATAAAAATATTTTTGCAAAATATTTTGTTTTTTATCCTCAAAAATAACTTTTTTGTATCGATGGTATTTCACTGTCTTAAAAACAATAATTTTTAGATAAAACTGTAGAAATAAAAATCTTTAATTATAGTCAAATTGTAAAAACTTCAATGTTTTTTATTTCCTGCTTTTAAAAAAACTTTTTTAAGTAGTAGTAAAAAAAGAATGACTAAAAGTACTACAGTACCCAATTCTTTTACCTTTAATTGGAAATAATATTAGTGTAAACACTGGAAAGCACAAAATAAAATAATTGTAAGCATAAAATTGTCTTTTTAAAAACGAATTTTTTCTTTATAGAAGGAAAGCTGGCAATATAAGATGCGTCAGGGATCGAATAAAAATGATAGGCTAAAACACTCTAAACAAATTTTAAAAAAGAAACATAAGATTTTCTTGAGTTTTATAACTTCACTAATTTTGATTACTGCAATAAAAAAAAACTGAAAAGCCACGTGAAAAAACTGTTCTGCTCCAGAAAATCTAGAACGGTGTTCAGCGCATCGTTGCTGTTGTTTTGACCAAAAAAACTGTTTCATGTTGCAGCAAAAAACATTTAAAAACTGTTACATAAAAGTGTGAATGAATAACCGCTTATTTGATTATTGTTAAAACTGATTGCTATACTTGTTTCAATAATTCTGTTTAACTGATCAATCCAATCACTATTCAAAAATCATTACCTCTTCTACCCCAATTTCTTTAACATTTTAGAAACATACATCAAATAACACCAAAAAAACCCAGGTGTCTTTTTTAATGCATTTTTCGTAGCTTGAAATCAAAATCCAATAAACTGTTTTTAAAGTCAAAAGGGCAAACAGCAGCCATTCTTGTTATTAAAAAGGGTCCATTAAAAATGTTAAACATTTTAAATGGCCTAAACGTAACATTAAAAAAAGCCATTACTGACTACTACCAACGTCAAAGGTGTTGTTTTCATTTGCCACTGTGTTCATTAAAATTTAAAAACTTGATTAATGCCTTAGAGATTTTATAGCTTTTCATTATTCAAGAAAAAAAGGGAAAAATAAATCCTAAAAAAATGTTTTTTGAATTATTATTACATTTTTTTGTTATAAACGCAATCTTAAGATGGAAAGCAATAAAAAAACTGGCAGTTTTGTTTTTGAAGCAGCAAGCATTTTTATGACTCTCTTTGGAGTATGGCAAAACTGAGAAAATATAAGATTTTTTGTATAAAGAAATTTTTAAATTACATAATCGCTTTTTTTGTCTGACATATTTATTGGGGGTATATAAAATATAGTTAAGGGAAATACTGGTTGTATATTGTAAAACTGTTATTGTTGTAAAAGTTAATAAACAAGGAAGTAAAAAAGTGACTTTATTTAAATTTGTTTCTATGAACTGAGTGTTTTTATAGAGGGACTAGGTCCAAAAAAATTATTTAAATTTATAAAGCTGTCATCATTGTTGATATCACATTGTGAGTTACCAGAACTTTATTTTTGAATAACGATGCAAAAAAACTGTCAAATTATAGCATAAACTGAGGCACAATTCAGACATTCCTTTGGGCTTCACGGATAAAACTGTGGTTGACAAAACAGTAATTTTTGAAAGAATAACTAACTGGGTTCACTTTTTTGTAAAAAAATTTAACTGCGGCTTTTAACTTTTTTGTAATACCAAATTTTTCTTGATAATTCTTGTTTTGTTGATAACTGATTCATTGAAAAGCCATGTTTTTATCTAACTTTTTGTTACAAAGTTAACATTAACATTTAACTTGTGCTTAAAAAACTAAACTTTTTGCCCTGTAAAAACAAAATAGATTTATCATCATTTTTTGTATCAAAGGAATTACCGTATTCACAGATATTTAGGACATAATGCCTCCTCCGCTCAAGTCTCTAGATGATTAATTAGAGATTTAACTGTTTTTCTCTCCAGAGAATTACAGAACTGTTATCATAGGTTTTGATGTTTAACTGATTTTTAATATTTCCAATAGAATTATAGACTGTAATCAAGTTAGACATTACACGTGAACTGTGATTAAAGGTTTGGGTACATTTAAAAACTGATTATTAGCTTGTACAACAGCAATTGAAGGCAAAACAGTGAACTTTAAAAAAGTAAAACTAGAAAAACCTAAAACTGTCCATAACGCAATTACCTTCCCACAAAGGTATCAAAGTAGAAACACAGCTAAAAGAAGCTAGTATAAACTGTATGACTCATTGATAAAGCAACTGGCAATCAATATGGGGATTTTTTCTCTCTCATAAACTGAATTTTCTTTTTTCTTCATCGGTAAACGGATTATCACACCTTATTCAACTGTAATTTAATTTTTTAAAGATTTAATCAACAATAAATTAACTGTTTTTTTTTGGTTGATGTTTTGTCAACACAATTATATTTTTTACTTTACATAATTTTTAAAGGGGAAGAAAACTAAGGGAGAAGGAAAACGGTAATAATTTTAATATATTTCATGTGACAGCAGCAGCGGTAGAGGTATATGCTGCTGGTGTTGACAGCTTCTGGGCATTGTAAATTTTTTTAGAAGAAACTGAAAAACTGAACTAAGAAAAACGGCCTTCTTTTTTTTCTTCCTCTCTCTTTTTTGCCCCTCTAGTGAGCAGCAGCTTTCCTACCACGAAAATGATAACGAATTTATTCGAATAAAAAATTGCAACTTTTTAAAACATTTTTTAAATCTCGTTCAACAATTCCTATCCCTTTCTCTCTCTATTTTCTTCTTTTCTTTTGATAAAGTACTTATATTTACTATATACACGCAAAGTTACGTCAAAGATCTCTTACTTATTGACGTCAAATTGCTTTCATTAAACTAAAAATAATTAAATTTGTATTTACAATTACCTTTTTTAGAATCATCGAGACAACGAATTTTGGCATTTGTAACTGGTTCCAAGCAAGTAGTAATATCAACGGGTCGATTATTTCAACGTGTTGTAATGGGTTCTTCACTCTCAACATCATCATCCCCAGAACCACATGATGATATTGAATCTTTAGCAGAACGATTAAATTCGCTAATAGAACAAAAACCATGGAGAATGTCAGATATGTTAAAAGTTATCGGGTATGTTAAACCACCAACATTTGGCATTAACGCCCATAATCTTTTAGTATCCTTGGTGAATCAACTCCAGAAGAAAAGTTACAGCTATATAAAGCTGGAGTGGTTGAAAGAATTTGTAAATTAGTACGTGAAAATAATAATAGTGAAGCAATTGTTCCACGTCCACCAACATCTAAACGTAAGCGACAACCACCTTCACAGCAACAACCTCGTCCTGCTGATAATGCTACTACAGCTGCAGCAACAGCCGCAAATCGTGGAGTTGGATATGGTCGAGGTTCAACAAAATCACAATGGGATATTGAACGAACTGTTGAAGAAAGAATTGCACAAGAAGAACATTTAATGTGGTTACTATGTGCACTAAATACATATCTGTGGGGTGATTCGCTAAAGTTATCAGAAGTTAATGCAGCAGTCTTAGCTGGTCGACAAGCTGTACATCTTGTTGATGGTTTGCTACCTATGATTTTGGATACTGCTATCTTCTCACTACTTGAATATCATTTAAATAATGATTCTATCTTTGATGTTTCGCAGCATCTTGATTTTTATCAATCTTTGATTGAACTTACTGCTGGTCTTTCTTTGATTCCATCTTTTCTACCATATCTTGTTACACCAAAAGATCCTGAATCAAAATCAATAGCAAAAGAACTTATTCCAAAGTTTAGAGATGCTTTAAATGCATATTTGAATAATACCAAGCTTCCAATCTCTCCAGATTTTACGCTTATTGATTTTATTCAACGTATTAATGATCTTACAGAACTTGTTCTAATTTGTGCAAGAAGATATGAATCTGAACTTCCACCAGAAAAGCGTGTAAAAACTGCTGATCCACGACAACGTGCTCTATCTCCACCACCAACAGCTAGCAGCATTGCTTCATCAAATCTTTCACAAGAAGACTTATACAAAAAGTTGCTTGAAAAGTTACAAATGACTTCAACTCGTTTAATAGATGATACTAATCAACCAATATATTCTACTAACTTTAAAAAAGAAATCAAATCTATTAATCCTGTTGCAGCATCCAATCGTGAACGGAATCGTCGAATTGCAAAAGAACTTGCTTCAATGACTTCTTCTTTACCATTAACTCTTAGCAGCAGTATCTTTGTTGTTATGGATGAAGCTCGAGTTGATGTATTAAAGATTCTTATTACTGGTCCTGAAAATACGCCATATTGTAATGGATTATTTGAATTTGATGTATTTTTTCCAAATAATTATCCAAATGTTCCTCGTAAGTTATAGATTTGTTGCCCTTGCGATTCAGTAATAATGAATATCTTTTCAGCTAAATGTTTATTGCTTACTACTGGTGGTGGAACAGTAAGATTTAATCCAAATTTGTATGCCGATGGAAAAGTATGTCTTTCACTTCTTGGTACATGGGAAGGTCGACAAGAAGAAAAATGGAATCCATTATGTAGTTGTTTACAAGTACTTGTTAGTATTCAAGTAAGTTTTTATTGGAAGCTAATGTAGGCCTTGTTGCGTAGTATATAAATGCGCGTGTGTTTTGAACATACAAGAACTTAATTTAGCTTTATTGACATCACATTTTGAATGTACTCATCATATTACTCCTTTTTAGGCTCTTATTCTTGTTCCTCATCCATATTTTAATGAACCTGGATTTGAACGTCATCAAGGTACTGCACGTGGTGATGAAAGTAGTCGAAAATATAATTTTAATATTGAACAAGCAAATCTAATTCATGCTTTATATGGACAATTCAAGAATCCACCTGTATATTTTAAAGATGTTATTATGAGACATTTTTGGATTAAACGTGATGATATTATTAAACAAGCAAATACTTGGTTAATGAATTTATCCCTTAATGCTGCAGGTACTGGATCTCGTGGTGACCCAGATTTTGATGCTGGTGTTCAAGTGAATACTGTAAGTTATAGATTTGTTGCTCTTGTGATTCAGTAATAATTAATATGTTTTCAGCAAACAACTGAAGCAACTGTTCGAAAGCTTATTCAAGAACTTCAAGCAATGACTGATCCAACTGCTCCAATGGCTGCTGGAGATGCTGCATCAACATTAGCTGTATAAAAAGAATGCATTTATATTTGAAATGGGTATTATTAAGAATCCTTGTAAATAATATACATAGCCTTGTATCATTTTATTGTTGTTTTTCATTGTATTGTTCTTTCAAATGCTTTATTATATTCCCTTCGATTGTGGTCTCAACTCTTTTTACGGTTTTTCATGTTTTTCTTGTATTTATTTATTGGTTTGTATGTGCAGAAAGAATAGTATAAAGGTGATTTAGATTTGATGACACTGTACTTGATTAACATGCAATGGTTATTGTAACCATAAACAATAGATGTTGTGCTTGTATATTTTTAAAAAATTTCTGAACACATTTAAACATTAAGACTGGCAATTCTATTTGTTTGTAGCAACAATGTTTCGATTTACAAAATCACTTTTACATCAAACTCTTTCATCTCGATTAATCCTCGGTGAAGAGGTTGCAGAAGCATTAGCAGCAAATAAACCAATTGTTGCATTAGAATCTACCGTAATTACACATGGACTTCCTTCACCTCATAATTTTGAGTAATTATTTTGTTTATGTTTTTAAAGAATAATTGCAGAGAAATTCTAAATTTAGAACAGCACAATTATTAGAAAATACAATTCGAAAAGAAAATGCAATTCCGGCAACGATAGCATTAATCGATGGAAAGATTAAAGTTGGATTAACAAAGAATGAACTAGAAATGATTGCAGATCCAAAAATTGATGCGGTAAAAGTATCTGTTAGAGATATTTCGAATGTATTGGTTAAGGTTTGTTTTTTAAAATGCAAAATTGATCTTCCAACAACTTTTACAAATCATAAACTGAACTATTTGAAAAATGCACATATATACTCTGTTAACTGTGAATTGTGTATAACAGTAAACAACTCCGCTGCTTTTAATTTAACAAACTGTCAAAAATTAATTGTTTAATTTGAAAAAAATAAAGATGCGTACGTGCTACAGTATATTTCTGTACTGCTTGAACGTTTTCTATCTAAAATTAAATTTTTTTACACTGTTTTTTCTTTATAGAAGTAAAATAAATTCGTATGCTATAAAATGTGCAATACAGTATACCAGTATTGATTATATATGTAATGTAAAACTTATGTTTCTTAACTGAGCTTCCGTTAAATTTTAAAATTAATTTGGAATATTTCCACTGCATACTAATACATAATTATACTTTCAGAAAATTGTTGGTGGAACAACTGTTGCTGCAACCATGCGACTTGCATATGCATGTGGAATTCGGGTATTTGCTACGGGTGGTATTGGTGGTTTGAATTTATTATTTGTTGAAAGATTTGTATTATTATATTTTTATTTTATAGGTGTACATCGTGGTGCTGAAGATAGTAAGCTCATCTAAATTGTATCTTAAACTGTGTTTGATAGCTTAGCTAAAAGTGTATCTTTTTAAAAGCTTAAAACTGCAACATTTATAAGTTTTTTCTTAATTAATAGCCACACTATTGTATCTTTTGAAAGCTCTTAAACTGCTAACACTTGGAATAACAAAAAAACATTTTTTTAGCATTCGATATAAGTGCTGATCTAATTGAATTGGGACATACTCCTGTTGCTGTTGTATGTGCGGGTGCAAAATCAATTTTAGACATTCCAAAAACTTTAGAATTCTTAGTAAGCTTATTTTATAATGTTTTTAAACTGACATTTTATTATATATTCTATTTTAGGAAACTCAAAGCTGTAATGTAATTGTATATGGAAATGATAGAAGCTTTCCTGGATTTTTTACACCAAAAACAAAATATTTAGCACCAGTAAATTCAACAAGCTTAGAAGAAATTGCAGAAATTCTTGGTAAGCTTTTTGGAAGAGATAACTGGAATTTGTTTAAGACTTGAAGTGCATTACGGTAGTTTGTGTTCTGTGAAACTGTTTGGAAATATCAACTACAGAAATCCCTTGCGCTTGTAAAAAACGTTGTTTGTGAAACTTGTAATCAAATGACAGTTTTTTTATATTGTATAAAGCGCTATATTAAAATTTGGTTTTTCATCAAGGAGCTGAATTCGCATATATTCAGTTCCCAGTACTCTTTCCAACATTTTAAAAAACATATGTTCCAACATTCTTATAAATTAAAACTGGTTTATCTCACCATCTAATAGCTTTCTATTAACTTCTTTTCAGCTTTAACAGATTTATTAAACCTTCAACAAGGAACTTTAATAGCATGTCCATTACCAGAAAAATATTCAGCTGCTGGAGATGAAATTGAATCAGTAATTCAAGCAGCTGTTAAAGAATGCAAGTATGTATTTTATTTTGTTATTTAAAATTATTAGTTCAAGAAATTAATTGGTATTTCTTTTTCAGAGAACAAAATATTTCAAGTAAAGATGTGACACCATTTATTTTGAAACGTGTTAATGAAATGACTAAAGGAAAATCTATGGAAACTAGTAAGGGCTTATTTGTGAAAAAAGGGAAAAGGCATGAATTAGTCTTAAACTGCACTGCTTAAGTGATTTCTGAAAGGAATCCTTTATATGGAATTAACGGGAAGCAATTTATCTGTTAAAACTGAAAAATTTATGCGCTTTTTGGAACTCAAGAACTGTGCAGTCAAAATTACGTTTCACAAAATTTGTAAACATTCTTCTTTCAGACATTGCACTACTTCAAAATAATGCACATATTGCTGCAAAAATTGCAAAACATTATTCAAAGTTAACAATTTTTGAATCAAATGATGAAACTTCAAATGAAAAAGAAGAAGAAAAAGCATCAAAATCATATACAGTAAAACAAAGTCGAAAGCCTGAACCTGCAAGTATTGAAGGAAACGAAATTAAGAAGCCAAAAGTATTATGTGTTGGAGCAGCAATTATAGATTTTGAAGTTATTACAAATGAAAATGTTAAGGTTGGTTTATTGGAGTATTGTTTTTTAAAACTGTTGAGAAAGGTTTTGAGACGTATAGCATACAAAAAATAAGGGAAAATTAATTGGATTGAGTTTTTTAGAATTGAGTTTTTAAAACTTTTGAGATAGGTTTAGTTTTTTGAATGTAATTTTTTATAACTATAGAGATACTTTTTGGTATGTGTACAGTACACATAAGTGATGAGTGCGTTGTAATTGATCAATAGTGTTTTTTGTTTTTTAAAACTGTGGAGAGAAGTTGTTGATATGCGTAATTTACAGCGATAATTTGGAGAATTTAACTGACACTTTTTCCTTTAAAATGTTTATCTTGTGTTAAAAAAAACCTTGTGGATAGCCACTGATAAATAAGATATGTTTTATTCTATACAATTAAACTGAATAATAGAGCATAAAAATTAAGTTTTATAAAAATTAAAGCTTACACGTTTTTTGTTCTTTTTTCTAAATATTCAAACATTAGGGATTGTTTTAGTACTTTCTAATATATACAAAAATAAACAAATCATTAAAATTTTAAACTGCAAAATATCATATTTCACTAGCAGTTGAGGATGGAGGAGTATCTTGACTAATTTTAGGTTTCTTTATTCCGGCTTGAGGATTCATAATTATTCGAGGTTCTTTTCTGAGAGTTTTGATTTTAAGCGGTGGTTTATCTTTATCATTATGCCTTGATCCGGATGAATGTGATGTTGATTGAGTTGTTGAATTCCCAGATGAATGTCCAGATGATGAATTGATCATTGATTCTTCTTCATCACTATCATATGAGAGCCAATGTCTGTAAGAGAAGATAGGGATTAAAAACTGTTTACTATAAGTTGAGTTGACCTACTTTTTGTATAAGCTTGGATTACCGCGATAAAGAATTTCTGTTAAAAGTTCCATCATATCTTCTCTAAAAAATTTAACTGACTGCCATTAGATTGTTTAAAAAAATATCAAAATACCGTAACACAAAAACAACTGTCATTTTTAAAGGTGTTAAAAGGAAATACAATATACCAGCAAGAGGATCAATTTGAGAATGTAACCAATAAAGTAAAGGAGAAATACATTCTTGTCTATTTTCACTTCGACATTCTATCCATGCTAAAAGTTTTTTTTGAATCAAACTGTTTTCTTTCTTCAAGTTTTAAAATACAATACCTCCTCCACATGCTTTTCGAATGCTTGATTTTGGACAACATAGTAGCTCATCATGAACATCTTTAAAAACTTTACAAAAACCAGTCAAATTACGATTATGTTGTAGCACATCATCAATGACATTATCCATATAAGTAGTAAAATCACGATGAATAAAATTAAATTTAAATGCCCATATAATAGCAGAAATGAAGTCAAATGCAATCAAAGGGATCATAAAAACCCAATAAATTCGAATTAAATTTCGATTTGAACATATTACTCCAATAATTCCACAAGCAGATGTAAAAAACTGAAATCGGAATATTTGTAGCTGTTGACGATGATGGAAAGGAAAACATGGGGAAGCTATGAGTGTGTAGGCACAAAGCCTTTGTTAATTTTTTGTTAAGTTAAAGTTTGATTTGTTTGCTTAAAGTTTAAAAACAAAAAAAGATTCACTGCTAAAGTTTTAAAAAAAGTTAAGCTTCTTGGTGGTAAAACATGAGGAATTTTGTATAAGCATCAGCTAACAAACAAAAAAGTTTAAACAATAAAGAAGTTTTAAACTGATTATCGGAATCAATAAATGTAAAATAGATTTAACTGAGATTTTTGAACAAAAAAAAAGATTTTCAAATGTTGGTTTAAACTGAGAGAGTTTTTGATGGAACAATAATTTAAAAGGTCCAGATGATGTTGCTTGGTATGACGAAAAAGTTTAAAGAATTTCGGACAAGCTAAAAACAACTTAAAGTTTTTAAGGAAAAAAACTCTTATCAAAAACCATTCGATCTTTGATTTAAAACTGCAATCCATTTTTATTTTAATAACACAAAAACTTTTCTCAATAATTTTGTAAGCACTTACTTGTACTCCAATACCAGCATATGTTGCAATAACAGAAATATCCAAAATATCTAATGGAAATAAATTAAATCTAACTTGATTGAGGGTTGTATAAGATAACAGAATAAATACTAACTGAAATTTTTTACTAATTATTTTAAGATTAAACTGGATATCGATTGATTACTTGAAAGAAAATTAATAATCCATTAATAGTATATATCCATGCTCGATACCATGGTACTGCTCCCAATTTAGCATTGAAACGTTTAATGACCATTGGCCTAAAAAAAAGCTTTTTAACAGTTGCAAGCTTTCAGTGTTCAAAAAATAAAATCGATTTCCGTTTTTAAACTGACAAAAGGTGGTGAGATTTTTCCTAGCTTTTAAGAATGGGATCATTTTTATCAAAAATAACAAATATTTTTGTCTTTTTTCTTCTTATTGTTTCTTTGCTAAAAACGAAAAAAAAGACAATGTTATTTTTTAAAAGAACTGAATTAAAAAATACTGAAGAAAGGAGCAAAAAACGATCGTCACAATTTTAGCTCTTTCTTCTCTTTTTCGACTGGAGTTAATTCTGTATAAAAAAAACTATTGTCATCAGACTTATTTTAAACAATAACAAATTAAGCTTATTTAATGAAAAAAAATCTTTTTGTAAATATGACGAACAAAAAAGTGAGTTTTGAGTAGGAACACTTTAAAAAAATATGAGGTTAAAAAAACGTGAGAAGTTAAGAAGATGAGATCAAAATAAATATGTTAGGGGAGCTTGTTGGTTGTTGAAGAATATGTTGAATGATGATAGTGATGGTTGTTCAATACTTGTAAAAAAAGCATTGTTTTTTTGCAGGAATGTTTACAATGGGGGCTAGTGATGATTGTTTAAAGTTTCAAGCATGAACAAGTTGAACAAGAAAAAATTTTTGCTTGAAAGATTAGGAAAGAATGTAGTTAAAAGATAAAAGGGCAAAGAACTTAAGAAGCTTAATAGTGGTAGAAATGAAAAAAAAACTAACGTCCATTGAACCATGCTCTGTTAAAATATTGCTGCTGCTTGTTGTTACTTTCAGGTTACTGTAATTAAATAAAATGTAAAGGAAAAACTGTAAAGCAAGAATTCGAAATTTTGAAAATAGTCGAAGAAGAACACACTGTACAAAATTATATAATCAAATTAATAGATATTTTTATACATAATTTTTAAGAACACAAAAAATACTCTTAATCTAACACATGATTTATGTGTCTCTAAGACAACTAATTCTTTTTGTCGATAGAAGGTGTTATACAAATGTTTTTTTAAAACTAAGTTGTTAATTCTTTGAAAAAAATCACGTTTATAATTAAATTAAGGCCAAAATCGGAAATGGAACAATGATTTTTGATGGATGAAAAACTTGATTTGTAATGAAAATGTAATTAAAAAAGTTCAAAGAAAACATAAATATTTTTTTAAAAGGTCATAAAAGGGTCATAAACTGGCAGAAAAGAGATGGTAAAGTTTAGTTAATTGTTGTACCGTAGAGGGTTCGAGAAGTAATGAAAATAGCTTTTTAATAGTTTTGAAAAAAGTCATGAGTGCAAAAAAATAGAAAAATAAGAGTGATAGTAAACTGGATGTAATTGAATCAAGAAATGAAAATAGCTTTTTCCCATGGTCATATGCTATAACTGTAACAGTAGAAAAAAATAAGCAAGAAAAAATAACTGTGATGCTAACAAAGCATATTTGATTCTAGAAGTAATGAATGAGTAATACCAATACATCTATAATCTTAAGTATCAACTTCTCCGCAGACAACAAAAAGTAAATGATATGGGATTTGCAACAACCGAAAAGCGGAGATGTAAAAAACGATGTTGATCTTCTTATGTCTTGTGTTTGAAAAAATAAAAAAAAGGTTGCGCAATACGCAAGAAAAAAAAAGTGGGAAGAAGAAAACTATTTTTTTTGCAAACCACCAACCAAGCCAAAGGGGTGTTGATTGCGTCCGCACGCGGGCACGCTACTTCTTGTTGGACGTTGAGTTGCGCGGGAACAATCAAAATTAGACAAAGAAAAATATCTGGAAGCAAAAAAAAAGAAGAAGCAAACGGACAATACTGCAAAAAAATAAGTATAATGAACGTAATAAAAAAACGAAATGAAAATATTTATGTTTGGGTTTATGGTCGATGATTGAAAAGTAAAGAGAGAGAAAGAAAGAAATAGGATAAAAATAGAAAATAATACGTCAAATAAATTGATTTACTCTGAGTGATCTTTATAAAAAGTTCTTGTGTGTTGATATAGTTTCAAAATACGGCTACAAAAGTGGATTAATCGGGTGCAGATAGCAAGCGAAAATATTTGTTTCTAGCTAGCACGTGCTTAAAATTGGACTGTAAATTTTCTTTCTTTTATTTTTTCTAGACCCTCTAAAGCTCTGCAAAATTTTTTTCAAAATTCCGCAAAAGCATTAATTCCTAGGAGTGATACCGATACCAATACCTCTATTTATACAACTGTTGTTGAATTAAATTGTACTTGAATTACTTGACTTTAAATCGTTGACAATTGTGAGTAACATAGTGAATCATCAATTGACATTACAATGCCTACAATTCAAATAAGAATTAGAAATTTGATACCAAGTTAATTTTTTATGTTTATTCAAAAAAATTTCTAACAATAAAATAACAATAAAACTTTTTTTATTGTTCAAAATTAGATACGGAAGTTTAAAAATGAAATGATTCACCAATTTAGCAAATTGCAAATTAGAGTTTGCCTGGAATTTACAAGAGTGGAAAGATAGATCTTACTGTAACGTTTATTATTAGTTCTGAAGCACTGACATTATTAGTTGTAATTTTCAATTGTTAAAACTGAATATTTACTAACGATGTAAAACAAGCTTTCATTTTTTTGGTTCTAATAGTTGTAAGAAAAGATATTGTTATTTAAAAAACAAGCTATGCATTCATAAAATTTTGTTTTCCCGGATTATTTATGATGTGATTTTTGATTGATAAAATTTTTTTAGGGGAAAACTGATTTTTTTGGTTAGTAACAAAGCGAACAATCTGGAAAGAATGTTATTGTTTTTTTGGAAAACAAGAAAATGTGCAACAACATTTTTGATAATAGCCGTTTGAAGGGAAAAACAATCAGGGCTTAGGTTTACAAAACTGATAAAAAAAATACAGGAAGTGAGAATCTTAAAAAAGAAAAATTTAACTGAATTCTTTAAAAGATATTATAAACTGCAGTGTCTAAAAATGAATAAACTTTTTCTATCTTTGTTAAAAACTGATTCATTGTTTGTTAGAAACAGAAAAAGACAATAACCCAGTACTGTAGTTTTTGTGTGAAGCATTAATATTTGTTGTTTATCACAGCAAAGATTAGAATTCTGATGTATGCAGCGATTGTTCATTGCTTACAGTATGAAAAAACTGAATAATAGGATACTAACAATTAGTATTTTTGTATAAAATCTTTAGCTGAGTTTAATATCTTACGAGTTTCTTAAATAAAAAAGCTTTAATCGTATCTTTTGAGCTTGAACTTTTTAACTGTAAAATAATTTCTTTCTTTTTTTCAGAATGATGGCGGCTCATATAAAGGTTCAATCTTTCAACGATGTGGTGGAGTTGCTCGAAATCATGCAGAAGCACTTGGTCGACTTGGTTGTGATTCAACACTTTTAACTGCCATTGGAAATGATGATTTAACAGATTATCTTCGAAGTAAATCAACTGTCTTTGTATGTTTTTATCTTATTGTTGTTTTAAAACTGAATTGAAATTTTTTTTAGGATATTTCACATGCCAATATTGCTCGAGGTGCTTCATCTGCAACATATATGAGCGTAAATATTAATGGAAATATTGTACATGGTTTTAGTTCTATAGAAGAATCAATTGCATCCATTACACCGGAATATTTATTGAAGAAAGAGCTATTATTTGCTGAAACGGATTATATATTAATTGATGGAAATTTATCTGAAAATGCAATAAAGAAAGTCATTGATCTTGCAGAAGTACATCGAAAGAAAGGTTGGTTGGAGTTTTGGAAGAGTGGGTTGTAGCTTACCGTAAACGTTTCCAACTGATGGTGGAGTTGAGGGCCCATATTTTGCCTAAATACTCGCCTACTATAGGAATAGTAAGGGACAAAAAATCGGCTGCGCAATCCTCCTCTCTGGGATTTAATAGCTAAATGAATATAGCTAATAAATAGCAGACAATATCTATTTTTGCTATAAAATATCTAATTGTCTGCAATTTGAATACTTTCTTAATACTTTAAATGCCTAATCAACTAAAAATTTACAATTTTCTTTCTATTACATTGCTTCAAAATTATGAAAAACAAAATTGTATAGCAAAAATAGTTATTTTTTGCTATTTATTAGCTATATTCATTTAGTTATTAAATCCCAGAGAGGAGGATTGCGCAGCTGATTTTTTGAACCTTACTATCCCTATAGTAGGCGAGTATTTAGGCAAAATATGGGGCCTCAACTCCACCATCAGTTGGAAACGTTTACGGTTAGGGATAACTGTTGACAATTACAATAAGTAGCATTTAAATTTTTTCTTGAGTTTCTATCGCCGCCGCCGTCAGCAGCGGTGCCATGGCTTGGCAACGATGTTTGAGTAGTAACAACTACAGTGGTTTTAACTAATACAAGCCGTATACGGGAGATAATATGAACATTTTCAAACATTTTAATCCTGCTCTCTTTTTTTAGTATGGTTTGAACCAACTGATATTGCAAAAGCAACAAAAATTCTTCACTCTGATTCACATCTCAAAATTCATTCAATTTCACCTAATGCAAATGAAGCAGCAAAACTTTGTGAAGCATTGGGCTATGAATCAACTCCATTTACACAATTTGAATCTAATTTAAGCAATTTTACCAATGAAGAAACTGTCTCATCATTTCTGGAAAAAGTTGGAGAACTTCGAATGGGTTTTGATTTATTTGCAAAGAATCAAAGGCTCTCAAATGTTTTGATTACACTTGGTGCACTTGGAATTTTGGGTATTCATCATGATAAACGATCTGATAAAGTTATCTGTTTTCCAATTCCACCACCATCAGCTGGAACGAAAAAGATTGTATCGGTATCTGGAGCAGGTGATTGGTAGGTTTTTATTTTTCGATTTTTAACTGACATTTTTACTAACAGTATTTTTTTAGCTTTAACAGTGGTTTCCTTGCTGCACAACTATATGGACATGATTTTGAACAAAGTGTTAAAATTGGTCGAGAATGTGCAAAAGAAAGCTTGTTGACGGTGAATGCTGTTCCAGAATCTCTTAATTGTATTGGTGAAAAGCTTATGGAAAATTTGGTTGAACATGAACATGTTCATACAGAACATTGCTCACATTAAGCTGGAGTATATTATATTGTATTGTTAACTGTTCATTGTTTTTTTTATTGTTGCCATTTTTTGTTATTGTAGATTTTAGTTAATAAAAAATATAAAATGGAAAAGTTTCCTGTAATTTATTAAACTGGACGAAGGATAACATCTTGTTGGAATTAAATTTTGGGTTTAAAATTTTTTTATAGAGCTTTAAATAAATAGCTGATTAGAAGAGTAATAACCAGTGAATAAAGAATAAACTGGATTGAATGGGCCAGTAAATATTACTGATAACAAGAAACTTTAATTTTTTATGAAATTCATACTGTTTTGTTTATAAATTATTATTAATTTGCTAATTTGATTTAAGATAATAAAAAACTGATAAAAAGTTTTGCACTAAACTGATTAAACTGGATTAAAGAGACACATTTGCATTTAGTTTTTAGGAAATAATTAAAAAACGTTTTAATGTTTTTGAACTGAAGATATCATAGAAATAAACTGAACTTGTAATATCAGTAATAATCAAAAATGTTGATTATTTGCTTTTAAAAAGTTAAAACTGATTAATGTATCCACGATTTTGTAATTTTTTTATTTAACTATTTAAAAAAATTTAATTTAACTAACAAAAAGTAAAAAGCTAAAGAATAAGCTGATAAAAAGCATTGGCATTACAGGGGCTGAAGCAGATGATGTAGTGGTGGTTGCTGGAGATGTTGTGGTATTTGAATTATCGGCAACACTAACTGATACAGATACGGATACAGATGCTGTTGTTGTTGCATCAGGGGTATTTCCATCACCAGTAAATGCAAGGCTATTACAAAGATCAGATTTACAACAACATGATGTATATTTTGTTGAATAATTTCCTGAACCTCCTGTTGTAGTTGTGCAAGCAGGGTATGACTAAAAGAACTGAGGTAATTAGAGAAACAAAAAATTGCTTAAACGAAGGATGTGAACAAAATAAGAGGCGGTAAGTCTTTGATCTTTTACTGACGTCGGTAAAAGATCAAATAATTTTTTAATTAACTTCTGCGCCTACTTTTACCTCCTAATTGCCCCTTGGGTTTAAACTATTAACTACAAACCGAGCAAGTATCATCTGCTGCACAGGTTGAAAACCAGCCATCTTGTCCATTAAAAGTTCCAAAAGCTCTTAAACAAAAATTGGCATTATTACAACCAAGTGATGCCATAGATTGACTAAAATTTGCATTTCCAGGCATAATAATATTTATTCCACGATAGCATGTTATTTTGCTTGAAACTGTTGCAACAAGACCCAACAGTGTTAGTACAGTAATAAAGCGATACATAACTGTAAATAGCTACTGCTGGTCTGGTGGAAGGAGAAAAGAGGCAGCAGTATTACCCAAAAAGCAGCTCCTGAAAAGTTCACTGTGATTCAAAAAAATTAATTTTCTTCCCGACACGGAAAAAAAGAAGAAGAAGAAAGAATGTGGAATCAAAGACTATTAAAGCTTCCTTTGATGGAAAGAAGACAGAAAAAGAATTAAGCCCATCATCAAAAAAAAGACACTTGCAAAAAACTCATAAAAAAGACTTAAGAACGCAGCATCATCAGAAGAAGAAGAAGAAGAAAGAAGAAGAAGCAATAAAGCAGGTAATAATCACCCTTCCCTTCCTCTCTTAAACAAGCTCCTTATCAAAAATAACCTCATAAAAATCCTATTTCCCTCTTTTTTAGGCATTAAAATTCTTGTTAAAAAACTACTAATTAATGTTTGTTTAATTTCAATCAAAAAAAATTATGTTAAAACATTGTTTTTTGCTAATTTTTTGTTTTTGGAGTTCTAAATCTCTTGCTGCTCCTGCAAAGACATCAGCAAAAGATCAATGTGCATTTAATTTTGCGCAAAATTATGATTTGAATGATCTACAAAATAATCCAACAACTCAACAACAGTTTATGAAAGATGTCATGTATTGGGAAGGCAAATTTGCAACAGATAATGTTGGAATTAATTACAAAACTGGTATGACTTATGATGGTAAGTAACTTTTTTTTGTTGAGAGAGGGAGGGTTAAACTATCAGATGTTTTCCTTAAATATTCCGTAGTTTTTTAAAAGAAAGATGTTTGAGCTCTGGTGAGAGGCAGGCAAAATTTGTTATCAAATTTAATTATAGCATATTTTAACTGAATTGAAACAAGAATTCGATTTTTGTGGGAAGATAAAACTGGCAACAACAAATCCATTTAGTTAGAAGAACAAAAAAATATATTCTATGGTGATGCGTACTTTTGCTTGCTAAATAAGGAAGAAAAACTGAGAAGAGATAATATTTAGAGGATGGAATAAACTGACAGCAACAATATCAGAGCAACAAGGATACAAAATTTAACAGAACCCAAAATTTTAGAAAACCTTCGAAAAACGAAGTAAGCGATGGAGACAAAACTGTAAAAAGAGTATTGTAATGTTTTTTAGAGAGGAAATTATTTATTAGAATTAATTATAAAACTGGAACCAATTTATAGTTTTTTTTTCGGTATTTTAACAGACGTGCATGAAGAAGTGTGAATAAAAAGTTAAGTTTTTGAGAAGAAATAAAACTGACAGTTACAAAAATTGATAAAAAATAATATATAAAAATATTTTCGCTTAATTAACAAAAATAGCTGCTGCATATGAAAAATGTAATTATTTGAGAAGACAAGTTGGAAATGATAATAATGAGATGAAATAAACTAAAAATAAAACTGTAACGATACTTGTCTTGTATCTAACTGCGTTTCATAATGGAGAGAAGAAGATAAAGGTTTGAGAAATGACAGGGATAAAAAATTGTTAAGCTTTTTGACGTTTTAAAAAAACTCTTGTTAAAAGTACTGGGCAAGAGGGGAATTTTTAGAGAGATAAAACTGGACAGTAGTAGAATAGAAAAACTAATAAAAGGAAGGGAAAGTTAAGCAAATGGTTAATCTTAAAAAAAAATATTTATATAATTTTTAAAAAATTGGGAAAACTAATTTTTAGGGCTATTAAATTAACTACCCTCTTTAATTTTGAATATTTTAAAAACTGATCACTACCTTTTTTCCCAAACTTTAACCTAAACTTCACTTATCCCATAAACTTCATGTTAAAATTCTAGGTACATGGCTTCACTACGAAACTGGTCTACCATTTAAACTCCATGATTTTTCTGCTGCCTCAAAAGAGTCCGTACATCTTGGCCTACTTGCTCTTGCTTTGAATGAAAGCAATGATCTTGCTCGAACATTTTTTAATTCTTCAATGCCTGATAGCTGGACCAATGATCTTACATCCTTCATCATTGATCAGCTAACAAAAAAGATAACAACATATGAAAATTTTGATAAAAAATATCCTGGATTTGGTAAGGTTATAAACTGATAAGATATTTAAGATTTCTGGTGTAGTGTTTAATAGTTTTTTTTTTCAGGTGGATATCTTCCATGGTATCATGTCAATGATTCTGGTATCTCACTATTATCAAATTGGGATAGTTCTGTTCCATCTCTAGATAATGGAGAAATGGTGAGTAAAACTGAGGTTTTCTTTCTTTCGGCATTAAAAAACAAACTATCCAGATCTGGTCAATTGCTGCAGCTGTACAAGCTCTTAAAGATTCCAACAATACAGCCCTATCATCTCGCTATCAACGATATCTAACACATTTAGCTGAAACTGGTCTTAAAATTTTCCTTAATCAAGATACCCCTGGTATTGCATGTGTATCTGGAATCCCTGATATCAATTCATATCCATGGGCACAAGATTATAATACTTCAACTGGATGCTTTTTAGATGATCCATATGAAGGAGAACTCTTCATGTTTTTCATTGAACTTTTTAGTGTAAGGGTTTTTTAACTGATACTTGTACGAAGGCCTTGTTGAATACTTTTTTAGGATTGGACACATTATGGTGGAAATCAAACAATTGAAAGCATTTGGGCACAAAAACAAAAGCGTGCTAAATCTGTTCAGTTTACAACAGATACAGGAGATAAGATTGATGTTGAACAAGGATATTGGTTTTCATCACATGAACAATGGAAATTTATGGAACTACCATATTTTGATTCAGATATTGCTAATCGGGTAAGGAAGAGTAAACTTGGGTTTTAACAATCCATTTTTGGGAGGAAAAATTATTAAAATTTTAAAACTGCCAGCAACTGCACGACCATCAAATATAAAAAAAAATACTATAGAAGTTTTTATTTAACTGGGTTCTGTCTGAGGTTTATAAAAATTTAAAACTTCCAAGAACAGTTGCATTATTATTTTTTTTTGGAAGAGATAAAACTGGACAGTAGAAGAAAAGAAAAACTGAAAATAGTAAGGGAATCGACAGGGATTTTTGAAACATAAATATTTTCGGAAGAGAACACAATTATTAAAACTGCTGTTTTACAGGGGAACAAAATTATAAAGATTTAAAAAGTGCTGTCAGCAGGTGCAATATCACTAATCGGGTAAACTGAAAAACAAGAATTTTAAAACACAAATCAAACACAATTTTAAAACTTTCAAAACTGCCATCGCATCCATAATTCAAAAGTATTTCACTAATATTATAAACATTTAACTGGGCTCATTCTATTGTAACATCTTTTTTAAAGAACGTTTTTTAAACTTAGGGATAACTGGATGTCTTAAAACATTGTGTTTTGAAAGGAAATTGTTGGAATTATAAAACTGGTACCAGCCGATGTAGCGGCGTAAAAGAAAACATTATGTTTTTGAAAATTAGCTAAATTTCAACGATTGTAAAGCTGTCATATGTAGCAGCTACATCTGAAATTATTGTGTTAAAAATTTTTTTTATGTACATGCATCTGGGCCTACAGAAGTGTGCGTTGACAGAACTTTTATAAAAATTATTAAAACTGAATAGCAAATTGCAAACATAACTAATAATAACAAAGCTAAAAAACCCTTCTCTTCCAGGTCTACCTTAACGGCGAACGAGCTCGTTCACATTTTTCTTACCAAAAGAAATATGCTGGTCTTTTTGCTGCTGTTACAAATGTCACCGAACATAATTCTGCTCTGAATACTTTCCCAGATTATGTTAGTGCTGCGGGAATTCAAGAAATTGCTTCACAACCTGTAAGCTTTTTTTTTCATTTAAAGACTGATAATTTTATGGACTTTATTTTTTAAGGTTCAAACAAATAATCTTTTTACTCCTTATGGCGCATTTCCCTTGATTCTTCATCCAACATCAAGGCCATATGGTCTTGCATGGTATGCTAATATGTTACAAGGACCGCTGATGCAAGGTAAGAAAATGCTTGAATTAAAAAACTGAATTTCTGAGTAACCGAAACTTTTTAAAATATCATAGAACTGGAATTCACCAACTATAAAAAATTTTAAACTGGATCTCCATCTCCTTCATTTAATGAACATTAATTTTAGGTCCACAAGGTTCAACAGAATCAATATGGTTTGATGGTTCAATGATTTGTCCAGTACAAACTTGGGACAGCAAAATTACAACTGTGCTAGCTATGAATGGAGGGATCAATGATTTAACAAGAAAATATTTAAAAGCTAATGGAAAATACACAACTTTTGTTAATCGTGTCACAAAAGAATGGACTGAAACATTTGGAACTGGAAGTTTACAAGGAGAAAACTTAGATTTTAAAGGCCCACAAAGTGGTTTTTCAAATGCTTGGCAATCTTTTCCGTGTTAAAAAGCTTGATTTGATTTTAAACTGTCAAAGAATTGGATGAGATAACAAAAGTAATAAATAATTTATATTTAACTGTATTACATGAATATTCATTTAAAAACTGAACATAAATTTTAAAATTGTTTGTGCAACTTGATCTTGACGACATTTTTGCCTTGGTGTTAAAAGAAAAACGATGGCCAATTAACTGTGAAGTTTGATATTGGCAGTTATAAGTTTTTTTAGCTTAAGACTGTCCTCTATAATTAAGTGTTGAAAAAAATTGATATCAGCTTCAACGCTTTATGGCAATAATGTTTTTGTGCCACAGTTAACCTCTTAAATAAAAAGAGTAAATAGCTGCTCACAAATTGCCGAAAGTTATGAAGCATTTCTACAACATTAACGCTTTCTGGGAAAACTATTAAACAGAACATAACGGAAAGAGTTGAATCAATTTGTTTGAATTTCTTATTTTTTGAGTTAAAACTGCCACCAACTCACAAGCCGGCGAAAAAACAAATAATAAGCTAAAGCTGGCAAGAGGTTTGATAAATGATTGCTACAGTAGTTTTAACACTATAGCTGTAACATCTTTCCAAGTTTTGGTAAAACTATGTTAACTGAAATAGAAAAAGCTAGCACATTTTTTCCAAAAACTTGAATTTAACTAAATCTTAACTCGTTTTTTTTGCAAAAATGTTTCTTAAACAAACTAAACAAAAAATTTAAAGAAATTCTTCTGTAAAATATGAAAGCTATCAAAAACTGTGATATAAAAAATCTTATTCTTATTCAAGATTAGATTTAACTTTTATCGATATGCTCTTGGCATGTATAAAAGTAAGTAAGTAAGTAAGTGTTTAACCAAAATTGATTAACAAGCTACATGTAAAAGATAATATGAGAATGAACCTATTTAACCTATAATCCTACCATCAAATAACTGCAATTCACGTGTTGACCTTAACGAACTCATCAATTCTCAATCAAAAATTCCATAAAATTTCTGCAAAACTTTAACATTAAAGAAGATTAGACAAAATCATTAAAAATAATTTTTATCTAGTCATGAATCAAAAGAAAAACATGGAAGCCATGCAGAAGTTTTTAATGATTTTTCACTGATAACAATTTTTATGGATTTTTAATGTTTTTCTTGTCTCCATAAAGCGCTTAAAGGATTAATTGGCTTCCAAAATATTTTTCTTGTTTGCTTCAAGAAAGAAGCATCGATAAAAAAGAAGAATGCAAAAAACTATCATGAGATTTTTTTGCATTTTTTGGGGCAGACATCAATTTGAGTAAAATTTTTAGGTAACAACTGAAATTTTCGAGGGGTTGATTTTTATTTTTTGGTAGCAAAAACTGATCTTCGATGAGCTATGAGGAAGTAGTTTTAATATGATTTCTCCATAATGGTATTAGTTTAGTTGGGGTAAAATTGGAGTAAAAATGGAAGTTGGGCTGTTTTTATTTTGGTATTAAAACTGATCGTGGCTAAAATACAGAGACAAAAATAGAATTTTTAACTTAACACCGGGAGTTTCAATAGAGTTGTTAATAAGATAGGAAAAACGGCGTGAATTAACAATGTCACAAAAGCGGAGGATACAAGAAAAATGTCACGAGTAATAAAGAGTTTTGAAAAAAAACTATATAAAAAACGCTTCACAGAGAGTTAACTGATTTACTTTTTCTACCATTTTGTCTGAAACCGTTTTTGTCTGTCAGAAAAAGTGATATTGAAGTGTACTTGTTACATTGGCTGAGAAATAGGTGATATGAGAAAATTATTTTGGGGCAACCTGAGTTAGGAGGAGATTTGGAACAAAAACTGAGAGATCACATCACTAGAGAATTTTTCAAAAAACCATCATAAATGTTTTCACATTTATTGGCAGATAAAAACTGATCCGGAAATGTTTAATTTATAATTTTCGTAAGATTTTTGAATTAAGGTTTTCTCCACAAAGATGTAGGATAAACTGTGACGTAATAAAACATTTAAGAAAAAATTTAATTGATACTTTTTTTCTTAGAAAAAAGAAATCTTTACGAAGTAGTTATTAAAAAACTGATTTGAATTGATAGAAGTTTTTATGCGTTGCGTTCATCTGAAAATAAAAATCTTTTCGAATAATAAACGAACGGAATAATGGATTTCTAAAGTACTGCTTAAATTTTAATTGGAATAAAAATTCATCTGTAGAAATTCGGTTTTTAATGAAAACTGGTGAGATAGTTGGTATGTTGCGTGTTTTTGAGGCATTAAATTTTTTAAAGATATAAAAAGGTTATAAGAGTTTGAAAGGATTCTGTAATATTTTTTACCTTTGATCAAAACAAATATGTAATAAAAGATTGTAAAAGACAATAATAACTGAAGAGCGACATTGATATTAAAAATATTTAAAAAATTAATTCTTTATTTCTTTTTTGTTTACATGTTTTGCATCGTTTCTTAAATGTTTAGCTAAATTGTTAAGATTTTTATTTTGTAATTTTTATGTATCTTTTTTCTTTATTTATTTGTATGTACATATTTTTATTTTTGTTTTCATCTTCGGATGTATAAAAATTATTATTATTATTATTTATTTTTTTGTATTCATTGAAAACTGAAAGTTTGCAATATATCAAATTTCATTAACTTTTTTTAAACAGACTATTTATATTGCAGATTCCATCAATCATGGGTAAAACATTAATATTTGCTACTTTTATTTTGTTATTCCAAAGCAGTTTAGCAATAAAATGTTATAATGGATCATTTTCTGAGATTGCAAATTTTATGTCAATTTCCCCTCCAGAAGTTATTGAATGTAATGGACTTTGTGTAACTCAATATCAAAATGATGGACAAACTCTAAATTATACCCTACAGTGTGATGATAAAGCAAAATATTGTAGTGCAACTGGATGTGTGGATAATATTGGAACAAGTACAAAAACTTGTTGCTGTAATCAAGATTTATGTGTACATCCGGAGGCTACTGTAAGTTTTGTTAGAGAAAAAACTGTATACAAAATGTGGATATCCAGAAAGTAGATGACATGTAAGGGGGATAAATGACTATGCCGCTTTTGATGTACGGCATAGGACCTTTGATCTTATGGGTAAAAAACTGAAATAACGAGTCATTAAAGTGAAAATATAAAAAGGGACTGTCATTCACGTTACAAAAGTAAATGACAATGCCACCATTTATCTTAGGGGTATTAAACTGGATATAAAAAAATCACAGGATGAATGAGGGTGTGCGGCATGGAGTTCTTCGATGTTATTCGATCAAACTGTTAAATAATTTCTAGAGATCACCAAAGTAGTAGATTTTTTTAAAAAACTGTATCAACATTTTCAGGAACCAATAAGCTACGATTTAAGCAAAATTTCATTTTCAAGTGCAACAGCTGCTTATCAAGTTGAAGGTGGAGCATCGGATAGTAAGTTAACTCTTTGGCACTCAAAAAACTGCAATAAAATAACCCCTAAATTAAAATGTAAAATCAAATTCAGATCGTGGCCCATCAATTTGGGATTTGTATGTTCGTCGTCCAAATACAATTTTAAATAATGATACTGGTGATGATGCTTGTAAAAGTTATTATTTTTGGAAAGATGATATTAAACTGTTAAAAGCTATGAATGTAACACAATATCGATTTTCAATATCATGGACTCGAATATTTCATGATGGTACAAATAAAACTGTAAATCAAGTTGGAGTAAATTATTATAACGATTTAATCAATGGATTAATTGCTGCAGGAATTGAACCAGTGGTAAGAGATTTATTTTTTGGGAAGGCAGAAACTGTGAAAACGAGTAACTATAAATTTGCAAAAATTGAGTAGTTACTGTTATATTTTAGTTATGAAAATAAGAACGAGCTTTTTATGTTTAAATAATTCGACGTTTAAAAAATAAAAATAAAGATTATAAAAACTGCAAAGAATTTATGGTGGTCCAATATAGCTAAAAGTCTTTTTTTATAGGTAACAATGTATCATTGGGATTTGCCACAATCTCTCATGGATCTTGGGGGATGGTTAAATGAAAATACTGCAAAAGTTTTTGGTGAATATACAAAATTTGTTTTTCAACAATACAGTGATCGCGTAAAGATGTGGATTCCCATCAATGAACCGCTTTCCGTTGTACAATTTGAATATTGTGGTGATACACATGCTGATGCCCCAGGGGATATGATTCCACATTGTGCTTGGAGTTTATATCTGGCATCAAAGAATATGCTGCTAGGGCATTTAGAAGCATGGAAAGCTTTTCAGTCACTTGGCCTTGACAAGAAAGGAGGAAAACTTGGGATTGCGCTATCTGGGCCATGGTTCTTCCCCCAGGATTACACAAATGAAGATGATCAAGAAGCATCCCGTAGGGCATTTGATTTTTATTGGGGTCTTTTTGGTCATCCATTGTTTAATGGTGATTGGGCTCCTCGAATTTCTGAAAGAATTGCAAATTTATCTATGCAATATGAAAATCGAACTGGTTCAAGGCTTCCCGCATTTACTGTTGAACAAATTCAAGGCATGAAAGGTTCAGCACAATTTGTTGGTGTGAATTATTACAATGGTCAAATGGTCACATCTAGAACTGAAGATGAAATTGCAAATCGATGGGATAACAAACTGAATCAAGAAGAATATGATGGGAATATTAAAATTTGGCCTTCAACTGAATGGCGACAGTAAGTATTGAGTAGTGTTCCTCCCCCCCCCCCCCCGTTTTTGGAAAAAACGGGGATGAAATGTCTGCGGGGACGGGGAACGGGGATGAGAACGGGGATAAAATCCAGCGGGGACGGGGAGCGGGGAAACGGGGATTTTCGGGGAAAATTCCGAAAATTCCCTAAATCAATTCCAAATGGTATTGGGAGTTAATATTATCATTAAATAATGCTATTCTGACCTGTTATACATTAAATTTCAAAAGTTTTAAAAAATAGCGGGGATGACCATTGAGCGGGGAAAAAACGGGGATGAAATGTGAACGGGGCGGGGGAAACGGGGACGTCCCCCGCCGGGGAAAGGGGGGGGGAAGGAACACTAGTATTGAGGGAAAAACTGGAATAAAAAAAATATAAATCTAAATTATTTTGATTTTAAAAAAATGGGCTTAAATCAATCATTTAAAAGAGCGAACAAATGGCTTTCCAAAATAGAGAGCAAAAAACTGGGCTAATTCGATCAGCATGAAAAAAGAAGTTTTCGATTTCAAAATTTAGTTGAAAAAGCTTAATTTAATAAAATTGTCGATAATAGCGGTAGAGATGCTAAAAATTAAAGGGACGATGTGGGCAAGTGATGGGACTGACAGAAACTCAGAAGCTAAATACGCTTTTTCTTTGATTTAAACTGAAAAAAAAATTTGAGTGATGAGAAACTGGGCTTTAAAAACCTTTAACTCAAAAAAAACTGGTATAATCCAGCAAGAGAAAAAATAAGTGAATTTTTATAAATCAAAACTGAAACAAAAACTTTAAAGTATTTGATTTTGATTTTGAGAAACTCTAAATAGGTTTGAAAGGATAAACTGAACCAACTAAAGATGAATTATTTTTCTCAAAACTGAAACATTTTAATCAAATCAAAAAAAGCTTTTTATTTTGACGTTAGTGTTTTTTTAATGCAACACACTTTAGGTAAAAAACAAGAATTAAAACTGGAATAAGTTTTCTAGTAATCAAAATCGAAATATCGATTTCATAGAGCCTTAAAAAGGATTAATGAGATCAGGTAATAACTAGCGCCTGGATTTAATAAACACTGGAACATCCTGTTTGATCTTGATTTTGGCATTGAAATTTTGTTCAAATCAAAATATCGATATTTAAGTTAACTGATTAAAAAGACAAAACTGAATTGACAATTATGAAATTTTGCCTTTTTTCGAAATAACCATTTCGAGTTTTAAATACGATTAAAAGCTCAAATTGAATAAATAAAAGAGGTGAAACTGAGGAAGTAACAAAAATGCTCAAAAAAAAATTCGAAATAGAAAATTTCGAATTGGACATTGGAGTTTTAGAAAAGGCCAAAGTACCTGCTCTAAATTTTGATTTAAAATTAAAACTGAAATTTCTCAATGGGTAATATTAACTTTTTTTAAGAGTTTTAAAGAGGATTAAAAGAATAAACTGCATTTTCACAAGCATTTTTTTAGAATGAATGCATCAAATCCATGGATTTACTATACACCATTCGGACTTCGAAATTTACTCAATTATCTCAATAAAGAATACAAAGTTCCAATTTTAATAACAGAAAATGGATGCATGGATAATTATGGTGAAGATTTGAATGACGTTACAAGAGTTCACTATCTCCGGGGACATTTAATGGCCATTGCACAAGCTATCAATGATGGTGCAAATGTTATAGGGCATACAATTTGGTCATTAATGGATAACTTTGAATGGCTTGATGGATATACAACTAAATTCGGTGTTCATCAAGTTGATTTTAATGATCCAAATCGAAAACGAACTCCCAAACTTTCTGCGGCATTTTACACTGAAGTTGCAACGTCAAAAACTCTTAAAGGATTTTCTATTAATCAAAGACATTAAAATGTGATCGGAGATTTGATGATTTATTTTAGTAGTTTAATAAAAAATAAATTTATTTTTATTTAAATATATTTCAGTAATTTAAATGCAGAAGTTTTATTTAAAAGATTGGAAACAAGATCTTATACATACTTGAATAAGGGGGTGAATATTTTTCAAAATCGTTACCTTTCCCCCAAATTTTTGGCAAATTTGCAGCAATGGTGTTTCATGCCCAGAGTTTATGGTCAAAAAAAATTTTCAAATGCATGCCCTTTAATGTTCTAAAAACCGCGTCCAAAATAAAAAAAAGCGAAATATTTTAGAAATCGGTATTTTTTAGAAACAAAATCATTCTTATGATTGATTTCTGCAATTTGATTGTTTTGCTATAGTTAAAAATATATTCAAAGACTGATTCGACAAAATACTTGAATCACTTTTTATTTATACCATAATTTGCTGTGCTTTGCACTTTTTGTGTCAATGAATTTATTAAACTTTACAAGACTTTAGAAGATTTGAAATCGTTTTATCTTAAAGCCAACTACGAATCTTTGTTTTTGTCAGCAACAGGCCATCAGCCATGCTGCACTCTATAACATTGATCAATATGAATATAGTCGTGAGGATGTTATAAGTAGCGGTAAAGCAATACATTGTGTATTTGTAAAGAGTTAGAACGAAGAAATTTTGAGGAGCATTTAAAAAAATTAAATCAAGAAAAACGACTGGTAACTGTCTTCAGCTTAAAAGTAAATTTATTTTTAAAACTTACAAATTTTTATAATAAGATTTACGGATTATGTATTTCGCAAAAATAATTACATTAAAATACAGATTATTTTAATAGCGACCAGGATCTGTCGATGGATTAACCCCATCTGCTGATGGTGGTGGGTTTGATCTTGAAAGATTACAAATTTTTTCATCTTCAACTAAGCAATGATGTGCTCTATGAATTACAAATACGGCAAAAATAGTTGAACCAGTTCCAATAAAAATAATAAAAAACAGCGTAAAAATAACATATCCAAATGAAGAATCTTTAGAAGTAAACAGGTATAAAACTGCTACTATCGCACTTATCGGAATTGTAATGGCCTAAAATAATTATTTAATAAAAAGTTTTGAAAGAAACGCATACCAATATAATCTTTGCAATAAATAGAGGCTTTGCTTCAAGCTTCTTTACTCCACCAAAAACAAGCACATAAGCAACAAGTTGAACCACACAAATTGGAACAAAAAACCAATAAAAGAAAAATGCAAAAATTAATGTAGCTGTTGTTGTAAAAAATCCAGTAATAGAAACATATTTTGCTTTTGTCTAAAAAATTACTTTTCATTATTTCTCAGTGAAAGCTGTCAAGCAAATTTTTGTCAACACATGAAAATCAGAATTTCAAAGATCTATTTGGAAGTGCCAAAAATTAATGTTCCCATGATTGCCTAATTTACAAATACAACTAGAAGAAAATACTTTGTTTGAAGTGTTATCTCATTTCTTTCGGTGTAGCCGTACCATCGCCAAAGGTAGCTTCTGGTGGCACCACCAGTGGAGGTGGCAGAGGCGGAGGCGATTTTGCTAAAAGATCAAAGACCGAAAGCAATATGCCGCTCGGTGGCGCCATGGCGAATTTTTTAAAAACCAGAAACACTGATTTCTTTTAATTTCTCGTATTTGATTTTATTTTATAATTTTTAGCTCTAACAAAGATCTAATAGATAATCATCTTACCAAAATATCTCCATTTTTCCAATTTGAAAACACATTCATTTTGTAACAATTTTAGTAGTATAATTTTTTTAAATAAATTTTAAAATAAAATAAAAAAGCGTCCACAAAAACATCGACAGAAAAAGAACGATCTTATCTTTTGTTTTTTCAGTGTCTTTCGATACGTTATTCAATTTTTATTGATTGTTTGCTATGATTGTTTACAATTAAGGTGTGTGTCATTTCAATAGCAGATGACAGATGATAGTTATGTGGAAAAAAATACAAAAATGTTCGTGAAATTTGTATTTTGGTGAAAAACTGATTAATAACTCTTAGACAAAACCAGTGCTAGTTATAAATGTAGAAACAGTTTTTATTTCATTAAATATGTGTGTTTATGAATGCACATCTGAAATCGTTTATTCTATATTATTGAAAAATTCAGCACTTTTAATATTTTATTAATATTGTAGTCGAATGTTAGTTCTTCTCCAAAATAATATTTGAATTCAGTATTTGTCTTTTACAATTGCTACAGTATTTATAATTCTATTTTTTAAAATAATTTAAATATTCAAAAACACTCTATATTTGAGTTTTTTTTTCACTTCTTTTCAAATTTTGTCCTTGAATGATTTGTCTGGTTTTTTAAAAGTTCTTCTTTAAAATATTGACTTTTTAACTGCTGCCGGCGTATGATTGCAATCAAACCCGTTTGTCTGTCTTATTATCGAATAGTTGTTGTGAAGTCTTTTAAACAACACATTACACACAACATAAGAAAAACTAGAGAAAGAATAAAAATTGAGATGAATTTATTTGTAACAAAAACTTTTTTTCTTTATTTATCTCACAGCACGTTCCACAAAAAGTGAGCACGCAACAAAATTTTGCTAGCCACTCAGTCATATTTTTATTTGTTGACACTTTTGTAGTTTCAATAGTTAATAAACATGTTTAACTAAAGTTTATAAAAGTGAGTTGAAGCAATTTGCCAGCGCGATGAAGATGTTTTTTGCAGAAGTTTAAACTAAACTTCACTTCTCTGACAAATTGCTCCAACTTTGAATATCGCAAAACACCTTGTCAAACTCTATTTAAACATGTTTACTAAATATAGAAAGTAACATAATGCCATAAAATGATCGAGTGATTAGCAAAAGTTTGTAAAATGCTACTCCGTCTCGAACGTGCTGTGAGGGGATATCTCATTCTTTTCATAAACTCAAAAAGAGTATGTTTGAATGTTTAATAAAAAATTAAAAAATATATAATAATCCAATACAACATAAATTATTACGATAAGAACGATATTAATGCTAAAAACAATTCTTTTGCTAAAACAAAACCACTGTTATTGCTTTCAATATTTAAAATTCTTTGGCTGAAACACCGTCTCACGTTTAAAAACAAATAGATTTTACAAATTTTAGATATAAGTTCCGTTTAAAAAATAATTAACGATTAGTATCAAAAAAAAAGAAATGAATGTCTGCATTTTTTCAAATTGTATAACTTTTTTTATCAAATTAAAAGAAGAGTTAACTTTTTAACGTTTTTGATATTAATAGGTTACTGTGGAAGCTCATCCCGCTTTTTACTTTTTTGAATTGATTCTGTTGGCGTATATCTTGCTTGAAATTGCAAACAATTTTTTTAACAAACAATGTCAGTTTTTCATTATAAAAAATTCTATCTTTTCAAGTACATAAAATAAAGGTGGATAACACTTTTTTTACACATTGTTTTTTTTATTCCATTGTTGTGAGCAAACTTTAGCATTGTTCATACTGATCAATACAACATTAAATCAATAGCTCATAAAACATAAAACGTATCACTTTTTTGACACGACGATCCAATTGCTTTTCTTTTGCGCATTTGTTTATTCCAGTTTGCGCGCCATTTATTTTCTTTTGTTTCTGTTTTCACTTTTTGCTGCTCTTCTTTCGTTTTTTTTCTTTTTTGAAAGTTTTTTTTAATTATTTAATGGATTTGACAAGTATTTATTAAATAAATTACTAATATTTTTATATTTAAGTATGTATAATGCTGCGTATCTCATAACAAGTACTGGAATTCGATATGAACAAAATGGTCGACATGATATGCATTGGCTTCCAAAAATTAAACCATCTCGAGGTAAGTAGATTTTTGGATTTTGTACTTTACACTTAGCTTTATTGTAATATGTTTTTAGGCCTCAAGCCAAATATTATTGCAGAACGAGCAGAAAAAGTATTTCAGCTAATGCCAGGCAGAATGAAGAAGCTGGTTATCGTCAATGGGAATCTATTAAACTTTGAACAAATTCAAGCATGTGTAAAAGTTGCTGAGAAATATGCAGATAATATTATGGTTATTCCACCATTGCTAGCTAGAATGATGTATGCCATTGATGATATTGCAAAGCTTAATCGTCCATTCGCAGATGAAACAATTCTCGTAGTTACTATCAATCATGCATTTATTGATTTTGTTATTTTACAAAGAAATGAAAATTTCGAACTTAATATTGTTCATCGAGAAATGTTCAAGCAAGATAGAAGAATATGTATGAAAGAATTTGCACGAATCTATGATTATTATTACCCACATGCTACTGTAATTCTTGCTGAAGGGAAATTTACTGATATTGGAAATGATATTAGAGATGAATTTCAACCCAGACAACTTTTCAATCGATATTATAATCGTTGGGATTATTTGCTAATGTCTGGATCATTGCTGAGAGGATTAGATGAAAATCAAGAATATCATATTCCAAATTTTTCAATGGGAATTGAAACAAAACTTTCTGGAAGAAATGTTTTAATTCTACCAGAACGAACAAGAATTCCATGTAAGATTTATGGTGTTGAAGGAAAACGTGATTCAACTACAGTAAGTGTTTTTTGATCATTTGGGATTGTTCGGATCTATCAGGAAGTGTGTAAGGAGAGAAGAGGTTGAAGCAAATTTGATGCTACATATTAAAAGCGGCAAAGATTAAAGGAAAAATCTGCCAGAGGGGGAGTATTAAAACTTGAATTTTTGTCTCGTCTTCAAATCACTTTTCACATATTAAAAAGTATATTATTTACTAACTTTTTAGCTATTCTATTTCCCTGAACATTATCATTTATTCGATTATTTAACATATGAAAAAATGGAAGCTTCAGGCAATACTGTATGGATTACAGGAAACTCAAATCAAATTATTGGATATTATGATGAACGTGGAGTACCGTATGTAACTAATGATCTCAAAGAAGAAGAAAATAATGTAGCTGAGAGAGAACCGGAAATAAGAAATTATGGAATACCGACTAATGTTGTTGCACCAACAAGAAGAGAAAAAGCTGTTGAAATGAAGATAGAAAATACAAAAAGTTTTACAAAATCAACTCAACCGAATATGATTTTTGCAGAAAATTTGGAATCTACACCAGCTTCAGAAGTAGGAACAACATTCAAATTTGTAGACACAAAATGCGCAGTTGAAATTTATCGACATAATGTAACACAGAAAATTAGAGATTCAGAAGGTAAGCTTTTCGCACAGAGCTTTTGATTCCTTTACATGTCTATTTTAGGTAATGAATGGACTCCATTGTATCTTTCAATGGCAAATGGGATCCCTGAAATTGGTAGAAAAGCTAAAAATGATTGTCAAAGTTTTTCAAAATATGTTGTATATGGTAATTTGATACACTTTGATCTATCACTTTTAAATCTTTCCTACTTTTAGATGTCCTCAAAATCATTGGAAAACCATTGAGCGAAATTAGAATTGATCCAAAATGGGGCTTCAAATTGGTAGAAACTGATGGATCTGTATTATTTCAAATTGAAACACCATCTGGTCCAAGATTGATTCCACAAGAAATTGTTGTTTCTGCATTCTTGAAATCTATGAAACTTCGTGCTGAATCTTGTTTGGGTGCTGAAAATCAAATCACAGAATTTCATCTTTCAACTAATTTCCGATTATCAAAAACTCAAAAAGCTATCTTTGAAAAAGCTGCTGAAAAAAATGCTTTAATAATTTTGTCTTTTGTTGTTACAGATTCTTTTGAATAAATTTTGTTATTATTGATTTTGTGTTAAAATGTTATCAGTCATCACTACTTTTTGAGAAATGAGAGCAGATAAGCAGAGACATTCTTCTTCTAGCGAGAGAAAAGAAATAGTGTGCATTTGCTCTTCGATTACCTAATTTTATTTGTCACCTTGACAAATGGGGTTGTTTTACCTGATTATACAAATCACGGCAAACCCGTCTAATATTAAAATAAATTTTAAGAAAGCAATTCAAAAAACCGTTTTTTTGCATTTTTTTAAATCAAATATTGAAAAAGTCAATCCTCTAAATGAATTGTTAATGACTAAATGATTTTATTGTGATCACGTCTTTATGATTTTATTTTTCACTAACATATTTTTTAGATTATTAGAAGCAACAGACTTTTTACGTAAAATTTTTTTTACGTCATTTTAAATGCTGTTCATTATATCAATTTCAATGGACACACGGGCTCATTTGGGTGCCAAAATTGTCCGGTAGAGGCGCCCTTGCTCAGTATAATAAAACACGCTAAAAAAACACAGAAAAATCATATCTGGGGATTTCATGAGGTATTTTGGGGTTGTGCCGTCGAAAAAGCGAAAATCGCATAAAATGGCGTTTTTTGGCACTTTTTACCATGCCATTCCCGTGCTAGGCAAAAAATCAAAAAATGAGCTTGGCCAATTTATTCCCAAGAATGTCCTTGATAAGTTAAAAGCACCAAAACATCCCTGGGTACCCTCCTTAAATAGTTCCTGGCGCAAAACTTTTGCCAATTTTGCCCTAAAATTGGGTGCAAAATACGGTTTTTTGGGCTGCCTGGTCGTATAAGCTGGAAAATCAAAAAATGAGCTTGGCCAATTTTTTGCCTATAATGTAATTGATAAGTTAAAAACACCAAAACACCCCTGGGTACCCTGCTTAAATAGTTCCTGGCGCAAAACTTTTGCTCATTTTTTACGGTTTTTTGTAAAAATTAATATTTGAACCCCCGAAAATCGGAAATGAAGCATCCTATCAAAAAACGCCTTGGACATTTTTTTTATTATTATGTTGTAAAAGAATTAAAAGCATTGGAATAACTTAGGTGGTACTTGTACCCGAGTTCTATAGGTTTTAGGATGTTGGGGTACAAAAACGTCAATTTTTTCAAATAGCTGAAAAATCGAAAGTAGAAGATTTAATCAAAAACGGCCTGGACAATTTGTTACTTATCACTAGAGGATTATATTAATACCAAAAGGATATTTTTAAGTTCATTGGTTCCCGAGTTCTATTCATTTTTCCATTATCGTGTGCTTCAATACCCCCAACATCAGAAAAATGCATTTCAAGCTATTTAGGAACTTAAGAAACCTTTGTCAACGCTTTAATAGCTTTAAAATAGTATTTCAAATCATATCCAAGCAAGAAAAACCCAATTTGGGCCGATTTTGAAAAATAAAATTTTTTTGAGTAGCATACGATGAAAATTTGTCTTGGTCCCCCCTGTCAAAAAAATCAAAAATTTCGAATTTTTTTGCACATGTCTAAAATTAATAGCAGGTCACTCCTAAGTCATTTGGAAGTAATTCTGACAACATTTGACCCCTTATTCTCAAAATCCGTCTCTACAGGACACCAAATGAGCCCGTGGACATATTGTCTATTTGAACGAAAATTATGTCTATTGCAACAGAAACGATGGCTACTAAGATGGACATGATGTCTAAATAATTTTTTATTGTTTTCAAAATGTAAAAGTGATATTAAATTTTCATTTTTTACATTTTTCTAGCTTCATATAAACAAAACAGTTAATTGTCAAAATCATATTGTATGCTTTTTTAAGAGCTAAACAAAGTATTTATTCTTTTTTTGTTAGACTGGCTTGTTCTGATAATTCATTGGTTTTTGGTGAAACAATATTTTCCTAAAACAATGCAAAAAAAGTTCCAACAAATTTACCACAAACACTTACATATTTATAAACCCATTGCTGAAGGGCAGTAAATATTTCATCCCCATATATATGTTTGTTATTCATAAATCGATTGCGTGAAAGATGATGATAATTGTGTAAAACTGATAAAGCATCCCAATCTCTTTTTGAATGAATTTCTTTATTAAAAAATATATCTACTTGCATTTCTGCAACTTTTCTCACATATTCTTTTGAAGTTTCATCAAAAATTCGCTTTTCTTCTTTTCGATACATTTGAATATATTGCCAATGAATATATGTATGTTTATCAAAAATTCTTATTAAACAAATTGAAAATAATGCAATTATTGCAACAATTGTAATAAAAATCCAAGCAATGACTTGTGATTCAGATCGAAGATATCGAATACTTTTTGAATCAAGCGAACATAAACATAATGGGCATATCTAAATTTTTGCAAAATTTTAATATAAACAAGTTTTTTTTACGTTATCTTCGCTGTTGTCATTGGTTAAATCCCGTGCTGCAGCAGCTTCTTCTAAGGTTAAGGTATCATTACAAAGGTGTGTATCAAATCTATTACAAAATTTTGCTGCTTTCATACATGTATAATAATTTCCATTTAAAAATGCTACAAATATCCATGCAACTGGAGCAATAAAAGATTGTTCAAGAATTTCTAACCATTGTTTACAAGCAGCTCCAGCAGAATGCTTTATATGAGATGTTCTGTAAAGTGTAATTTATTACCGTATACTTTTTTTTATTTCATGTTAGCTCTTTTTTTTGCGAGAGGAAAAAATATATTGTCTTTAAAGAATGGGGGTTTTCAACAATTTTTTTTATCTTAATAGGAAAATCCATATTAAATACCATACCTGTAATAGTACCCATGCATAATTTGCCATGTTAATGGATTAATAATTAATGCAAAAATAAATAATACACATGAAGGACCAAAAATGAAAGCAATTGAATGGTAAATATTTAAAGGATATGCGCATGGACAATCAAATGTTAGCTTTCCAATAAGCTAGAAAAGAAATACTTTATAGATTCTGAGTGAAAAAAACAAACAAAAATATTTACCGATTGTCCACTAATTGTTGATATAATAATTACGGCATGTATTACTTGAGGACCGTAATTTCTAAATATACCTGTAAATGTAAAAATAGATGTGAATACATGACAACAATCAGGATTTTTTAAAAAATAACAAAATGGAGGGAGGGGTAAATTAAAAAAAGAAGTATAGATAGATACAAAATAGATCACAAAGTTGAAAAAAGATGAAATGTAGAAAAGTTTATAAGGGATTTTCCAGACATGACGTCACGCAAAAATTCAAAATTTTGAAACCCATCTACCCATACCGTCACGCTATTTCCTTTTATCTTTGCCACTATCAATATGAAGCGTCACATTTTGGCTCACCCCATCCACCCATAAAATGCGTGACGTCACATCTGGACAATCCCTAACCAAAAATATTATTTTTGCAATGATATTTTAATCATTTTAATGAAATATCTCACCTGTAAAAGCACCAAATGCAGAAGAATCTATCGAAGCAAGAACTCTGCTAGCCATCTATTTTTAATAGCAAAATTCTTTTTTTATTTCAAAAAATAGAAAAAAAAGCTTTCTTCTTTGAAAAGAAAAACCAAAACATGAAAAGTAGCCCATTGCGCATTTCCGGTTTCCATGGAATAATCGCTTTATGTTTGTCCAAAAATTGAAAATTGGTCAATCCATGATTTGTTTGTTTACCAGTCGTTTGTCTTCCTTTTTCCACAAGCACAAATAAAATACAATTTATCGAAAGAAAAAATGTTTCAGTGTGTTTTATTCAGGTTTAAACAAAGATTTGTTTTTCAGTAGTCCACATTAATTAAAAATAATAAATATTCCTGCTGTGTCATTTTTTAATAACGACAAGAATGGGGGCAAAGAAGAAAGCGCAATTAGAGATGTCACGTCTCCGATACCGGGATGGAAACATTTGACTTCTCAGTTGGAGTTCTTTTTTGTGGGCCAAAAATTAAAAATATACAAAAAATTAACTTAAAGCATACTCAAAATTTCGTTTTTATCCAAAAAAATAACGGCGCCAGTTTTTTTTCGAGCTCTGCTTATGATCAGGGATGAGAAGGCGGCCTAAAACAAAGAATTTCCCGCAAATCGTCGGCCGGCCGGCAGCGCGGCCTGAAAATCATCAGCCGGCCGCATTTCTCATCCCTGCTTATGGTAAAAATCGTCAAGCTGCCTGCTGAAATGTAACAAATTTCTTTTTTATTTTAATTTATTTCTAAAGACTTGACAAAAAAAATAAGAAGTGTAACATCGAATCCTAAATTTTTATTATTTTATATAAAAAATGTTAAAGAAAATGGTAATAAAGAAAAATATTATAAGATTGAAAAAAATTAAATGTACAAAGTAAAAAAAAATTCAGATAATCTAACTTTTGATTTTTTGAATCCCGTTCATTCTAAGAAGCATTTTATTTATACATATTTTTGCTTAAATTAGCGGGATCTCCAGCGCTTAATTCTCCAACTTTGCTATAACCTTCATGGATGATTCTTTTTATTGTTTGATCATCAGCATTTTGACAGCCAGCATCATAAAGAATTTGCTCTTTTCGAGCTTCTCCACCTTTTTTAGCAATTTCTTGTACACGTTCTTTATTCATTGATGCAAAACCTTGCTTTTCACTCATTTTTTTTCAACGATTTTAATTTTACTAAAAAAAGAATTATTTAATAGAGTTTGAGAAAAAAATTAAAGGGTATGGTTTTTTTCCATAACCTTAAATTACGGTTAGTAAGATTGCACAAAAATATTCAAATCTCCCTATTTGTAACATTTTTTCTTTTCAAAGCTCCGCCTCTTTATTCTCTGTCTTTTAAAAATTGTTTTCTAGTTTACTCTCTAAGAATAACGTCAAAAAATAAGTTTTTTAGTTTTTGATCACAACACCAATGAATTTCTTCTGTTGAAAAAACTATTTTCATTAAAATTCGAGAACTAACAAAAAAGATCAAGGAATGTTTCGGTTTTAAAACCAATGATCAAATTTTTTTGCTTACGTGATTTTGAAGAAAAAAAAAACATTATAAAATGCAGAGTTAATGACCAAAAAAAGAGTGAATAGTACATTGCTTGTAAAAAGTTGATTTTTAACTTTACTATGTTTTTCTTTGTCAAGGTAAGTATAGAGTTGCAATATTAACCAGAAGCAATAAAGTACTCGCCAGATCACGGTGTTGACTTCGGTGTTCATTCCAGAGTCGGAATCAATCCACTGGAAAAGTCAACGAAGAGCTGCTGCTTTTCGGATTCGTAGTCGAGAAATCGTTTCCATTTCTTTGACTCGGTTTCCACGCAGTGATAAGACAAAATGATTGAGTTTTAAACATTAATATCTTTTAGTTAAATTCTGGTCAAACGTTGTCAGTGAATTGCTCTGAAAATGACACTGTACAAAATTTAATGGATAAAATTAATTTGGAGAATGTTAAAATTATTTTTAATGGTATATATTTGAGATATTTTTCTACATATTAATTACTTATGATATTTTAGGTACCAAACTTGATAAGAATAAATGTTTACGTGATTACCGTATTGATTATGGATCAGTTCTTTCCGCCATTTAAAAATTTAATGTTTCACTTAAATGTATTTTGTATACATACAAAGATCAATATATAAAATTTTTAAAACGTAATTAAAAGAAATCAATAAAATATTAAATTTTCTTTAACAAAATATTTTTTTAAAAAAGCGTAAACTCGGCTTTTATTTAAAAATAAAACTAAAATTGCGGTCCACGATTTTAGTTTTATATTTGATTGAAGCTTTTTATTTTTAATTTTTAGCTGGTGACAATGTAAAAGATGAAGATGTGAAGGCAATGATTGAGATTTTAAAGATCGAGGTGGGGGAAGATGCCAAACGTTAAAGCAGAGAGCTTGTTTTTCGCTTTAATAACGCTAGCGTATTTTGTAATGAGGACAATATATTAGACTTATTTTTCAAATAGCTGCAGGTTTGTCATTTTTAAAGCTAGAGGCTTGATTTTTTGATTATTCGGTGTAGGAGAGTCTAGATTTTCATGGTTTGTATCAGTTTTAGCGATTTCACGCCAAGAAATTTGAATTTAGCGCCATTTGGCGAAATGTTCCAGAATGCCAAAATTTTATATGGAAAAGCTCCTTCTTGTTTGTAATATACCAATACTATATGAGTTCTAGGGAGCTTCTAGAACACATTTGGCAGTCAAAGACATGTGAACAATTTAAATGGAGGACCCTGTGTATTCTCGGAATAATTTTCATCAACAAACGCAGTATGTTACAAACATATTTATTCTTTATAAATCCTACAGTTATTTATAAAAAGAAATATTTTTTTAAATCTATGAATATAGCGTAAGAACAGGAGCTAGATTTCCACAAACGAAAAGCGTGGGTGGCAAGTTCCGTGACATCATGTCCATCCATGCCATGTAAAGACAACTACCAATAGATTTCTTTATCGGGGCTGGTAAGGTTCTAAAAAATTTTAGTTTTGCATTTTTGTTAAACTCGCTTCAATATGAAAAACATACATTACAATTAAATCAGTTTTTGAAGAGTAATTTTGTAAATGTTCTGCTAATTCAAGAATTTTCATCGTTTTTTCTTCATTATTTTTCAATTCGCTTTCTTGAATCATTCCTTCCTGGAATTCAGAATATTCTCTTACACAAAATGGTTTAATAAGTTTTTCAAATTCTTGAATTCTGTAAATTAGAAAATTCATAAAAAAATTAAGGAAAGAAAAAAATGTTTACGTTTCAGCTTTTGGGTTTCCACCATTATCTTTGATAATAGTAATTTCACAAAATTTAATTCTAAATTTTGAAAGTAATGCTGCAAGCTTTTCTTCGTCAATGATTTTAGATTCCGTTGAAAGTGTAAAAATTCTAAGCTTTGATTTCTGAAATATTTTTAAGATATTTTTTGGTATCCTCGAAAATAGTATTATTAACCTTAAGATAACTTCTACTTTGTGTAAGCAAATACGGTAATAATAAAGAAAGGCCACCATCATCATATAACCACCAAACATCAATGGTACCCTTTTCAATATTAAAGTGGAATTGATTAATTAATGTCAACATTTCAATTCGTTCAGGGTCGAATTCTTCTGATCTACAAAGAAAAAAAGGCGTTTAAATCGTTTTCTTTAAATGAAATAGATGCTATAAACTATTTTTGTGAGAACCAAGGGGCTGCTTAGATATCTCGAGATACGTAAAAAAATTTTTACCGCACATATAAGATGGCACAATTGCCCCTTTCCTCTTGTCATGAGATATCCAGATAGCCCCAAAGCGTTTTCGAATACCTATATTTTGGATAATTCTGATTTAGCAAAAGGCAATGCCTTAAATCGAAAATGCAGATGCACGTCTTTTTGCAAGCTTTAAATCTGTACAAATTTTGAGTTTCGTCTCTTTCCAGACCAAGATTATCCAGATCAAAAGCATTCAAGGCCATCTATAGAAAAAAAATTTTGAAATGGGCTCAATTTCTTCGTAGCGAAGACGCTTTTGATCTTTTGCCATTTTTACATGCCAAGAGAAAAAAGTAAAAACTTTTTTTCTGGTCTCCTTATAACCAATCACTGTCACAAAAAATGTCACGTGTACTCCCTCCTACAGGCATCCTACAGGCATCTGAGCCCAAAAATCCCGAGTTTACACTGGCTCTATCAGATTTCCATTACTTTTTAACATTTTTTTCAGCTTCAGATGTCAATGACAATCCATTTTCTAACAGCATTTGGCTTAAATCAAATCCATCTTTGCCATTTCGTAAAATACATACACCAATTTGAAAATCATAAGCATCTCTAAAAATTTTTATTCATTTATTTTAGGATTAAAAAAGTGGAAATTCTTTTTATAGTTTTACGCAAATCGGCAAGTAGAACGAATTTGTACGAGATTCGTACCAAGAAAAAAAGAAGTTTCCAAAAAAGCCATACAGTAGTGCTCAAAAAAATGCATCGCCTCAACTTTTGTTTCAATTTCAAATTTTCTGAAAAACGTTTTGGTATTCCGATAGTAAAAACAATTTGCTTGCAAAATTTGAGACCATGTATTTTTTTGAGCACTACTGTATTTTGGCAAGAAAAACATTTTGAGCCGATTCAGAAATTTTTTTAAAACAAAAACACACATAATAACATTAAAATAATCATTAATTTCATTTAATTCATTTGTTCCATCTGTTATGTTCCAATTTCGTTTAAATCCAATTAGTACAATATTTGGTTTTAGTCTTCCAAGTCCAGAACCTTGAAGTAGACAATGAAATCCTTGTCGAAAATTACTATTGGCTACAGGAAAATAAAAAGCTTTTAAATGTCGAGAAATAAACCATAATTTTATTTGTTCAATAAAACTTTGGATCAATATATTAACATTACCAGACATATTATGCTATGAAGAAAATAAATATTACAAATTCTGAATATGACAGGTGAAATAAAACTTACAGGAATAATATGCCCACAAATGAGTAAGCTATTGCCTTTTGTAATCGCATGGGCAAAATCAATTAAAGCTGGCCGAGAAGCAGGATTCCCAGTTAGCACTAAAATTTGTGGACGCCAATTTTTAACATGTTCATTTGTTTTTTCCAATTTCTGAATATATTGAAATGCATGCCGATACGCGTGTGCCTGCTTTGCAGTTCCCCAATTAACATTTGGCTTTCGATGAGCCATATAAAAGAAAAGGAGACCAAAAAATAAAAATGTTATTAATGCATTCAAATATGATATAATAAACATCACACAAACACATACAATTGCACCAGCTAAAGAAATCCATTGATGATAGAATTTAAAAGATGGCCGAAATCCTGGAGATTTTGCAAAAGATGTATCAAAGCATGCAAAGTTAATTAAGGCATAAGTAGAAAGATAAAAATTTGAAATAATTAATGCAATTGCATTTAAATTTCCTATTAAAATTACTAAACATGAAATAATAAATGCAAGAATATAAGCTTTTTGAGGTTCAGAATTCTTTCGAAATCCTGTTGAAAATATGCCAATATATGGAAAGATATTATCTTGCGCAACAGCTTGAAAAATTTTTGGTGCTGATACCAGTGAAAGGAGAGCAGAGGAAAGGGTTGAAGTTAAAAGCCCGGCAGTAACCAATGGACTCCATAATCCAATGAGATTAAATACCTAAAAACTTCAAATATGTAGTTTGGAAGCTGAAAGCTCAATTAGAAAGCCGTAAAAAATTTTTTTTGCAAAAATCATTTTTGGGCTATGAAAATAAAGGAAAAAAAGAAAAGAACAGGAAAAAATTCTCCCTGCTTGTGACAAAATTAAATGACACCACTGCAGCATCTTATTTTTATATCTGGAATTTAGAATCTAGAAGCATATGTAAAGCAGTAATTCAACAAATAAATAACCTGTGAATCATTCATTATTCCATATTTACATGTTTCATTATTACTAAAAGCACAATCTGGTTTTGCATAATATTGTGTGCCATTGCCAAATATTGATGAAAAAATTGAAGATATCCACCATCCATCATTTGATATAGCGGTTGGAGAATTAAGAAAAATTGGAAATGTAAAACCATCTGCATCTCGGATAACCGTAGCTCCAGATATCCAAACAATTGAAAGATAAACAATTGTTGTTAAAAATATTGCTAAAATTGTTCCTTTTGGGATTGCTCTCTAAAATTTGAATATATTTAATCACTATGGTTTTGTCATATGATTACCGCAGAATTTTTTAAATCACCAGAGATATTCGCGCCTGCCATAATTCCAGTGGCAGCAGGAAAATATATCGCAAAAACTGAAGCAAAATGATAATGATCACGAAAAGATGGATAAAAGTTTTCGATGAATGTTGTGGCTAAAAATGGATTCACAAGCGTATTAAAAGTTGATCCTTTTTTAATTATTGTACTTTTAAAACCAGTCATTCCCTTCAAAACTTTTTCATCAGATGGTGAAATGATGCATCCAATATAAAAATTAATGATTGAAGCAATGATAATTATTAAAAGAATAATTTGCATTTTTGCTTCAAATCCAAGTCCAATAAATATGATTGCGAGAAGGATTATGCATGTTACTGAAGTGCATTAGAAATTATTAGTTCATTATTTATTTTATTCTTACGAATTCCAATTATTCGAACATCGTTAATATTACCGTCAATGATATGAATACCATAAGATCCCAAAATTTGAACAAGAGTTTCCGCAAAACCAACAATGTACATTGCAACGGCAACTGCATTGGCAATAGAAAAAATTATTCCAATTGCACCACCAAACTGTGGGCCCAATGATCGACTAATCTAAAAGAAAATCTTTTTTTAAGGTCTATGCGCAAAACCGTTCACATGATCGAATTTTAGGGAAGGGGAGAGGGGATTCTGCTTTTGAGAGGATAGCATCTTTGATCATTTTCCGATATTGCCAAAATATCAAGGAAGCTTTTGTCAAAAACTTCCTCGACCAAATGATCTGTTATCCTTACCAAATAATAGGCCCCACCACCTTTTATAAGACCATTTGTACATATTGCACTCATTGAAAGTGCAGTAATAATTACAATCAAAGCTCCCAATAATACAATCATTGAACCCATCAATATTCCAGCTTGTCCTGCAACCCATGCCATTCGAAGATATAACATTACTCCAAAAGTATTGGCACAACATCTCACAAAAACTCCTTCAAACCATCCAAATTTTTTTATCTCTGCTTTATCTTTGAATGATGATGATTGCTCTTTGGGATGATTGATTTCTTCACAATTATTTCCAGAAGATTCATCAGATACTTTTGAAGGTTTTAATTGGGATCGTATAATTTTGATATTTGTTTCTTCAAAAATTTGTAAAACTTCATCATTTTTTGTTCCATCTGTCATTGTAGGATGGATGGCGCTTTCAGAGTTTATTCGAGGATTAGAAGTTTCAAAAAAATTTATCATTGGCGGATATTCATTGATATCAGAAATGCGAGAAGAAGGTAGAAAAAGTTCTTCTTCAGAAATTGAAGACTTTCTAGAATTTTGTTCTTCCGTTGCTAAAATAGAAAAATTTTTTCCAAATGTTTCTTGAATTTTTGATGCTTCCTAAAATATGAAATATTTTAAAAATCATTTATTAAGAAAATGTTTTACCTTATTGTCATTGCCAGTATTATTAGATTTTGAGGGTTGTTCAGCTAATTCGACGTTGACGGTACATTTGTCCATATTTTTTAGATCTAAACTTACTGTAACGTGGAGAAATTATAAATGTAAATCATTTAAATTTTTAAGCGTCTCGCGTTAAATATATTTCTAATAAGCAGAAATGTAAACAACAATCCTTGATGCTTTTTTAGGGTCATCGTGATTATTGCTACGATGTGAAAGAATTTTGAACATAAACTTATCACGAGGGCTTGCCATAGACGTTCTCAAATGAAGTCAAGCTTAGGGCTAATATCTCTGATCGAACATTACAGTAATGCAGAGCGGGAGCTGCCAAAAATGGAAAAGCAAAACACTGATGATAAGTATCACAAGATGTAAAAAGGTATACATGTTTTTGCACCCTTTACCGTCTCAAATAGGTTCAAATCCATTTATAAAGCATACTAAAAGGATTTTTGTTCCCTTAAGCGTTTGAAAATGCGCTATTTATCGCATAGTTCAGTAGATGGCGGAAACTGTACTCAAAAAAACATAAGAAAGAAGAAAAATACTAAGAAATCAAATCAAAAGAGGTTGTTCAAAAAACCCAAAAACTATTCAATCGCATTTCTTTTATACTTTGCTTTTTTTCATGGAAAGACAATATTTTGTGTTATTATGTTTTTTGATCTTTTTAATTTACAAGAACGACATTTTGCTTTTAAAAATTATGTGAAAATGTATCAAGACGAGAAACCTGTTATTTTTTTTGCGAAAAAAAAAATTTATTAGACCGAGGGTTACCTTCCTTCTTGAAGTTCCGTTATTGCTTTTTTTTAAGCATTACTAACAGTAAGAGAAAAAACCTTAACGGTGATAATTTAAAAAACGCCATTTGTTTCCTGTTTTCATCATAGTCGCCAAGAGCCAAATATATGTCGGCATACGGATTTGCCAATATTTGGCTAATAACTCCGTGAACCTGATGATCACACTTGTTTTTTCATAAATCATTTTTGCATCTATTTTTTTGTTTTCTTTCTTTGACTTTAAAAAATACATAAAAGTGTAACTTTTATTTTTTTAGTTCTCTGACGCCACAGTCTTTGTTTTTGTGATAGAAAACATTTTTTCAATATTTTTTGGAGTTGCAATGAGAAAAAATTGAGATGCAAAAATGTCATATTGTTTGATTTATTCTGTTTTGTGTATTATGTTTGTCATAAAATTTGTAAATAATTACCCGTTTATTCGAACATTTTCTTACCGTATACTTGGATGAACATTAATCATTGTTCTAAGAAAAGTTGTCAAAAAAATGAGAAACAATTAGACAAATTTTAATTGTTTTGTTTCAATTTGAAATTATTTTAGATAATACAGGAAATATCAAATTAATTTGTTTTTAACAAGAAAAGTAAAATATTGTAAGATAAAAAAATGGCACTTTTAAAATTTTAAATCTTCTGTTTTTTCACGTAAATGGTTTTTGTTGCTTTCAAAAAAATGTCATATTTCCCATACGTAGTTATATCACATGATATTTGTGCGTTTGTGATATCACTCTTCCTTATCACCCTATCAATAAAAGTATTTTACAAAAAATTTAATGGTTTAAAAACTTTTTCACTTTCACCTTTAATTACCGCATACTTTGTGTATATCTTTCTTGTTGGATTTACTTTGCTGCTTTATACTTTCTATTCTATAACTCTCTGGAGGCCAAATGTTATTTTATACAATGCGCAGATTCTCTATTGTTTAGGCATTCTATGGCTTTGCGCTCTATCCACAAACAACATCTTAGACATTTTTCTATGTATTGATCGAATTTTTATTATTCTCTTTCCATTTAAATATACTTTTAAATTTAAATTATTATTACTCTATTTTACTCTAATTTGCTTAATAATTACTTTAATAACTGCATGCTGGACAAGTGATCTGCTAGATACTTTTCCAACCGTTTCAACTACAACTTGTCTAACTTTTGGTTGCTTGACACCGTTGGAAACTGGATTTACAACGCTAATTATTCGAGCTTCAATAACCTTCATAAATTTGTTTGTTTGTGGAATATTAATTCTTCTATTTAAATATCGTGTCAGCAATATGCATTCTTCGACAAGTAAAGGTGTTACAAAAACTCTTATATTTGTAAGTATTATTACAATAATAAGTTATTTGATTCCAATAATAATTACAATGATTGGAAATAGGGTAAGTGGTTTTTAAATGTCGATTTTTGTTTCAAAATTTTTAAAACCATTTCATTGAGGCAATTTTTTTCTACTTTTTTGCAACACCAATGTTTTTTAGGTTTTTGATCTAGTATTATCAAGTTATGCTGGTCCATATAATATTACATTGTATTGTATTAGTATTGCAGTTTGTGCAAATATGTATTCAAAAGTTATTTCAAAAAGTTTAAATGATAGCGGCATACAGATTAAGCCACCTCGTGTTATCCGTATTTAACTACATTCAAAAGAAATTGGTAGCAGTCGAAATTTTAATCGGAAGAAACATCGTCCTATTAATTGGAATACGAGAAATTTCTACGTATTGAGTAACAATGGGAAAATCTAAAAATTCATCCTAAATATTTGAGGATGCTATTCATTTATACAGAATAAGAACGATTGTTATCTTTTGTTTTTTACAATGCTATTCATTTCTGTGTTCAATGTTTTATCGATTTTTTACAATGATTATTTACTATTCTAATAGAATAACACACAGCTTTAAAAGCTGTGTGTTATTCTTTTAAGATGTTAAAACACAAAGGCCCACCAAAATTGTGAGCTGTGGAACAGAGACCATATTCCGATAAAAAAAAAAGTTTTTTGTTCGTGACACTTATTCCCGATGAAGACTGATTAATTATTTTTGACCAAAGACAGTGCAAATGCTCTTACAAATCATTGAAAATATGTTTATGAATGAATATTAGAAATCTTTTATTTGATGTTGTTTGTTCTACGCTCCTATTATTTTATTAATGCAGTATCCTTTCTCTTTTGTATTTTTTTATACCGATATTTGTGTCAGTGTCTTACAGTTATGTTGTTACAAAATTTAAAATCTTTTTAAAATTTTTTTAATATTCAAAAAACTCTGTATTTAATTTTTTTTCTATTTTCATTGTCTTTTTTAGACGATAAAATATTGATTTTAATAGCATTTGAACGAAATCAGCCGCATCTTTCTGCCTTTTATTTTGTTGATACATTTTTTTATTGTAAACAAGACATTACACACTTACAGAAAAAAGATCAGAGAAAGTCAAGAAACGAGAAGAAGTAGCTGTCACAAAAACCGTTAATATTAATAATGTTTTTGGAGCGCTTAACTGCAGTTTTAAATGAAAATTGAGATTTTTTTTAATTAATAAAAAAAGCATCCATAACACTTTACCATTAGTACTATTAATTATCAGCTTAGAGTGATCTGTAATGTCGTCAGAAATGCACTATGTGATAAAAATGCTGCGCTTCGAACAAAACGTTCATCGGTCTATTAGCTGAGTAAAAGAGTAATATATATGCATTACAACCGCTATATTCATCTGTAATCCGCCTTCTAAATTTTTTGTAAGAAACAATGTATTCTTGAATAGTTATTTTTATAAAATATTTTATTTTCGAGTTTTAAATCTTTTAAATATTCAAAAATTCACTATTTGAAATTTCTTTTTGGTTTTTTCTTTTTTTAAAAAAGAAATTGATCTTTTTGGGTTAATGTTGTCTGTTTGTCTCATTAAAAAGCAGCACATAATTTTTCTGTTTTAAACAACACGTTACACACTTTCTAATATAGCATTGGAAAATGTAAACCATTTTGTTTTTGTTACTCAAAAAAGAAAAAAGGTCCTAAAAACGTAAACAAACTTTTTGTTGCGTAAGTTGTCTTTGAATTTTAAAGAATATTACAATTCACGCTTATGTGTTTAACAGAGTTGATACTACAACAACAAAAATTACTACTTTTTTATTACGATTTCATAATGGGTCAAATCAATATTTTATATTTATTATCTGAAAATAGTTTAGAAAATTCAATAGTTTAATGTGAAAAAAAAAACATTTGTCGCGGACTTTGAGTTGATAGGGAGTGATTCCATCAGCTCCAAAGTCAGATAGAACAACACTGCATGAAATTGTTATATCTTTTACACCCAGGTTTTACAACATTTTTCGTGTTAAAAATAGTAAATTTTGTCACAACCTTAAAAGTTGGAAAATAGACCCTTTTTTTCTTTCAATTGGCATCATGTAGTTTTTTTAAAGCAGCTATTGTGTTTACAAAGAAAAAAATGGATGGATTACACTTTTTATCATTCTAGTCTGTGATAGAAAAAAAACAAATTCAAGCATGTTCTTATCAATGACTCGAACGATTCCAACCTTGTCTAAGCTGATCTACAAAAAAAAGCTCTCATTGCAGACCCAAGGATATGAACTTTTTTCTCTCTTCTTTACACGACGTTTGTACCAGTTTGCGCGCCATTTATTTTTTTGTTTCTGTTTTCACTTTTTTCAGCTCGTTTTTTCCTTTTCTTTTTTGTTTGTCTTTTTTTAAAGAAATTGCATATTTGAAACATATTTACCAAATAATTTATTAAATATTTTTACCTTTTTTGAAATATGTATAATGCTGCTTATCTCATAACAAGTACGGGAATTAGATATGAACAAAATGGCCGACATGAGATTCATTGGCTTCCAAAAATTAAAATATCTCGTGGTAATCTAATTTTTTTATTTGTGTAATTCATTAGTAATATTGTTTTTTAGGCCTCAAACCAAATATTATTGCAGAACGAGCACAAAAAGTATTCCAGCTAATGCCAGACAGAATGAAGAATTTAGTAATTGTCAATGGAAATCTATCAAATTTTGAGCAGATTCAAGCATGTGTAAAAGTTGCTGAGAAATATGCAGATAATATTATGGTTATTCCACCACTGCTAGCAAGAATGATGTATGCCATTGATGATATTGCAAAGCTTAATCGTCCATTCGCAGATGAAACAATTCTAGTAGTTACTATCAATCATGCATTTATTGATTTCGTTATTTTACAAAGAAATGAAAGCTTTGATCTTAATATTGTTCACCGAGAATTATTTAAGCAAGATAGAAGAATATGTATGAAAGAATTCTCTCGTATTTATGACTACTATTACCCACATGCTACCGTCACTCTTGCTGAAGGTGATCTTTCTCTGCTTGCTGATGAGGTTCATCAAGAATTTAATCCACGAAATCTTTTTGCACGACATTATACACGATGGGATTATTTGCTGATGTCTGGAGCATTGATTAGAGTTCCAGATGGTAATAATCAAGAGTATCATATTCCAAATTTTTCAATGGGGATTGAGACACCTGGTTGTCAAAAAGATTCAAGTATGGTGATCTTGCGAGAACGAACAAGAATTCCATGTAAAATTTATGGCTTTGAAGGAAGACCTCATGCAGCAACAGTAAGTTTTTTTAATTCTATTTTTTGTATACAGTGTTCCACAAAAGTATGTGATATTTTTAAAATAGATGTATTTTTGCTGCATTTGAGTTTTTCAAAAAGATATTTAGTATATGGTCAGTAAAAATAGTATATTTTAATTCGTTAACTTTTTTTAGTTATATTATTTTCATGAACATACTCAGTTATACGATTCCTTTGTATATGAAAGAAAAGAAGCATCAAAGGAAGCTGTCTGGATTACAGGAAAGTCAAATCAAGTTATTGGATATTATGATGAACGTGGAGTACCATATTTAACTGAAACAAAAGATATCGAGGAAGATAAGAATGTATCTAAGGAAGAAGTTGAAATGTCAAATTATGGAGCCCCGTATCTTGCAACACGAGAAAAACATGTTGAAAAAGATGTAGAAACAACACGAAATCCTACAAGACCAGCTCAACGGAATATGATTTTTGCAGAAAATTTAGAAGCTACACCAGTTACAGAAGTAGAAATAACATTTAAATTTGTAGACACAAAATGCGCTGTTGAAACTTATCGAAATAATGTATCACAGAAAATCAGAGATTCAGAAGGTAGGCTTTTGTGACAGATCTTATAAATAAGTTGCATATCTATTTTAGGTAATGAATGGACTCCGTTGTATCTTTCAATGGCAAATGGGGTCCCAGAAATTGGTAGAAAAGCCAAAGATGATTATCAAAAATTTCCTAAATATGTTGTATATGGTAATTTGATACACTTTGATCTATCACTTTTAAATCTTTCCTACTTTTAGATGTCCTCAAAATCATTGGAAAACCATTGAGCGAAATTAGAATTGATCCAAAATGGGGCTTCAAATTGGTAGAAACTGATGGATCTGTATTATTTCAAATTGAAACTCCTTCTGGTCCACGATTGATTCCACAAGAAATTGTTATTTCTGCATTCTTGAAATCTATGAAACTTCGTGCTGAATCTTGTTTGGGTGCTGAAAATCAAATCACTGACTTTCATCTTTCAACAAATATTCGATTATCAAAATCTCAAAAAGCTATCTTTGAAAAGGCAGCTGAAAAAAATGCTTTAAAAATTTTGTCTTTTGTTGTTACAGATTTTGAATAAATTTTATTGTTTAATTTTTTTGTGCTCAAATGTTATTCAATACCACTTATGTGTGAAAGATTAACCGTCTTCTTAAATTATGTAATAAATGGATAATTGGCAATTTAGTCAAAATGCCATTTATCCGTTTCTGCTCTTCTGTTTTCGCCATTGGAATAATGTTTTTCTATAACAAAAAATTTCCTTTCCAAAATGTGTAAAAGTTTTTTTTGTGGCAGCATTTGCGCATTCTCTTTGTTTATTCAAAATACATCCTAAAGGGCAGACAAAAGCCTTTTTTGAAAAAAAAAAAAAACGGCGCCATTTTAACCTTTTCTATCTTCCTTTTTGATCATTCTTTTTTTCTTTGTCTTTTTTGCATATTTTTTAGGGTTGAGTCTTTCCTAAAATTAAGTATTAAGCAAAAAAAGTAAAGCCAAATCATAAATGAAAGAAAAGTTTTTCCTTTTTAAACGTGTAGCTGAGGCGAAAAAATTAATAGTTTTTTACGATTCTATGAAAATCTTTTATGGTTTTCCCATATGTTTGTGCCATTGTTAACATACATGGCCTCGCGGCAGCGTTAAGGCATTTCTTAATTTTTCTGTTTCATTTTTCGTGTTTTTTCTTTGATTATTCCATATTTGCGTTAAAAGAACTATATGATTAGGATAATCGTATAATTTCATGATATGTCTCCATAAAATTGCCCAACGCGCATGCCGTGACAGATATTTACATGATTTAAGATCTGAATTAATAAATATTTTGCAACCACTTCAAATTTAGAGTTAGCAGGAGTAATGCTGCCATTGTCTTCAGATTTTTATGATCAACTGGATCCAATTTATCGTCAAGAAGTTTTAAAGCTTGAAAATCAAATTATTAGCTTAAAAGAAAATAAAACAAAGGAAACAAAGAAAAAAATTTATGAATTATTGGATCTATTTTCTAGCAAGCTTATGCTACCAGAACAGTTTTGGTCTGAAATATTTGAGTAAATGTGTATTTATTTATTTTTCGCTATAACTAAAATAAATTTTTTTAGTGCAATTTGGTATGACTATGACCATTATGATGAACGTGGTCCAACTGCTGCTGCATGCATTTATCATCTTTGTACTCCATATTTTCGAGTACAAGATGAACTGGATTTTCCATATGCGTATAAAAAGTTGTACACATTTCGCGAAGAAAGATTATCGTTTCGCCAATCCAGAGAAGTTCATATTGAAAACTTATATCTTCCACATGAAAATTTAGAAAAAAATTGGAAAGAATATGAAAAGAAAGCATGTAAGTTTTTGGCAAATATAAAAAACAAATATTTTTCTTCAATAGTAATAACAAAAAAAACAAAATATTTTTAGCTTCAATTATTCCAAGAACGTTATATCGTCGCTATGAAAAAATGAAAGCACTGTATTCTAAAATTAAATTATGTGAAGAAAATGTCGAAACTTGGATTGAAGCAATGTCTGAAGCAGAAGATGTCGAATTTGTTGAACAAAATGTTGAATTTCGACTTGCTCAAGATTTAACTAATAAACAGCTTTGGAAATCATATATTAAATATCTTTCAAAAAATGATCAAAAAGTATGTTGTGTTTTTTCACTTTAACAAATTTTGTGTTTATAGTATAAACACAAAATTTGTAGTATATGGATTTTTAGAAGCTTTTGGAAACTTTGTCAAAATATTGTCGATATTTTATTAGTGATGATGAAATGCTTAAAGAATATCAAAAAGCTGCTGAACAATATGGTCCATCAATTGTTCCATGGAAAAATACATTTGATTTTGAAATTTATGATAGAAGTATTTTAAAATTTCATACCTCTGAGATTCCCACTACTTTTGTTTCGCCTCGTGATACCTCAGGATGCATATGTTGGAATTATCATGATAGAATGAGAAATGCTTCGTTGTACGGTTTAGAACAAAACTTTTCATCATGTTTAAATATTCACAATGATTCAAAAAAGAATGCTTCACGCTGGACAGCATTAGATCAACAACATTTTACAAGATGTTTTTGCCATTTCAGTGATAATCCAACACCTTTACCACAGAAATTTCCATTTCGTTCAAATCTTATGAATTATATTGTTAAAAATGCTGAAGCAACAATTCTCTTTGATTTATTTAAAACATGTAAATGGTTTTATTCAAATTTTCCATTTCCAGTATGTTACAGTTTTGGCAAATATTCTGGAATTCGACAGCAATCATTAAATTCGGATTCAAGCGATCATATAAGTTTCTGTCCTCTTAAAATTGATAACAAAATTTTTATTTCAACTGTCTTGGAAATCTGGGATGAAAGTGTAAATGCATTATCAGCTTTTATACCAAAAATTTATCGCTGCACTGCAAAATATGTGAGCATTAATGATCAACATTTATCAATGGAAGAAGCTAAATTTTTGTTTGGTAGCGGGCATGTTATTGATTTGGATATTTCAATAAAAGATCAAGATGGCAATCCATTCATTTTTGAAGATATTCTTAAACTTGTTCCACAGATTGAAAAATTGAAGTAAGTTTTTTTTTTAATTTAGCTATAAGTCTAAAAGAATGCGAGCTTTTGTAGTGTTGGTTATACAAAATGTTCATCAAAAAACATTGCTCAATTTCTTTGTGAATTTCCATTTCAAAAGAAACTTGAAAAATTTTATTTTGGCGATATTAAAGTTTTGCCCGAACCTCATGACTTTGCTGAATTTATTTTGGTATTTTGTTTTTTCTATTTTTATTAAGGAAGAATCTCATCGTTTGTAAAAATTTTTTAGAAAAATTCAAAAAAAGATTACTACAGTTCATTTTCTTTTTATGGATATGCTGATGAAAGTGATGATTTTGATACAAAATATGCGGAAATTGAAAATTATCGAGAAATTGTTCATAATCATGTCGACAAGCAATGGAAAGAAAGTCCACACCCAGAATTGAGATGCTTTTTTGGTAATAAAGAATATTAACTAAAAAATTTGTTTATTTTGTCTTTTATCTTTATACGAACCTCAAGTTATTTTTAGAATTCTTTTTTTGTAAAAGCTGTTAAAAAACTGTTTGCTAAATTTGTTGTAGCAATTCTTCTGAATAAATTTATTTGTATCATAGTTGATTTTGTGTTGTAATATTATTCAATAACCAAGGATGTCAGCAAAGATCGAATCAGCGTTAACTTTTATAACAATTTGTTTAAAGGTATGTAAACAATGGCGAAGTGATTTTTTTCTTGTAAAAAAACTATGATTAATTTGTTTTTAAAAATTTTTACAGTGGCGCAAAATTACAAACAAAAAGTGAAAGAAAAGAATGATTCATAAAATTTAAAGAAAGAAAAGGAAAAAGAAATTCTGGAGCAAATTTCTTTCTTTTTTTTCAAGCAAAAAATTTAGTTTTAGTTTTTCTCTCTAAATCAATGAAGCGAAAAGCTTCTTATTTCAATGCTGCATATGCTCATGATGAAGGTGTTACACCAGAATTTCGACGACCATCAAATTGCCTCCGAATTAAATCCAAAAATTTAACACTTAAAGAAAAAATTATGCAACAAAAATTAGATGCTTGGAAGCCCGTCTATGAACCAATTTCAATGATCACATTTTTATTTTTGATTAGCGTTATTTTTATTGCACTTGGAATTATTATGAAACGAGAAATTAATCGAGTTTTGGATATTGAAAGCCGATTTACATGCAATATTACAGAGCAATATTTTGATGATCCTGTAGCCTCACCAAATTGTAATTTAAGTAATCTCAATCAAAGTTCTTTCCCAACTGGTCGAATGATTCCATGCACAATAAATAATCCTACAGATATAATTGGTGATATTGTGGTAATGTATAGAATATCTAATTTTTATCAAAATAATCGAGCTTTTGAATCTGGAGTTTTTGATAAAACATTATTAAATTCTAAAGTATGTCATTTACTTTTATAAAACGCTTTTTTGACCACAAAGCAACATTCACATTGGACCCTATTTCTTTTCTCACCCACAGCCAGAAAAAATTTTGTAGCGAGCACAACGTTTTGGGGGACATGATCTTTGGTCTTTTGCTCAATTAACATTAACATGGCGGCGCATAAGATCACAAACTAATCTCGAAAAATGCTTTAGGAATGCCCAGCAGAGGATTCGATTCCAGATAGAAATACACTAGTAGGACATTTGGAAAATGAAGCCTTTCCTTGGCTTGCAAATAATTTTAATATCGGAATACCACGCGTTCGTAAGCGTTGTGGTGCTGGTTATGATTTTATGTATCAAGATTCTTTTACCATCAAATACAATAATAATAATCAAATAGTACCACTTACACAAGAAGGAATTGTACAAGATGATGATCGAAAATATTATGAAAATCCTGAAGTTCTTAAAAATTCTACAGATTTTTCTCTTTGGAATAAGACATTTTTTGATTGTCAAATAGTGCTATCTGATTGTTGGAAGACACCTATTTATAAACTTGCTCCAAAGAATTTTAAAAATAATGGCCTTCAAAATGCTGATTATTTAGTATGGAAAAGACGGGCAGCTTTTTCAACATTTATAAAGCCATATCGAAAGCTTAAGAAAACTGGTATCTTTAAGCATGGACTACCTCAAGGGCAATATACGGTAAGAATGATTAGATTTTAAGTCGATTTAATCCTTTATATTTAGATAACTGGTGAAATTAATACACATTTTTGTCCTGAAAGAAATATCAGAAAACAAGTCATGATTACAGTAACCTCATGGCTTGGAATTCGAAAAGTATGGTTTGCATGGATGTATATAGCTGTTGGAGGGATTGGATTGTTCTTAACTGTTTGCTTAATTCTTTCACATTACAAATTTGGAAAAACATTAGATCAAAAATGTAATGATTCTATGCCGATTGTATTTCTTTAAATATTCAATAAATAAATTTTCTTAATTGAGTATGCATGAAATATAGATAAAGAGATCATATACAATGATTTTTTGATGCTTCTTTCTATCAATTTTAAAAATTAATTTTTTACAGCATTTGATAACTGTTTTTGTTATCACTTAGTACAGTGAAATATGAAAAAAATTATGACAGTTGTTTACTTTTGCCTGTCTAGCAAGGCTACAATCACAAGCAACAGAAAAAAAATGTTGTACACAACTGCTGTTGGATGCGATCCTGTTTCGCTTGATGACGATGGAGCTCGATCCAAAAAAATAAAAAAGTACAAAAATTACTTGGCCTCCTTGATTTTTGGCTTGAGTACATGTATTGATTATGAAGTAGTGAAAAGATGGGAATTGTGAACTGTGATTTCTTTTGGGGCAATTTCCCCAAAAGAAATCACACATTATTGAAACAATTTTTATTATTTCTTGAAAAATAAGTTTTGTTTTCTATTCGTACCAATAAAAAATAAGCTAATCAGCAACAACTCTTTTTTTGACTCTGTGTTAACCATGGTTAAAACAGAAATTGTTTGTAAACCATTGCCATCTAATACTGTAAGTGTTTACGCTGTTGTTAAAATTCATCATAACAATTATTTCAGTCTAAACAAACTTCTGTTGAACTTATTCAATTTGATGAAATACATGAACCTCATTATCGAGGATTTTGTAAGCTTGGAGTAAAAATATATTTAAAACATTTATCTGTTGTACCAGTAAATGAAGGTTTGTATTCCAAGGGCTAACAAGTTGTTAAATTAATGTTCTTTTTAAATTTTAGATTTTAAGAATGTCGTCGGCTTTGAAGCTTCATTTAAATGGAAATTTATTCGACAAAAGGTACTTTTTATTTAAATGAACATAATTTCATGTATACTTCAAATTCCGTGAAATAACAGTGTCATGCTTCATTTGTTATAAAAAAATGTAAAACTTTAACAAAAAATTTTTTAGAATATTATATTTGTTTTCGGTCAATTTGAATACAATGATTTTGCTTTGGTTTTTAAGAATCAAAAGAAATGTCGTAAAGTTTATAATGCAATTTACAAAGGAAGGGTAAATTTTTTTAAATATGTTTTTTACAGATTTAAAAATAGTTAAACTTTTTAGAAAAAAGATTATGTTAATACAGAAATTCTTCGTTTTCACTTTTTAAATCCTATTCTCAAAAAATTATCTCAAAATAATGATTCTCCTTCAAGGTTGAAAGAAATTATGGAAGAATGGATTGAAATGCATGAAGGAGAAGAAAAGAGAGAATATTTAAAGCTTTTAAATAAATTTGAAGGAAATCCAGAAATGGATGATGTGAAAGAAATAAAGGAAGAAAATGGTCGTGAAAGTAAAAGGTGAGTATTATTCGTACGGATTTTTTTTAAAATTTTTAAAAAAGAATATTTTAGTAATCGAAAACGAAAATTTCAACGACGACTGCAACAAGGAGAGTAATTTTAAGCCGTAAGTCCTTAATTGCTGAATCATTGATTTGTAATGCCTTTTTTATAGACGTCCATCAAAGAAACGAAAAATTTTTTCATTTAATGCAAATAGTAATGTTATTATAGAATCATGCTTTAAAATTGTTGGTATTAAACATGAAAAAAGTTTGCATCGAAAATTATTAATCTTTACATCTCCAGAGAGAAACGAATGTTATGAACATAATTTTTATCGAAACAAAAATTATTTTCATCATCGCTGTCGTGACCCTTCCTATGCAATAGATGCATTTAGAGCAATTCTCGATCAAGATGAAAATGGAAATGAATGCATTAAAGTGGAAGATAAATTACATACATGCAATCCTATAATTTATGATCCGGAAAACTATATTGAAATGAAGACAATCAAACAATCAGAATATGAAATATTTGATAAAACAGGATCTAAGAGAACATTAACTATTTTTGATTCAAATGATAGAAAATATTGCTATGAATATTTTTGGAGTCCATCAGAAAATAATTTTTCATGTTGTGGTTGTTCATCAAAAATGAGGAAACAAACAATAGCAGAAATTTGCCATGAAAATACTTTTGCAGAATATGTTCGGCTAGTCAATGATGAACATGTTTGTGAAAAACGAGAATACAACCCTCAAAAGCACACTAAAACCAATGAATTTGTATTATCACCAAATTTTGAAGTTCAAACAAAATTCAAAGAAGGCATCGAAAGAAGAACATTGGTAATTTTTATTTATAAAAGTAACCGGGAATCGTGTAATACTTATTTCTACAATGATGCTGCTAAAAAATTTTATTGTAATGGTTGTTCCCAACTTGGCAGGAATATTTTTGCAACAATTAATCAAAATGAAGATGGTGAAGATTACGTAATTTTATCAAATGCTAAACATGTTTGTTCACCAAAAGCTTATATTCCACAACAAAAAGAAATTATTCTTCGTCCACCTCAATTCAAATTCTTGAAAGCAAATGAAATTCATAAATCACAGTTATTTATTTTTGATTCAAATAATCCAAAACTATGCTATACATTTGGAGAAAATTCAAGAAAATATCGATGCCGGGGATGTACGCAGTATTTGGTTAAAAACAAAAGAATGGATATGCCAGATGAAAAAGGAGTTTTTGCAGTTTCTTTGTGCAAAGATGCCGTCACTGATGAATATTATGTTAGAATGTTGGATGGCCAAAAACATAAATGTAAACCACAAAAATATGAACCTGAAAAATATGAGATTACCGTATTAAAGCCAAAATTGGATTATATTTTATTTCAAAAGAAATGGAGAAATAAAGTTTCTCTTGGTCTTGCTATTTTTCATTCTGACGATAAAAGTCTTTGCTATGAATTTGCATTTCATCCATGCCGAAAAGAATTTCGATGTCTAGGATGTTCTAGAGAAAAGGGTCATAAAACAGCAAAACTACATCAAAATCGTGATGGAATAGAATTTGCATATTTTACTAATAGCCAGAAACCACATATTTGTGATCCTATCAAATATTCATCAATCAAAAATCGACTTGACACTGTTATTCTTGAAGCAAGTGGTTTATCCTTTGATGGTGCAAGGAAATATGACGAAAGCAGAATTATTCGAATACCAAATTTTGAACTTCAAAAAAATACGAAAGGTGTACCAGATAGACGATTAATTATATTTGCTGAAAATGATCGAAAGCTATGTTATGATTATTTTTATGATGTTATTGGAAACAGCTTTTATTGCAAAAAATGTAATATTATTGCCAGATTACAAATTAATGGTGATGAAAAATATATTATTGCATCCAAAAACAAGCATGCATGTGAACCAGTTGAATATCAAGCGGAAAAAGAAATTATTAAAGCACCAAATTTTTTGGTATTTGATAGAAATAACAAACATAAACCAACAAAATTGATTACTTTTACATCATCAACAAAAGAATTGTGTTATGTATATACTGCGGTACAAAATAAATGCTTTAAATGTTATGCGTGTACTTTTCTGAATGACAATAGTGTTACTGCAAGATTGATGAAAGATGTTCAAAATGATGAAGAATATGTTCAACTTTTAAAGAATGATCATATTTGTATTTCTAAGAAATTTATACTTGAAGAATTCCAACCAAAAATTATTGCTGAATCTGGTTTCAAATTGTTTGCTAACAGAAATGGAAAACCTAATTCAAAATTACATATTTTTGATCCTGATAGAGATGGCTTTGTTTATGAATATTTTATAACTGATCACGGTTCATTCATGTGTGCTCAATGTAATAATCAAAAGAAACGAGTATCCGCAAAATTGTTTGAAAATGAAAATGGTGAAAAATATCTGGAACTTTCTGTAACCCAACATATTTGTGAATCAAAAGAAGTTGAAAAACGAATTATATATGATAATTTTGTCGTTCAACAAAATGTATCTGCTATTTCTACAATCACAATATTTGATAAAAATGACAAGAACTTTGGATATAAATATGTCTTCCAGAAAAATAATAACGTCTATTATTGTATAGAATGTAAAAACAAGTATCGAAAATGTCGACAATTTACTAAAGCTAAATTAATGATTGATGAAAGTGGAAAACAATCTGTTGAACTTGCTAAACAAGACCATATTTGTACAATTCAAAATTTAAAAGAAAATAAGCTAATTTTTACTGATTACAAATTTGAAGAAAATGGGAGTATCTTAATTGTTAATCATCCAACTGACAATAATCAACAATGTTATAAATACAAGTATGATGATAAGCAGGGTGGTTTCTGTTGTATAAAATGTAAAGAAAAGAAAAAGAAAATTATTAATGCAACATTTTGTAAAGACAACAATAATCAAGAATTTTTGCTTTTAAACGATCGTCACCGATGTATTCCTCTTATGAAATGATTGTTATGGATTTGAAATTATTATTTTGTGAAATTTCTCAAATAAATTTTTAAATTTTTCTTTTTCTGTTTCAGTGAAATATAATATTTTATAAAAAAACAAAGATTACTGTTGGAGTTGATTGTTTTATTTTACGATGCAAGCAGCGGGCTTTTACCATACTTCCAGCTTTCCAATCACAAAGTCTTCTAGATGAACAACTGTTTTGAACAAAAAATTAAATGATCAACTCGTTAATTTTGGATAAAAACGCTTTATTTAAAAATTAATATTTTGTAAGCTATATATAAAATATCACGGATTTGTTTAGAGAACATTAGTTATGTAAATTCGTGCCCCAGTATGTCCCAAATCGTATTCATAAAAATAGATGCTGAGATTTGTATGATCAAATGTTTCTTGTTGACCTTTGAAAGTTACACTGAAATACTAATGTAAACAAGTCATTTAAAAATCTGTTTCTCTCTCACTCTATTGTTCTATTATTATTTCCTTCAAACCATAGCTTCCCATTTTTTGAAACATCAAATGAATGAACAGTAAAAATTACAGGTTCACATAAAATAATAAAAAATGCAATTTCTTTTCTTTGATATCGATATGTATTTGGATTTCCATAATATGGGGTATCAATGAAAGAACAAAATGGATCTTTCCCGAATGTACATTTTGGAAGATTATATGTATCAAAAGTTTTTACAAGTAAACTTGTATCGGGTGGAATTACAAGTGTGTAAAACATGGATCCAAGAATTATCTTTTTCCACGGTTTTGTTTCGCTTTCGCTAAAAAAGAGAACATTTGGAAGTCAAATCACGAGTCTCAAGAAGAAATGCATTAAAATGCTGCACTCCCCTTAGATACAGAATCTGAGATTCTTTTATCCTTGCATCAGCCAGACGCAATAGCCCGATTTTGGACCCTCTTAAAAGACCTTTAAGAAAAGTGTTACCTAATATTCAAAACTTGTTCTTTCTCTTTTATCCCACTGTACAATATTGCAGTCTTATCATCCCCTGAATGACCGTGAATCCAAAATTCTTTTAAACCTTTCATTGCAAGTGGTTGATTCAGAAATATCAATTCACAAGGCCCAGTTTCTGTTGCATGCATTGCAATAAAATTATCCAAATTTGCTTGTGGTCGAGTACTTCCAATGTTGTAGATAGTCTTTTTAAACATGCAATTTGCAGTATGGGCTAAAATAAAACTTTATTACATTATTTGTTATTTTTATAGTTTTGCTCACCATTTGTCGCTCTAAAAAATAATACAGCATAATCAGTTGGACATTTAACGGGCTTATATATTGTTATATCATTTGTGGGAGAAGTATAATTTGCAGAATACTTTGAATAATCGCCATAGAAAAGGCTGAAAGTTTATGTCATTAAATCTTAAAACATAGTTTAATTCAGTTTTGCAACAACACTGTTTAGAAATAATGCATGAAATATTTGGTCATGGTAGTGTGTTCGAGACCAGCAAGTGCCAGTGAATCAAGGAGTTGATAGCAAAACCTAGGTGGTGCTTATTATAGCGAAAAATAAACTAACTCAACAATATTTGAAATAACTTGATTCATATTTTCATTATCAACTAATAGAGTACCAGTTAGAATATCCCCGTTTTCAAATGATGCATACATTTCAAGTTTATCATTTCGTGAAATCTCAAAATTTAGTTTTTATTAAAAATGCTGTCACAATTCTTCCATTTTTTTATATTTGTTAAGTTTTGTTTTTTAATTAGCTTACCAATTCTTCTGATAGTTCTATTCTAATTACAGTATTTTCTTTCACATATACCATTTCAACTGCAAATGTTGGAGCTTGTGTTGTTAGAATAATTTTTTCAATTTTAGGCTCTAAAGTCATCTTTATTTCACGAATCTTAATTTTAAACTGCGACGTACCGCCAACAGGAATTAATTTAAAATAAAAGAAGCTATCACCAATTATTTCATAAGATTGAAAGGTGAATGTTGTATTCATTTTAGCAGGTAGCAGAAAGGTTGTTTTATAATTTAAGCGGAAATCTGATGAATTAACCATTAAAGAATTATTCGCATAAACGAAAAATGATAAAACATCTGCACATTCAAGAGCACGAAAAGTTGTCATTGAAAATTTTTGAGTTGGACAGTTTTTGTTTGGAATTATCTAAAAAGAATGATTAGAAAGTGATGTCGTTGCAGTAAATCATATTTTTCTAATGTTGTACTATTTATCGCATTCAGTTTCAGCTTATCGAAAAAAAAAACATACAGTAATATTACATCTTAAATTGCCACAAACTCGATAAGGTTTTACGCCCATAATTGAATACTCTTGTTTGCCTTCACATGGCACAGTTATTGTTTGATAAGCACATTGACACTCTAAAATATTACGTAATTTGTTATTTCTAATTTACTTTTTAAAGTTCTTTGAACTTCAAGAATCGAACTTCTACTACCCCTATTTTTTCAATACACCATTTTTATTACCCGTCTAAAATTAATGACCCACTTATTTCTTCAAACTGCACTTCAAAGCCATTACTTTGAATACTTCCATCACTTTTAAATCTCCAAAAAACAGGTACCTGCTCTTTTCGAGGTTCATTATATCGAAAAACATGTGTTGAACCTTGTAGCTCAATTTGGGTCCATTCATCATCATCACTATTATCATGATATTCCAAGATATCAACATTCCATTCAATTCTCAATTTTGTAATTGTTGCAACAATTTGTGTCCCAGGTGCAACAGTGAAGTTATAATTGCATTGAGCATTATTTGGATATCCAATTGAGCTAGAATTTTTTGTTGACCATATAATTGCTGATCCATTTTTGCTTATTCCGCAATTAGCATCAGTTTCGTTCCATAAATTTTTAACGATAGTTATTTGAGCTTCAAATAAATAATCCATGGCAGAAGTATTGCAGATTGTTCGACCTTGATAATTAACGATCAAGTTGTTGTCGCTGTTGTAGAAGACTTGTTTTTTAGTTGTATGATGACCGCTAAAAGAGTTTTTACAATTCGCCATACCACATTGATTTCAAGTTTTTTTATAATATTCAATCCTTTAAATGTTTATCATTTTTTGAGGAGACAAATCTCATAACCCGATAGTTTTAGTGTTGATAAACATTTTCCCAAAACCGTGTCAAATTTAAATTTCTTAAAAATAAAACTTACTCTGTTATCATATAATCTGTACTATTCGTTACCAACAGTTCCGTATTCTTCTTATCTAAATTTGTAAGAAAAAATGACAGTCACACGTACGTCAGGAATGCATACACAATATTTGGCAGTAGCAATTCCCTTTTTCCTTTTAATCACAACAAAAAACTAATAACTGTTTATATTTTTTATTTTTATGTTAATGACATTATATCCCAGTTTTTGACCTTTGTGTTTTTACGTTATCTCTGCGTCCTTCATCTTATGGTATGTGTCAGATATCATATTCAAATGTGATATCTGTCAATTTCAAAATAACATCTTTCTCTTTTCTCGCAATTTTGTGAAGTTTTCCTTTCTAATTTCATGCAAACAAATTCATCCAAAAATTTAACGTATGTAACAGTCCATTTCTGTAATTGTATTAGGTTAGTGATACAAAAAACATTGTGAATAATTGTTGTCATAAAATAATTATTCTAGTAATAAATGATAATTGAGATTTATTGGATATAAAAAATGATGATACGATTAACAAGGGAACCGGCAAAGATGATATTCCGGTTTTGCCACCAAATATGGTGCAAAAGGTTCATTGGGGTCCCAAACCAACCCCCAAAAAATGTTTCGTGCCGGTTTTCACTTTTAAGTACTTTTTCGGCATATTTAAATTTCGTATTTAGCCCATCTTTCTTACCTCATTCATTATTTGCGCCCATGCATTCAAGGCTCTTTGGCTCAATAGGGTTGACGTAGGTCTCCCAAGCCGGAGAGACAGGTTCGTGTCCCAGTCGTGCCACTTCATTTTTTTTAAATTTTCTGTTAAAAATTTTTTTTAATTAAAATTATTTATAAAAAAATTTTAAAATAGTTTGTCTATTTCTTTTTCCTTCAAACAAATACTCTGATTTTTACTAAACTAACCCAAATTAATAAAAAGTTTTGTGTTATTTTTTATATATTTAAAAATCTTTGTAATTAGCTTTCTGGCTACCGTAGCACTTGTTCGCCAAATAGTTGATTAACAGAATAATATGGTTGACAAAAATGTGGATATTCATCAGGATTACCAAGGAAATGATTTCGTTCAACACGAATAAGTGGAACAGATGGTAGTAATACAGAAGAAACACCCGCAGCTTCAAGCCTTTTTCTTGTTTCAATACATCCATAACAAGTATATCTTTTATCATTCTTTCTTTTAAATTTAAAACCACGTTCTCGAAAAGTTACAGATCGATACAACAGCATAGGATGAATTCCATGTATTGTTCGAGCAAAGATACCAACAAATGGCATTTTTCATTAAATGAACAAGAATTAATTTTTTCCTTCGCTTTTTTTTATTACTTCTTATCCATTATTTAACTGTCTATCTCAGAGCTTTTCTCTTTTTTTCCACATAAATTTTTCTCAAACAATAGTACTTGGAACCACTTGAGTAGTAGTAGTGAGGACCAAATGCTTTTATGTGTTACAGCAAAAATAAACGGAGAAAGTTGGATGAACGAAACATATTTTTGGTATATATTGTATGATCGATAAACAACTAGAAAAATGGTAAAAAAAGTAAGCTATTCAATCATGCAGAAAAAATAAATGTAACTGTCAGTTATTTAAAAAGAGAAATTTTAACACCTTAAAAAACCATATTTTTGCAAATTTTTTTTTCTTATAATTTCACCTATAACTTCTTTTTTCACATGGAAATTTTTTCGTAATTTCACTATCTGAAAAAAATTAAAAAAAAGTTATTTGAGGGCTTGCTAATTATTCATATAAAAAGGGGTCACGCCTTTGATCTCTTGTCGCGCTTGGCACGTGTCGGTAAAAGATCAAAGGAATTTTGTTCATTTCGGGAGGGGCACAGATTGAAAACAATGACCACTGTAAAAAAAACAAATTTTGTGTGTGTGTGCTTTTTCAATATCTCAAAAACAAATGTAAAGAATTTTTAAGAATTAATTTGAAGCTTTAAAACGCCTAAAGCAGTCGCAGCTAGCTTAGCTATAGCTTCAAAGCATCAGAGAGAAAAACGATCTCAAAAAAATGTTTCTCTTCTTTGCAAAGTGTCTTCAATTACATCATCAACTATGTACAAGCATTAACAGTTGATGATGTTAAAAGCAACAACAAAACACAGTTTTAATTTTTTATCACTGAATGGCGTTTATGATTCATTTAACACTTTTAAAAATCTATAGTCTTTTTTAATTCTTCGAAGCCTTACTTTCATAAGCCTGTAACTTATATGCAAGTCATTCATGTTTTTTCTAACCCCTATTAGTATATCTGTTGTTATCAATTGTCCTACAATTTATGATACAATCACATAAAATCGTTGAAAATCCAAGAGATGTAGGAACAAACATAACACAAAAGAATAAAAACCAAAACATCATTGTCAAAAACATTCTCACACTTTCTTTCTTTTGTGCAAAAAATAACAACAATAACGAGGTAATGGTTTTTGTTGCTTAAATATTTTTAGCAAGTTTTATTTTTCTTCAGTTTAGAAAAGGAACTGCATTTGAATGCATAGGCATTCTATTACTGATAACAAAATAATAAAAGATGGATTTATATTACAAACATCATTTTATATATCTCACAAAATACAGCACAAGGGGAAAAGATTCCATTATTTTTGGGATAGAAATCAGTGATCCATTGTTTGATATTATAGAAGTATTTCTTTCTGTCTGATTATTGTTGCTTTTTATGTATCTTGTCGAAAAAAAGAAGTTTAAAAGAAATTAAATCATTTTCTACGAATCCCACAGCACCTAAAGATAGACATTCCTGGTGTTCGACATATCAATTCAATAAAAACTTTTTATTTTTCCATTACAAAAACTTTCTTCATGTCTGATTATTGGTGCTTTTTAAGTATCTTGTCGAAAAAAAGAAGTGTAAAAGAAATTAAATCATTTTCTACGAATCCCACAGCACCTAAAGATAGACATTCCTGGTGTTCGACATATCAATTCAATAAAAACTTTTTATTTTTCCATTACAAAAACTTTCTTCATGTCTGATTATTGGTGCTTTTTAAGTATCTTGTCGAAAAAAAGAAGTGTAAAAGAAATTAAATCATTTTCTACGAATCCCACAGCACCTAAAGATAGACATTCCTGGTGTTCGACATATCAATTCAATAAAAACTTTTTATTTTTCCATTACAAAAACTTTCTTTCTGTCTGATTATTGTTGCTTTATATGTATCTTGTCGAAAAAAAGAAGTTTAAAAGAAATTAAATCATTTTCTACGAATCCCACAGCACCTAAAGATAGACATTCCTGGTGTTCGACATATCAATTCAATAAAAACTTTTTATTTTTCCATTACAAAAACTTTCTTTCTGTCTGATTATTGTTGCTTTATATGTATCTTGTCGAAAAAAAGAAGTTTAAAAGAAATTAAATCATTTTCTACGAATCCCACAGCACCTAAAGATTGACATTCCTGGTGTTCGACATATCAATTCAATAAAAACTTTTTATTTTTCCATTACAAAAACTTTCTTTCTGTCTGATTATTGTTGCTTTATATGTATCTTGTCGAAAAAAAGAAGTTTAAAAGAAATTAAATCATTTTCTACGAATCCCACAGCACCTAAAGATAGACATTCCTGGTGTTCGACATATCAATTCAATAAAAACTTTTTATTTTTCCATTACAAAAACTTTCTTCATGTCTGATTATTGGTGCTTTTTAAGTATCTTGTCGAAAAAAAGAAGTTTTAAAGAAATTAAATCATTTTCTACGAATCCCACAGCACCTAAAGATAGACATTCCTGGTGTTCGACATATCAAATCAATAAAAACTTTTTATTTTTCCATTACAAAAACTTTCTTTCTGTCTGATTATTGTTGCTTTTTAAGTATCTTGTCGAAAAAAAGAAGTTTAAAAGAAATTAAATCATTTTCTACGAATCCCACAGCACCTAAAGTTAGACATTCCTGGTGTTCGACATATCAATTCAATAAAAACTTTTTATTTTTCCATTACAAAAACTTTCTTTCTGTCTGATTATTGTTGCTTTATATGTATCTTGTCGAAAAAAAGAAGTTTAAAAGAAATTAAATCATTTTCTACGAATCCCACAGCACCTAAAGATAGACATTCCTGGTGTTCGACATATCAATTCAATAAAAACTTTTTATTTTTCCATTACAAAAACTTTCTTCATGTCTGATTATTGGTGCTTTTTAAGTATCTTGTCGAAAAAAAGAAGTGTAAAAGAAATTAAATCATTTTCTACGAATCCCACAGCACCTAAAGATAGACATTCCTGGTGTTCGACATATCAAATCAATAAAAACTTTTTATTTTTCCATTACAAAAACTTTCTTTCTGTCTGATTATTGTTGCTTTATATGTATCTTGTCGAAAAAAAGAAGTTTAAAAGAAATTAAATCATTTTCTACGAATCCCACAGCACCTAAAGATAGACATTCCTGGTGTTCGACATATCAATTCAATAAAAACTTTTTATTTTTCCATTACAAAAACTTTCTTCATGTCTGATTATTGGTGCTTTTTAAGTATCTTGTCGAAAAAAAGAAGTTTTAAAGAAATTAAATCATTTTCTACGAATCCCACAGCACCTAAAGATAGACATTCCTGGTGTTCGACATATCAATTCAATAAAAACTTTTTATTTTTCCATTACAAAAACTTTCTTCATGTCTGATTATTGGTGCTTTTTAAGTATCTTGTCGAAAAAAAGAAGTGTAAAAGAAATTAAATCATTTTCTACGAATCCCACAGCACCTAAAGATAGACATTCCTGGTGTTCGACATATCAAATCAATAAAAACTTTTTATTTTTCCATTACAAAAACTTTCTTTCTGTCTGATTATTGTTGCTTTATATGTATCTTGTCGAAAAAAAGAAGTTTAAAAGAAATTAAATCATTTTCTACGAATCCCACAGCACCTAAAGATAGACATTCCTGGTGTTCGACATATCAATTCAATAAAAACTTTTTATTTTTCCATTACAAAAACTTTCTTCATGTCTGATTATTGGTGCTTTTTAAGTATCTTGTCGAAAAAAAGAAGTTTTAAAGAAATTAAATCATTTTCTACGAATCCCACAGCACCTAAAGATAGACATTCCTGGTGTTCGACATATCAATTCAATAAAAACTTTTTATTTTTCCATTACAAAAACTTTCTTCATGTCTGATTATTGGTGCTTTTTAAGTATCTTGTCGAAAAAAAGAAGTTTTAAAGAAATTAAATCATTTTCTACGAATCCCACAGCACCTAAAGATAGACATTCCTGGTGTTCGACATATCAATTCAATAAAAACTTTTTATTTTTCCATTACAAAAACTTTCTTTCTGTCTGATTATTGTTGCTTTATATGTATCTTGTCGAAAAAAAGAAGTTTAAAAGAAATTAAATCATTTTCTACGAATCCCACAGCACCTAAAGATAGACATTCCTGGTGTTCGACATATCAATTCAATAAAAACTTTTTATTTTTCCATTACAAAAACTTTCTTCATGTCTGATTATTGGTGCTTTTTAAGTATCTTGTCGAAAAAAAGAAGTTTTAAAGAAATTAAATCATTTTCTACGAATCCCACAGCACCTAAAGATAGACATTCCTGGTGTTCGACATATCAATTCAATAAAAACTTTTTATTTTTCCATTACAAAAACTTTCTTCATGTCTGATTATTGGTGCTTTTTAAGTATCTTGTCGAAAAAAAGAAGTGTAAAAGAAATTAAATCATTTTCTACGAATCCCACAGCACCTAAAGATAGACATTCCTGGTGTTCGACATATCAAATCAATAAAAACTTTTTATTTTTCCATTACAAAAACTTTCTTTCTGTCTGATTATTGTTGCTTTATATGTATCTTGTCGAAAAAAAGAAGTTTAAAAGAAATTAAATCATTTTCTACGAATCCCACAGCACCTAAAGATAGACATTCCTGGTGTTCGACATATCAATTCAATAAAAACTTTTTATTTTTCCATTACAAAAACTTTCTTCATGTCTGATTATTGGTGCTTTTTAAGTATCTTGTCGAAAAAAAGAAGTTTTAAAGAAATTAAATCATTTTCTACGAATCCCACAGCACCTAAAGATAGACATTCCTGGTGTTCGACATATCAATTCAATAAAAACTTTTTATTTTTCCATTACAAAAACTTTCTTCATGTCTGATTATTGGTGCTTTTTAAGTATCTTGTCGAAAAAAAGAAGTTTTAAAGAAATTAAATCATTTTCTACGAATCCCACAGCACCTAAAGATAGACATTCCTGGTGTTCGACATATCAATTCAATAAAAACTTTTTATTTTTCCATTACAAAAACTTTCTTTCTGTCTGATTATTGTTGCTTTATATGTATCTTGTCGAAAAAAAGAAGTTTAAAAGAAATTAAATCATTTTCTACGAATCCCACAGCACCTAAAGATTGACATTCCTGGTGTTCGACATATCAATTCAATAAAAACTTTTTATTTTTCCATTACAAAAACTTTCTTTCTGTCTGATTATTGTTGCTTTATATGTATCTTGTCGAAAAAAAGAAGTTTAAAAGAAATTAAATCATTATTTACGAATCCCACAGCACCTAAAGATAGACATTCCTGGTGTTCGACATATCAATTCAATAAAAACTTTTTATTTTTCCATTACAAAAACTTTCTTTCTGTCTGATTATTGTTGCTTTATATGTATCTTGTCGAAAAAAAGAAGTTTAAAAGAAATTAAATCATTTTCTACGAATCCCACAGCACCTAAAGATAGACATTCCTGGTGTTCGACATATCAATTCAATAAAAACTTTTTATTTTTCCATTACAAAAACTTTCTTCATGTCTGATTATTGGTGCTTTTTAAGTATCTTGTCGAAAAAAAGAAGTGTAAAAGAAATTAAATCATTTTCTACGAATCCCACAGCACCTAAAGATAGACATTCCTGGTGTTCGACATATCAAATCAATAAAAACTTTTTATTTTTCCATTACAAAAACTTTCTTTCTGTCTGATTATTGTTGCTTTATATGTATCTTGTCGAAAAAAAGAAGTTTAAAAGAAATTAAATCATTTTCTACGAATCCCACAGCACCTAAAGATAGACATTCCTGGTGTTCGACATATCAATTCAATAAAAACTTTTTATTTTTCCATTACAAAAACTTTCTTCATGTCTGATTATTGGTGCTTTTTAAGTATCTTGTCGAAAAAAAGAAGTTTTAAAGAAATTAAATCATTTTCTACGAATCCCACAGCACCTAAAGATAGACATTCCTGGTGTTCGACATATCAATTCAATAAAAACTTTTTATTTTTCCATTACAAAAACTTTCTTCATGTCTGATTATTGGTGCTTTTTAAGTATCTTGTCGAAAAAAAGAAGTTTAAAAGAAATTAAATCATTTTCTACGAATCCCACAGCACCTAAAGTTAGACATTCCTGGTGTTCGACATATCAATTCAATAAAAACTTTTTATTTTTCCATTACAAAAACTTTCTTTCTGTCTGATTATTGTTGCTTTATATGTATCTTGTCGAAAAAAAGAAGTTTAAAAGAAATTAAATCATTTTCTACGAATCCCACAGCACCTAAAGATAGACATTCCTGGTGTTCGACATATCAATTCAATAAAAACTTTTTATTTTTCCATTACAAAAACTTTCTTTCTGTCTGATTATTGTTGCTTTATATGTATCTTGTCGAAAAAAAGAAGTTTAAAAGAAATTAAATCATTTTCTACGAATCCCACAGCACCTAAAGTTAGACATTCCTGGTGTTCGACATATCAATTCAATAAAAACTTTTTATTTTTCCATTACAAAAACTTTCTTTCTGTCTGATTATTGTTGCTTTTTATGTATCTTGTCGAAAAAAAGAAGTTTAAAAGAAATTAAATCATTTTCTACGAATCCCACAGCACCTAAAGATAGACATTCCTGGTGTTCGACATATCAATTCAATAAAAACTTTTTATTTTTCCATTACAAAAACTTTCTTCATGTCTGATTATTGGTGCTTTTTAAGTATCTTGTCGAAAAAAAGAAGTTTAAAAGAAATTAAATCATTTTCTACGAATCCCACAGCACCTAAAGATAGACATTCCTGGTGTTCGACATATCAATTCAATAAAAACTTTTTATTTTTCCATTACAAAAACTTTCTTCATGTCTGATTATTGGTGCTTTTTAAGTATCTTGTCGAAAAAAAGAAGTTTAAAAGAAATTAAATCATTTTCTACGAATCCCACAGCACCTAAAGTTAGACATTCCTGGTGTTCGACATATCAATTCAATAAAAACTTTTTATTTTTCCATTACAAAAACTTTCTTTCTGTCTGATTATTGTTGCTTTATATGTATCTTGTCGAAAAAAAGAAGTTTAAAAGAAATTAAATCATTTTCTACGAATCCCACAGCACCTAAAGATAGACATTCCTGGTGTTCGACATATCAATTCAATAAAAACTTTTTATTTTTCCATTACAAAAACTTTCTTTCTGTCTGATTATTGTTGCTTTATATGTATCTTGTCGAAAAAAAGAAGTTTAAAAGAAATTAAATCATTTTCTACGAATCCCACAGCACCTAAAGTTAGACATTCCTGGTGTTCGACATATCAATTCAATAAAAACTTTTTATTTTTCCATTACAAAAACTTTCTTTCTGTCTGATTATTGTTGCTTTTTATGTATCTTGTCGAAAAAAAGAAGTTTAAAAGAAATTAAATCATTTTCTACGAATCCCACAGCACCTAAAGATAGACATTCCTGGTGTTCGACATATCAATTCAATAAAAACTTTTTATTTTTCCATTACAAAAACTTTCTTTCTGTCTGATTATTGTTGCTTTTTATGTATCTTGTCGAAAAAAAGAAGTTTAAAAGAAATTAAATCATTTTCTACGAATCCCACAGCACCTAAAGTTAGACATTCCTGGTGTTCGACATATCAATTCAATAAAAACTTTTTATTTTTCCATTACAAAAACTTTCTTTCTGTCTGATTATTGTTGCTTTTTATGTATCTTGTCGAAAAAAAGAAGTTTAAAAGAAATTAAATCATTTTCTACGAATCCCACAGCACCTAAAGTTAGACATTCCTGGTGTTCGACATATCAATTCAATAAAAACTTTTTATTTTTCCATTACAAAAACTTTCTTTCTGTCTGATTATTGTTGCTTTTTAAGTATCTTGTCGAAAAAAAGAAGTTTAAAATAAATTAAATCATTTTCTACGAATCCCACAGCACCTAAAGATAGACATTCCTGGTGTTCGACATATCAATTCAATAAAAACTTTTTATTTTTCCATTACAAAAACTTTCTTTCTGTCTGATTATTGTTGCTTTTTAAGTATCTTGTCGAAAAAAAGAAGTTTAAAATAAATTAAATCATTTTCTACGAATCCCACAGCACCTAAAGATAGACATTCCTGGTGTTCGACATATCAATTCAATAAAAACTTTTTATTTTTCCATTACAAAAACTTTCTTTCTGTCTGATTATTGTTGCTTTTTATGTATCTTGTCGAAAAAAAGAAGTTTAAAATAAATTAAATCATTTTCTACGAATCCCACAGCACCTAAAGATAGACATTCCTGGTGTTCGACATATCAATTCAATAAAAACTTTTTATTTTTCCATTACAAAAACTTTCTTTCTGTCTGATTATTGTTGCTTTTTAAGTATCTTGTCGAAAAAAAGAAGTTTAAAAGAAATTAAATCATTTTCTACGAATCCCACAGCACCTAAAGATAGACATTCCTGGTGTTCGACATATCAATTCAATAAAAACTTTTTATTTTTCCATTACAAAAACTTTCTTTCTGTCTGATTATTGTTGCTTTTTATGTATCTTGTCGAAAAAAAGAAGTTTAAAAGAAATTAAATCATTATTTACGAATCCCACAGCACCTAAAGTTAGACATTCCTGGTGTTCGACATATCAATTCAATAAAAACTTTTTATTTTTCCATTACAAAAACTTTCTTTCTGTCTGATTATTGTTGCTTTTTAAGTATCTTGTCGAAAAAAAGAAGTTTAAAATAAATTAAATCATTTTCTACGAATCCCACAGCACCTAAAGATAGACATTCCTGGTGTTCGACATATCAATTCAATAAAAACTTTTTATTTTTCCATTACAAAAACTTTCTTTCTGTCTGATTATTGTTGCTTTTTAAGTATCTTGTCGAAAAAATGAAGTTTAAAATAAATTAAATCATTTTCTACGAATCCCACAGCACCTAAAGATAGACATTCCTGGTGTTCGACATATCAATTCAATAAAAACTTTTTATTTTTCCATTACAAAAACTTTCTTTCTGTCTGATTATTGTTGCTTTTTAAGTATCTTGTCGAAAAAATGAAGTTTAAAATAAATTAAATCATTTTCTACGAATCCCACAGCACCTAAAGATAGACATTCCTGGTGTTCGACATATCAATTCAATAAAAACTTTTTATTTTTCCATTACAAAAACTTTCTTTCTGTCTGATTATTGTTGCTTTATATGTATCTTGTAGAAAAAAAGAAGTTTAAAAGAAATTAAATCATTTTCTACGAATCCCACAGCACCTAAAGATAGACATTCCTGGTGTTCGACATATCAATGCAATAAAAACTTTTTATTTTTCCATTACAAAAACTTTCTTTCTGTCTGATTATTGTTGCTTTTTATGTATCTTGTCGAAAAAAAGAAGTTTAAAAGAAATTAAATCATTTTCTACGAATCCCACAGCACCTAAAGTTAGACATTCCTGGTGTTCGACATATCAATTCAATAAAAACTTTTTATTTTTCCATTACAAAAACTTTCTTTCTGTCTGATTATTGTTGCTTTATATGTATCTTGTCGAAAAAAAGAAGTTTAAAAGAAATTAAATCATTTTCTACGAATCCCACAGCACCTAAAGATAGACATTCCTGGTGTTCGACATATCAATTCAATAAAAACTTTTTATTTTTCCATTACAAAAACTTTCTTTCTGTCTGATTATTGTTGCTTTTTATGTATCTTGTCGAAAAAAAGAAGTTTAAAAGAAATTAAATCATTTTCTACGAATCCCACAGCACCTAAAGTTAGACATTCCTGGTGTTCGACATATCAATTCAATAAAAACTTTTTATTTTTCCATTACAAAAACTTTCTTTCTGTCTGATTATTGTTGCTTTTTAAGTATCTTGTCGAAAAAAAGAAGTTTAAAATAAATTAAATCATTTTCTACGAATCCCACAGCACCTAAAGATAGACATTCCTGGTGTTCGACATATCAATTCAATAAAAACTTTTTATTTTTCCATTACAAAAACTTTCTTTCTGTCTGATTATTGTTGCTTTTTAAGTATCTTGTCGAAAAAATGAAGTTTAAAATAAATTAAATCATTTTCTACGAATCCCACAGCACCTAAAGATAGACATTCCTGGTGTTCGACATATCAATTCAATAAAAACTTTTTATTTTTCCATTACAAAAACTTTCTTTCTGTCTGATTATTGTTGCTTTTTAAGTATCTTGTCGAAAAAAAGAAGTTTAAAATAAATTAAATCATTTTCTACGAATCCCACAGCACCTAAAGATAGACATTCCTGGTGTTCGACATATCAATTCAATAAAAACTTTTTATTTTTCCATTACAAAAACTTTCTTTCTGTCTGATTATTGTTGCTTTTTAAGTAACTTGTCGAAAAAAAGAAGTTTAAAATAAATTAAATCATTTTCTACGAATCCCACAGCACCTAAAGATAGACATTCCTGGTGTTCGACATATCAATTCAATAAAAACTTTTTATTTTTCCATTACAAAAACTTTCTTTCTGTCTGATTATTGTTGCTTTTTAAGTAACTTGTCGAAAAAAAGAAGTTTAAAATAAATTAAATCATTTTCTACGAATCCCACAGCACCTAAAGATAGACATTCCTGGTGTTCGACATATCAATTCAATAAAAACTTTTTATTTTTCCATTACAAAAACTTTCTTTCTGTCTGATTATTGTTGCTTTATATGTATCTTGTCGAAAAAAAGAAGTTTAAAAGAAATTAAATCATTTTCTACGAATCCCACAGCACCTAAAGATGGACATTCCTGGTGTTCGACATATCAATTCAATAAAAACTTTTTATTTTTCCATTACAAAAACTTTCTTTCTGTCTGATTATTGTTGCTTTATATGTATCTTGTCAAAAAAAAGAAGTTTAAAATAAATTAAATCATTTTCTACGAATCCCACAGCACCTAAAGATAGACATTCCTGGTGTTCGACATATCAATTCAATAAAAACTTTTTATTTTTCCATTACAAAAACTTTCTTTCTGTCTGATTATTGTTGCTTTTTAAGTATCTTGTCAAAAAAAAGAAGTTCAAAATAAATTAAATCATTTTCTACGAATCCCACAGCACCTAAAGATAGACATTCCTGGTGTTCGACATATCAATTCAATAAAAACTTTTTATTTTTCCATTACAAAAACTTTCTTTCTGTCTGATTATTGTTGCTTTTTAAGTATCTTGTCAAAAAAAAGGAGTTTAAAATAAATTAAATCATTTTCTACGAATCCCACAGCACCTAAAGATAGACATTCCTGGTGTTCGACATATCAATTCAATAAAAACTTTTTATTTTTCCATTACAAAAACTTTCTTTCTGTCTGATTATTGTTGCTTTTTAAGTATCTTGTCAAAAAAAAGAAGTTTAAAATAAATTAAATCATTTTCTACGAATCCCACAGCACCTAAAGATAGACATTCCTGGTGTTCGACATATCAATTCAATAAAAACTTTTTATTTTTCCATTACAAAAACTTTCTTTCTGTCTGATTATTGTTGCTTTTTAAGTATCTTGTCAAAAAAAAGAAGTTTAAAATAAATTAAATCATTTTCTACGAATCCCACAGCACCTAAAGATAGACATTCCTGGTGTTCGACATATCAATTCAATAAAAACTTTTTATTTTTCCATTACAAAAACTTTCTTTCTGTCTGATTATTGTTGCTTTTTAAGTATCTTGTCGAAAAAAAGAAGTTTAAAATTAATTAAATCATTTTCTACGAATCCCACAGCACCTAAAGATAGACATTCCTGGTGTTCGACATATCAATTCAATAAAAACTTTTTATTTTTCCATTACAAAAACTTTCTTTCTGTCTGATTATTGTTGCTTTTTAGGTATCTTGTCAAAAAAAAGAAGTTTAAAATAAATTAAATCATTTTCTACGAATCCCACAGCACCTAAAGATAGACATTCCTGGTGTTCGACATATCAATTCAATAAAAACTTTTTATTTTTCCATTACAAAAACTTTCTTTCTGTCTGATTATTGTTGCTTTTTAAGTATCTTGTCGAAAAAAAGAAGTTTAAAAGAAATTAAATCATTTTCTACGAATCCCACAGCACCTAAAGATAGACATTCCTGGTGTTCGACATATCAATTCAATAAAAACTTTTTATTTTTCCATTACAAAAACTTTCTTTCTGTCTGATTATTGTTGCTTTTTAAGTATCTTGTCGAAAAAAAGAAGTTTAAAAGAAATTAAATCATTTTCTACGAATCCCACAGCACCTAAAGATAGACATTCCTGGTGTTCGACATATCAATTCAATAAAAACTTTTTATTTTTCCATTACAAAAACTTTCTTTCTGTCTGATTATTGTTGCTTTTTAAGTATCTTGTCAAAAAAAAGAAGTTTAAAATAAATTAAATCATTTTCTACGAATCCCACAGCACCTAAAGATAGACATTCCTGGTGTTCGACATATCAATTCAATAAAAACTTTTTATTTTTCCATTACAAAAACTTTCTTTCTGTCTGATTATTGTTGCTTTTTAAGTATCTTGTCGAAAAAAAGAAGTTTAAAATAAATTAAATCATTTTCTACGAATCCCACAGCACCTAAAGATAGACATTCCTGGTGTTCGACATATCAATTCAATAAAAACTTTTTATTTTTCCATTACAAAAACTTTCTTTCTGTCTGATTATTGTTGCTTTTTAAGTATCTTGTCAAAAAAAAGAAGTTTAAAATTAATTAAATCATTTTCTACGAATCCCACAGCACCTAAAGATAGACATTCCTGGTGTTCGACATATCAATTCAATAAAAACTTTTTATTTTTCCATTACAAAAACTTTCTTTCTGTCTGATTATTGTTGCTTTTTAAGTATCTTGTCAAAAAAAAGAAGTTTAAAATAAATTAAATCATTTTCTACGAATCCCACAGCACCTAAAGATAGACATTCCTGGTGTTCGACATATCAATTCAATAAAAACTTTTTATTTTTCCATTACAAAAACTTTCTTTCTGTCTGATTATTGTTGCTTTTTAAGTATCTTGTCAAAAAAAAGAAGTTTAAAATAAATTAAATCATTTTCTACGAATCCCACAGCACCTAAAGATAGACATTCCTGGTGTTCGACATATCAATTCAATAAAAACTTTTTATTTTTCCATTACAAAAACTTTCTTTCTGTCTGATTATTGTTGCTTTTTAAGTATCTTGTCAAAAAAAAGAAGTTTAAAATAAATTAAATCATTTTCTACGAATCCCACAGCACCTAAAGATAGACATTCCTGGTGTTCGACATATCAATTCAATAAAAACTTTTTATTTTTCCATTACAAAAACTTTCTTTCTGTCTGATTATTGTTGCTTTTTAAGTATCTTGTCAAAAAAAAGAAGTTTAAAATAAATTAAATCATTTTCTACGAATCCCACAGCACCTAAAGATAGACATTCCTGGTGTTCGACATATCAATTCAATAAAAACTTTTTATTTTTCCATTACAAAAACTTTCTTTCTGTCTGATTATTGTTGCTTTTTAAGTATCTTGTCGAAAAAAAGAAGTTTAAAATAAATTAAATCATTTTCTACGAATCCCACAGCACCTAAAGATAGACATTCCTGGTGTTCGACATATCAATTCAATAAAAACTTTTTATTTTTCCATTACAAAAACTTTCTTTCTGTCTGATTATTGTTGCTTTTTAGGTATCTTGTCAAAAAAAAGAAGTTTAAAATAAATTAAATCATTTTCTACGAATCCCACAGCACCTAAAGATAGACATTCCTGGTGTTCGACATATCAATTCAATAAAAACTTTTTATTTTTCCATTACAAAAACTTTCTTTCTGTCTGATTATTGTTGCTTTTTAAGTATCTTGTCAAAAAAAAGAAGTTTAAAATAAATTAAATCATTTTCTACGAATCCCACAGCACCTAAAGATAGACATTCCTGGTGTTCGACATATCAATTCAATAAAAACTTTTTATTTTTCCATTACAAAAACTTTCTTTCTGTCTGATTATTGTTGCTTTTTAAGTATCTTGTCGAAAAAAAGAAGTTTAAAATAAATTAAATCATTTTCTACGAATCCCACAGCACCTAAAGATAGACATTCCTGGTGTTCGACATATCAATTCAATAAAAACTTTTTATTTTTCCATTACAAAAACTTTCTTTCTGTCTGATTATTGTTGCTTTTTAAGTATCTTGTCAAAAAAAAGAAGTTTAAAATTAATTAAATCATTTTCTACGAATCCCACAGCACCTAAAGATAGACATTCCTGGTGTTCGACATATCAATTCAATAAAAACTTTTTATTTTTCCATTACAAAAACTTTCTTTCTGTCTGATTATTGTTGCTTTTTAAGTATCTTGTCAAAAAAAAGAAGTTTAAAATAAATTAAATCATTTTCTACGAATCCCACAGCACCTAAAGATAGACATTCCTGGTGTTCGACATATCAATTCAATAAAAACTTTTTATTTTTCCATTACAAAAACTTTCTTTCTGTCTGATTATTGTTGCTTTTTAGGTATCTTGTCAAAAAAAAGAAGTTTAAAATAAATTAAATCATTTTCTACGAATCCCACAGCACCTAAAGATAGACATTCCTGGTGTTCGACATATCAATTCAATAAAAACTTTTTATTTTTCCATTACAAAAACTTTCTTTCTGTCTGATTATTGTTGCTTTTTAAGTATCTTGTCGAAAAAAAGAAGTTTAAAATAAATTAAATCATTTTCTACGAATCCCACAGCACCTAAAGATAGACATTCCTGGTGTTCGACATATCAATTCAATAAAAACTTTTTATTTTTCCGTTACAAAAACTTTCTTTCTGTCTGATTATTGTTGCTTTTTAAGTATCTTGTCAAAAAAAAGAAGTTTAAAATAAATTAAATCATTTTCTACGAATCCCACAGCACCTAAAGATAGACATTCCTGGTGTTCGACATATCAATTCAATAAAAACTTTTTATTTTTCCATTACAAAAACTTTCTTTCTGTCTGATTATTGTTGCTTTTTAAGTATCTTGTCGAAAAAAAGAAGTTTAAAATAAATTAAATCATTTTCTACGAATCCCACAGCACCTAAAGATAGACATTCCTGGTGTTCGACATATCAATTCAATAAAAACTTTTTATTTTTCCGTTACAAAAACTTTCTTTCTGTCTGATTATTGTTGCTTTTTAGGTATCTTGTCAAAAAAAAGAAGTTTAAAATAAATTAAATCATTTTCTACGAATCCCACAGCACCTAAAGATAGACATTCCTGGTGTTCGACATATCAATTCAATAAAAACTTTATATTTTTCCATTACAAAAACTTTCTTTCTGTCTGATTATTGTTGCTTTTTAGGTATCTTGTCAAAAAAAAGAAGTTTAAAATAAATTAAATCATTTTCTACGAATCCCACAGCACCTAAAGATAGACATTCCTGGTGTTCGACATATCAATTCAATAAAAACTTTTTATTTTTCCATTACAAAAACTTTCTTTCTGTCTGATTATTGTTGCTTTTTATGTATCTTGTCGAAAAAAAGAAGTTTAAAAGAAATTAAATCATTTTCTACGAATCCCACAGCACCTAAAGATAGACATTCCTGGTGTTCGACATATCAATTCAATAAAAACTTTTTATTTTTCCATTACAAAAACTTTCTTTCTGTCTGATTATTGTTGCTTTTTAAGTATCTTGTCGAAAAAAAGAAGTTTAAAAGAAATTAAATCATTTTCTACGAATCCCACAGCACCTAAAGATAGACATTCCTGGTGTTCGACATATCAATTCAATAAAAACTTTTTATTTTTCCATTACAAAAACTTTCTTTCTGTCTGATTATTGTTGCTTTTTAAGTATCTTGTCAAAAAAAAGAAGTTTAAAATAAATTAAATCATTTTCTACGAATCCCACAGCACCTAAAGATAGACATTCCTGGTGTTCGACATATCAATTCAATAAAAACTTTTTATTTTTCCATTACAAAAACTTTCTTTCTGTCTGATTATTGTTGCTTTTTAAGTATCTTGTCAAAAAAAAGAAGTTTAAAATAAATTAAATCATTTTCTACGAATCCCACAGCACCTAAAGATAGACATTCCTGGTGTTCGACATATCAATTCAATAAAAACTTTTTATTTTTCCATTACAAAAACTTTCTTTCTGTCTGATTATTGTTGCTTTTTAAGTATCTTGTCGAAAAAAAGAAGTTTAAAATAAATTAAATCATTTTCTACGAATCCCACAGCACCTAAAGATAGACATTCCTGGTGTTCGACATATCAATTCAATAAAAACTTTTTATTTTTCCATTACAAAAACTTTCTTTCTGTCTGATTATTGTTGCTTTTTAAGTATCTTGTCGAAAAAAAGAAGTTTAAAATAAATTAAATCATTTTCTACGAATCCCACAGCACCTAAAGATAGACATTCCTGGTGTTCGACATATCAATTCAATAAAAACTTTTTATTTTTCCATTACAAAAACTTTCTTTCTGTCTGATTATTGTTGCTTTTTAAGTATCTTGTCAAAAAAAAGAAGTTTAAAATTAATTAAATCATTTTCTACGAATCCCACAGCACCTAAAGATAGACATTCCTGGTGTTCGACATATCAATTCAATAAAAACTTTTTATTTTTCCATTACAAAAACTTTCTTTCTGTCTGATTATTGTTGCTTTTTAAGTATCTTGTCAAAAAAAAGAAGTTTAAAATAAATTAAATCATTTTCTACGAATCCCACAGCACCTAAAGATAGACATTCCTGGTGTTCGACATATCAATTCAATAAAAACTTTTTATTTTTCCATTACAAAAACTTTCTTTCTGTCTGATTATTGTTGCTTTTTAAGTATCTTGTCAAAAAAAAGAAGTTTAAAATAAATTAAATCATTTTCTACGAATCCCACAGCACCTAAAGATAGACATTCCTGGTGTTCGACATATCAATTCAATAAAAACTTTTTATTTTTCCATTACAAAAACTTTCTTTCTGTCTGATTATTGTTGCTTTTTAAGTATCTTGTCGAAAAAAAGAAGTTTAAAATAAATTAAATCATTTTCTACGAATCCCACAGCACCTAAAGATAGACATTCCTGGTGTTCGACATATCAATTCAATAAAAACTTTTTATTTTTCCATTACAAAAACTTTCTTTCTGTCTGATTATTGTTGCTTTTTAAGTATCTTGTCGAAAAAAAGAAGTTTAAAATTAATTAAATCATTTTCTACGAATCCCACAACACCTAAAGATAGACATTCCTGGTGTTCGACATATCAATTCAATAAAAACTTTTTATTTTTCCATTACAAAAACTTTCTTTCTGTCTGATTATTGTTGCTTTTTAAGTATCTTGTCGAAAAAAAGAAGTTTAAAATTAATTAAATCATTTTCTACGAATCCCACAGCACCTAAAGATAGACATTCCTGGTGTTCGACATATCAATTCAATAAAAACTTTTTATTTTTCCATTACAAAAACTTTCTTTCTGTCTGATTATTGTTGCTTTTTAGGTATCTTGTCAAAAAAAAGAAGTTTAAAATAAATTAAATCATTTTCTACGAATCCCACAGCACCTAAAGATAGACATTCCTGGTGTTCGACATATCAATTCAATAAAAACTTTTTATTTTTCCATTACAAAAACTTTCTTTCTGTCTGATTATTGTTGCTTTTTAAGTATCTTGTCGAAAAAAAGAAGTTTAAAATAAATTAAATCATTTTCTACGAATCCCACAGCACCTAAAGATAGACATTCCTGGTGTTCGACATATCAATTCAATAAAAACTTTTTATTTTTCCATTACAAAAACTTTCTTTCTGTCTGATTATTGTTGCTTTTTAAGTATCTTGTCGAAAAAAAGAAGTTTAAAATAAATTAAATCATTTTCTACGAATCCCACAGCACCTAAAGATAGACATTCCTGGTGTTCGACATATCAATTCAATAAAAACTTTTTATTTTTCCATTACAAAAACTTTCTTTCTGTCTGATTATTGTTGCTTTTTAAGTATCTTGTCGAAAAAAAGAAGTTTAAAATTAATTAAATCATTTTCTACGAATCCCACAGCACCTAAAGATAGACATTCCTGGTGTTCGACATATCAATTCAATAAAAACTTTTTATTTTTCCATTACAAAAACTTTCTTTCTGTCTGATTATTGTTGCTTTTTAAGTATCTTGTCGAAAAAAAGAAGTTTAAAATTAATTAAATCATTTTCTACGAATCCCACAGCACCTAAAGATAGACATTCCTGGTGTTCGACATATCAATTCAATAAAAACTTTTTATTTTTCCATTACAAAAACTTTCTTTCTGTCTGATTATTGTTGCTTTTTAGGTATCTTGTCAAAAAAAAGAAGTTTAAAATAAATTAAATCATTTTCTACGAATCCCACAGCACCTAAAGATAGACATTCCTGGTGTTCGACATATCAATTCAATAAAAACTTTTTATTTTTCCATTACAAAAACTTTCTTTCTGTCTGATTATTGTTGCTTTTTAAGTATCTTGTCAAAAAAAAGAAGTTTAAAATAAATTAAATCATTTTCTACGAATCCCACAGCACCTAAAGATAGACATTCCTGGTGTTCGACATATCAATTCAATAAAAACTTTTTATTTTTCCATTACAAAAACTTTCTTTCTGTCTGATTATTGTTGCTTTTTAAGTATCTTGTCAAAAAAAAGAAGTTTAAAATAAATTAAATCATTTTCTACGAATCCCACAGCACCTAAAGATAGACATTCCTGGTGTTCGACATATCAATTCAATAAAAACTTTTTATTTTTCCATTACAAAAACTTTCTTTCTGTCTGATTATTGTTGCTTTTTAAGTATCTTGTCGAAAAAAAGAAGTTTAAAATAAATTAAATCATTTTCTACGAATCCCACAGCACCTAAAGATAGACATTCCTGGTGTTCGACATATCAATTCAATAAAAACTTTTTATTTTTCCATTACAAAAACTTTCTTTCTGTCTGATTATTGTTGCTTTTTAAGTATCTTGTCGAAAAAAAGAAGTTTAAAAGAAATTAAATCATTTTCTACGAATCCCACAGCACCTAAAGATAGACATTCCTGGTGTTCGACATATCAATTCAATAAAAACTTTTTATTTTTCCATTACAAAAACTTTCTTTCTGTCTGATTATTGTTGCTTTTTAAGTATCTTGTCGAAAAAAAGAAGTTTAAAAGAAATTAAATCATTTTCTACGAATCCCACAGCACCTAAAGATAGACATTCCTGGTGTTCGACATATCAATTCAATAAAAACTTTTTATTTTTCCATTACAAAAACTTTCTTTCTGTCTGATTATTGTTGCTTTTTAAGTATCTTGTCGAAAAAAAGAAGTTTAAAATAAATTAAATCATTTTCTACGAATCCCACAGCACCTAAAGATAGACATTCCTGGTGTTCGACATATCAATTCAATAAAAACTTTTTATTTTTCCATTACAAAAACTTTCTTTCTGTCTGATTATTGTTGCTTTTTAAGTATCTTGTCGAAAAAAAGAAGTTTAAAATAAATTAAATCATTTTCTACGAATCCCACAGCACCTAAAGATAGACATTCCTGGTGTTCGACATATCAATTCAATAAAAACTTTTTATTTTTCCATTACAAAAACTTTCTTTCTGTCTGATTATTGTTGCTTTTTAAGTATCTTGTCGAAAAAAAGAAGTTTAAAAGAAATTAAATCATTTTCTACGAATCCCACAGCACCTAAAGATAGACATTCCTGGTGTTCGACATATCAATTCAATAAAAACTTTTTATTTTTCCATTACAAAAACTTTCTTTCTGTCTGATTATTGTTGCTTTTTAGGTATCTTGTCGAAAAAAAGAAGTTTAAAAGAAATTAAATCATTTTCTACGAATCCCACAGCACCTAAAGATAGACATTCCTGGTGTTCGACATATCAATTCAATAAAAACTTTTTATTTTTCCGTTACAAAAACTTTCTTTCTGTCTGATTATTGTTGCTTTTTAGGTATCTTGTCGAAAAAAAGAAGTTTAAAAGAAATTAAATCATTTTCTACGAATCCCACAGCACCTAAAGATAGACATTCCTGGTGTTCGACATATCAATTCAATAAAAACTTTTTATTTTTCCATTACAAAAACTTTCTTTCTGTCTGATTATTGTTGCTTTTTAGGTATCTTGTCGAAAAAAAGAAGTTTAAAATAAATTAAATCATTTTCTACGAATCCCACAGCACCTAAAGATAGACATTCCTGGTGTTCGACATATCAATTCAATAAAAACTTTTTATTTTTCCATTACAAAAACTTTCTTTCTGTCTGATTATTGTTGCTTTATATGTATCTTGTAGAAAAAAAGAAGTTTAAAAGAAATTAAATCATTTTCTACGAATCCCACAGCACCTAAAGATAGACATTCCTGGTGTTCGACATATCAATTCAATAAAAACTTTTTATTTTTCCGTTACAAAAACTTTCTTTCTGTCTGATTATTGTTGCTTTTTAGGTATCTTGTCGAAAAAAAGAAGTTTAAAAGAAATTAAATCATTTTCTACGAATCCCACAGCACCTAAAGATAGACATTCCTGGTGTTCGACATATCAATTCAATAAAAACTTTTTATTTTTCCATTACAAAAACTTTCTTTCTGTCTGATTATTGTTGCTTTTTAGGTATCTTGTCGAAAAAAAGAAGTTTAAAAGAAATTAAATCATTTTCTACGAATCCCACAGCACCTAAAGATAGACATTCCTGGTGTTCGACATATCAATTCAATAAAAACTTTTTATTTTTCCGTTACAAAAACTTTCTTTCTGTCTGATTATTGTTGCTTTTTAGGTATCTTGTCGAAAAAAAGAAGTTTAAAAGAAATTAAATCATTTTCTACGAATCCCACAGCACCTAAAGATAGACATTCCTGGTGTTCGACATATCAATTCAATAAAAACTTTTTATTTTTCCATTACAAAAACTTTCTTTCTGTCTGATTATTGTTGCTTTTTAGGTATCTTGTCGAAAAAAAGAAGTTTAAAAGAAATTAAATCATTTTCTACGAATCCCACAGCACCTAAAGATAGACATTCCTGGTGTTCGACATATCAATTCAATAAAAACTTTTTATTTTTCCATTACAAAAACTTTCTTTCTGTCTGGTTATTGTTGCTTTAAATTCTAAACGGTTTTAATTTTTTTACAAAAAATAAATTTGTATTTTTCGTGTATAACATTGCATTCACAAAGTACAAAAAAAAGTAATATCAAAAAGAGATACTAATTCTCGTTTACTGTTTTTGCTTCTCCAATAACCATGTCCTCGGAGCTGGCTGTTGATGAAAAAGTTAATAATGAGTATGTTGTAAACGAGAAACTTGATGAAGGTAAGCTTTAATTATCTCTCTTTTTTGTTATAAATATATATCGTGTTAATTTTAGGTGGAAACTGTTTTAATTTTATACTAGCTTTAAAATTTTAAAATTGAATACATTTTTTCGCATACAAAGACATAATAGTCGACAAACAAATCCGTCAATAAAATTAAGAATTCAATAAATACGTACCACTTTGCTTTTTTAATTTTTCACGTTTTTCAAGATTCAATCCCGAGAAGCTTATAAAAGGAACTGATTAAAAAAATGGCATTTTTGCTTTCATTAAAAAAATGACATTTTTGGTAATCGGCATTATAGACAATAAAAATCACACTTTTTATCAGTTTTTCAGTTGATTCTTCCTTCTTTAAAAATTGTATTCCATCTTTTAAACGCTATTTTTGAGAAAAATGATTTATGCATTATTTCTGAATCTAATGGTTTTAAAAAATGTTAGCTTAATTAAACACGTTAATTTTAATTAAGCTATCATTCTCTGACTTAAAGCTATTTAGTGTTGTATGACAACTAGGATTTCACGTAGCTTTTAACATTTTTTTAAATAATAATTAATTTAGATTTGCTTTAATTTTTTATATGAGTGTAAACAGTTGATGATGTTGAAATCGATAACAAAACACAGTTTTAATTTACACTAAAAACATTTATGATTCATTTAACACTTTTGAAATTTGTAATAATCTTCTTTAATTTCTCAGCTTTACTTTCATAAGCCTGTAACTTATATGCACGTCATTCATGTTAACCCCTTCTCAGATTAGTATAGCTGTTGTTATCAACTCAAAAATAATGTCTCTTCTTTTTTTTCACTTTCAATTCCATGAATCAACATTGTATTATAGCTCTTCCCAAAAAATTTTTTAAAGGAAATGGAATGCCTTCTCCTTCAACCTCTCCTCCCAAAAACATTCTACATATTTATCAACAAAAAAAATATTCATTATTATCACTTTTTTTAAAAGCTATTTTTATGTTTACCAAAACAGGAGTGTCAACTTTTTTTTATGCATCAAAATAGTCTCAAATAATCTTTTCTCGTTCCTTTTTTTAACATCATCATCAAAAACAACCCCCAAAAATAATACAGTTTTTTTTAAAATTCAATAAATTTGTTATATTAATTTTCCACGTATATTTAATTAAATTATTGAAACAATAAAATATGGGTAGAGCTTTGATAATTGCTCAAACAGGATATGCTGTTACAATGTTTATTGCTTTAGCTTTAACTGTCGCTGGAATGTTTACACCTGGTTTGATTATAATTCGTTTCAGTTTTAGAAATTAAAGGAACGGTTTTAGGATGGAGAACATATGAAAATTTACCAGGTTCAGATCAGCTCGAAAAAGAATTGTTTGAATTGCATTGTCCTAAAATTTATGATACAATAGGAAAAAAATGTGAATGGTGGAAAGTAAGTTGTTGGGTTTTTGGGGACGGGGGATAGCAGTTGAAGGGAGGTCTTCTTCAGTTATTGCAAGTACAATTTTTGAAAAGCTTTACTATTTTATCTATAGTAGCCGAAATTTGTAAAATCATTATTAAAAAAAAGATATATCTTTAATGACTTTTTAGGATATGCCATCCTGGAATAAAGTAGTATTTATTGCTATCAGTTTTGCTATTCTCCTTCAACTTACAGCTATTGTATGGGCAGTGCTGGCATTTGTTTTAAAAGCACATCGAAAAATACAAATGTTTATTCTTATTGGAATATCTGAAATTATTTGTTTCCTTCTTGCAATTGTTATAACAAATTTTGCAACAAATGATATTCAAACTTATGGTAAAAACTTTTATCTCAATGACGACGGATAACTCGACGTTTTTAAAATTAACGAATAATGATAACTTTTCCCGTTGGATATTTTGGAGGGGGCATACCTTTGATCTTTTACCGCTTCAACAAAACGGCGGGAAAAGATCAAAATATTTTCCACGTAACAAAGAGAGCACGTGCCCCCCCCCATCCCTGCTGACTTCCTTGCTTTTAGGGTCAAAATTTATCAAAATTTCTTAATTTTTACCTAAAACATTTTCATGTTGAGTGTCTTTGGCGCTAATTGGACATACAATTGTTTTTGCTCGTCATTGACCCTACCTTTGATACAATTTGTTACTAACCCCAATTTGTAGACGATGGTAATCAACAATATAAAATCGGTGTTGGATATTCGTATTTTATTACATGTGGTGCATTCTTTTTTTCATTTGTTACAATTTTATTTGGAATTGTTGCCGCTCGAACAGCACATAAAGATCATGAGAGTTCAGTAGATGTTTATCATTGGTAAAAAGTGTTTTTAACAAACTATTGTGATCAATATTTATTAATTTATTTTCCGCCAAAAAAAAATTTTGAAGGTTATGGTACAGTTAAAGGAGGCGGACGGTTTGATACTTTTTTTGAACGTCCCGCGCTTTGCATTCCCTGAAGCGGGGATAAATATTACTTTCTACCTAAAAAAAGATTACTTTCTACCTAAAATTTTTTAATCGCCTAAAATTGGATTACTTTTTACCTAATATTTTGTAATCGCCTAAAAACGGATGACTTTTCACCTAAAATATATTTTTCTCAAAAAAATTGAATTTTTGTCGCACATTTTTTAAAATGTTTGAGAAACATTACAATTTAAGCGTAATTGAAATTTTTCAGCTCAATTTCATACCTCACTTTAGGGTAGCTGTCACTCCGCTCAGTCTTATATCATATTTGGACCCCAAGCTAAGCATGGGCTCGCGAGGCCGAAGGCCGAGCGTTAGGCTTAGTCTTAGGTCTTAGGTCTCAGGCCTTAGGGCGAGGCCGAAGGCCGAGCCTCTCAGGCTTACCTCATTTAGTGTAGATGTCACCCCATTTAGTGTTGGCGTCACCCCATTTAGTGTAGGTGTCACCCTGTTTAGTGTTGGTGTCACTGTTGAGCTGTATCATACACTCTCAGTCAATTGGGATTAACGAATATTAAATTATTGTCAATATTAATTCTTATATTTTGTTGAAATTGTACTCTAAAAAAATTTTAGGTGAAAAGTCATCCGTTTTTAGGCGATTATAAAAAATTAGGTAAAAAGTAATCCAATTTTAGGCGATTAAAAAATATTAGGTAGAAAGTAATCTTTTTTTAGGTGCAACTTAATACTATGCCCTGAAGCGGGAAATTTAAAATCATCATTTTGCCGAAGAAAAAGGCTATTTTCGTTTTGAAACCGAGAAAAATTCAGGGAATGCAAAATGCGGGAGCTTCAAAAAAAGTATCAAACCGTCCGCCTCCTTTAATTATTATTTTTTAATTTCATGTTTTATTTTATTAGTTTGTAAATAATTGTTTTTAAAATAAATTTTGATGCACTTTCAAATACTTCCAAACAAAAAAATCATGATGTAAGATTGTGACCAATTATCAGTTTATTTGCCACCAAAATAGACAGTGAGTGTCGCGAAAAATCGCGATATTTTATTGTTATAAAAATTGTTATCGTTGATCTAAAATTTTGTTAGCTAAGAAAATATCTTTATTCTTGCTTTCACTTTGTATTGAAAAAATGTCTTGAATGCGGTCGGCCGACTCGCTTGTTGGATGTAAAGTGTTAATAACAGATGTGTCAAACCAAACTAACAAGGGACCGTTTTCAAGTGAAATTCTCACTTTTCTTGGGCACTATGCGGAATCGATGTAAGCCTGTGAAAGATTTGTTACAATGAATGCCACTTAAAGTTTTACCTCTTTTTTAAACAGTGAGGAACAGTAATCTTAATTTATTTATTTAAAGGGAGCGGGCTCTTTGATACTTTTTCTAAAAAAAAGGAAAGGGTGGATCATAGGACTCCTTTAATCACTCTTTTCGGAGTGCTGGAAAGAATATTATTATAACTAGTACAAAGAAAAATACAATTAGAATAATACGGTAGATGCTGGCATGTTTTCCAGTAAATCTCAAGGAATACGGGTATATGGAGACAGTTCGTTGGTGATAAAATTTCAATTAATTGCCATTTTTGGCAGTTTGTATGCAAATAAAAGAATTTCAAAGATTTTTCATAAAAAATTATTTATAAATATTTAAAGATATAACTTTCAAGTTGTTTCTGAATGCGACTTTCCTGAAAAATTTTGCAATTGTATGCTTCAGTGGATTGAATTTTTAAATTGTAATTCTAAAAAGACCTATAACGACAAGAAGAAACTTTCTGGGTAGGAATTTCATTAAAGGACTAGACGAAAGCTTTTAAAGAAAACGAAAAGATACCAGAGCACAAAAACAAGATCGGATGTTTAACATTTTTATGATTCTTTTTGGCAGTTATTTGGAAATTTTGTTAATTTCCTCTCCCGTTCCCCATGACATTTTTATTCCCAGATTTTTATGAACTGACCAGTTGAACTTCATTGTAAATTGTAAAATCAATTGTCAGCAGCTTACGATGTCGATAATTGTAATATGGGTTTTGTGTGAAATAATTTTTCAATTTTGTTAATAACATGTTTTTTACTTCTTCTATATTATTATGAATGTCAATGCAAAGGTTAACGCTCACATTTTTGGCAGATCTTTTCTAAAAAAATATATTTATCATAACCATATTTCTCAAAAACAATATTTACCCTCATAAGCTGCACTAACTTTTCACAACAAAAATTAATATTTTTAATTTCAATTGACAAGCGCACCAAATTTTTGTCCTTTATATATTTTAATAATTCATCTGGCCAGGAATTTTCAATTTCAATATTTGTTTTCTCCAGACGAAGCCGTTGAATGTTTGGAATCAATCTTAGAAGCTCGGCAAATTTTGCATTTTGTGTAATCTTTGCATTTACACAAGTAAGCTTCTTAGTTAACGATGAAAAAAGAAAGAAGAAATCTCGATAATCAATTTGTGATCCCCAAATTACAATAAATTCAGCCCTGCAAGCTAAACGTTCATGTAAAGGAGGAGAATATACATCTGTTTGACAAATTCCTATAGAGAAGGTTAATATTGCTGGCATGTTTTTCAGCAAATTTTGAGGAATAGGAGAATAGTAAGGATTTTCAGAACCACAATCAATGCTAATCGGTTTTAAATCCGAGATTACTGTAACACAAGGTGATAAAAATTGAAGTAAATATTTTTCCCATAAATCAAATAATTGATAAAAACGTGGCAATAAATCTCTATCAATTTTTGGAATAAATAATTTTGGAGCTAAAAAACGTCTTTAATTTAAAAGGGAGAAAATATGAAAAACATATTTACTTGTAAATCTTTCTGGACAAATGCGAGTATTATGTCTTCTGCAAAAACAGATATAACATGACAGGTTCCATAAATATGAAAGAGTAGCCGTAATCTCCAAAAGGCTACTGTATCATGGCAATTTATTAGAGAGCGAATAATTTTTGTTTTTATTTTATTAAGATGTAACATTGCGAAGGAAAGAAAAATGTTAATAACAGAGTTAAATAAGAAAAAAAATGCGGTTAAAATATATGCAATCAATATCACTAATAGGTTTGCCAGACTATGTTTTTAGTGCAGTTTCCACTTTGACTTTTTCAAAACCAAGAAGAGAGAGCGCCTCTTTGGCTGTCTGGCTTACCAGTCTGACGCAGCAAAGAAGTTTCTTTCTATTTTTTTCTTTAGTTCATTGCTGCTTTCATTTTCTTCAGCTTTGCGCAGAGGCGATAACGTGACCAATGAGGGAAACCGAGGTGCGTTTATTGCTGGTTGAAAACTTTCACCAATTACCCGCGATGATCTCTGAAACATGGGTATCATACGCAATTTTTGGACGCCTTTGAGAGGCTTATATTTCGTTAAAAGTGAATGTAAAAAGCAAGAATGTTGCGATTTTAAAAAATTCATAGAACAAAAAAAAGTAACAATAGCAATGTTTTTTAGATAATTGAATGTAAAAGAATACTATAATCCGTTTTTAGTTTTATTTGTTCGAGTGATGCAGTTTGGGACTGAGCAACTCAAAGAAGATGATAAAAAATGAAGTAAATATTGTTACTTGTAACTCTATGGATTCCCCATAGAACAGTCTTTACTGCTGGATGTTTCTACTTTTTTTCTAATTCAATGCAAATTTACATCCACTCTCAATTCATTCTATTCTAATTTTTTTTATTTAAAAATTTAATCATTTGCATTTGCTTAAGTTGAAAGTCTGTCGTCTTCTTTTGCTTTATCATCATTGCCGTTCATCGTCATCTCTCCAAAAAAGAAGTAGTAGCTGCTTGTATAAAAATACTTGAATCAAAAAGAAGAAAAAGATGGGTGATAAAAATGAAATAAATGAAATGATTGTAAGATTATTGAGTGTTTGTCAACCGGAAAAAGGCTTAACTAAAACTGTTAAAGAAACTGAAATTATATCTATTTGTGGTAAGGGTTTTTCTACTATTGATTATCAGCTGTAGTTACAGTAATATTTGTTAAATTACTTTACATGAGCTACAGTAACTTTCGTTAAATAACTGTAGTGTTCTTTTTTTCAGGTAAAGTTCGTGAGCTATTCCTTTCTCAATCATCTTTAATTGAAATTGATCCACCTGTTAGAATTTGCGGGGATACCCATGGACAATATGGTGATCTTTTACGTTTACTTAATCGTGGTGGCTTTCCTCCAACTGCAAATGTTAGACTTTTTGTTTGCTTTTTATTGGATTTAAATTATATATATATATCTTTTTTTAGTATTTATTTTTGGGTGATTATGTTGATCGTGGAAGACAAAATTTGGAAACAATTTTACTCCTTTTTTGTTATAAAGTAAGTATATATTTTATGTTGATTGAAACACCTTGTAACAGAGTGCATTCATCAGTTAGGTAAAGACCTTCACACATTTTACTACTTTTTTGTTATAAAGTAAGTATATAGGTAAAGACCTTCACAAATGACAAAATAACAGCCATATAAAAACTGCATTTATTTATTTTTAGCTTTGCAGAAATCAAGTTTGAATTTCGAGCCGTTTGGCAAAGTATTTTTACATGCCAAAATTTTTAGTGCAAAAGATTCTCATGCCTGTGATTCTTCTTTGTTAAAAATTTGAGCTCACAGAAATAAAAAGAAAGAATGCACGGTTAAAAATTAACTGAGTCATTTTGTTAGGGTCCTTGACAGTGGGCCTGTAGCGTAATGGATATCGCGTTGGACTTCGAATCCAAAGGTTGTAGGTTCGAGTCCTGCCAGGCTCGAAAACTTTTTTCGCATATTTTTTTAAATGGGTAATTTTTCAACGAACTCGTTTTTTATATATTTACAAACTGAAGTCGGATCTGGGCGATCCTTTACTTTAAAACTTTTAATCTCTTCATTTTTAGCTCAAATTTCCAAATAATTTTTTTATGCTTCGTGGTAATCATGAATGTGCAACTGTCAATCGTGTATATGGATTTTATGAAGAATGTACTCGACGATTTAATTCTCCCCGAATGTGGAATGCTTTTCAAGTATGTTGTTTTGCTTTCTCTTTATTCCGTTTTATTTCAGCTCTAATGCTTTTAGGATGCATTTTCATGTATGCCACTTTGTGGACTTGTTGGTGAAAGAATTTTATGTATGCATGGTGGAATTTCACCACATTTAAAATCAATTGATCAAGTATGTTTTTTAAAAGCATTTATTGAATCTTTTTATACAACAAAATTTTTAGCTTCGAAGTATTCAACGTCCTACTGATGCAACTGGACCAACACTTGAAATGGATCTTTTATGGGCTGATCGTATGTTTTTATTACTCTATATATATGTATTGTTTTTTAGCTGTACCAGGATTAAGTGGATTTCAATCAAATATGCGTGGAGCATCATATGGTTTTGGAGCAGATATTTTAACAAATATGTGTCAACAGCTTAATATTGATATGGTTGCAAGAGCTCATCAAGTTGTTCAAGTAAGTTTATTTGATTGAAGAAGGGATATATATGTATGAAATCCATGACCATATAGCCTAAGGGCATATATGGGATTTAATAAATTCTTTATCCCAGTCATTGATGTGACAAACTGTTCATCTCTCTAAACATGTCTTTTTTATAGGATGGATATGAATTTTTTGGTAATCGAAAACTTGTTACAATTTTTTCTGCACCACATTATTGTGGCCAATTTGATAATGCTGCTGCCATGATGATCGTTGATGAAAATTTAATTTGCTCATTTCAAATTCTTCGTCCTACAATTGGTCGAGGTCAAACTAAAACTGTTTTAACAGCAGCTGGAAAAAATTAATTATACTGTAATATCTATATATTTATTTATTTGAACCGTGTATATCTTCATCATATTATATTATTAACTGTGTATTATCTAAACAATTATTATTATTATATAATAAAGTATTTAATAGTGATAAATGAATACTTGATATTTAATGTTTGTCAGTCAACGCATTTGTATGAAAAAGGGATAGATAAGCTTTGAAAAGAAAAAGACAGTGTTTTTCTGCTAGGAAAAGCAACAACATGCGTGATCGCGATCCTTGGCTACAACCTTTGACTTCTTCGCGTGGAAGAAAAACAGTTACTTCAAAACGTTTCCACAGGTGTCGGTCTTGAAACGAAAATCCTCTCTCTCTCTTTTTATTCTTGCCTATTGTCAACTTTCCCATACTTCTTCTCTCTCACTTTTCATCTCTCATTTTGTTTGGTTTTCTTCATTTCTGAAAACCTTTTTTTGTCTCTGAGAATCCCATTAAAAGTTTTAAGAATGCCGTTTGGTAATGCGTAAGTTTATTTTAAAAAATTCAACCATCGAATTATTATTCTAACAACGATGCTATTTTAGAGCATACAACAACTATGTTGATGCAGATTTATGTACAACTATGAATGTACAAGGTAAACCTTACAAGTTATTTTTCATTGTAACACCAGAAGCTTTGAATAATTTCACTGAAGAATATTTGGTCAAAGAAAAACCTAACATTATTGGATGGGATTGTGAAGCAGGGTATTATCATGATAAATCGAAAGCAGGAATTAAGCATTATCACTTAATGTTTCCATCTTCAAAGTATGTTGTTTTTAACAGCCTTTTTATATATATACGATTGCTGATCTTCTGCAACTGAACTAAACTTTTGCCTTTCGTTTTTGTGCTGGCACTGCTATATATATATCACTTTTTAGAATTACGGTACTGCAACTTGCAACATCAAAATGGCTTTGCATAATTGATATTCATCTTTTATCCAAAAAGATGACTGACGATGACTGGAAAACCTTTTTTATTAAACTATTTAATCATGGCACAACATTTGTTGGATTTGATATTGGAAATGATGCTCGTTACATATATGCCCGATTTCGATTCATAAAAGAAATAATTGCAGAACATCCAAGATTGTATTGCATTTCAAAACTCTCTGATTACATTTGCAAGAATGCAGATGCTTCTGAAATTGTTTTTGGTGGTTACATGCCTGAAGATAGAAGCTTGGCAGCACTTTCATCTCTTATCTTGGATATTCATTTGAATAAAGACTTACAATCATCAGATTGGACTCGTCGACCGCTATCTTCTGAACAAAAATCTTATGCTGTTAAAGATGCTTTGGTGCCTTGGTTGCTTAAAGAAGAAATTCTTCATCGTCTTGAAAGGTTGTTTAAATAAGTGTGTGTGTACTGAATTAACGATTTCTTATTTTTAGTGACATTGGTGTTGATAAAGCAATAGCAATTATGAAGAATGGTGAAATTAAAATTACAAGATTTTTTTAATCATTGATATGTTTGATTTGTATTAACTTTTTTTTGAAAAATGTGTTGTTTTTTTAATAATTATATTATTCTACCGTATACCTTTTGTACTAGTTCGCAAATATGGGACATAAAAGATAGACAAAACTAAGACTTGAACAGCATGAAAATAGTTGAAATTTATTTTGTCGTTTGAATGTTATAAGGTTATCTAATTGCAATTGCATAGCTTACAGTTTTGGTATTCAAAAATGGTGTTTTAAAAACTATTATAGTTTTTTTACGTATTCGTAGTTTAAAAGTTGCATAAAAATTTATCAAAAAACAACTGTAATGAAGAACAATTGTTCAAATACTTTTTAAATAGGTAACAAGTTTGCTTCCTTTCTGGCGAAAAAATAGTTTTCCATTTTTCAACGACAAAAAACATAGGAGGAAAAAGCAGCAAAAAATAGGAAAGGAAAAAAATGAAAGCAACTGCTGCAGTTTTTAGTGTTTTTTTTGAACGACTAAAAAAAGCAGCAGGAAAAAAGCCATTGATTGCTTTCCTTTCTTTTTTTCTTGGCTGTCTTCTTTGTAGGCCATCTTTGCAACAGCAGCATTGGCGCGGTCACTCTATTTTTTTTGCTTTTTACAATCCTTCATTTTTAGCATTAAACTCTCCACTTTTAGCTTTTAGTTTAGCTTTAGCTTTTACTGATTGTTTACATCTTATTTTTTAAAGAAAAAGAAGATCGTTGAAAAAACTTCTTTCAATTTCTACTTTATGGTTTCCTGTTTTTTCTTTGCTGTTATTTTTGTTGTTGAAAGTGTAACTAACGTAACCTTTGCTGCTGTTGATGTAACTGCGAAAGAACGTTCACGTTTTTAACTTTTGTGTTTGCTGACTCATGAATGCGCACACCTTTCTTCATTGCTGCTATGAAACTTTTGTTATCTTTCTTTTTCCTTTTTCCCGCTACTTTCATTATGCATGTTAAACAAATTGTGGATAACTTTTTTCTTGTTTTTTTCTTTTTTTTATCGTAGCTTCCTTAACGACGGATAAACTTCTTTAACGTTTTAACGTGAAAATTTGCGTGTTTTTTTGTTAAAATTTATTTATTTTTTGTAACTGCTTCAACTGAACGTTCTAACATTGCTTTAACTCATTTTTTAGACGACAAATATGAATTTTGAAGAAGATTCTTTTAAACGAATTAGAAGTGTAGATGATGCAGTAGTGAAAGCAAAAAAAGCTGTTAAAAAGCTTCAACCACAAGATATTGTAAGTTTCTATTACAGCTTTTATTGGCCGATGCTAGTTATTTATCTATGGCGAAAATTCAATAAGAGTGAAAGCTTTTAACAATTTGTACTTTTGCTTGTTGTGAAAAGAGACTGTTATTGAAGAGCTTTACTTTGCTGAATTATTGTGGAAGATCAACTACGTGCATTGGTTTTGTTCAAGCAACATCTAATTACGATAATTTTTTTAGACAGCAATAATAATTGTTGGTGCGCTACTTCCAATTGGATATTTATTTGAAATTTGTTATGTTTTTTCATTCTTTCATGAATGGTTATCTGATGTAAGTTTCTACGATTTATAAAGCTTAAAAACTGAGGTTGAGTATATAATATCTTTTACTTTAAAACTGGAGGCAGTAGTAGTAGTAATAATGTAATACTTAAAAACTGCAGATAAATATATATAATATATGTTGTTTTATAGGAATGGTGGATAAGAGTTGTTCCTCTAACATTTTGTGGTTTAAATTTATATTTGAATTTATGGAAAATTATATCTGTCGGACCAAATGGAAAAACAAGTGATCTACCATCAATTATGAAACCAGGCTTCAAATATTGTCATTCCTGTAATGTTAATTCACCTCCACGAGCTCATCATTGTCCTGGTAAGCTTACTTCTTGACCCTAACTACAATCTTATATAACTTTATTTTTTACAGTATGCGAAACATGTATCCTTCGACGAGATCATCATTGCTCATTTGCTGCAGTATGTATTGGACATTTTAATCAACGATATTTTGTTGCTGGAATTGTGAATCTTATGGTAGTTGCAATTATTTGTACATGGTATAATTTTTCTTTTGCTCTTACAATTCTTCCACAATCAATGAAAGGAATGGATTTTTGGTGGTTTTGTGTTCCACATTTGGCTTTGGTTCTACGATATATTACTTTTTATCAATTCTTTGTTCTCGTATTTTTTGCATCCTCTCTTACTGTTGTAATCTTTAATGGATATCTTATTGCTGCACAATTCTTCTGTATTTATCGTGGACAAACCAGAGTGGAATATCTTTTGGTAAGTTGATATATTTTTATAAATTGAGCTCGGCACGTACAAAGATTTAAGAAATGAAGATACATTTACTTCCAATTTTTTATGATGGCAAATTCAGATGTTGGTAGCGAGTTAGACTTGTAATCCAGTGCTTCTATATCTATCTGCATTTGCCTTCAGAGAGATTTTGAGTTCTTTATCTTTTGTTTCCCATTTATCTATACGTGTCTTCAAAATCTTCTTTTAAACTGCTTTAATTTACCATTTCTCTTTTTTTAGGATGTTCAAGCATACAATTGTGGACTCTTGGAAAATTTGAAGCAATCACTTGGACGACGATGGCCATTCATTTTTATTTCACCTTTTATTCCATCACCTCTTGATTCAGATGGTATTTCATTCAAGGTTCATGAAATGGAAGACTTATCAAAACAAACAAAATACATGTAAACTGAAGTTTTTTTTTGAATGTTTCACCCAAGTTGCCTTTTTTTGTTCTCGATGATAATACTTATTTAATCTCAATTTTATTCTTTCTCTGTCTCTTCTTCTTTTTTTGTTGCTTTATTATTTTTGATGAGTTATGTTAAAGGTTGTACATATTAATTTCTTAAAATTAATAATAAATGATTATTAAACTGATTTTTTGTTGATTTGATGGAAGGGGGATACTGTAATTGAAATTTTTGTTATAAAAATTCAACTGGGAGTTATAGTTTGACAATTAAATGATTTTGTGAAGCATATGGAAGTGATAAAAAAGTATAAATTAAACTGGGAGAACTTGTTTTACAGTATGATAAAACTTTAAATTATAAACTGATTAATTTTTCGGACATAAAAATAAACTATTCAGAACATGATAAGCATTATTTGTTTATTTAACTTGTCAACGATTAAAAAATTTGTTTTAAATTTTAAAATTCTTAACTGTATTTTAAGTAGTGCTGGAAAATCAATTTTTAATGAACATTTGGATACTGTATCGACTTCAGGAACTATAAAAATTAATGATGCAGAAGTTGGACAAAGTACTCTTCGAAAGTTATCGGCTCATGCACAACAAGATGATCTCTTTATCAGTACTATGAATGTGAAAGAACGTCTAGGTTTAATGTTTGTTTACTCAATAAATGCCCTCAAGGGTTTTCCAAAAGCGTCCTATGTTTCTTATCACTGTCAATATTATCAGCAAGTTAAAAGTGCTGTCTTTTTTCATCCCATTCATTCATTTTTTGCTGACCTTGTTTTTCGTGTTCACTGTCTTGCTTTCTGTTGTGTCAAACATCATATTTTTTCAACGTTTATTTGCAACACAGCCATTTCTTGAAAACTTTTAAAAATATTTTTTCTACTTTAAAAGCTGAGGTTGTTGTTAATGATGATGAGAAAAAAAGAAGATTATCATGATTTGGATGCTTTAATTCCTACTGGAGAATCAACTCCAGATGACCCCTTTGGACCTAATGCAATTATTGATCCAAAATTTTCATTAGCTGTTGAAGAAGATTTTGAGAAAGCGGTAAAACTGAGATGAAGAAAAGAAAGGGTTTATTAAATTATTAAGTTTTAGCCTTCAAATGTTACTGTAATGCCATCAATGAAGCTTACATGGCATTCTATTTGTGCAAGGGTAAGTTGCTTTTAAATTGGAAAAAAGTGTAATTTAAAAATAAGAAACATAAATACGAGAACATAAAAAAATTTTAAATAGTGCAATTTCTTGTGTTTTTTAAGAAATTTTAAAACTGAATATCAAAATTTTTGATATAAAAAAAACTGACATTTTGTGATTATCTTAATTCAAATTTTTAGCCGATCTCTGAAGTTGAAGAAGAAAATACTTCAATTCTTGGTTCATTTTTTGAAGCAATTGGTGTTTATCGACCTACAGAAGCCGTAAAAAAGCATGCCCCACGAAAATTAATTTTAAATCATTGTAAACTTTTTTTTATATTTGTAAAAACTGTGAATCTTTCTTACAGGCTTTGGAGCTGCATATCCTGGCGAGGTACTTGCATTAATGGGTGCAAGGTAAGCAAAAGCATAAACATTTTTTTAATTAACTGTTCCTCGGTCTATGCATTCTGTATTACCTTACAAAAGTCTTTTCACTGTATTTTTTAGTGGTGCCGGAAAAACAACTTTAATGAATATTTTAACTCAACGAAATTTGGATACTGTATCTATATCTGGAAGAGTAAAAATTAATGATGCAGAAGTTGGACAAAGTACCCTTCGAAAGTTATCGGCTTATGCTCAGCAAGATGATCTTTTTATCAGTACAATGACAGTTAAAGAACATTTAACTTTTACGGTTGGTTTAAAAATTACTTTTTTTAAAAAGTCATTTGAAAATGTATATCCACCAACTTAATATGTGAGGGAAAAGACAACAAAAATCAAAGAAAAAACTGGAGGATGCTTGACTAATAATTTTGTTGATTCGGTAAACTCGATCTGCTTGAGGAGCACGTTTCAAAACTGACAATAAATTTCTGTCCAAAACTTTTCTAAAAAATACAAAAAAATTAACAATTTAAAAGCCATTTATTTTTATGTTAAAACGCATATTTTTAATTCAAGAACGTTTAAAGTGCCATCATGCAGTCATTGCTTTAATAAACTGAACAATTCGATTAATCATTAAAAATAAATTCTATAAAAAAAATTTTTTTAGGCTTTAATGAAAATGGGAAAGCATTATAGTTCAAGGCAACGAGAAAAACGTGTTCAATTGGTTATGGAAGATGTAAGCTACTTTTTTTTAATACTGTGTAATCTTAACTGTTTAATACTTTTTGCAGTTGGCATTAACAAAATGTCAAGACACTTTAATTGGAAATATTCGAATCAAAGGAATTTCTGGAGGAGAAAAGAAGCGACTATCTTTTGCATCAGAGGTTTGTTAACTGGGAATTCCTTGATTTAGTTTAACATAAAGTTATTCTTTTAGATTATGACAAGTCCTCCTTTATTGTTTTGTGATGAACCTACTTCTGGCTTGGATTCATTTATGGCAAAGCAGACAATTCAGGTAATAAAAACTGGCTTTTTGAGATGCTTCTTTTGGGGGGCTTGCTCAGAATAAGATAAAGTTATTTAAGAAACAATAAAAAAATTAATGTAGTTAAGGTTCTTGTCATTACTCTTGAGCTAACAACTTTTTTGATAGGAAAACTGAAAAAATTCACGGATAAATTAAAAAACAATGAAAGTGGATTTGTTTTCATGCTGAATCAAGAAGGAGTAATGGAGCTTGAAGTTTTATAAAAACTGATTACGCATCATTGGACAAGTCTTTATTTGTTAATGTTATTAAACTGACATATGCACATATTGAATAAATAAGCTTATTTTATTAAAACTAAATAATCACTTTTTTCCAGGTTTTAAAGCAGTTAGCAACACGAAAAAACATGACTGTTATTGTAACTATTCATCAACCTTCAAGCTATTTGTTTTCTCTTTTTGACAGGTTGCTTCTTTTTCACTAGCATTATTTAACGGTAAACGAACATTTTTAGAGTCTGTTTTATGGGTGAAGGTAGAACTGCATTTTTAGGAACAATCGATGAAGCTAAATATTTTTGGAAAAGGTAAATTTAAATATATATTTTTAAACTGGCTTAAACGATTTCAATTTAAATAAAAAAATATGTTATCAATTCTTTCAGTCTCAATGATCCTGTCCCGGAAAAATCAAATCCTGCAGATCATTACATTTCAGCTTTAGCGATAAAAGTTGGAGAAGAAAAACAGAGTCATGAAAGAGTTGTGGTAATTTTTTTAAAACTGTGAACTTGATGGTTTTTATTATCTATTAGGATATTTGTAATTCATTTATAAGATCTACAATTGGACAAGAGCTTAATCAAATTGCAATGGGTGAAGAATCATCTCCATCTTCCTCGTCAACTGCAATTTCATCAGATGAAACAATCTGGGAAGGAAATACTGATTTAAGAGGAAAAACTTTTCAAAGATATAAAGCTACGTAAGTTTTAACAAAAATTGAAGTAACTGGAAGAAATGTTGGGAAAACTGAGCCTTTTCATTCTTTTTTATATCATTTTTAGTTGGCTTCAACAATTTTATGGCCTTTTAAAGCGATCATTCCTTGGCAACTTTCGGAATCCTGTCGTTTATCATGTTCGAGTTTTTCAAACAATCGTAAGCTTTTTCACATTTAAAAATTTTGTAAACTGACATTGCTATCTTTCAGGTCATTGCAATAATCTTAGCACTGGTATATTTTCGGACAAAAATTTCACAATCTACAATTATGAATGTTAATGGAAATCTTTTTAATGTTGTTATGAATATGAATTTTATGTTTCAATTTACTGCTGTTAATGTAAGAGGATTTTTTGGGGATAAAACTGAGGAGGTGTTTATTGTTATTTTTAGATGTTTTGTGAAGAACTTCCAATATTTTTACGAGAGAATCAAGCAAATATGTATCGTGTAACACCATATTTTTTGTCAAAAAATATTGCTGAGGTAAGGAAGTTTTTTTTTGTAAACTGGATTCATTTTTGGAGGAAATTTTAAAAAAAAACTGTATAAACTGTAATTCGATGATATTACGAGTTACAAGTACAACTAGAAACTGCAAAAACTACTAAACTTGAAAATTTATGCCAATTTTTTGAATGATAGTAACTTATGATAATGTTTTTGTAGCTATTTTTAAAACAAGACGTTCTTTTAAGCTTTGTGCTTTTAATACAAACTGGTAAAATCTTTATTATCATGCTAATTTGTTAAAAAATCAAACATATTTTTTTGATCTATATTTCACTTTAAAAAACTGCCATCTTCATATTGTGAGTTTATCAAAAAAAGCTCAAGGTTTAGATTATTGTTGTATCAAAACAATATTTAAACTAGTAGCAGTACCTTCTTGTGTTTACTATACCCAATGAGGGACAATGTTTGTTTTACGCATTTTATTTAAATTTATCAAAACTGGCACCTTTAAATTTTATGTTTTTTTCAAATCCACTTTTCATTTCAGGGAATCCAATATATTGTTTATCCAACAGTTTTTGCTGCAATTGTTTATTGGTTTTCTGGACTTTTTCCATCTATCGAGGCTTTCCTCATTTTTACACTTGTCTGCATTTTAGTTACAAATGTCGGAATTTCAATCAGTAGTTTTTTTAATATATTTAAAACTGAGTTTAACAACATCATCTTTTAGGTTACATGATGTCCTGCATTTTCGGAACTGTTGGAATTGCTATAAATGTTATGCCAATTTTAGTTATTCCATTGATGGCATTTGCAGGGTTTTTTATTAATATTCAAACAATTCCTTTCTATTTTTTACCGCTAAGATATATTAGTTATTTTGCATATGGTTATGAAGCGTTAGCAATAAATGAATGGTCAAGAATTGAGAAAATTGAAGGTAATTGAATTTTTATAGAGCACAAACTGAATAAACCCTTATTGAAGAGGGTGGCATTTGGGGCATTTGCTCACTCCAAAGTTAGGCTAAACTTCTTTGATGTTTTGCCAACTCGTGTCACATAACCAAAAGATCAAAGGGGTGATCCCTCCAAAAACTGTTTCCCTATATGGCTTTGAAAATGAAAAGCAAGTTTTTTTAGGTTGCAATGACTCATCCAAAAATTCAAGCATTTGCCTTTCAACTGGACATGAAGTAATTAAATCACTGGGATTTGAAGAAGGCAATCTATGGCCAAATATTATTATTCTTTTTTCAATGATTCTTATCTTTCGTATCATTGCTTTTGTTGCACTATGGATTCGAGCTGAAACTAAAAAATAAAGCACGCTTTTAAATGGTGCTGATGTTTATTTTTGTTGTTGTTTATGTTTCTGTTATTATCGATCACTGTATGCTGTTGTAAAAATTAAACTGTCGTAAAAGTCTTTCCGAAATTTTTGATCAAAACTCAGTTACTCAATAATTTTTAAACAATAAAACTGTTGATCCATTCATATCAGAAATAATTAAAAGTAAAATATTACTCTTTTTGTTTTTACAAGTGTGTTAATTGCATGTAATCACTCTTAACTTCGTGTTTGTTAAGTTCTGGAGCTAACTATATTTTTTCGATTATTTTATTAATACTATTATTCCAACTATTGTTAATCACATTTCTTAAAAGTGTAATATTAAACTGTACGAACAAAATTGATGTAGTGTTTTGTATTAGTGTGCATTTTGCAACACAATGCTTCTATGTTTTAAAAGAAGTTGTAATATTTTTTCAATACATGGAACTGGAAAGTAAAATAATATTTCATTCAATTTTTAAACTGTCAGCTTTGTGATCAATCGGAACTGTTTATTAAAAGCATTTAAAATTTTATTGGAATTAACTGTTTTTTTTGTAAACATGGCAGAGCTTATGTTTTTCATAAATTAGAAGACTAATATTTTTTGGCTTAACTGAGAGTTTAATGCATAAAGCCGCAAGAAACCTTAGAGTTCTCGAATTAATTTTTGTTCAATAAATTTTGCAGTAGGGTTTCCCAACAAAAATTTTATACACTGTTTTTTAGTCTACTGGTTTTTGTGCTGTTTGTATTGTAATATAATCTTGATCTGATATTTTTTGTCTCATATGTTTTTCAAGCATTTTTGAACGATATTATAATCTTTTTCGCGCTTGATTTATTCCATATAAAAAACATGTTTTGAGTTTTTGAACACTAAATTATCATTTTTTTAAAAGCTGCTGTAAGCTGTTAAAAAACTATTTCTCAATCAACGTTAACTTATAACTTAAACTGTATTAAAGCGTGGTATAACTGATGAAATTTGTACAGTTTTAAAACTGCATCATTTTTTGTTTATGTTTTACAAAAGTTACAACTTTTTTTACACTGTATTTCACAGATTCATAGCTCTTTTTTGCAATTTTTTAAAATGAAATTCCTAATTTTTTGATAGTTAAAAATTACAACGTTATTACATAACTTTATGACTTAATCCCAATTGAAAAAACTTGTTTTCGAAAATTTTTTAAAAGGCTAATCTGCAGCATTTTATGCATAATTTTTTGTAAAATTTTTGTTATAACTGTATTTTAAATCACATTTAATTTAAAAAACTGTTAATCAACTGTTCTAGTTTTTCAGAAGAAATAAAAATGTTTATTGAGTTTTACCGCTTTATTACCTTTTATGTGTCCTTCACTTTTTCTTCAACCGGTTTTCCTCTCCTCTCCTTTATTGCTCTAACTCATTCATCAACTTTTTTTTCAAGGCTTGATTTTTGTTGTTGTTTTTTTAAAAAAGGCTTCCTGCTGTGTTCTACTTCTTTTTCTTCTACTCTAACTTTATTCAACTGTGTTTTTAATCACATCTCAATGACAAATACTTACCTCATTCTTTGTGATCCGTTTATTTAATGATGATCAAAATAAACATTTTCTTTGCGCAATAATGTCTTCACTTTTTTGTTCTTGAGTTTTAATTTTTCCCACTTGTATTTTCGTTGATCCTCAACTAGTTTTTCGTCTCTTTTCTCCTCTATTTTTGCTTCCGCCTATGTTATTTTTTGATTTTGCTCAAACAGAAAATGTCTTTTCTTAGACTCCCTTCCTCATCTTCCTCATCGCCTTGCTTCTCACGTCATCGAAGAAGAAAAAACTTTTGCAATGAAACTTTTGCTGCTGCAACAAAAAAATATGAATCATCTCTTCTTCAAAGATAGATTTTTCTTCAAGAATTTTTATACGTACGCTTTTTCCCCTTCGATAAATATTATAATAATAATAACCGTAACAAATATGTCAATAATGATGAAATCATTTTTTTCTTCATCTTGAAAAAACTTTTTTTAATGACGGTGAATCAAGAGTTTAATGATTAAAGGGTGGAGATGTTGGTAGTGGTGGGAACAGAGAGGGAGGGAAATATAGCATCATTTCATTTTTTTATAATAGTTCATGAGGTCCTTTAAAAGCTTACATCAATGCTTATCATAGGTATAGCATGCAGAAAATGCGTGATTCTTTTATCATTTCTTTGTTTTTTATGACTATTTGTTTGCTTTTGGGTATTTAAGAAGGTATAAAACTGAAGTTCATTCATTTTCCTACGATGAATTTGAATATGCTTTATGGAAATCAATTCTTTTAGTTTTTTTTATAAAACTGTTGACTCATTAGATTAATTAGAGGTACAACCAACCATCAATCAGTTTAAAAAACAAATTTATTATGTTCACGCCTTAGTTTATGAGAATGCTGTAAGCTTACAACAATTTTTATCACGCGCTTTGAAATGTTTACTTTTATATTTTTTTGTTTTTACATCTGATAACTTTTCTGCGGATGTTTAAGGGATATGTGCTTAAAGCTGGAAATTCTTCAACGATAAATTTTAACTTGTTTCTAAAAATAGAAAGATTTCATTTTCAAAAAACTGCACATCACATTTTTGTGAGAATCCACTAGCTTGATTACGATTTGATTCATAGACGTATATCTCTGACTAAATGTGTTATGTTATTTTTTTCTTGTCCAAGAAGATTTGTATCTTATAAGTTGTAAGCTTACAACTCTTCTTAACACATTCTTTGAAATGCTTGATTTTTTGTAACTATTCAGACTTTTGCAGAGATATTTATTAGAAGAGTAAAAAACTGAAATTGATTTTTCGACTCTGCATTTTACCATGTTATTTAAGATCAAAACTTTTATATTTTATCTTTAAGTTTTTTACAAAACATGCTGTCTTGGGGAAATCCGCTTTAAACTGACGTGCTCAAATTCAGTTGTCGACATTTACAGCTGCATTTTTTAAAACTGTTCAATAATACATTAACTTAAAATCTTAACTGCAACGTTTTTTTCCTAAAAATTTCCAATAACTTATTCATTTATGTTTAAGCTAAAAATATGTTAAGCTTTTATGAAAAGCTAAAAAGTAATTGCTATCACTATCATTCTCATCCTTCCCTCCTTCCTCCTTATCACCAAAAACTTTTAATGTTCTTTTTCTCATTCTCTTTAAAACTTTGATATTTTTTCCCGGGCCCATCCTTTTTCAACAATTTTTTGTCGTTTTTTTATATTTCAATATTTATTCAGCATTTCCTTTTTTAAAGAAATAGCTTTTTTTCTCGTTCACTTTTTTTTCACATAAGTGTCCTTGCCGCCTATCTAGTTTCGTTGTTAATATCAAACAAGGTACACTAAAAAAACGTTTTCTTTTTTTTGTATTTCAAAAAAAACTAAATTTTTCAAACTTTTTTAGCGATTATTTTTAAACTGCCTTTGTAAAAAGCATCCGAATCATAAAACATGTGTTGCTCAGCTCTTGGCCAAATTGTATATGGTATTTTAATGTTTTCTGCACTAGCTTTGACGCTGGTTGGAATGTTTACACCAGGTATTGCTTTTTTCTAAAAATAAAATCAAACTTTAAAGAGTGTTGAAAACAAAAAAATTGAAACTAAAACTGAAACTGTAATTTTTAAGGTTGGAGAAAGCTAGAAAATGCTTCAGACGATTTTAAGCAACAAGTTAATAATCGTGAAGTTCCAAGTGGGCTATTTCCACTTGGATGTGGGGGCTGGCTAGGTGGTGATGACACAACTACTTCGTCATCAGTTAATTGTGATGATTGGTGGAAAGTAAGTTTTCGAAAACTTTTAAATAACTGATTTCCACTATAATGTGGCACGAAACATTTGATTTTATACAAGATCAACATTTTAGGATCTCCCACCCTGGAACAAAGTTGTCGTCGTCACTGCAGTTTTAGCTGTAATTGTTGAAATATTAGCACTTGCATGGAATCTATTAACTTTCTGCGCATGCTGCTGTAAACAACACTTACTTCATCCCCTTACAGCCTTAGCAGTTTTGACATCAATTTTCCTAGCCATTACTGTAATCGTATTTGGCATTAAACAATCTGCTTCAATTTGTACGTTTTTTATTTTGACAATTAGAAAACTTATTGTTAATTCATTTTTAGGTGATTTTTCAAAAAATACTGGACAAAATTGGGATGGTTGTGATACCGGAAAAACAAATGCAAATTATTCATTTTATATCACTTGTGGAGCTTTAGCATGTTCACTGGTGTCAATAGGGGTTGGAATTATTGCATCATGTTTTGCTAACCATTCGCTTTAAACAAAAAATTGCAAAAAATAATTATATATAATAGAAACTGGTTTACTTTTTCTTTAAATAATACCGGGTTTTAATTTTTGTTATTCATGTGGTTACTGTAACTAAATTCATATCAACTTTTTATAACTGTATCAACTCCATATCTATCAATCATTACATTTTATCCATGAATAATTTTGCTGTAAATTTTTTTGAATCTGTTCAGTTTTATCACTTTTCACTTTTTATTCTGTTTTGTTTTTTTCAAGTTGAAAAATGTTTTAAGGACGAGAAAAATAAAAAAAAGATGATAACTAGAATATTTTTTATTTTGTCACAAAGCATGACTCATAATCTTCAAAATTGATATCTATTAATGGAAAGGTTTTAAGCATGTTCATAGGACAAGACAGATAAAAACATATTTTTGATATCAGATAAATTCCATTAATTTATGTGAGAAAAAAGTAATAAAATTAATGAGAAAGTGCTATAAAAAAGTTCTTTGATTTTTCTTTGTGAAAATGACGTGACTAATAGAATTAAAGGTGAGTCAAAGAATTTGCCACATTTTTATGATATCATATAATTTTTGCAACTGCAATAATACCATATTCAAAAGAGACAAAGTGTTAACCAAAATATTTTTTTATTTTTAATTGAAAACTGGAAACAAAGCAGGGGTGAGAAATGTGGTCGGTCACTTTTGTAATTTCGTTATAGCTAGCCCAAAATCACTAATCTTTAGAATTTGATATGTCTCATTGAGTCTATAATTACCGTTCACTAATTATTTTAGGTTTTATTTACTGTTTTCTATAAAGTTATCACCAGGGCTGAGCGGAATTCCGTTCCGTTTCCGTTCCGGTCGAAAAAAATGGAGCGGAATCCGGAACGATGTGGTAAAGATTGAAAAATATTTATTTACCATATTTTCTTAACATTTGCCATAATTTTGGCCGAAAAAACATCTACAAACGTATTTTGCATTAAAGACGAATATTTATATGCTAAAAGTAAGCATAAATTTAACAAAAAAAAACTGTGATACAACTTTGTAGCTTAAAAAAATTTTTGTGCTGCTGCTTATTATGAGAAAAATTCCGTTCCGGATTCCGTTTTGACCGGAATTCCGCTCATTTTTTGCATTCCGTTCCGTTCCGGTATTTCCGGAATCGAATTCATTCCGTTCCGGATTCCGTTCCATTGTAAAATTTTTGATTCCGCTCAGCCCTGGTTATTACTTTACTTTACTCTTTTGTCTATCCTTCTATGCTTCACAATTTACGCGCCCAATCGTTGAGTCCTTTTCTCCTTACCCAAGTTGTCGCACCACCAAAAAAAGATCACTGAGACAAGACACCCGCACACATGCATTTGCAAAACACATTATTAAAACGTTTATTATTGTTCTCTTAGAGAATGAATAACAGTATTGTTCTTCGTTTGCTTTCTCGATTAACATTGATTTTTTAAATAGAGAGCATTTAGAATTCCATATATTAGTCAGTTCATTCATTGCTGTTTTCCTTAAAATGAATGAACCCACAAGATTTTATTCCAGACATTACGTGGACGCAAAAGCAGAACTACTAAAAAATGTTAATTCTTCTAAAAACTTGGGTGAAATCCGTAAACTTTATAAATCATTTTCGGATAAAATGACTGTAATACCAGAGTTATGGCAAAAATGGATTGAGTAAGTTATTTAAGGTGGCTGCCCTGACGTCTAAAAAGCTTTTGTTTCTGTTATTATTTTAAAAAATAGTCTGTAAAATCTCATATTTCAGATTAGAAAGAACAATAACATTTCCAGATTTTGATAATAAAAAACTTATTTCACAAGTCAATCAAATTCGACAACAAGCCGCTAAGCATTTCAGCCATGAAAATTTTTTATATGTCCAGAAGTTAGTTTTCATAAAATTTTTATCGCATGTCTTGAAATATAAAAAATATTTTAAGCAATTTCATAGAAGTATCAGCTGGCCGAGAAGATATTTTTATAGAACAAATGTGAGTTTTTGTCTTTCCATGAATCCCATAAAGAGAACTCTGAGCTTTCCACATCCACATTTGAAACAGTGTTTGTATGATTATCAAATGTTTTCAGGTTTGTAAATGTTTTTCTGTGTTAAGAAATGTAAGAAAATAAGCAAGAAAAATTTTGCGGTCAGTATTTCTTGTAAAAATAAAATAAAGCACACATGAGATAAATGGCAGCACCTGAATAACATTACTGTGGATATCTCTTTGGAGCTGTCCAGAAATTGAGTGCGGCATAAGATAAAAGCAAAAAGGGTCACTAAGGGGAGGGGTTCAAGAAATTCAAACAAAAAGATCACGTAATTTATGGACAGCCCCTTTTTGGGAATCCTCCCAAAATTTGCAAGATGCGAAAATACAACTGTATGACGAAATCAAGGATAGAGATATCACAGATTATTCATATTCCTTGAAAGATATTGATTTTGCTATTGAAAATATTGAATGGGAATTAGCAAAACAAGCAACATCAAAAGATTTTTGGAAATTTTACTTGCAATTTTTAAAAAACAGATGTCAAATACAAGCTTTAGTAAAAGCATATTCACGTTACTGCCGCTTGTTTATTGATGATACAGCTAAAAGACAAGAGTATATGGCAATTATTGAAACGAATAATATTGCAGAAGAATGGTGGATTGATTTGATTGAAATTGAAAGAAATTTCGGATCTATAAAAAAAGCTTATAAAATTTTACAACTTTGTCTTAAAAAAGACATATTTGAATCAGAGGTGCCACTTGAATATTCAAAATGGTTTAACACACGTTATGGATTTGAAAATGGACTGTCAAAATGTTTAGCCTATACATGCAAATTTTTTAATATAAATCAAAATTTACCGGCAGTTGTTGCAAAAACTATTAACTCAAGATTAGAGAGTGAAGTATTATTATGGAAAAAAGATCATCATTTTCCTCCATTGCAAAATATAATATCTACCCCTTCAATGTTACAATGTTTTTCATTACCGTATTTTATCATGGAATATTTATATGCCAATGGAAGCCTTGAAATGAAAAAAACATTTCATAAAACTTGTAAGCAGCTATTTTATAGCAAAAAAATAATATTTTGTCATAAGCTGCAAATTTTTCAAAATCGAGAATATCGACATCCTCTATTTCTGAAGGAATCATTATATTTATGCCCCCGAAGATGTTGATTGTATATTTTTGAAAAAGTTTTGTGTATCAAACTTATTAAGAATAGGTAATGGTAATCCTTTCACATGTTCTAAAATACTGAAAACAATTAAATGTAATATTAAATATTTTTCCATTTGTGAACAAACGTTAACGATAGACGAAATCAAAATGATATCAACCAAGCGCCTTCATGGCCTTAATCTTATAAATGCAAATATTCTTAACAGCGAAAATAATTTGTTACCATTTGAAGCTGTAATGGCTTTATTTCCATATCCAAAAGATATCAGGTAATTTTTTGACATCGTTTTATATAAAAACTATGGTTTAAATAAAACTAGAATTTGATTTGCATCCCGGTTGAAAACAAATAATATTGTTTTTCTTTCACAGTTGATACAAGGTACAAAATAAACATGATTATGTATTTTTGACAGTTCGTCAAATAAACGATGCAACTACATTAAAATTTTTTAGAATTATCCATAATTTATTCACTGATAATTCTGCTCAAAAACTCGCTACACTTCATCAAATAAACAAATTTGAACGATTCATAATTAATTTTCTTCCTTTATCATTTGCATTAGAATCATTTATTTCTTTTTTAAAGGTAAGAAATTTTTATTGTAACAAATTCAAAAAATATTTATATGTATCAGGAAAATGCCTCTAATGGGGCATATATTGGATATATTATGTCTCAAGATGTTCCACAAAATCATCGGTATTTTTTTCAAAAAAGTATTGAAGAATGTTTACCGCAGATTTTTGTCAACAAATTAACCAAAGAATGAGCAAACGCTACAAAAAATATTATCATGTCCAACTATTTTGTTATTCCATAATGCACTGTTTTACACATCATGCTAAATTCTTAATTTTAGTCTATCTATTATGTCCCATATTTGCAGGCTAATAAAAAAAGTGTACTGTAGAAAAAAATTAATTTTTTAAAAAAACAACACACATTTCAACCAAAAAACAACGTTATAAAAAAGTTAATACAAAACACACACATATCAATGATTAAAAAAATCTTGTAATTTTAATTTCACCATTCTTCATAATTGCTATTGCTTGATCAACACCGATATCACTAAATATATTCCAATTTTTAATTTACAAAGACAAATAATCAAATAACTAACCTTTCAAGACGATGAAGAATTTCTTCTTTAAGCAACCAAGGCACCAAAGCATCTTTAACAGCATAAGATTTTTGTTCAGAAGATAGCGGTCGACGAGTCCAATCTGATGATTGTAAATCTTTATTCAAATGAATATCCAAGATGACAGATGAAAGTGCTGCCAAGCTTCTATCTTCAGGCATCCAACCGCCAAAAACAATTTGAGAAACATCTGCATTCTTGCAAATGTAATCAGAGAGTTTTGAAATGCAATACAATCTTGGATGTTCTGCAATAATTTCTTTAATAAACCGAAATCGGGCATATATGTAACGAGCATCATTTCCAATATCGAATCCAACGAATGTTGTGCCATGATTAAATAGTTTAATAAAAAAGGTTTTCCAGTCATCGTCAGTCATCTTTTTGGATAAAAGATGAATATCAATTATGCAAAGCCATTTTGATGTTGCAAGTTGCAATACACTAACTCTGAAAAACAATATATATATATATATAGCAGTGTGATTGGAAGCAAAGTTGTAGGCACAAAGATGATAGGCAAAAACTGAGTTGCAGAAGATCAGCACTCTAATATATATAAAAACTGTTAAAAAACATACTTTAATGATGAAAACATTAAGTGATAATACGGTATTCCTGCTGGCGGTTTTTCACGGTAATTTCCTGCTTCACAATCCAATCCAACAATGTTAGGTTTTTCCTTGACCAAATGTTTTTCAGTGAAGTTATTCAAAGCTTCTGGTGTTACAATGAAAAATAACTTGTAAGGTTTTCCTTGTACATTCATAGTAGTACATAAATCTGCATCGATATAGTTGTTATATGCTCTAAAAAGAGCATCAATAATTTGATGGTTAAATTATTGCAAAAAAACTTACGTATCACCAAACGGCATTCTTAGAAATTTTAATGGGATCCTCAGAGACAAAAAAGGTTGTCAGAAATAAAAACCAAAAAAGGAGAGAAGAAAAGAGAGAGAGAAGAAGCATGGGAAAGTTGGAAATAGGCAAGAAAAAAAGGGAGAGAGAAGGTCTTCGTTTCAAGATCTACGTTGAACATATGCTTTAAAAAATCCTTCTAATTTCTGTGCCAACAAATCAGATATTGTAGCCAAGCATCGTAGCCATGATTAATTTTTGGTGGAGGGAAAATTATTTCGAGATAGCCATACATTTGATCTTGCATTTCTACCTTTATCAAATTCATAATTCGAATACGCTTTTAATAGTTTGAACAGTTTTGACATATATGTTTCGTATTTGTGTGTCATATTCAAGTCAAGCAGCTTTTCTTTTTATGATACTAAAAATAAATGTTTCTTTCACAAAAAAATTAAAAGTTTTTTATTGTTCAAATAATTCTTCCAGTTGTGTATGATAAAAAAACGAAAACTTTAATAATCCACATTGTTTTGAATTTGGTATACTTGTACGTTATTTTGGGATGCTTATCCCTTTGTTTTAGTTTGATTTACATATTCATGCGCTTTATTTGTCATGTTTCGTTCATCATCAGCTTTTAAACGATCATAAAGGTCTTTGATCTCTATTTGCAGCGTTTTAAATGTTGGGCGCTCTCCAGGAATTTCATGCCAACATTTTTTCATTATTTCATACCTGAAACAAAACAAAATTTTAATCAACTGAATTTTTAAACTTACAATTCTTTTGAGCAATGCTGTGGCCGTGAAAGTCGTTTACCAGATTCAAGAAAATTCACAAGTGCAACACTGCTCATTAAATTTTCATATGGAAGACTGCCACGTTCAAATATTTCCCAAATTAAAATTGCAAATGACCAAATATCCCCTTTTACCGTAAACTAAAATAATTAAAAAATACTAGGTATATTTTTTTTGAAATGAGTTTAATTAATTAACCTTTCCATTTATTAAAGCTTCCAAAGGTACCCATCGAAAAGGAAGTTCATGCTGATTTGCTGGACGATATTCATAATTTACATCCATTTTCCTTGCTAGCCCAAAATCACTAATTTTTAGAATTTGATAAGTCTCATTGAGTCTATAATTACCGTTCACTAACTATTTAAGGTTTTGTACAAACTTACAAGCAATTTCTTGCTGCTAAATCTCGATGCAGAATTTTCTTTTCGTTTAAATAAATCATTGCATCCAAAATTTGAAAAATATACAAAAAAATTGTTTCAACAATTAGCAGGTTATTTGGATTACGAAGAAAAGAATGTAAATCCCCACCATGCATGTATTCAAGTATTATGAACATTTTGTCTGTGATTTCCGTCCATCCAATGAAAGTTACAATGTTTTCATGCTCGCATGAACTCAGAGATTCGATTTCTTTTATAACATCTTCTCTTTTACATTGAAAAGTTTTTACTGCAACTTTTTTCGTCTCATCTTTATCTTTGTAATCTGCGAGATAAACAATTCCAAAATTTCCTAAACAATAAAAAATTTGTATTATACTTCAACAAAAACGATGCAAAAAAAATGTCTCACCTTCACCTAATTTTTTTAATATTACAATCTTTTTTGAATGTATTTGAGCATTGACATACGTTGGCTGGTGTTTCGGATGATGATGCCGTAATAGATACAAATATGGATATGTTGTATTATTTAAGTCGGTTAGTTTAATAGCATTTCGTTTCTATATGACGATTGGTAATAATTTATAATGAAGTAAAAAGTTACCGTAAGTTTCTTAAACAAACATGCTGCAACTATTGATATAGCAATTGTAAAGAAAACTATTACAGCAACAGTAACAAAAATTCTATAAAGTTTTATATAAAATATTACTAAGGCTTTCATAAATTTGACAGAGAAGTAGTGGTATTTCCTTGTTTTTTGAAAAATCATGGATACTAGGGGAAGGAAGTCTCACAAAAACGGGGACGAGAATTTTTATCCTTGTTCCCAGCCGCCATACTTTTAAAGCCTCAAGGGAAACGGGGGGGATTAACACTTAAAAGGGTTATGCTCATGGTAAATGCATGTTCAGAATAAAGAACTGAAAAGTAAGAAAGATTTACAAAATTGTTTCCATTCAGGTTTCTTATAAACAAAAAACACGGTCTATGGGGTCCAAGAATTGCTTGATTGAAAATTAAAACAAAAAGTTGTCTTTTAACAATTTAATTTCACTTACTTTATTGTATTTTTTGGAGACACTGCTGAAAATATCATTTTTAATTAAAAGTGATAGAACATTATCATTATTACTAACCTGTAAAATGCTCTGCCAGTAATTTATCAACACCAAGAGTACAATGTTCAAAATATATTTTATCGATTGGATAACATTCCATATTAGCAATTTCTTCGCCATTATATGTAACCTTTAAATTATTTTCATGAAGTATTTGCGATAATTTGTATTGCGAAATGATAATATCTTTTGCCTACATATTAAATAATTAATTACAAAATTTGTTATATGAACTGACAAACACCAACTTTTTGCCATAATGGTCCACAATATGTTTTATTTTTTTCATAATGCTTGCATGTCAATGATGATCCATCAATATGAGCAGGTTGTTTCTTACAGAAATGACATTTTACATTTGCTGAATGTAGAATGTCTGCACATTCCGTAGCACTGCAAAAAACATTTTTGAAATACACCTGAAAATATTTTATCTATATTTATTTTATATTTATATAACTTATTACAGTATCTCTTGCTACAGGATCAACATACATAATTCCATTTTTTGAATCCCATGGTGTAATTTTTTTAAAATTATTTAGTGGCAAACCTTTCAAAAAATGATAGCTTTGTTTTTCTATGTTAAACTAAAAGAAGATTTAAGCATTAGATGTTTCAAATAAGGGACTGTCCAGAAATTACGTGATCTTTTTTTCGTATTTTCTGAATCTCTCTCTCCCCCTTGGTAATCTCTTTGCTTTGATCTCGTGCCGCTTTTCAAAGCGGCGTGATAATTCGGTTTACCCCTCCCACCCTATCGTCGAATCACGTAATTTCTAGACAGTCCCTAATTGCTAATGGCTTACTTTTGTGAGTATACCATTTATTGTGATATAAAATTGGCTGTCACTTGAAAACATTTTACCGTATAACGCGGCATAAGCTTGCTGTTGTTGTATTTCTCCAGAAAGTATCGCGTGACTTTTCATCCACTTATATTTACCATGTTTTGATAAAGATGTATCACAGCGATAACTGCTGTTTTTGTGCTATAATTTAAATTTTAATTAACTGCACGGTCTTATATAGGAACAATGTTGTTGCGACACCGACTCCGGAGTCGGAGGCGGAGTCACAAAAAATAGGAAAGTACAACACTGTATAGAAAAACTTTTGGGGGAAGGGGAGAGAAATCAGTTTTGGCAGGGGGTAAGCCTTTGATATTTTGCCGCCGTCGGCAAGAAATCTAAAGACATTTTTGATTTTGTAAGAGGCAATTGTCCCAATCCTTAAATACGGGCTTGATTGACATGCTAATTTTCTGAACTAACCGAAGAGCTGCACCTTTTAGTTTCAAAGTAACAAAAAGCCAGTGAGTTCTTTCAAACTTAGAGAACATTCATGAATTAAAATAAAAACTTACGGGTTCGCAAGATTCATCTTCTCTTATGAAATGATTGAAACATACATTGTTATTCTGATTTTTTAAAGAACAACTCTAAAATTAAACTTAATAGAATAGCATTTTCAAATTTTTTTAAAAAAGTCATAGCAAGCGATTAAAAAACTATTTGTAAACTCACCTTGTAAAATTTAGTAAAATTATTTGAACGATGATCATTTTGACAATATCTCCAAACTTTACAAAATTCTGCCTCAATTCTGCTGATATTAAATTTACACATAAATGAAAATGTTGATGAATCTTGTATAGCAATCAAAAGTTGGTTTTCTTTTGATAAATAAGTAATTCCTGTTACATTATTATTGTAAATATTTCGATGAATAGTTTTATTTTTAGAATAAGTGGCATAGTTATCAGATTTTACTCCACATGATACAGTAATATCCATCAAAGAGACAATGTCATCACTTTGATCATTGTTACATATTTGAGTAATAACAGTATCATAATTTAATCGTGTTGAACTGGTATAGAATTGTCCTTTCATGCATAAAGCAACATCATCTTGTCGTTTAATTTCGCTAACAAAATACACATAATATCCATGAGAGAAGCTGTAAAGTGATTTGAATTCATAATAATTAGCACTTAGATCAAATTTTTGGCCAATTTTTTCATATGTGTTAAGTTTAAAAGAATAATATGAAGCATTATTTCTTTCATGTACCACTCTCAAAAATAACATGTCATTGGTGGATTCAGCGTTTACACTTTTCATTGGATATGATGCTATTGTTGTACACGTTAAATTATAATTGCTGCAAATGCTAAAAAAACAATTGTTTAAAAAATAATAATTAATCCTTGGAAGCATCATTGCCCTGACTAGATATATGTAATTAGAGTTGATATAAATTAAATGGAGTTTATCAGTCAAGCAAAATAACAGTTATCGTAAATCAGGCAATAAAAAAAAGAGAAAAATAGTTGAACATTGGATTATATTCAACCCTTTTTTCATGATAATTTACAACTTATTTTATAGATGGTTTTAAGTAACACATTTACCTACCTGCATTCCATATTATTACAAATAATTACAGTATCATATTTAATAAATTTAAATTCAACCAATTCACTATTCCCCATCAAATTAATTGTAAGGTTTATTTTCTTCAAGTTAGTAAACCAAAAATCATTTTTCACATTCCCAAAAACAACTTCTTTTTCTGTTACAATCGCCAACAGCGGCTCATTATTAGCGATCCCTCTGATTTTTGCATTATTTTCACATTCAAAAATTTTATAAAATATTTCATTGCAAAATACCGTAGATGAATATAACAGAAACAGCAGTATCAAATGCATAATTTTGTCCTACAGCATATTAGACAAATAATAAAAAATTTAGTTTTTTTACCACATTTTACAACAACTTAGTGAAACACAAAAGAATATTGAATTTTGATAAAAATTGTTTAAGAAAAGGTGCATAATATTTTTTTAGCTCCCTTTCTCTGTTAACCAGAACAAGCTATGTTTTTTCTTATCAGTTAATTTTCAATTGATGACTGTGAACATCCAAACCTTTTCACTATAAGGATTAGACAAAAATCTGATGACTCATTTAAACATGTTCTTCAATAATATTTTCAAACCATAATAATACTGCAATTAGTCATCATTATAAAGCACAAAAAATAATTTTACTTTTAAGTAAAATGCCTTTTTCCTTGATAATGAATTTTTCCTTTTAGCACAATGCTTATGCACCTTTTTTATTAATTAAAAATTAATGTTTTCAAGGAGTATCGTCATTTGACGCATTGCCAAAAAAAAAAAATTTCAAATATGCGGCAATAAGTTTCTCTTGCACGCTTATTTGGCGGAAAATTCAAATTGCAATGCGTCAAATGACGATACTCCTTTCAGTATCAAAATTAACAATTTTTTTGATGTTTCAATAATATTGTCAGACCACTTTGATATAAAAATGAATACATTATTGATTCGGAATGTTTGTGATATGCAATATTTTGCATATGTAAATGGAAGGTAACTTTTTAAGTGTTGCATCCTGATAGATACATACACTGAGCATATTCTGCTTCTCTATTCCTTTTTTTAAATTAAATATTCAAAAAAAGTGTTTCAAAAAATGAAAATCTTGCACTGAATAATGTCCATGATAAATGCAGTGGTTGTTGTTGTTTAAAAAAACTCGTGTTCTTAAAAGTTGGAGTTTAATGGTTTGTAGTTTATTCTACTCGTAAACTTATTTAATAGGGGAAAACAGATACATATCTTTGAAATTCAAAGTTTGATCAATAAATTTACATTTCGTTATTCAGTAACCAAATGTTAATTTAATAACTGAATAATTTCATAAAAATAAAGTTTCGCAAGGCTTTCTTATTGGCTTGTTTTAGTTTGATTTACATATTCATGTACTTCAGTTTTCATGTTACGCTCATCTTCGGTTTTTAATTTGTCATAAAGTTGTTGGATTTCCGGTTGCAATATTTTAAAAGTTGGGCGCTCTTCTGGAATTTCATTCCAACATTTTTTCATTATTTCAAATCTAAAATAAATCTCGATGAAACACAGCTATTTTTTATTTTTGGCTTACAGTTTTTCTCGGCAATGTTGTGGCTGATAAAGTCGTTCACCGGATTCAAGAAAATTTAAAAGGGCAGCGGAGCTTTTTAAATTTTTGTAAGGTAGAGTGCCACGTTCAAAAATTTCCCAAATTAAAACTGCAAATGACCAAATATCACCTTTTACCGTAAACTAAAAAAATTTAAATATTGTAGTCGAGTTACGTTGAGCCCAGTTTTTCGAGTTGCGTTCACTATCTAGCACAAAATATAAGAACAAACCTAGGGAGCGCAGCGTTAAAAATTTTTGAGAAAAACAGAAAAAAAAAAGGCAACACTGGGGGAGTGAAAAAGAAGCAGATACCAAATATCTATAATGTTTTAGATTGCTTGTCGCAAATCTTATGGCATTTTTGCAATTAATTATAAAACAATTCTAATAGCGCTATTAAATCACGAAGATCCGGGGCTATCTGAACATATAAAACTTTAAAGCAAAATTGAAATATTTTTTTGACGCTGCGCCCCCTAAACAAACCTTTTCATTTCTTAAAGCCTCTAAAGGCAGCCATCGATAAGGTAGTTCTCGTTCATTTTCAGGACGATATTCATAATTTACATCCATTTTCCTCGCTAAACCAAAATCACTTATTTTTAGAATTTCATGGGTGTCGTTGAGTCTATAAGAAAATTAAATCGTGATAGTTTTTATTTTGAGCACATACAAACAATTTCTTGCTGCCAAATCTCGATGTAAAATTTTATTTTGACTTAAATATATCATTGCATCCAAAATTTGAAAAATGTATGAAAATATTGTTGACACTGTCAATATATTTTTAGGATTGCGAAGATATGAGTGCAAATCTCCACCATGCATGTATTCGAGAATTATATACATTTCATTGTTGATTTCCATCCATGCAATAAAAGATACGATGTTATCATGCTGACAAGAACTAAGTGATTCTATTTCTTTGATCACATCTGCTTTGCTACATTTGAATGTTTTTACTGCAACCTTTTTTGTTTCATTTCCATCTTTGTATATTCCAAGGTAAACAATTCCAAAATTTCCTATAAACATTAAAAATCAAATAAATTCGAAAAAGGCGATTGACCAGATGTGCTGCCGGCACCAGGACTTTTGACTCCATGACCCTAATTATTGACCCATTATTTTTGTGTTTAACTTGAAGGTGTGGAAAGAAGGAATCAACGATCATGGGGGTTATAAAGGAGTCAAATGTCAAAAGCCATGACCATCCCGTCCTAAAGATGGTAAAGTTTGTCTCACCTGAACCTAATTCTTTCAGTAATGTAACTTTTTTTGCGCTTATTTGAGTATTTACATATGAATGTTGCTTGGGATGTTGCCCTAATAAATACAAATAAGGAGATCTTTCTTTATCCAGTTTTGTATTTCCATTGATACTTCGGTTCTTTTTTAATCGTTTCTATAATATTTAGTATTTATATAATTTTTTAATAAGATATATAAATTTATACCATGTGTTGATTGAATAGATACAATATAGATGCTAATATGATACATGCAAAAAAGCTGATAGCAACAACAGCAATAACAATTCTGCGCCTATAAATGTTTATTAAAAGATCAGCAAGTCTACTTATCATTGAACATATAGAAAACACCAGTTTGATTAAATGTATGTTTTTAAGCTAGCTTACGATACTAAATTATTTAAAGGTAATGCCGCTAAAAATTTTTTTTATAATTTTTGTAATGAAAAATTATGATCCTTATCATACCTGTAAAGTGAGCTGCAAGGCGATTGTCGATATCAGGAGTGCAGTCTTGAAAATCTGTGATATCACAACGCACATTCAGAATTTCGTCCCCGTCATTTATAATTTTGAAATTATTTTCTTCAATCACGTTTACCGTTTCAGGATACCAAAAATAAAATTCTGTGGCCTAGATTCAAGAAATTTTTTTTATTTATATTCTAAATCACTTACTTTTTGCCATATTGGCCCACAATATGTTTCATTTTTTGCATAATGCTTGCAGGTGGATGATGACGTATTTTGAATTCCACAAAAATGACATTTTACATTTTTCGAATGTAGGATATCTACACATTCTGCATTAATGCAAAAAACATTTTTAAAATAAATCTAAAAGTCTTTTATATTGTGTATGTACTTCAGCAAAAGAACTTGCAGCATTATTTTTAACAGGATCAACATATATAATTCCATTTTTTGAATCCCATGGTGTTATCTTTTTAAGGTTATTAATTGGCAAACCTTTTAGAAAATGTTTACCGTCTTTTGCTTCCTTAATTAAAGGTTTTAAATGGTTTAACTACAAATATTGCTGACGGCTTACTTTTTTAATTGTGTTCTTATCTATGAAATAATATAGCTGGCTGCTACTAGATATTAAATTGCCGTATAATGCCGTGTAATACTCTTGTTGATCTATTTCTCCAAAAAGTATCGCATAACTCTCCATCCATTTATATTTATCATGTTTTGATAAAGATGTGCCACAACGATAACTGCTGTTTACAAGCTTAAATTAACATTATAACTAACATATTTTCTGCAGACAATCATAAAAGTTTTTCAAATTTTGACAAAATTTCTGTTGAAATAAGGCATTGAAACTTACGGATTCACACGTTGCGTACTGATCATATGCGTTGGAATATTTGTAACATACTTTTGTATCCCAGCTTTTTATATTACATTTCTAAAATTATCAAAAAATTAATATTTTCAAAAATTAAAAAGCTGTTTGCATACTCACCTTATAAGTGTCATTGAGAATATTTGAAGAATAATCATTTTGACAATAATTCCAAGTTTTACAAAATTCAGCTTCAATATCGCTTATATTTAACTTACACATAAATGAAAATGTTGATGAATCTTGTATAGCAATCAAAAGTTGGTTTTCTTTTGATAAATACGTAATTCCTGTTACATTATTATTGTAAATATTTCGATGAATAGTTTTATTTTTAGAATAACTGGTATTGGTATCAGCTTCTTTTCCACATGAGAGAGTAATTTCAATGTGGGAAAAAATTTTATTACTTTGATCATTATTACAAATTTGAGTTATGACAATATCATTATTCGATTGTGCCGAATTACTCTGGCTTTTCAAACACAAATCAAGGTTATGTCTTTTAACTTCACTCACAAAATATAAATAGCCTCCATGGGAAAAGCTGTAAAGTGATTTATATTCATTTTCGGCATCATCATATTTTTGTCCAATTCTTTCATAAGTGTCTAATTTGTATGAATAAAATGAAGCATCATTTCTTTCATAAACAACTCTCAAAAATAACATTTCATTGGTGGATTCAGCGCTTACGCTTTTGATTGCAAATGATGCTATTGTTGTACATTTACCATTTAAACTGCTGCTGTTGCATATGCTAAAAAATTATTTATTAAAAATTGTCAAACCCCGAGAGCGTAAAAAAAATTTGTGTCCAAGATTATTATCATTTACCTGCATTGCATTTCATTACATATGATTACAGTATCATTTTTAATAAATTTAAATTCTAGTAATTCATTGTTCCCAGTTAGATTTCTTGTAAGTTTCGATTTCTTCTTTTCAGTAAATTTAAAATCATCTCTAACACTTCCAAAAACAATATCTTTTTCTGTTACAATCGCCAACAGCGGCTCATTATTAGCAATCCCTCTAATTTTTGCATTTTTTTCACTTTCATAAATTTTGTAAAATGTCTCACTGCAAAACACCGTAGACAAAAATAATTGAAACAACAATAACACAATATTTACAAAACACATGTTTTTGTACCATACCACTGCAAAGTAATAATGTATTTTGCAGTAGTTTACTATTAACAGTCACAAAGGAATACCGATTCTTGATAAAAATAATGTTGCTTAAGAAATGTCCATGGTTATGTCGAGAAATAGTTTTTTAGCGATTTTTTTCCATTTTTTCCTCTGTTTTCGCTGTTAAACAAATTAATGTCTATTCTTATCAGTCGGTTAGCATTCGATTGACTGAACAACAAGAACATTGTTTTCCTTATTAGATTATGAAAATATTGAGTGAATCATTAAAGCAATGCTTATTGTTACTATTTTTGTAACACCAAAAGCTGATGTTTTTTCGACACTTCCGATTCTGTGTTTTATTTGAGCTTATCAATGTAATCAAGCACTTTAAAACACGCAAAAAATAAATGTGTATAAAAAACTGAATTACTGTTATCTTGTAATTAGTCATATGTTACTGTTTGCTTAACATCTTCGAAGAGGCATATTTGTTGATATAAAAAGAGCTCCTTTTTTAACAATGTATATTATTTTTTAAGCTTTCAAAGAAACTTGTTTCTGTCATCAAACAAAAAATAATTGTTTAAACTCTAATTGATTTAAAAATTCATGATGATGTTTTCAATAAAATCATCTTTAATTTTTCTTTTGTCTATATCTTCATGTAAGTTTAAATACTTTATGATATAGCACTGTGGAGGGACTATGATGACTATCACATTCAAAAAAATATAAACAAACTCATTTGTTTGTGTAAAGGTTGTCTGTTCGATTTGTTTCATCACGGCCAATTCTTATATTTCAAATTTTCTTGAAGAAATACTTTGTATGAGTGTTCGAAAATATATATTCCCCACAAATTTCTCGTAATATTAAGAAAAAACTTTTAATAAGTACTTTTGCTGAAAATCTGCGGAAGATAAATGTGCATACTTTTTCCTTCTCTGTTCATTTGAACAGAGAAGGAACATTTACATGTGTATTTACCAAGAACTTTTAAGCAACATTCGCTAAGATAATCTTATCTGGTGAAACAGGTGCTGATTATGTTGCATCTGATAGATGGATGCATACTAAAATAGTCCTCCATGACAATGGTATCGTTCACGGAAAAACTACACTTCGATCAAAACATTGGATTCTTGGTTTTACTGGTAGTGTTAACATTACTCTCTTTGATGAAAAAGATATACCTATTTGGCGCAATAGAGGGCATACATATGGTGTAAATATGCAATCAACTCGAATTGAAGAATGGACCGAACAAGTAGGACACTTTTGTAAAGTATGTTTAACAATACAACTGTTTCAGGTTCCGGTAGAGCTTGTTCCGGAAGTTAAAACATTTAAAATTGTTCATCGACATACTCCCAAGGACCGCACTAAAAAGAATGCAGCACTCATTAATTATCTTATGACTATTTTATTATAAAATTAAGACAGAATGACTTATAAAAATGCTAATAAAGTAATTACCCAGTTTCCAATACTAGCACACAAGCAACTTCTTACTTAAAATAACATCATCGTAAAAATGATAGTTTTTTCCCTGAAAAAATAAGTGTCTATAATTGTGGTTCAATAGTTTCTAGTTTATTCTGCTTCAAGTAATAAAAAAAAGCTTTTTGAAACAATATTTATTCTATCATTTCCGTCCATCTTAGAGATTAATAATGGCAACTATGTTGGAATATTTTTTATTAAAAAATAAAAAACGTATGTAACACCAGAAATGAAATTTATCATGCTTCCACCACTACCATATTACGCTCATCATCAGCTTTTAAACGATCATAAAGTTCTCTGATTTTCGCTTGCAGTGTTTTAAAAGTTGGGCGCTCTTCCAAATACAACTTCTTTTTCTGTTACAATCGCCAACAGCGGCACATTATTAGCAATCCCTCTAATTTTTGCATTTTCATAAATTTTATAAAATGTTTCACTGCAAAATACCGTAGACCACAGCAGACAAAGCAGCAGAAAAAATAGATCTTTTAAAAAATACATCATTTTGTACTATAGTATAATACTACTATAAAAGTAATACAAATATTTTTTCTCATAGCATCAACAACAACTCTAGGAAGCACAAAAGATAAAAATAATATTAGCTTTGAGAAAAAAAAGTGTGTATAATTAGGTGCGAGAATGATTTATTAGTGTTTGATCTTTTTTCTCTTTGTTTTCATCGTTAAACAGATTAAATGCTGTTATCAGTCGAATGGTTCTCTTAAATGCTATAAGAAAACCTTTTTCATGATGTGATTATAAAATTATACAAAAATTGGATGAATCATTGTTATACCGTGTTATTGCATTTTATCACTATCAGTTGTGTAAAACAAAAAGCTTATATTCCTTTTTTTCTCGATACTTTTGATTTTATGCTTTTCTTTTTTTGTGGTAAACAGTGTAATTAATTTCTGCTAAAACAATGAAAATAAATGTAAACAGGGAAGAATTAAGCAGGTTATCTTTTTCTTCTAAAGCAAAAAAATAAAGCCATTTTCGTTGATATAAAATGAGTCTATTTTTCAACAAATAATCTTATTTCCAAAGATTGTAAAGAAAGTTATTTTTTGATTTGTCGTTATATACGCTAACAAGGGACCGTTTTCAGATGTCCACCCCAGATTTTTTCATCATAGTGGGGAATCGACAGCTCATAGTAAGGTATGAAAAACCCCCAAGGGAATTTTGCTGCTTTAGCTTTTTATGGATTTAATAGCATTTTGCTATTACACAGTAAGTAGCAGGCGATGAACGTCATAGTAATTAAAATTCGTTTGTGATGATTTTAGATGGCTGAATATGCCAAAACATAATATTTCATAGATAATTAATCATATTTCATGCCATTACATCCATCTAAAATCATCACAAGCGAATTTTAATTACTATGACGTTCATCGCCTGCTACTTACTGTGTAATAGCAAAATGCTATTAAATCCATAAAAAGCTAAAGCAGCAAAAATCCCTTGGGGGTTTTTCATACCTTACTATGAGCTGTCGATTCCCCACTACGATGAAAAAATCTGGGGTGGACATCTGAAAACGGTCCCTTGTAAAAAGAAAGTGTTGGTTTGGGATTTTGATTGCTTTAAGAAATTATGATGTTTCAACAAAATTATTTATTTTGCTTTTGTTCATTGTCTCATGTAAGTATACGTGAAAATATGGCAACAGTGACCCTTAGCTAAAACCTGTAAATGTTTCCCCTTCATGAAATTTTCTCCAAGTTGCGGAATACTCCTCAAAATGTGTTTACTAAAATAAACTTTTAGCAACCCTCTGCGATATAATTTTATCTGGTCATCAAGGTCCTGACGCAGTTGCATCTGATAGAACAATGCATACAAAAATTGATTTACACGATACTGGAGTCCTTTATGGAATGACTACCCTTCGAGCAAAACATTGGATTCTTGGGTTTTCCGGTGAAGTTACGGTTCATCTCTTTGATGAAGAAAACAATTCACTTTGGCATAGTGGATGGCGACAATATGGCGTAAATTTAGGGACAACTCGAGTTGAAAAATGGAGTGAACAAGCATGGGCTACATTTGCGTAAAGGGTTAATTGACAATAAGCTTTTTTCAGGTTCCAATGGATCTTATTCCACAAATCAAAAAATATTCTATTGAACATACACATGTTTATACTGACCGCTCTGCAGACAACGCAAAAACTATTAACTTTTTTTAAATCTTCTTTCATAAAAAATAACGCACAAATTTGAAATAAAATGAAAACTATTTCTTTTTTAATTTTAAAAACAGATCGAGTGTTTAAATAAATAATTTTTTTTGTTCCTGAAAACTTCAAAATTTTTCAAGCATTGCAAGATCTAAAAAACACAATTCTTATGAAGCACAACGATTTTACATTTTGCTGAAATAAATTTATTATTTTGCTTTGTTTAAAAAACTCTCAAAAAAATGAATAAAATTTACTGTGCTAAAAATGGGTTAAAAATCCCATTAATTGTATCAAAAAAATTTTTCCAGGTTTGAAAAGAAACAAAGCCGTAACCACAGCAACACTTTTTTTCTGGTATTTTTGCAAATTTACTCTTTTTTTAAACATAAAAAATAAGCATGAGAAAAAAAAAGGTAAAATGTTATATGCACTTTTTTATGTATTTTTTACACCAACATTTGAAAAAAAGGATTTTTAAAATTGTTTTAATAAATGTGAGTTTTAAAAATATTTTTGAGCTGGTAATTTGTTTGCATTTGATCAGTGGCACAGTTATCCTTTAGTAAGTCGAGAGTAGACAGATATTAGTTTAGAATCGCTGACTTCACGTTTCAACTTTTAAGAATTACTTCATGTAAAAATGAAAGAAAAAGTTTTAGAGAGCTTTTTCAAATATGTGCTGTGGTTTCCAAATTCCATTCTTCTTAACATTTTTAGTTATTTTTCCTTGTTTTAGACACATTTGAGATTTTAAAAATTATACAAAGCTGAAAATTTTTAAATCCACCTGTTTAACTTTTTGGGTCAAAGTTGAAAATATGCAATTATGCGGATTTCAAAGGTAACTTATGTTGACTTCTATCAATATCTTGTTTTTGATCAAAAAAATATTTCATTATACTCCACTAGTATTTAAACGTTCCTGCGAATTACTTGCTGCTTTTCTAAGATTTTCACATATTTAAGTCTACTGTAAGTTGCACACGACATCGCTAGCTTCTTATGCTTTAAAATTTGATATTTTTTAATTTTTAAACTTCTTGTGTTTTAATCAATATTTTATTAATGTTTATTATCAGAAAGTTAAAAAACTGTCAAATGAATAAATATCAGGCGCTATCGTGTGCTACTTTGCTTTTCTTAAATTGTGTTACTTCTCAAAAAAACAACTAACAACTTGGGGAAATGCATTTTAATACCAGGGAAACAAGATGTTTTTTGTGCCAAAGTTGAGATGTCATCTGAAAACACTCTCTTGACAATAAATGTGCCATTATTGAAATAGAGTCCAAACTAATTGCTTGCAAAAAACTGTTCTTTATTTTCCATATTAAATTTGTCAACTTTTAATTTTTTTCAATTCCAGATTATTAAAAAATGTCTACAATGGATCCACAAATTCTTCAACAGCTATCAAATTATTTTGAAGCTCCGGTTATGTACTCGCATGGTATCTATGAAATCAATTTACCATATGAAGAATTTCATAAGCGTGTTATGAATGATGCAAGTGTTAGAATTAAGATGCAACGAATTCGTCGCAATTCTCCTATTCCCGTCGCAATTACAGCATCCGGATATTGGGATCATTTAAATTGGCATAATATTAAAACAAATAATTTTGATTTTGCTTTACCAAAAATGTAATTATATTTTTTAAAATTTTGATGTATTGAGGAAAAATATATATAGTTTCATGGTTGTAGAACTTTTAAGAAAAAATGAATATACTGTATTATATAAAAAGTTTGTAGTCAAATTAATTAAATTTGCAATTTTGTGACTTTGATTCACTGTGATAAATATTTTAAAATATCCATAAACTAAACGAAAGATCTTTAATGCGACAACAGAACTTCGTCACATAAATTTTTAATATGCAATAAACATTTGAAATTGATGTTGTATAAAAACAATAACTTATTACACGGCAAATTGGCTGATGCATTGGTTGGATCAAGAGAAACACATGCGACAGATTTAAGACGCTAAACAGCAGACATTTAACACATATTAATATTTTTTATTGAAGTTTATAGATAGTAAGAATTCAAAATTAATGACATTTTTGTGGATTTTAAGATCAAGGATTAAAGAGCTTTCGATTTTCGATTTTTTTGTTAACCGTTTGGTAAAGTGACACTCACTTTTTTCAACGATTTCTCCTTTAAAAAACGAGCTCTTTCAGATTATTACTTCAATTTCAGAAGTCCTCTTTATTTTTTTGTTTTTTTATCATTTAAGTACAAAGAATCCAATATTTTGAGATATCATATGTTTTTTATGATAAAATACTAGAGGATCTCAGCCCCTTCGGGGCTGTTGTTTTGTAATTCTTGTTTTTATTCATTGATTTAACTCATGTTTTTCCCTTTTTATTAACCATGCTTCCTCATCTTGCACCGGCCTGCACCACTTTGCTCCAGCTTGCACCAGCTTGCACCGACTTGTACAACCTTGCACCGGCCTGCGCCGTCTTACTCCACATTGCACCGACTTGTACAACCTTGCACCGACCTGCACCAGTCAATACGATTTCCTACCAGCTTTCTCCAAAGCTTTTAGCCCCATAAAAAAGTTTAAATGCTCATTGCTGCTTGACACACTTTGCCAAACACCCGCTTCCTTTAAAATAAAAACGCACGCACAAACAAACGAACAATGACTCTTTTATGACTAGAGGATCTCAGCCCCTTCGGGGCTGTTGTTTCGTAATTCTTGTTTTTATTCATTGAATTAACTCATGTTTTTCCCTTTTTATTAACCCTGCTTCCTCATCTTGCACCGGCCTGCACCACTTTGCTCCAGCTTGCACCGACTTGTACAACCTTGCACCGGCCTGCGCCGTCTTACTCCAGCTTGCACCGACTTGTACCACATTGCACTGACTTGTACAACATTGCACCGGCCTGCGCCATCTTGCTCCAGCTTGCACCGACTTGTTCAGCCTTGCACCGTCTTACTCCAATTTGCACCAGCAACGATTTGTACCACATTGCACCGACTTGTACAACCTTGTACCAGCTTGCACCGGCTTGTACAACCTCGCACCGACTTGTACCACATTGCACCGACTTATTCCACCTTGCACCGACCTACACCAGTCAATACGATTTTCTACCAGCTTTCTCCAATTTTAGCCCCATAAAAAAGTTTTAAATGCTCATTGCTGCTTGACACACTTTGCCAAGCACCCGCTTCCTTTAAAATAAAAACGCACGCACAAACAAACAAACGAACAATGACTCTTTTATGATAGGACTAGACAATAAGCGGGCCTTCGGCCCGCCGAGAAATTTTTACAGTAACTTGTGTTTATTATTTTTTGTGTAATCCAAACGTTTTTTATTAATATTTTTTTTATTACATAACAAACATTAAAATTGACGATAACACAAATAACTTAATAATACAATAAAGTGAGAGAGAAGATTTTTAGGTGCATTTGAGACCATAGAGTTGCTTGAGGTTCTTGCAATACATAGTCAATTGATGAGGCCAAAGTAAAGCAATCTACAATTACCTTTATATATCCCAGTAAAAAATTTAAAAAATACTTACTTTTTAGAAGCCCAATACCATATGGGACCATCAAATAAATATGCTTAAATAAATGTTGATGACAAAGAGCGTTTTGGATAAGTTGTTGCAGTTTGAGCTTTGATAAATATAAAATAATACTTAGGAATATAGAGTTCAGATTGATATTGAATTTTACCTAAAATAAGTTTTAAAAAATGTATATTTCCCAATACAAAAGCAATACCAAAATTCTTACCTTTTTCCAAGCAAATTTGACCATTTTACTGCAGCAATTTTTGATGATCGTTCTCTCTCTAAAAACATAAATTAAGTTTATAAAATTCAAAATTAAAAAGACTTACCTTTGTGTTACTGCCACCAGTGCTAAAAAGTTGCTTATCCCCGCAACAGGGCCACCTTTAAAGGTGGGATGAAATTTTGTGTCACCTTCATAATATGCTGAACATTATATAAAAGATAACAATAATAACTTTAATAATAATTAAGATAAAAAACATTTATAATTCAAATCTACTTTCATTGAGAAATGGTTTGGCTACCACTAAAATATTCTTTTAAATTTTATAAAAGAATTTCTTTGTAAACATAATTTTTAACTTTGGCATGTGTACGTTGTTTGCCAAGATAAACTTTTAGTGCAGATGGTCGTTTTACTCGTGAGCAAGCGACATATAGTTGACCATGATTGAATACATCTTTTCGCAAATCTAAGCCAACTTTTTCCAAACTTTGCCCTTGACTTTTGTTTATAGTCATTGCAAAAGCAATTTTCACAGGGAATTGACGTCTTGCAAGAGTAAAAGGGTAATTTTCTTCATTGTACAGAAGTATTCGATGAATAAAAACAATTTCACCTTTTTTATCACCAGTTAAAATTTTACATTGCAAACTATTATTTAACAATCCAATAACCAAAAGCCTTGTTCCATTGCAAAGCCCTTCATTTTTACTAAGATTACGAATGAGAATAACAACAGTATTCTTTCGGATAGACAGTTCATGCGGTGGCAATGATGCAGGATTTAAGCTGTTAAGATATTCTTGTGAAATAAGTTCTTGTAATGCTTCACCATCAACTGCACTATCGATGCTTGTGTAAAGTCTTTCAGTAGAAGGATCAAGCATCTCAACTACTTCTTTATTTAGTTCATCGACATCAGCATTTCTTGCCGATAAAATGGCTGAATTTGAAACTTCTTCAAATCGATTTTGTTGTATCAGAGTGCCGTATACTTCTTCAACTAAATCATTTTCAACAATGAATTCATTTGGGAATTCCATGTTATCATCTTCATCATTAACTCTGCCTTCACCAATATCCAAAAGATATTTTGCAAATTCAACTTCATGAGGATCTGCTCTTTCATTTCGATGAAGCTTAAAAACTACAAAAAGATCCCAAAGATGACTGTATTTGATAGATAAACTTACACACTCAGATCTTGTACCATTTTTTCGTACTGGCAAAAGTTGACGGAAATCTCCACCCATAAGAACAATTTTACCTCCAAATGGCTCTTCATTTTTAGTTAAATCTCGAAGAAGCCTATCCATAATCTCAAGCGCATATTTTGGTGCCATTGGAGCTTCATCCCAGATAAAGACATCTGTTTCAAGGAGGTTTTGTGCTTGTTTTGTATTTGGTTTAATGCTTGAATTTGAATCAGCGTAAATTGGAACTGGAAGTCCCAAAGTTTTATGATTTGTTTTTCCCTCTGGAAGTAAAATGGATGCAATTCCAGTAAATGCCATTGTTGACACTTTTTTGCCTTTAGATCTCAATAAATGCCACAAAGCCTTGTAAACGTAAGTTTTACCTGTACCACCTGGTCCATCGATGAAAAAGCATTTCTTTTTATCTTCACCTCCTCCATCTGCAACTTTTAAAACTTCAGCAATAACAGCTTCCTGTTCTGGATTTGCTATTAATCGCATCTGATTGCCAATTGCTTGATCATGATTTGGATCATAAATATCACAATCTTCATCAAATTCTAAATTTTGTGGCATTGTTGCAAACATTTTAATATCTGAATCTTCATTTTCAAGTAAACGACAAATTTCGCGATAAGCCTTTTTAACTGCTACTTCTGGTGAAAAATTTAATGCAAAATCATCTGACAGTGCTCCTTTGAATTCTTCCCAAAGTTCATGTGGTGCTACTGGTTGACAATGAATTAAAAGTCTAACAAACAGATTTCTCATTTGATAAGGAAGCAATGAAACTTCTGCTTCTCTCAAAACTCGACCCCATTCTTTGTCATCTTCAATTAAACCTAATTCAAGACATGCTTGTGTGAATGTTTGACAAACATTACCATCAACAGTTTTTAAATCTTCATAACTTGTTGCTCCTTTTACATGATTTAGAAGGATTCTAAGATGAAACAGCTCTGAATTTGTGGGGCTTGCAGAATACATTCTACCAATGACTTTAAAATGTGCTTGACGTGGCTTCCATTGATATTGTTTTTTAATTTTTACACCATTTGCATTTGTTAAATTTTGGTTAGGAACTGGAGCCCAAGTATAATGCTCTGGAATTTCATGATAAAAATATTTTTTTGCATTGGCATCTCCAATCCAAAAACTGATTTTTTGCATTCATTGCTGCTTGTATATCTTCAATATTTTCAGCATTTGCGAAGTTAATTGTTTGTTCATTTGGCAAATGTAATGGCAAGCGAGTAATGGAGTGACTTTGTTTATGAAGCTCAAAGCCAAAAATCCTCCAACATGCTTCTGCAGCACCCATATATCGACTATTCAAGAATGATTCACATTCGTCATAATAAACAACACCATCAACAATTTTAAATGCGGCACAATCATGCCCTTTAAAAATATATTTATATAGATATTTTACAGCTTTTATAGAAGAAACTACTTCGACGTTAATATGGCAATTCATTAAAAGCAAAAGATTTGGGCAATGTGGAACAACATATCGATTATCAGCAACAAAACCTGAGCTTTTTGTTACAGATCTACCGTTATCTGGCCTTGCATATGTTGGATATGCGTCTTCATCAAGTGATGTGTATTCTTGAAAACATTTTGCAAATCCTTTAGAACATTTTCCATCTTTTTCGCATCTTGAACCACAGGGACCATGAACCATATGCAAAGATACTAAATTAAACAAATTAGGATAAAGTTCAGGATTAGGGAATCGTGCGCTTATATAGCGATCGATGACTTCTGCAGTCCTCATTTTATAATCTGATTGCAAAGTTACCAATAGATGTGCATGTGGTAAACCTCGTTTTTGGAATTCTACCGTATACACAAAGGCTTTACAACCACCAAAATATCCTTTCTTTTCAATTAAATCAATTACATAATCCAACTTCTGTTTAAAAACTCTTGCAACTAAATCTGGTCGATCAGATGGAGTTTGGCCTACAAAAAGATTCTCGGTTATTTCTCTCCAATTTGGATTGCAAGTCATAGTTATGAAAAGATCTGGTTTTCCAAGTCTACGGACTAATGCCATTGCATCTTGGTATATTTGTTCCATATATCTTGGAGATCCTGTATGAGTTGATGGAAGAATTACTTTAGTTCCAATAGCAGTTGCATTGTTATCAATTTTGTATTTTTGCATAAATGTATCAATATTTTTATAGTTATCCCTATAAATTTGATTTTGATGTGTTCGAAGATATTCAACCCTTTCTTTTACAATTTTTAATGCTGTATCAACTAACCATTGCTGGAAGAGTCGACCCCCATGCAAAATTGCATTAAATTCACCATCCCTAATTGCAATTTGAAATTTGGCATATGCCATACGTGTAATCTTTTGATTAAACAAATTTGTCATTTCATGATGCCAAACTGGTTCACCATGTGGAAAAAAGATGGGATAAAGCCATGATTCTACATGTTTTTCCAAAAAGCTAACAGTTTTAAGCATACGACCTTGTTTATCATAAACTGTAACATATGAATCAGGAATTTCACCATCATCTGTTGTTGCAAAAACAACAGCCACTTCATTTGAAGCCTGTAAATTATATCTTCGTGGATCAACACCTTTTTTAAGACTAAAATGCAGTGATAAATTCAATGGTGGAGTTCCATTTTGTTCTGCTAATTTTTGTTGAATTTCATGTTGTTCATGTAACATTTGGAATGCTTTTGCATGACAATTAATTTGTGTCAAAGTTTCACTAATAATTTTTGTGATGTCTTTATTTAAAGTTGAAAAAGTATTTAAACGTGTTTCAACAGCTTCATTTGGATCAACAATGTAAAGTTGGCCAAAAGATTTGGTTGTATTATCAGGATTTCTTAAAGCTGTATTAATTTGATAATAAATTTGTCCTTGAACAACATAAGAATATGGTCCCGGACGATTAATGCCAAAATTTACTGTTCACAAGGAAAAGATCCAACAATACAAATTTATTCTCCATCTGATGTTGTCTTTGTTGATGCAAGTAATGAAGAGCTTTTGGACAAAATTGGTGCTAAGAAATGGTGAGATAATAGTTTTTTGCTATCTTAAACTAAAGCATTTCTTTAGGTATATTGAGATGTCAAAAAATGCTGAAAAATTGCGTAGAAAAGGTAATAAGTGCTTCAAACAAGGAAAATTTGAAATGGCATTGACATTGTATGATCGAGGAATTCGGTGCAATCCTGAGCTTCCAGTTTTATATTTGGATAAAGCTTTAACATGTTTACGAACAGGTGCTTATTTTGATGGATATAAAGCTGCTGAAGTTGCATTAGCAAAAGGTGGTGATCGAGAAAAAGCTTTGTATCGGTATGTTTTATTGAATAAGAAATTTTGATTGATAAATAATACGTTATAGCCTTGGACAATCAGCTTATGGTATGCGTGAATGGCAAAAAGCTGCAACACATTTCTTAGATATTTTAAAAGATTCTCCTCAACATGCTGATGCTTCTGAACAGCTTAAACGTGCTAATGCTCGATTAGCTGAACAAAAAGATGCAAAATTTGATTTCAAATTAATGCTTATTGAAGGAAAAAAAGAAAAGCCAAATTTGGATGTTGCAGATTATGTTGGTCCAATTAAAATTGCAAATATTCCTGGAAAAGGTATGTTACGTAAATCTATGCGTTTGTGCTATACATGCGCAAGAATTTTAGGTCGTGGAATTATCGCATCTGAAGATATTCAAGAAGGAACTTTACTCATCGTTTCTAAGGCGTTTGCAACCGGTTATGCTCAAGATTTTCCTGCTGATTATTTTGAAACTGGTATTGATGGTGAATCAAATATGCTACAAGAAATTAAGACAATGCAAACTTTACAAAAGAATCCTCAGTGTGCTAAAGAAATCTATGATTTATATGCAGGTGATGATGATATGCCACAAGAAGAAATCCCTGAAGGTATGCTTTCATATATGAGTATTTTGTAGAAATTGCAATATGGTGGACGTCACCCAAACTCTCATCTATCTTAAAACGGTTTCATTTTTAGGTATTATTGATGCAGAAAGAATTCAAAAAATCTGTGCATTAAATCGATTTGGATCTCGTGATACTGATGATTGCAGCTTATTTATTCTACCATCTTATGTCAATCATGCTTGCTTAGGTTTGTTTTTGACATTTTTGACAGCAGGATACTGTAGGACGTAATTAATACTTCATGGTACTTTTTCGTCACAAAAGTTTATAAATGAGAATATACTGTATCAATTTATTTATATAATTTTAGCTAATGCTTATCGAAATCATTATGGTGATGTTATGGTTATTAATGCAATTACTGACATCAAAAAAGGTGATGAAATTACTATCTCATATGTCGATCCTTTTCGTGGATATTTGATTCGAAAAGCTATGCTCAATGCTCGGAAATTTACTTGTTCCTGCAAGCTTTGTGAATTGGATGCTGCTGATCCATATTGTTTAAAGCGAAATCAAATGTTTAAAGAATTTGAACAACAAAAAAAGTATTATTATCCTCAACAAATTCTTGAAAATGGTGAAGCACTTTTACAAAAGGTAATTTTACAATGCGTAAAATGTGGGTTACGGTAATTGGAAACCTTTTAGATTCGTGAAACTTATGTTGATCGAAAGGAACTTCAAATTGTATTGGCTCAAATGCTTCGAACTTTATCTGGTGCTTATTATGACGTTGGAAATATTAGAAAACTTATTGAATGCTTGAAAGAAATTATTACTCTTATGGATAATCCTCTCAAACGTGCTTTTGGACTTCCAGCTACTCGATTTAATCTTGCAATGTGTTCTTCAGATAAAATTACTCTCAATGAATTTAAACAAATGGTTGTAAAAGCAGTAAAAGAAAGTTTTTGTGTTGATTTTGAACATTTTCAAATGCTTTTTCCTGAATTTGCTTATGTTCATCTACGTGCTTGTCTTCCACCTAAGTTTTATTCATTGTTACTTAAAATTTGAATCAAATTTATTGTTGTTGGTTATGTTCAGGATTAGTATACTTTTTGTTGTTTCCTTTTTTCCATAAATGATTTATGGGTTTAATAAAATTTTGTTTTTCTAACTTGGTTGTGTTATCAAAGTTTTAATTAATTTAAATATTTTTGTTTTCACATTTTTTGATATTTATTTTTAGCAAACAGTTTGATCAAAACATGATTTTTGTTGTTGATGAATATTCATGAGAATTTTAAGTTTTATAGAAATTATAAAATCCGTTAAAGTTTAACGTAAACAATCAGTTTTTTACATCAAAATATCTTTTTGTCAAGCTACAAAAAATGGCTTTAATTTTTATCAAAACATTTATCAGTATTTTATTTGTTGCAATTATCTGTCATATTGTTGTTGCACAATATCCTTTTACAGTAGACAGTAAGTCTCTCTTTCTTCAAATTTAGTTTTAAAATAATAAATATTTGATTTGTGATATAATTTTATCTTACATTTTTTATCCTTAAAAAATAAGATTACCGTATTATCTTAGGCTCGCTTTGCCACGGTCTCAATTACTGTACACAATTTTGTGTAGCAGCTGATTTTACTCGATTTAATTATGGTGAATGCGTTGATCCATCGACTTGCATGTGTTATTGGAGTAAGAAGATTTTTATGTGTATTTTTAAAATAACAAAAAACTTTTTAGATACACAATAAACAAGGTTACGATTTGATAATTTTAAATAACTAAAATGTTATGGGTTTAATATAAACTGAAAAACTTAATTTATCATTTACTACTAATTTATTGAAATGCGAATAAACAAAATATATATATTGATATTATGTACTTTTTTGTTTTTAAACAAAACATTATTTAAAAAACATCGGAGTAAAAATAACAAAACTTTATTTAAACACTAATAAAGAACATCAAAAACAACAAAACGTTCAAAACAATGAACATAGAAAACAATAATGCTAAAATAACAAAAAACAATTCAAAATTTTACGTACTAAACCAAGCATGAGACGATTAATGATTTTTTTGATGAAGAGAATGACCAGCAAATTGAGGAAAACGCATTTGAAAATGTTCAAAATCCATAGGATAAAAAAAGATCTCTTTCATCGCTGCTTCAACGAGGTCACCAGCTTTAGGAAAATCACTTATATTTGAACAACACATTGCAAGATTAACACGAACATTTGGAAGATCGATTGCCCGTTTGAGAGGGTTATCCATAAGAGTAATAATTTCTTCTAAACATTGCTTAACTTTTGCAGTATTTTTAAGAGCATGATAAGCACCAGATAAAATATTAAGCATTTGAGCCAATACAACTTGAAATTCTTTTCGATTAACATAAGTTTCACGAATCTAAATAAAAGTTTTCAATTACCGTAACCCTTATTTAAAACTTAAAATTACCTTTTGTAAAAGTGGTTCACCTTTTTCAATAATCTGTTGAGGAGAATAATTCTTTTTTTGTTGTTCAAATTCTTTAAACATTTGATTTCGTTTTGAACAATTTGGATCAGCAGCATCCAATTCACAAAGCTTGCAAGAACAAGTAAATTTCCAAGAGTCACTAAGAATTTTTTTACGATCCAAATATCCACGCAAAGGATTCAAATATGTGATAGTAACTTCATCACCTTTCTTAATGTCATCAATTGCATGAATAACCATAACATCACCATAAAAAGTTCGATAGGAATTAGCTAAAATTATATAAATAAATCTTAAATTGAAACAGTATTTTTTCATTTACCAGCATTGACAAAAAAGTGTCACGAATTATTATTTACGTCCTACAGTATGCAAACTAACCATGCTAATGTACAAAAAAGAAAAAAAGCAAACCTAAGCAAGCATGATTAAAATAAGATGGTAAAATAAATAAGCTGGAATCATCTACATTATTTTTATCACCAGTATCATGAGAACCAAATCCATTTACAACACAAATTTTTTGAATTCTTTCAGCATCAATAACACCTGAAATATGTGTTACAGGTTTAGAAAATCGAAAGCAAAACAGTTTCTTTTTTGGCATTTTCAAATTTGAGACAACCAAAAAATCTGTATGTATTTTATACTTGACATATATACACGTACAGCAATACCAAAAAGAACAATTAGAAACATACCTTCAGGAATTTCTTCACGTGGCATATCACCTGCATACAAGTCATAAATTTCTTTAGCTTTTTGTGGATCCTTTTGTAAAGTTTGCATTGTTTTAATTTCTTGCAACATATGTGCACCAGCATTTGAGCCCATTTTAAAAAATTTCATCGGATATTCTATTTTATAGCCTGTTGCAAACGCTTTTGAAACGACGAGTAAAGTTCCTTCTCGAATATCTTCAGATGCAATAATTCCGCGACCTAAAATTCTCGTGCATGTATAGCACAAACGCATAGATTTACGTAACATACCTTTTCCAGGAATATTTGCAATTTTAATTGGACCAACATAATCAGCAACATCCAAAGTTGGCTTTTCTTTTTTTCCTTCAATATGCATTGATTTAAAATCATATTTTGCATCTTTTTGTTCAGCCAATCGAGCGGTTGTACGTTTTAATTGTTCGGAAGCTTCAGCATGCTGAGGAGAATCTTTTAAAATATCCAAGAAATGTGCTGCTGCTTTTTGCCATTCACGCATACCATAAGCTGCTTGACCAAGTCTATAATATGCTATCAATCGATCAGTGTATTGGATTTAATAAAACATACCGATACAAAGCTTTTACTCGATCACCACCTTTTGCTAATGCAACTTCAGCAGCTTTATATCCATCATAATAAGCACCGGTTCGTAAGCATGTTAAAGCTTTATTCAAATATAAAACTGGAGACTCAGGATTACAGCGGATTCCTCGATCATACATTGTCAATGCCATTTCATATTTTCCTTCTATGAAGCATTCATTACCTTTTTTACGCCATTCTTCAGCATCTTTTGACAATTCAGTATACCTAAAAACTCCCTAACTGAGATGACTGTAGTTAAAGCAATATCTTACCATTTACTAGCAACAATTCTGTCTAAAAGCTCTTCATTACTTGGATCAACAAAGACAACATCAGATGGAGAATAAATTTGTATTGTTGGATCTTTTCCTTGTGAACCATATCGAAGCCATGGTTCTTTGATAATTAAAATTGTACCAGGTGAAATCCAATCAAGATTATCAAAAGGTTGAAGAAAATTATACATATTAACTTCTTCAACATCACCTAAAACAGTCGTCACTATAGTACTGTATAAAAAGCTTTTAAGAATGTACGTACCATTCAGATCTTGTACCAGGCAATGGATACCAGGAATAAGAGATATAGCACATGAAGTTTTGATAAAACCAGAAACTGGAAGCGGCTTTTCAATGCTTTTACAAACCAAATATCTTCCTTCATGAATCATAGGAACTTTCATTTCATATAATGTAATTGATTTTAGATCATTAAATGAAGTTTTGCAGCAACGAATATTACCTAAAAATATGGCTATTATAATTATAAAAAATTTAAAATAAAACTCACTTGACAAAAAAGCCATGCTTGCAGAAATCTTAGCAGGATTTGATTTTTCTTCTGAATCAGCTTGTAAGCTCCGAAGCTGCCAGTTAATTCGTTCTTCATCAGGATTTCGAGGTGGACGAGATAATGGACGATATTGATTGCGGCATTCAGATTCATCAGCTTGTGCAATTTTTGCTTCCATAAGTTTTGTCATGACGTCATTGTCCATATTTATTTGTAAAAATAAAAATAAGTCTCTGAAATAGACGAAAAAGAATTATAATAAAAGTTGTTTCAAATTTTTCGTAAATAAACACGACAAAAACAATCAAAACAATTACAAAATACAAGGAGCAAAATCGCAGCAAAAAAAATGGAAAAGAAAAGCTATCCACAAAAAAACATCCAGGTGTTAAAAGATACAGAAAGTTCGCGAAGTGTTTTATTTAACTTTTTTTGTCAAACACATTATTAGAAACTTTCTTTTGAGTCTAACATAAAAAGTTAAAGCTCCCGTTTCAGTCTTTTTTTCATGGTTTATTCAAAAAAATGCATCAGTTTCACCAGCTTATCTAAAAATATTTAGTATTTCACACAACTTCAGAAAAAAAATAGAGCAAGTTTTTTTTGTTATATGTTTCTGAACATTACGAATGTGCTTTTTTTTCTCAAAAAACGTTTGCTCTGAGCAAATGGCAGCTGCTTTAATGTCTGTGCAGTCATTAAAATAGAAAAAAACTGAGCCAACATCGCTGCATTATAACTTTTTGTCGGATGATTTTGGAGATGTTTCCAATCATAACTATACTCAATAGATGATAGATCAATTTGTCTTTTTTGCTTGACATTCCCTATAAATTTATGGAGAAAAACAGAAAAAAGAGATTTTAAACCGCAAAAAGCAGACATTAAAATAAAAGAAATGGCGCCAACATCGATGCAACTTTTTGATCCTTCTTTGTCTCATTTTTTCTCCATCTTCTACACATATTTTTAACCTTTGCAATCTGTCGATGTAAAGAGTGTATTTCAAAACAAAGTCATCTTTATCGCCCAAAAAGAAAAAGAAGTAAAAAGCGCAAAAATAAAAATTTTTAAGCAAAAAGCGTAAATGAAAAAAAACAAAAACAATAGCTATTTTTACCGGAAATGCTCCAAACTATAGTTAAACTTTTTCAAAACAATTTGTTATTTAAATTCAGCTTTAATTAATTTTATCTGTTTGAATATTTGAATTCAGTCTCAATTTTTTAAAGTTTTTTTTCGAATGCAGATAAATTTTGTTAAACGCTTCTAATGTTATAAAAACCATGAACAATAACACGATTCGTCATTAACAATTAAATTTAAAAAAAGTTTTTTTGATTACAGGAATAAAAATAAATCAGTTGTAATTATTTCTGAAGAAGCATCATAACCTAAATAACAGTGTTTGACGTAATAAAAACAATCGATTCGAAACACATTTTGTGCAACCATGTTTGCTGTTTAAAAAAAGCTCCATAAAAATAAATAAATTAATTAATATTGAAGAATGGTAGTCAGTTGAATGGGAACAAACAAACAAAAAATATTACAGATTCTTTATGGGTATTAAATATTTTATAAAAAAAAATTAACCGTTTGCAATAAAGAAGAGTTGATTTTTGCGCATAAAGCATTATGGCACCTGGAACAACTATTCACAGAGGACGGCATTATTGTTTAAAAAAATAAATAAAAAATTCAAAAACATTTGTATAAAACAACACCTTTTTTTCATTGTTGTATAAAAAAGAAAAACGTGAAAGAAAGTTTTTCATGTAGATGCTAAAATTGAAAGGGCGTTTTTTTGTTATTTTGGTTAGTCAATAACGTGAAAAGAAAAAAAAACCAAAATTTCTTTTTCTTTCTCAATCAAAATGTGCTTTCACATTTTTTACAAGAGTCAAAAAATTTAAATGAAAAAACAGCTGTTAATCCAAACTTGTTTTCAAAAAGTTAGCTGAAATATTTTTTAAAAATGCAATGTTAGGAACAAAACAGTTGATCAAAAATTGCGTTTCACATGGTGAGAAGGTTAAGCAGAAAGATAGAAATTCTTTTAATTTGCCGACAAGATTACATCGAAAATAATTGCCAGTTGGAGGGAGGGATACAAGTAATATGAAAATAAACTAGATCACTGAAAGGGTAAAAGTTATAGTGAAATATGCTATAAAATGCTTAGACAATTATTCAAGTAATTTTCAGGAATTATTTCTTTCAAATATCTGTGAAGAGAAAGCTACAGTGTTATTTTTTATTTTTAATATTCTAGTTTTATCACCCCCTACCTTTTCATAAATTTTTCTAAATTAGCAATATTCTTTCATGCCAAACCAACACATATGTTAATGATATGTTGGAAAAATAGTTGATGATTTTCATTGAATTTTTCTATGTTCACACAAAAAATAACTTGAAGCCATTTAATTGTGTATCAGCAGCCTGCTTTAACCTAAAAAAACAAAACTATTATTGCTTTTTAAACGATAAAACTGTCCGTTTATTCATAAATAAAGCATTATTTGAAACAACAGGACCAATGCTGGATTCTCGATGACCATATCCATTACACCTAAAAATACAATTATTATTTGGCTTATAAAAAGCCCCAGGACAACACAACCAATCCCAAAACAAAAAACCCAACCCCCTCTAGCCAAACCCCAGAAACAACCCCGGACAACACAACCCCACCCCCACATGCTCATCCCTCCTTCCCCTTTTCTTCCCCCAAACAAGAAATCTTTAAAAAACGAAACTTTAAAATGTTTTTAAAAGGGAGAAGGATATTCTCGCCAACCACTCCGCATCCTTCTTCCTCCATTTTAAGCTTTGTTTAAAAAATTTCAAAAAAGATTTGAAAAAAATTAAAGCAAAATTAAAGAAATATAAACAACAAAGAAAAATCATACAACAAAAGAAGCAAAAAATCAACAAAAAATTTACAGTATCCCACAACCGGAGTAATAAAAGCTAACACAAAAATCAACAAAAAATAGACAAATTTAACAATAATTAAATGTACAATAATTACAAAAGAAAGGTGAAAGCGGAATTTATCAATATAAACAAAAAATCTATTACAATAAAACAAATCAATTTTTTTAAATTTATTTTTGGCTTACTTTTTTTCTTTTTTATCCTTTTCATTTCTTTAGCCTTTTTTTCTGTTTTTTACAAATAAATGAACAAACACAAATAAATTAATCTAACAATTCTTAAATACTTAAAACTTAAAAATGACAAAACAATAGTAACATTTTCTTAAAATTTCCCTATTTTTTTATTTTCTTTTATTTTTTTAGGGTTTAGCCCTTTTTAATTTTTACGAGCTTTTTTTGCTCTTTTTTTAATTATTCTTTTTTAAATATTTTTTTTGCTCAAGAAACTAACAAATACTTTTTTAAAATTAAAAAGCTAACAATGACAACCAAAAATCTAACTAAAAACTTAATAATAAAAATTCAAAAACAATATACAAAACAAACAAAACTTAATTTGAAAATTTCCATCCGTTATTAGAATAACGCAGTAATATAATTAAATAAAACGTGGATTGCTACGTTCATGAACTTTGCCGCACAAATACAGATATTTATGTTGACCTAAAAACGTAATAACATTAATAAAAGTTTATTTAGTAAATTTAAAAAAACTAACATGAGTAAAAATTGAAATCATTATAAAATTTATCATTTTTAACATCAATGCCATAACAATAAATAAAATACATTAATTTTGCTTCTTCTTCTCCAGCTTCTGCAGCCTCTGCAGTTTCTTTCTTTTTTGAACAATAATACCAATAACAAGTTGAACCAAAAATAATAAATAACTGAACAGCATCAATACAAAATTGATGATAAAAATATAATAAAAATAGTTTAAATTCGTCAAAATTTTGGAAAATATTTGGCTGTTATGTTTCAAAACAAGTGAAAAAAGGCTTAAACACAGTATGATTTTAGAAAAAAGTTTTCATATGTAGTATATTTTATGGAAATGAATTATGATATAAATTTTTTAAAAGTTTTAAGAAAACAACAAATAAATGAAAAATCAAACTGCAAACAAAACAAGAATTGATCAGAAAAATTGAAATATCTTTTAACTGAATTAATAAAATTAACAGTGTTAAGTATAAAAAGGCACAGAGAAACAGAGAAATCAACAAAATTTATGCGTGTTTAGTAATAGAAAAAAATATTTCGGATTTTTTAAAATAACACTATCGTTGAAGAAAATTCAATGATTGTAACTTTTTTTCCATAAAATAGCTTTGAAGTTTTCTAAAGAAAATCAATAATGGAAGTAATTACAAAAAAAGAAGAACAAGACAGCGATCAAAACTGATAGTTTTTGTTAAAAAACTCATCCACTTTCAACATCGACGATCTCGTTTTTATCGACAAAAACTGTTCTTCTTTAACAATTTGTTTAAACAGATGTGCGCAAATGCATGGCAGCAGTCGTCTTTGACATTTAACTTTTTGGTGTAACAAAAATACAATGTCTTTGTCTTGAATATGTTACTTCATTTATTTAAAGTTTTATTCAATGACTAATGTTCAATAATATAGCATGGGTCAAAAAATTAAAAAAATGTTTTTAACTGTTATAATACTTTAAACAACATTTTTATCCAGAAATAGCAAATTCAGTTGTTTTATTTTTTGTTGCACACAATGGCAAACATTTGAATCGGTAGAAAAAGAAAAGTTTATTTTTTTCTAAACTAATGATCGATTTATTGTAAAAGTAGTAATAAAATGGCAGCGTTAAGTATATGGATAGCTTTCAGAAATTTGTAAGAAGCAAAGTAGACAAACAAACTTATTTAACTATCGTATCAAGGATATCAGTTAAGAAAAGACGGTAACTTTTAAAACATTGATGGCATAAAATGTATTTTTTAGTTAAAAACGTTTTTAATCATCATTTTGACATCCATGCAGCCTGAAAACCTTTAGGACATTAAAATTTTTTTTCAATTCATTAAAATTTAATTTAATGATTAAATGCACAACATTTTTTAAACAAAATCAAAAAAAATGAATATTTAAAAAAGAATCTTTTGACAGATGTCTGCCGTTAAAAAAATGCAATCAATAAAGCATGATTGCGTTTAAAAAATGTGAAATTGAACTATCGCTTTAACGTTTTACAACAGGTCAGACATTTCCCACAAAAATTTTTTTGTTTCCCAAGCTTTGTTTTAGTATTGTAGCTCCTAAACGATATCTTAGACAATGTGTGATTTTTGTTCATATACCCTGAGGGAAATATGTGGAATTTCATACCTTCCTTCCTTAAGACAAACTAGTGATGCAGAAGTTTTTCTCTGGTCATTATGAATATGTTCAACAATATATTGTTTAAATATTTAAATTTTGTTACATATTTTCGTTTTGTACAGTTATGTCTAGTTAATTTTTTGAATCACTGAGTACCCTGTATTTTGTCGTACCATCGAATAAGTAGCATTGAAATTTTTTCTAAACGTTTTTTGCCCTGTAAAAAGGCTTTCTTAAACTATTCTCATATAGAAGTAAAACTAATGTGGTTTTTTGGTATACTGTTTTTGAAATGTCATAACTTTTATTTCACATTTTTTCTTGAAGAGGCTTTTACTATATTTATATTATAATTACAATGTGCAAATCAGAATTTTCTAAAGCCTTTTTCTTTGTTCCTATCTATAATGATATCTTTCTTTGTTAAATGTGTTTTTAAGAAAATTTAATTCACTGGAATTAAGGTTTTTTTTAAAATAAATGTGGGCATTAATATGTAATGTAATCGTATTATATTTAATGTTTGGTTCACATTAAAGCATTAAAAAATAGACATTTAAATGATAAAATGACTAAATTACAGTATGCATTTCCCGAATAAAAATCGAGTTACGTAATAAAAAACATATTTTTTCCTAATTGAAATGCAATTTAATTCACGTTACCTTACTTTACATTTTTTACAATTACTTAAAAGCATTTATCTGTAAATTGTTTTAAGGTACGAATAGTTTCATGCTTGGTAAATTTTGATCTAATTTAGCTTTCTAGCTGTCGTTTTTATTTCTTTTGCTGTATATTAAAAAACGTAAACACCAACAAGTTTGGAAAACACACCATCAACTATTTTAAAAAAATTTAAAAAAAACTGAAAAAAAAATGTTGTGGTATTTTTAAACAGTGTTGTACCTCCTTATTTTTTGTGACTCCGGCGGCATGTTTTCCTTTGATCTTTCAAAAAAATCGACCCCGACCTCGGAGTCGCAACAACACTCTTTTTAACCATTGCCTTAATTGCACTATCTTTTATGATTGTTGGACATATTGTTTTTAATAATGTGGCAATGATCTAGATAAAAAAGTTTTAACTTTTATAGTGATTACAGTGTGCGAATATTAACTTCCCGAGACACAAAAATATTTACATCTTTCGAATCAAAATTCACTTTTTTATAAAACGTAATTCTGGAAAAATGTAATAACGATTTTAGGTTTGTTTAATATAATGTTAAGAAATGCCAAAACACCGCTTTTTTTAAACACAAAAAGCAGACCTATTTATTAAGCAACAAATAACAGCAAAATTTTTATGAAAGAAACAAAAACTGTTAAAGCTAGAGACAATTTTAACTGAATTCATTTTAGTGGCATATAATTTTGTTCAAGCTACAACATTTCTAATGGATACTTTTTAACATTTTGTTGAAAATCTAATAAAATTATATGCTTTTATTTTCAGGGGTTACAAATAAGCAATTTATGTTCACTGTTTCTTTTTCGATTTTTTAACAAAAAAGAACGGCTGCGAAACTGCACATTCTTAAATTGGCTTTAAAAAGGCCAAGTTAAAAATGTGAAAAGTTGAATATGCTGCCGGGAAATTTCTGTTTCAAACAGCCAAGAAAGAAATTTTGTACCAGTAAATTTGGGTTGCATTCCCGGTCAGCAATTTTCGTTCTCCGTCTACCGTAGATTACGGCAGCATATTTGGCCCCTCTTCTATTATATCATAATTAACATACTTTGCTAAGCAGTAAAAGCGATATTACTTATGAAACAACCCCATTTTTGAATTAAATTATGTGAAAACGTTTATTATAATAATTTTATAGCTACATCAATTTTAGATACTTATTTACCTTTTGCCAGAATTTTTTTATTTCTGCATTGCTAAAACGATCTTGTACAATTTTTAAAAATTCAACATGCCTGACATATTTATGCCATTCTACGCAATCAGTTGCCCTTCAGAAATTTTAAAGAATTATGAAGGACAAAACAGTGAGTCGGTAATCTCTGCATATACTGCGGACGTAAAATTTGTGGACGCAGTAATTGCTCTGTTAACCAATAGTTATTTTGCCTTACTATGTAACACTGTTGCAACACTATTGTTTCTCTTAGTTTTGTTTTTAAACCAAAAGAAATATGTAAGTTTTTTGTATACAACTTAATTACGTCATAAACAAACCTTGTAAATTCATTTTTTTGTTTATCATTTAAAAAAACAAACTCTCAAAGAGTCAAAGACAACCTTTTTTGTTTTACAGAATAAAAGTACTGGTTTAAGTCAATTTTGTTGGAATTACATTGGAATACAATTTGTTTTATGTTTCCTCAATACTTTGCAATACTCATATCAAGTTATATGGAATAGAATTTGGTATTCCAATATTATATGCGTTATGAATGAATACGAAAAACCCCCAGTAATCTTACCCCCATTTCTTCCTGGAGTTGTTTACCCTCGTAAGTTAAAATATAATTGTTATATTCATGCTGCTTGAATCTCTGTAAATCGTTTCTGATCTTTTTTCGGTATCAAACGTTTTTTCTGAGAGATTGTTTCGCCGTCATTTTGTAAAAAAGCAAAGCAATTTTTGAAAAATAATTTTTAAATTGTTGTAACAGATATCATAATAGCTCGCAAGAAGATGCATAAGTTTTCATATACGTAAAAAATATTCCAATTAGTTGCGAAAATAATATTTCTTCAATATGCTGCTTAACTTGTAAATTTTTAGGATGGTATTATGCAGCAATAAATCTTCTAGGCTATATTAACCAAGCCGTTCACAATTATACCTTACCACTTTTATTAGGGTTCCATCGTCTCAGCGTATATTTTGCTTGTTCATTTCCATTTATTTTCAATAAATACTTCAAAGATTCATTGCTAAAATATTATTACATTTTTATAGGTAAGAAATTGTCCAAAATAACATGATCGGTTTTTGTAATGCGTATCATGAGTAAAAAATGAAAAACTGCCATGAATAAATTTCTCAGTGCTGCATTACTTTTAGCCAAAAAGCTGAACATAATCCATTGACCTTATTTTCTAATAGCAATTCAATTATTTTCATTCTTTGCGAATCGCGGCAAAATATTAAGAATGACATCGGTTTTAAAATCTAATTTTACTTATGGATGGAAGTAGTTGACACCGTTACGAATAAGTTGAAGACAGTTTATTAACAAATATGCTCTGTTTTTTGCTATCTAAAAATCAAATGCTGTTAATAGAAGCTTTTAACAATGAAATTGCATTTTAAAAATTTTCGGAAAATAAAAATATACAAAAATGGTTTAAATTAATTCGCACTCAACAAGACATGTTCGAATGCACTGTAAATAAGCGTCTAAAAGGGGGGAATAATAACAATGGAATTTTAAAGGTCAATACTTATAAGGTTATTTCCAAAGATGCCCCAGAAATAATTACTACAATTCTTAACTTAAAATAATCTTCAAAAAAGATTTTTTTGAATAATAAACTTGCAGATTTTCAATACGCATTATATGTTTTTGATATCGTTTTCAATATTGTTTTATTACTATCATGCTCGTTTCACGTGGTTTTGACGATTCTTGCAATCGTGGTTATGCAGAAATATCGTAAAGTACAGGTATGTTTTTTTGTTCCTTTTTCTGTAACATAGTTGTATTTTTTCAGAGCAAAGCATCGGATGAATTGAAAGGTTTTTTTTATTTATCGATACTTCCAATGGTTTTATCGATTCTTTCAATGTTTTTAAATATGGCACATATTGTTCTTGGATTAATGACAAATACTGATCCCGATAACGAATTAACGATGGTCACTTTTTATTCTGTAAGCAAAATGAAACTTATCATCGAAACAATTATATTGTTATTAGAACCAATTTTTGCATCTATTTTAATGATTTTTTGCGTCCCAGCATATCGAATAGCGTTTTTCATAATTATTTCAAGGAGCAAAAAAATTGGCACCACTCTGAAAATACAAAATTCAAATTCCATTTCTTCGAAAATTCCGTCAGTTTCACAACGTGTTGTTGTCACACACAAATGACTTAACTGTTGCATGATGTTGTACTCAATAATATTATCCAAAGATTGGATGAAAGCGCTTTTAGTTTGATAAAATGTAAGCTTTATATTTCTTTTATGCTTTAGTGTTCTTTTTTACTTGATTCATTTATTTTAGCATCAGAAATGTATGTTGCAACCTTTTCTCATTTTTTCTTCCACCATCGCATATAAATAAACACGCGGAGGTTTTTTAATGGTACTCCTAATCATATTGATGGAATAAATAAAGCAAAGCTAATAAAACACAAAAGTTTCTAATTTTTTTGTTTTTTCAAAATTACATTTATTTTTCGTATTTCTTATTCATTTGTTCTTTTGATAAAATAAACTAATTATAATCATTCTCTATTCTTTTTTCGAGAAATGTGCACATTTGCAGTGCAATAAAGTTGGTAAGAAAAAAGGCGTAGTTACAATATTATACCGGTTGGGTAAAGGTCAGTTATCAATCAGTAAAAAACTTGTTTATAAAAATACTGCATTTGATCTGCAACAGTAAAAAACGTATATAAGCAAACCGAAGGTATTTCAGTTTTCATTGTATTTTACAATTTTGAAAAATTATTGTTTAAGATTTTTTGAAGACATCATCGTAATGTGTAAAATTGCTGTTGCCGTAGTGTTATTAATGTTTGTCGTTGCTGGACATGCTACATTGCTTTCACAATCAGCCAAAAGTAAGCTTATGCTTTTATCTTAGACAATTATTTAAAACTTAAATACAGAACAGATGATCAACATCAAAATTGAAATTGGAGGTCTTAATGATGATGGTGTTGAAAGTATGTATCAAAAGAAAGCTTTTAATGGTTTAAAAAATTCTTAGGTGTTAATGCATGTACAGAAGCTTGTAAACGGGATTGCGAAATACGATGTGGCGGAAATTTACTTTGTGTTTATTTATGTTACATTGGGCAATGTGGATGCCCTGGTGCTACTGTATCAAACAAAGTATATGACAAAGAAATGAAGAGTTATTTCATTGAAAAAAATTGATTTGATGTTCATTAAGCATTTTGCTGTTTAGGTTGCTTGAAATTTGATTCATTGTAATGATATTCTAAATTCTTATTTTTGTTGCATTTTCAACGTCGAGTTTTTTCTTTCCTTTTTCATAACATTGTTTTAACTATTAATAAACATAAAGTTACATAATTGTGGGATAAATTAAAGTTGCTTTTATTATATTATCACATAAAACTCATTTCACAAATATAGCAGATAAACACAGAAGAAATTCTGATGTACTATAAAGCAATATCCTGTCTTTTTAAAACTACAATCATAGTTATGAAAACATACATAAGTTCAACTGTTGTAATACTTATTATAGCAATGAAAAGTCCAGTTTTTTTGTAGCTAAACAAGGAACAATGGCTTACTCCACACAGTGATATCAAACAGTAGAAAAAACGAAATGAAAACGGCCGTTAGTGAAAAGAAAGGACAAACAGCCGTCTTTCCTTTCATAACAAAGGGATACGCAGCTACTCGCGCGCGCGAAATTTGAAATTCTTTTATTTCTTTTTTTTTGCAACCTGCAAACAAAATAAGTCATGATTGAGCATCTTCTTATGGCTGAAAAATCGTTAATACTTTATAAATCTCTTAAAATTTGCAAATTTAGAAAGAAGACACATAGTTGATTATATATGTTCAAGGGTTAAGCGACTGAATGAGTTTAAAAAACGGGGCTAGCTAATTTGTATCAAACTTTTAAGACAAAAATTTTGCTGATCAATCTTGTAACTGGTCAAAAATGAAAACTAGGGAACCATTTCTTCTAATTTTGCAAATTATTATAGAAAAATATATGAGGAATAACATGGATAAAACAGTTTGTGGAAAAACAAAGTTTTAATAAAGTTGCTAGCTATTTCGTGCAACGTATTTTTCGCAAAAATCATAGTTATGCAGTTCTAGTGATCTAAATCATTTAGTATTACCATTTATTGTTATATTTATGGTTTTAGATGATAGTAAAGTTGTTGTTAGTAGTTATTAGCAATCTTTTTGATCAGATATTCATACAAAGCTTTTGGATTATACCGACTTAACGGATCTTTGAGAATACTGCAGAGCAATTTTTATATACATTTAAGTTTTCCTGTTGATTTAACTAAAAATCTTCCTTGGCTACTTTAAATACATTGTCTGCGGATGTTTTAACTATTAAATTGTTTTAATTGTACACATAATATATAAGGATATGGAAGGAACTTCAAGATGTGGTGCTGAATGTACGGTATGGTTGTTATATATGTTTGTTGTAAAAATTGATTTAATTAATTCTTTATTTTAGATTTCCAATATTTCCTGATGCTACTTGTGTATCGCCAATATGTGTATATGTTTGTATTAAATAGAAGTTGCAAATATTGTAACAGAAGCTTAGTCATCGATGCATATATATTTTTGAAGCCACAAATATGAGACGATTTTGTTATGTCACTTATTAAAGCAAATGACGGAATTTGTGAATTGCTTATCGTTATCGTTTCTCAGAAGCAAGGAATTGATGTAAAGTAGATCACCTTTTTGTACGTTTATGGCTGTATTAATCATCTTATATGTATTCAGCATCTTCAAATGACGATGATTTGATTGGAGATACTTTCTATAGCTACTTTAGTACAAGCGTACATTCGTATTGGCGATATAAAACAATAACATCAGAAGATAATGGTTTACTGTAATCGGGATGCTGGAGATTGTAATTTAAGTAAAAGTTTAATACTTGTTTCTTTGACCACCTTCATATACATTGTGTAGTGAATAAATCCAGTAGTATTTGTAGCACAAATTTTTGTTGAAATAGCTAATGTTAGAATTTATGACGACAAGTTTTAACGATCATAAAGCATACTTTTACTGAGCAACACTGTGAATTTAGTTATGAAAGTTCGATCTTGTGTAATAAGAAAAGGTTACAATTGTAAAAATGGATAATATATGCAACATATTTTGTAACAATAAAATCCTTGCCTCACATAAATTACATTATTTAAAGTTTAAAAAGCTTAATGTTTATGTCATTTTTATCATTTTAATGTTGTTTCAGCTATTTAGCCAAAAAAGTAACAGAAAAATACAGTAAACATAACTTATTACTGCTTCAACAAAAAAAGAAAAAATTTTAATTTTTCAAATAATGATTGTTTTGGCGTTTTGTTACTAACGGAAGCTCCGCCCCTTTTGTCCGCTTTCATTTTCAAAAAAAATCACTGTGTCCACCTTGTGAAGAAACATTTATTCAACCAACCAAAAATATTTCATCATCACGTAGTAAAACTACTTCCTCTCGAAATAATACATCTAAAGCGAATTCTATTGCTACTGCCGTTGTTATTACAAATATTGAAGAAGAAAAAACTGATGGAGAAATTATTCCTGATGAAACAATTATTAAAGATTTTATTAAAAATATTGATACTGAAGTAGAAGTTATTAAATGTTCAAGAATGGGTAAGAAAACACCAGGAAAAAATCGTCCAATTAAAGTTAACTTAAAAAGTAAGAAACAAAGACAATCTGTTCTTGAAAAAGCACCTCAATTTATCAAAAGCAATGATGAACTTAAAGCTAAAAATGTTTTTGTCAATAAAATGTTACCTCGTGAAGAACATCTCGTCCAATTAAAACTTTCCCAAAAAAGAAATGCTCTTCATAATGCTCGTGAAGAAAATTCAAATATTGCTTATTTTATAAACAAGAATCAAATATATATGTGTAATAAAACAACAAAAGAAACTAAACTCTTTGAATGTGATGAAAATAATGTAGCTGCTAGATATTATTCCTTTCGTCTTCAAATGCCTCAACCACAAACTCAACCACAAATCGTCTCCACTGATATCAACATGGAAGCCACCACAGCTGAACAACTCTAAATTCGGATTAAAATGCTATCTCTTCAACTTTAGAAGTATAAAAGAAAAATTAAACAACTTTCATTTATTTCTCAACAAATATTCACCAGATATCGTTTTTATTACTGAAACTTGGCTCCATGAAACAAAAACATCAAATGCTTCATTAATAAACGGTTTCCCATATTTTTTAATTCGAAAAGATCGTCCCAATCGCCAAGGTGGTGGTGTTTGCGCATTAATTAAAAATAATCTTCACCATGTTTCATTACCAAATTCAATCGAAGAAACAATTGCTTTTGATCTATTCCTTGACAATGAGAATATTATACGCTTTATTCTATCCTATCGTCATAAACAAATCAAACCCTGTGATGCCTTCCATGACTTTGCTGATATATTCTGTTCACCCACTCCATTTCAACCAACAGATTTTGTCCTTCTTGGAGATTTCAATCTGCCTCAAGTCAAATGGAACAACTTTCGTCCAATGCTTAATGTAAAAAATAGTAAAATTATTGCTGGAATAATCAATGAATTCTGTGAAAATTTTAAATTAAATCAACTTGTAAATTTTTGGACAAGAATAGATGAGAAAAAGAATTGCCGAAATATCCTTGATCTTATATTCTCATCAACAAATAGAACTGAAAATGTTTCTGCAGTTCCAGAAGATGATGATATTTCAACTTTAATATTTCCAACTTTGGATCATATTGTTGTTTCTTTTGATATCAAATGTCAACTGCCTCCAAAAGAAAATATTATTTCAACTTATTATGATTTTGCAAATGCTGATTACGAAGCTTTCAATTCGTATATTTCATTTATTAAATGGGAAGAAGAACTTTTAAAACGCGAAAATGCTAATGATAAGTTTGGTTTTATTAAAAATGTAATTCTTGATGGAATATATAAAGAAAAATTTATTCCCATTAAGCAATATAATTCGTCCCAAAAAGACTATGGATGCTGTCCTAAAATTATTCAAGAAATGAAAGAAAAATATATAGAACTTATCAATGATCCAGCCCAAACAAATTCAAGCAGAATTCTCGGCAAAAAATTACACAAAGCTTTCAAAAACTTCGTCTCCAAAAACCAAAAGAAAATTTTATCAAATCAAAAAACTTTTTATAAATGTCTTGCTGATGTCACCAAAACCAAATATGCATCAATACCTACATTAACTGTCAATGATAATATAATCACTGATGATACTTTGAAAGCAGAAAAAATAAAAGAGAAATTCAAATCTGATTATAATATTTCAAATCCAAATATTCCGCTTGAAAGAAATGAACCACAACCGAATTCACTGAATGATATTATTTTCAATACATCTAACGTAGAAAAATACCTCAAAGAATGCAAAAACAAGAATCTATCTGGTCCGGACCAAATACCTGGAATTATATTGAAAAAGTGTGCAGCAACATTATCAACTCCTTTTACACATCTATTCAACCATATGATCCAAAATTGCGATGTTCCAAAAGATTTTCTGTTATCACATGTGACTCCAATTCCTAAAATACCAAATCCAACTTCCATTGCTGACTATAGGCCAATTTCCGGAACTAGTGATATCCTGAAGACACTTGAACGATTTATTAAAGAATATATTATGCTTCATTTGAAATGGGACAATTTCTTACCCAAAGAACAATTTGGCTTTCGAGCTCGACATTCAACTACCAAACAAATGATTTTATTCACTGAACATATCAACCGATGCTCTTATAAGAAATATACTTCTGATGTTATCTATATTGATCTCCAAAAAGCTTTTGATAAACTACCATTTGATCGAATTTTGGAAGCTTTAAAATGTGCAAAAATTGGTGGCAATTTGTTGAACTTAATAATGAAATTACTTAGTCATCGTGAATTTTTGGTGAAAGTCAATGGTAAACTTTCAAGTAAAACAACAGCTGATTCTGGAGTTGGACAAGGGTCAGTACTGGGACCTATCATTTTCATCATTGTATTTTCTGCATTGAGCAAAAAATTGAATGAAATGGGTGGAATTATTCATTTTGTTTATGCTGATGACCTCAAAATTATTTATTCATATTCAAAGAAAAATTATGACCCAACTATTCTTCAAAATGCATTGAATACTGTAGCTGAATGGTGTGAATCTGAATCAATGACAGTTGCTCCACATAAAACATTTCACGTTCAATTTGGCCCAAAAAATTCCGATGCAAAATATTCTTTAAATGATGTTGAAATTCAAAGAAAAGAAATGACTCGTGATTTGGGATTTTACATCAACAATGAATGCTCAATTAAAGAACATGTGGATATTATTACATCAAACGCTCGCAAATGTATGTTTTCAATCTTCAATAAAATTATCACAAACGATGAAAAAATTCTGATTAAAATTTTCAACATTTATGTTCGTCCACATCTTGAATATGGTAGTCAAATATTTAATGTTCCTCAAAAGAATATTATCAATCAACTTGAATCAATACAACAGAAATTCACCAGACTGCTCTATAAACGAAATCATCCGACAAATACTGTAATCCCGCCATATCCTGAAAGACTAAAAGAATATGAAATGGTTTCTCTTCAACAAAGAAGAAATGAAATGGATATTTTAATGGCATTCGATTTTGTGGATGAAAGGAACTTGGAAATTGATCTATATTTTCATCAACTAGAAAGACATCGTGATACCGGCTATTATCGACCGAAGAAGTATGTTATGGGAAAATACATTAATACACATTTTTCAACTCGTGTTTCATCCCTTCTCAACAAATATGGCATCTTGTTTGAAAAAATCCAAAGCAAAGAGGTATTAAAAAGCAAACTTTCTACTATTGATCTCACTTCTTCCAATCTCATTTAAAAATCAAATAATATTCTTTTTGTTTTTATCTGTTTTTAATTGTATTTTTAATTTTTAATGTTTATTTACATTGTATTTTATTTCATCCACCTGGTTTAGGCCACGGGGGAATATTCTTTTGAATAAATATATATATTTATATTTAATTATAATCATTCTCTATTCTTTTTTCGAGAAATGTGCACATTTGCAGTGCAATAAAGTTGGTAAGAAAAAAGGCGTAGTTACAATATTATACCGGTTGGGTAAAGGTCAGTTATCAATCAGTAAAAAACTTGTTTATAAAAATACTGCATTTGATCTGCAACAGTAAAAAACGTATATAAGCAAACCGAAGGTATTTCAGTTTTCATTGTATTTTACAATTTTGAAAAATTATTGTTTAAGATTTTTTGAAGACATCATCGTAATGTGTAAAATTGCTGTTGCCGTAGTGTTATTAATGTTTGTCGTTGCTGGACATGCTACATTGCTTTCACAATCAGCCAAAAGTAAGCTTATGCTTTTATCTTAGACAATTATTTAAAACTTAAATACAGAACAGATGATCAACATCAAAATTGAAATTGGAGGTCTTAATGATGATGGTGTTGAAAGTATGTATCAAAAGAAAGCTTTTAATGGTTTAAAAAATTCTTAGGTGTTAATGCATGTACAGAAGCTTGTAAACGGGATTGCGAAATACGATGTGGCGGAAATTTACTTTGTGTTTATTTATGTTACATTGGGCAATGTGGATGCCCTGGTGCTACTGTATCAAACAAAGTATATGACAAAGAAATGAAGAGTTATTTCATTGAAAAAAATTGATTTGATGTTCATTAAGCATTTTGCTGTTTAGGTTGCTTGAAATTTGATTCATTGTAATGATATTCTAAATTCTTATTTTTGTTGCATTTTCAACGTCGAGTTTTTTCTTTCCTTTTTCATAACATTGTTTTAACTATTAATAAACATAAAGTTACATAATTGTGGGATAAATTAAAGTTGCTTTTATTATATTATCACATAAAACTCATTTCACAAATATAGCAGATAAACACAGAAGAAATTCTGATGTACTATAAAGCAATATCCTGTCTTTTTAAAACTACAATCATAGTTATGAAAACATACATAAGTTCAACTGTTGTAATACTTATTATAGCAATGAAAAGTCCAGTTTTTTTGTAGCTAAACATCATTTTTTTATTATGTTGTAAGAAACTAGTTTTTTATGCGATCGTATCATTGCATTGGCATGTCAGTAAAACGACAACATTTTTTATCTATTTCCGGCAATTTTTGTAATGCATTATTGTTTTGATATGAATCTAACGGAAAATTTTAGTTTCACTTTCTATTGTTTTCAAAAAAAGTTTATAGTTTAAACATTTGATTGATAATTGTCACTTTGTTTATTTCAAGGTGGCCTTCAAACAACTTTTGTGTAATATTATTTAGAAATTAAGTAAAAAGACTTTTTTCTTTTTTTTATAAAAAATAAAGCAAAAAAAGTTGGATTTGACAAAAAACAAGTGAGCCATCTGTTAAAATTTACTTATTATAGTAATAGCAAAGCAAAAAGCTTCAGTTTGGCCATCCTTGACGTAAAATAATATACCATATTTTACAGTGTTATAATTTACAACACTTTGTACGACATTTATTGATCTCTTAAGACTTTTAAAGTATCAGTTTTGATGTTACCAAGAAATCTCGCCTCCCTGTATATCACGTTTACCAGTTATCTTCATAACTCATTTTCAAAGTTTTTTTTTTAAAAACAATTTCCTTTGGCTTTTTAGAATAACGAGAACAGAGAGATTAAATTCCTGGAATCGCAGAATTTTCGCGGGAATTCTGTAGTTCTCCATTCTGATTAAGTTTTTAACCAGAATTTCAACATATTTCTTTGACGTCATTCTGCCATATTAAAGAAAAAAATGGACGTTTGTATGTTATCATGAAAGGTTTAATTGCAACATGAGATAAGTAATCCATTAAGCTCACAAAATCACATATAATTGTTTTCAAAAACAACTGTGTTTATTTTTTATATGAAAAAAATAAGAGACATTTTTCCCCAAAAAATTTAAAAAGAAAACAAATAAGCATATAAAAAAATGAATAATCTAATTTTAAAAATTTGTTTGTTTTTAATAAAAATGGCATTGCTTAGAAGGGTCATTCATTTTTTATATCAGCAGCAATGACTAGTAACAGCTCACAAGGTGATGGAGAATTATTCAATTGTACTGTATACAACACAACTGTACCCCAAATGGATAGCATTCGATGTTTCACGTTGAATTTAGCTGTAACATTAAATCTCTTTGAAGTAACTTCCATCTGCATGGGGCTATGTATTGTAATAATTATAATCTCAATTTTTGGTGATATAAAAGAGAATTATCGATATTTTGTTATGAATCAAGCATTTTGGGATTTCTTTATTTCATATGAAGATCGATGTAATAATCAGATTACTGTCTTTCTACCCTTTGCAACTCCTACTCATAATACTGCAAAATGTGTTTACTCATATTTTGATTCAATAATATTTCGAAATTTTTTTACAAATATTTTTCATTCAAATACTTTTGCTTCGCTGTTGCTGCTATCATTTACAAGATTTATGGCAGTGTATTTTACGTGTATGTATAAAAAGTTAACAAGTGGCCGAAGGGTTTGGTATACGATAGTAATCTATAATTTTCTAATCATTCTAATGCATTCATATTTTATTATTGATTTTTTGTTGTTAGATAGACAAGCTAAAATCTGTCAAAAACCTGATTCAAAAGTATGTGGCATCCCTTGTGCTGCTACGATCACCCAACAATGTGTAAAAAATGATGCAACACTATCAGCTTTTACAGATATAAGTGAAAAATTTCGAAATGTTGTAAATTTTATACGACCTATTATCTTTCTACTTCTTCCAATTTTCTTTGCAATTTTAATAATTATCAAAATTTCCAAGCAAGCAAAATTTCAATTTTGTCATAATCGAACAATGTTTTTTAATTCACTTCGAATTACTTTTGTCATCAGTTTACAAGTACTTCTAACGACTTTCATCTTTATCCTTCAATCAATCGATATGTTGAAAAAGATATTTTCACTTGGAAATCTTACAACTTCTGCATGGATTTTTGGTTCTATGGGCTTGACAATGCCAATTCCACTTCAAATGTTTCGACAACTTCGAATTTTGTTTGAAACAATTTTGATATTATCTGTGATGACAGGATATCGAGAAGCTGTTGTGACATTTTGTAAATCTGCCATGTTTGTGATGAGACATCCAATAGAAGCATTTCGAAGTGTACGATATCATTGGAGAACTTCAAGAAAGCTGTCGTTGCAGTAAGTTTTTAACAATAGGAACTTTTAGAGATGTTTTTCATTTCAAAGCGTTTTTTTAAGTATTGAATAGAATTCGTGCAAGTTTTTATGTGCCCTTTCAGAATGCCGCTTCTATCTTTTAAGTTGTTAAAACAACATTGTTTGCTACTCGCAGCTAAAAAATTGCTTCTTTTTGAGCATCTGAAATACATAGATAAGTCTAGCTGCTAAAAGCTTTCTTTCAAGCATCAGTAATCTAAAAAAACTCTAAGCAGTTTCTGGCTATGGGTAGCAGGCGATATCATATGCTTCTTGAAATGGCATTTATGTATGACGGCATATAAGAATTTTACATGCATTCAATTTTTTGAATTAAAACTATAAAAGACATCTTTAAACATTTCCTTGTAAACAGCATAACATGTTTTTAAAACTCCAATTTAGGATTAATATGTTATGTCAACCTCGGGTTAATACATCTGAATGAACAGTGCCGTTGTGACTATGGAAGCTGTAGCTGCTGTCATTCATCTCAAAAAAATAAAAGAAAAGATATCGTTTTTGATTTTGTTTTTGATCAAATTGTCAACAGAAAAAAAGCCTTAATACATAATAATGAATGAATGAACATTGAACATTATTGTATGCTACAATCCATTGACGCTTCATTTGCATAATCTATGGAATATTTTGTTATTGTTTTTATAAAATTTTTAACTGGATAATACTTTCATAAATAAAAACAATATTTTCGTTATTTATGTAAATCCTATTTTTGTTTGTGTAATAATGCACCCTTTTATAATAATAATCCATTTAAACAATTTAGAAAAAAAACAACAAAAAATAAAGTACAGTTTTCTGATGTATGCTGCTTTTAATGGCAAAACAAATTTTATGTTATATTACAGTCATTCAAATAAACATTAAAAGATGAAATTATTTTTATAGCTATTCAAGCATTCGTTGGTGCAAGAAAAAATATGAAAAGGTATATGCTTAAAAATACTTAAATACAAGAAGATCTTTTATTTCATTTACGGTGTTCTTTGTATATAGTACAAAGCCAATTTACAATGGCATTTAAGAGCTAAAGTGCTAAAATATTGTTGTTATTTTGTAAACAAACGAAAAAGAGTCCAATAACTACTGAAAGAGTAAACATTATATGTACTTATTCATTTAGCTTTTTTTTGACATTCTTGTATCGAGTGAGAAGCAACTAGCAATGCCCCATAAACGCTGAAACGAAATCACATTAATTGTAATAAATAAGCAGCAATGCTGTGCAAAACAGAAACATGGAAATCGAAATAAATTTCTATTTTTTCAAAAACAAAAATTCGGAATTCAAAATTTGACCAAAACGTGGCTGAAATCACTATAATGAGGATGCAACCCAAAATTTTGTTTTCGATATCTTTGAACATAAAATATTGATTTTCCTGCTATAAATAAAGCTTCATTTTTTTTCGACAACAGCATAAATTTGTACATTTGATACCTTTTTTTTCTAACAGAACAGTTTATTTAAAAAACAACAATAGCATGTTGATGATACTCTATAATAGTGTTCCTTCCCCCCCCCCTTTCCCCGGCGGGGACGTCCCTGTTTCCCCGCCCCGCTCACATTTCATCCCCGTTTTTTCCCCGCTCCCCGTCCCCGCTCAATGGTCATCCCCGCTATTTTTTAAAACTTTTGAAATTTAATGTTTAACAGGTCAGAATAGCATTATTTAATGATAATATTAACTCCCAATACCATTTGGAATTGATTTAGGGAATTTTCCCCGAAAATCCCCGTTTCCCCGCTATCCCCGTTCCCCGTCCCCGCAGACATTTCATCCCCGTTTTTTTCCCCGTTCCCCGCTTTTTTCCAAAAACGGGGGGGGGGGGGGGGGGGGGAAGGAACACTACTCTATAATTAAGAGTATATGTGAATAATTAAGACCTCAAAAAATTATAAAAGCAATAATGTGTATAGTGTAAACCATCAATTTTCTGTCTAGTTTTAACTTTTTTGTCAATCACCGAAAACGTGGTTTCAAATTTTATCAGATCTTTTGTCACTATTTTCTTTTTTGCAATTATCTGTCACATTGCAATTGCACAATATCCAATGCCAGTGATTGGTAAGTTTTCTGCTGTTAAGTTTTGCATTTAGTTAAAAATCTTTAAAGCTTGTGGCAGTGATCCAGGCTTTTGTACCCAGCATTGTGTTGCCTCTGATTTTACTCGATTTAATTATGGTGAATGCACAGATCCAACTACATGTACATGTTATTGGGGTTAGTAAATTTATTATATTTTGATAATGGCTTTATAATAACATTTCAGTTTAAAAGCAAGGTGCGTTGGCTGAAAAAAATGTAACACAAAACATTGTATATAAACTATTTAACAAAATTTTATTTATTAATTTATCGTATTAACTTAATAAACTCTATAAATAATGCTTTAAATTTTTAACATAAGATCAATACACTGCCAACAAATTACATTTGAAAACAAATATAATCGCTATAAAACTTTCTGCTTTGAAATTTTAATGTGCAGAATTCTCACGGATCTCTTCAACACACTGTAAACCCCAAAATGAATACCAGTTAGAACTGTATCATAAAGAGCAACTTGATGCTTTTTATACACCCAAATTTTAATACTAGCAACATAGTTCTACAATTTTTAGAAATGTCAATGCTTACCGAAAAAATTAAAAACACTTGTTTATTTAAAAAAACAATTTATTCATTTTTTGTTGTCAACATAATATGGCAAAGTAAGTTGTTGGCTACATTTTTCAAATAAACAATTTTAATCTTATTCAGTTTTATTGCACTTTTTATTAAAACTGATCAAAACAATGACATGATCAATGATACAAGTCTTTATAAAAAAATTATAAAAGCGCTGAGAATTCTTAGTGTAAACAATCACTTTCTCGCATAAATTTAACAAAAAGATGGTTTCCTTTTTGAACAAACTTTTTTCTAGTATTTTATTTGTTGTAATTATCTGTCATATTGTTGTTGCTCAATATCCTATGCATGTTGATGGTAAGCGTCTTTGTGGTCATCAAGTTACACCTTTATAAATACAAATTTTTTAAGCTTGTGGAAGTGATCCAGGGTTTTGTACACAATTTTGTGTAGCCTCTGATTTTACTCGATTTAATTATGGTGAATGCACAGATCCAACAACATGCACATGTTATTGGGGTAAGTAAATTTATATCGACAAAAATTTCTAGTAATTAATAAATCAAATTTTAGTTGCCCAATAAAACTTTAATGTGTAAAAAAATTGGATAAAGTACATATTTGACGAATTCTTTTAATTTATTTATTTTGTGATAATTATTAACTTATTTAAAAAAATAAATGATTTCTTTTTTACTTTATAAAATCTGTGTGCAAAGAAAGGACAAATGCATTCTTTAAGAAAACTGTCAAAAACATAAAGTACCATGTCACATTCTTTAGACTACATTTTGAGTAATTCACTATAATTAATACCTATATTAGCCGATCTAAGTGACCGGAACATTTGCAACTTGGTTGTTTCGGGTTGAGAGCTTGTTGCTGCTGGTGCTTTCAGAACTTGTATTGTTGCTGCTCGGATGTCGAATAAAATCAAAAGTGATCCAAGAAAAAACTGTTCTTCGATAAGATTTAATTGCCATAATAGTTGCAATACAATTCATAACAGAAATCCATGGATATATCAAAAAGAAATAAAGGTTCTTTACAGCCAAGTAAGGAAAGGTAATGGCCAAACTAGTGTTGAGAACTACTATGGCTGGAATAATTGTCTAAAATATGCTCTTAATTTTACTTAATTGCTGTAACTGTAAAGACAAACTTGCAAAATTAGTCTCCGACCAAGTTGGGCATGCATGTGTAAAGTTTGTTTTGACATCATATTACTTTGTACTTTAAGAAAAAAGAATGTCCTAATTGAGATTAAAATAATAATAATTAATCCACCAATGGTAATGGACGACATTGTGACATGATATGTTACTCGATTGGGATTGACCTAAAGTCGAAATTTTCTTCATGAATGGTACTCCCCCAAAGCACTTCTTTCTTACCGATAAACAAAAACAAAAACGTTCCATTCCATTTACATTTTCCCAAAACGTTAAATTTAAAAGTAATGCTTTTGCTTCCATATTTTTTTCTACAGGTGTCCAACCGAAATAATAAAATGTAGCAATTCCAAGCATTACAAAAAAAGTAAAGCAACAAACAATCAACATAAAATACAATGGAAAAGTGTATTTTCTAAAAATCATATAATTTTTATAGTGTTTTGCACTTTTGCTGTGCGCGCTCCTTTCAAACCATACAGATTGAGTAGCACACGATATCGCTTGCTACTTTATACAAAAATCGCTTATTTTTAAATTTTTATGAGCTAATCAATCTGTGTAAAAATGAAATTTTGGAACAAGGAAAGAAATCGTTAGGAATCCTATTGAATAATAGGGAAATTATAGGAAATATGTCACATCTCAATCTGCGTGTTACAGCTGAGACGGTCTCCTTAATACTTGAGACAATTTTTTTCTCAAAAACATACTTGCAAATAATAAAATATCGATAAACATATTGAAATGGGATTGGCGTATATGCAAGAACGTACGCAACTCCATAAAACGATGGTGCGGCGCATTGCAATGTTTCTGAAAAAGTGAATAGGGTGGTGCCAATTCGAGAAAATAAATATTTGCCATTAACATCAATATGCTATAAACATTGATTTTTTTAAAACTATGTTAATCACCAATTAACTTACAACTTGAAATGCCGCATAAACACAAACTGCAATTAAATCAATGATTGCAGATTGAAGAAGAATATGAGAATATTCTTTCATCTTTTTTTCAGTTTTTTTCAAAATTAAATACACAAGCATAGTTGTGAGAATCCATGCCAAAACAAATGCCGTAATGACAGAATAATAAAAGAAGCTGAGAAGGAATGGTTCCATTATCGTCGGTTTAGAAAGTGAAGAGAAAAAACCAAGCTTCTCCGGTAGCTTTTTAAATTTTCAAAACGGAATTATGAAAAGGAAGAAATTTTTTGAGTGCTATTATACTTTTATTTTGGATGAAAATAGAAAAAAATGATAATTATATTATTTAAGCATTGAACAAGCTATAAACAAAAACCTTGCTAAAATCCTGTTAAAAATATTGTAACTATTTTATTTATTTATTTCCTCGAGGTTGAACTATACATGAACGAACAAAAGCAACTGTCATAAAAACAATAAAATTATGGAGTAGAGTACAAACTTAATTATAGATGCGGAGGAAAAAAATAAAATGAATTAGTTTGTTTAAAAATAATCAAAATACATAACAAGATAAACAAAACAGAGCAATACATGATTGCAAAAAAGTGCACATTTTGCATACTTTGAAATTCACCATAAATTTCGACCTAAAAGTGATTGAAAACGCATTATCGAATTTGAAGTGGACTGTTTGCTGTTCAAAATTGAAAATTTTGATTTTGATTTTTGTCACTGTTTTGCTACTTGTACTTTTTTACTAATGACTAAACTCCTATACATGTCGATGGTAAGCGGTTTTGTTTATTATGAAATTTATATCTTAATAATGATAAACCTTTTAAGCTTGCGGAAGTGACCCAGGATTTTGTACACAATTTTTTTTACTTGTTTTAATTATGGTGAATGCACAGATCCAACCACATGCCCATGTTATTGAGGTAAGTACATTTTGTATTTCTAGTTGTTAACAAATCAAATTTCAGTTGCCCAATAAAACTTCAACTCTATAAAATACCTGACAAAATTTTTAATTTATTATGTGCCATTATTAATTAATTTCAAAATAAACGAATCCTTCACTGATTCTTCTCAAACTGTTGTTTTATTATACGTTCTTTAAATCCATTATAATCACATAAAATTTTTTCATATAATATTTTGCTGACAAATTACTTTAAAATATTAATGACTTAAAAAACGAAAAAGAACTTTTTGAAATTATCAGCACCTTAAACATGGAGTTAATCTTCTTTCAACACTTGATAGAGGCTCTTTCCAAACATCATTAGCTCGTGATAAGCCGGGACATGATGAACGTGAATGGTAACGGTGACCTGTTCTTGTAACATAAACTTCTCTTGTTACTTGCGGTTGTACTTGTTGCACTGGTTGCTGCACAGGCTGCTGCATAAGATGCTGTTGTAATTGCTGAATTTGTTGACGTAGTTGTTGATTTTCATGAACTCTGTCTTCAATTTCCAAAGCTTGTTGTCTGTTAATCTGTTGCAGTTTTTCGTTTTCCCGCTTCATTCCAACAAGTTCTTGATTTTGTCGATTTTGACGATCTTGTAAGTCGTTGAATTGATTTCGTTGATCTTGGAGTTCTCTTGCTTGTCTTTGAATTTGAGCTTCTCGTTCAGCCAAAGTGTCATGTAATTCTCTGATATCTTCGTTTAAGTTTTCAACCTCTTCGGCGTGCCGTAATGTTGTATCTACCAGTGCTTCTTTATGTTCTTCTTCTTTTTTTCGCATTTCATCTTCAAATTTTCTTTTATATTCTTCTGTCAAAGAATATTTTACAGCTTGCTTTTTCAATAAGCAAGTATTGCATTCGCATTCATAATTTGTACAAGGTAATCTTCTATCAGCAGTTGGTTGTTGTGGAACTTCTAAAATGGGGAATTATTGTAAGACAAAAAAGTACAATAAATTATTACCCGAATTGCGTCTTCTTCCACTAAATGTGTCAACTAGGTTTCGGATGTTTTGTTGGTTTGTGGAGCTGGAAATCTTGTCCAACAGTTCTCTGTTACATAAGATACTTCCAATGGCAACTTTTCGAGTTTCTAAAAAATTTTATTTGTTTTTCACTTCTTTATCTCCTCCTTACCACGATTTCTAGCAGCTGTATTTTCAAGGTCATGAATCATGTCATGATACTGCTTTTGCTCTTCTTTAGTTAGATTACCATACCTGACGTAATTAACCTAAAAAAGAGTATTTATAACACTAACATTGGCACGATTTGACGCTAACTTACAAAATGCATGTGGATGGTTATGGTTACAAAGTGTGTTGAATTCATTTGAAAACCGGTTAAAACACTTTTATCAACAAATTCAATAATTTCCGGTACCTTGTTTCCGAAAAATGAAAGTTCAAAAGCAGTGTTACCCAATCTATTGATTCTAATGTGATGTATCTTAAAGTATTAATCAAAGAAATTGAAGAAAAAAATGCAAACTTACGTTCAAAGTTTTCAAAAGTAGTTGACCATTTCGAAGAATTTCGAGTCCCTGACATCTTGGATTTGTAGGGTTTGAAATTATCCGAAGCTGCCCCAAAAAAGATTTTTGAGATTTTTCAAGTGCTTGCTTAAAAGAATTTGATGGTCGTCCGATATTCTTTTTGCCATCATAAGTAATGTAACACAAACCATTATATGCCATTTTTGAAAGCAAGAAAAGAATTCTTCTATCCTAAAAATTTTATGTTATTTTTATTATAACGTGTTTCAACATACAGAAAATCAAAGAAAAGTAAAGAAATCATTTAACACATAGGTGACTTTTAAAGCAATTTGAGCTACTCTTTGTTTTATTTTATCTGTTTTCTTTATTGTAACGAACTTCTATACTTAAACAATGTTCAATTAATAGTTTTTTAAGCCTGGAGTGTCTTTATCAGTAAAAAACATTGTTCTGCTGCACCCCTTTTTGTTCCCTTTTTTGCGCTACTAAATTGCAATAGCAATTGACAATTGTTTACAACAAAAAACTTTCACTAACAAAATTATTAATTTTTTAATATAAAACACCACACTGCAAAAAAGCCGTATCAAAATGCATAACAAACAGTGACGCTTCATTGTTAAAACGGCAGAGGTCTTTTTCAACATCGTCATGACGCATTACCATTATCACTTTTCGCTAATTTTCCATCATGTTTTCTTTCAATGCACGAAGTTTCATTTTAGACATTATACCAAAAAAACACAAAACTTCTTTATAATTACCAGTTTAAAAAATTAGGTCGATTATCTGTGTTGTTAATTCTAGAAAACTAGAAAACAATGTGTCTTTGTTCAATTAATCGTTTTTTAAGCCTGGAGTGTCCCTGTCAGTGGAAAGCGTCGTTCTGCTGCACCCATTTTTGCTTCCTATTTTGCGCTATTAAATTGCAATAGCAGTTGACAATTGTGTTGCAAGAACACAGCAGAGTTCATCATTAAAATTATTAATTTTTTCTGTTTGTCCCGACATTATACCAAATATTTTTTTAGATAAATTAGCAGATAAACAAACATATTGTTGATACTCTTCTAAAAACAATTTTTTGCACTTTATCTTACAGAAAGCAATAAATAGTAATAACAAGAAAAACTTAATTTAAAATTTTATGTTGGAAAAAAGTTAATGATTTTAAAATAATAATTGTGTACTGATCAGATTTCAACATGTTTTATATTTCTTTACTATGAATTTTCTTTTTCAAAAACTAACCATTTTTTCCGTTTTACATTTTAATTATATTTTTCTATCAGTTTTTTTAATGATTTGATTAAGTTTGTGAAAGATGCATATAAGTCACTGTGGTATTAATAGCCAAATTAACTTTTTTAACTTCCGTTATTATGGTTGTTGATTTATGCTGTTGAGGTGGTAGTTGTAATAAAACATTATAGAGTTGCAGTAGTAGATGTTGCCATTGTAGTTTCTGCTTGTGCAGGTGAATCATTATAATTCTCATCAGTTAAATTACCATTCCATTCACAAACAAAAAATTTAAAATCAAAACAACTTTTACTTGACCACAGCTTAAAATTATTACCATTTTTAAATGTTTGACTAACACAATATGGTCCTTGCGTCAATGGTTGATCTGAAAAAATTAAACACTAAGTAACTTTTCTTTCAATTAGTACTGTATGTATCATTTTAGTTTATCGCATTAAATCTTTACTTCAAACTTTTTACGAAATCAGTTTTTTAGTTTAATAATATCCTACCCACTCTTCTTGATACGTAAAGTCACTTCCATCAGCCCATTGATAGCTATCACTTTCCATTAAATTATTAAGACCAATCCAAACATCTGTATCAGAATAAGTAGCATAAAAGTTTAAAGCTTGTGATGAAATGAATACTTCATCAAAGGCATTATCAATTTTAGCTAGCTTCCCATCATTTTGTTCACACGCTTGTTCAGCAGTTATCTGAGCTCGAGAAGCCAAAAATGAAAAACATTTATTTCCGTTTTCATATGTTTGATATAATTCTGGACATGTTTTTACAGCAGTAGTAAAGTATACGGTAATATTAAAAAGAAGAAGAATAAGAAAGAAACAGTTATTCAACATTTTTATAGCTACCACTTTCCAGGTCAAAGAAGAAACAATAAAAAACTTTGTTGCTGCTGTCTTCTTTTTTGTGTAAATTAAAGACCGGGTTAATTCTCAGTTTATCAGCAACTTATCAATAAAAATTTCTAATAGAAATGGAATGTGCTCTTTGTTTTTATGGTTTAAGAAAGAGGAAATAGCTTACGTTTGATTTACACCCATTTTCATTGAAATAGAATTTATGAGAAAACAATTGATAACAAAAAAAACGTATTTGTACCAAAGTTTTAGGAAGAACCCCATTTTTTTCAGCTTCAGTAAGCATACAGAATGTGTCCTCGAGAAAACAATTCACCAACTAAAAAATGAAAACAGTTTTAATAAGACTACTTTAAACAGCTTTTAAAGTTTGAATCAACCGCTATAGACAACGATCCGTCAGTTATTAAATGTAAAATATTTTTTAAAATAACACAGCCGATTAGATTTTTATTGGGCACTAAAAACAGTTTAAAAAAACAATAATTGAATTTAAGTGCCTTACAAGAAAATACATTAGAATGTGATAAAATTATACAATAAAAATCAAATAAATATGTTTGACCGTTGCAGTTATTAAAGTTTTTTATCATACAAAAAATAGTATATAACTTGCAATAACAAAATAATGATAGCATTTAATAATCAAAACAGAGTTGTCGAATAACGCATAAACAAAATACAGTGATACAATTATTCAATTAACAGAAATACATATAATCTTTAAAAAACACATTAAACAATTTTTGATTTAATCAGACACAAAAATTAAAAGAAGATATTTTAATTAATTTGAGGTGCTGCATAGAAAGGCTTCCATTGAGTTCGAACAAGATGACAAAATTGTGAAAACATTTCATGATAGGCATCATCAATAGCAGGTTGGAGACGAAGTTCCATCTTTGCTCGAGGAACCATATAAAGCTAAAAATGAGTTTTTGTCAATGTTTACGAGCTTAAAGTTTTATGTATAAACTTACTTCCATAAATTTAACAAACGGTAAAAGTTCAAAAGTATTAGGAATATTCCAAAGTTCGAAGCTTTCAAATTTTGTTGTTCGAATAAGATTTGAAAGTTTTTCAGTTGTAGATGTGGTAAAGACACTTGGATTGATTGGACTAAAAATATAATAATTAATGGAGTGTGATAGCAGCTAGTGAAACAGAAATGATAGTAAAAAAATGAGAAATGCAAAATCGTAATTCAGAAAACCAAAAGTAACTTTTAAAAAAACCGAAAAATAATCTTGGAGCCGGCCGAAATCGAAATTTTATTCTTACACGTTTTTTAGAAGCTCTTACAGTATACTCGCAAAAAACTTACTTTAAACAAAATACAGCAACATGAGGTAACTTTTCAATTAAATCTTCAACTGTTAAATGACTCCCATCTTCATCACTATTAACAATAGTAGTTCGATCAATTTCAATTTGTTCAAGCTTTCCACCACTAATAATTAAATCAAATTCTCCAGTTGTTAAATCTTGATTATACAGAACAACATGAATCAAGGTGCAAAAGCATAACTTTGGAATTAATGGAGATAGCCTGCCACGAAGAACAGGATCATAAAATACAAAATTTGTACCAGAACAAACTTTTTTAACTTGAAGCTTGTTAAAACTTTCAACATCAGAATAATATAGATTTCGAAGAAATTGAGTTTCATATTTTCCAATATATACACTTCCACAAATAAGATATCGACGTTTAACAAAAAAATATTTTGAACATTCATAAAGTTGTGAAAGAAGTTTTTCATTGGCATTTTGAACGATATATTGAAAGAGAGGTTTTGGAAATGGAATATCAGTTGGGCATGGCCCTTCAAAAATTGATTTGAATTTGATTTCAGTAACAGGTTGAAAATTGATAGCTTTTTGATCTGAAAAATATGACAAAGTTAATCATTATCCTTTTGGGTTATCTTTTTAGGGCTCTTCTTTAGCAGAAGCATTTTGTATAACATTTGTATCTCAAACAAAACGTTTAATTTTTTTTTGGTTTGCAAAATAACGTCTTATTAAAAAAAATGCAAAAGCTTGAATCGTTTCATAATTTTGTTCATGGAGATTATGTTAAACCAAATGTGAAAACAGTGCTGCTGAAACGCCGGTGTTGGCATTGGCGTTTGCTTTTCGGTTGAAAAAATCAAAGGAAAAGCACGTTTTAAGCATGGCATCGAGAATTTTAAAAAGTATTAATTCTGAATAAAAATAATGTTGGTTTTCGATTTCAAAAAATCCAAAAATTGAGGTAGCATAAAGTGTTCATTTTAAGCAAAGATACTTTTTTCGAGATTCAATTAGGTCCCTCATTCTTCTTCTCCTCACTTAAATTTGTTAAAATTGAGGCACTGATAGTTATAAAATCAGTTTCCACAATCATTGTCACCTTCACCATCATTTAGCTCAATCTCTTTATTATTCCAAAGCCACTGTACAAAGCTAGGGACACGGCAAAATCTTTTTATTCTGTTCAATTAATCCCCTCTACATTTATTTTCTAAACAACCACTTAAGCGCTAATATAACATGCCAAAAAAGATGCAAAACCTAAGTTATTTACTATCATGAAATGAGCATTATGTATTAATCGAAAATAGTGTTATCGAAACACGAGCTTTGACTGCGATGTCGTTTTTCGGCATTAGCGTCGACAATGATGTCAATCTCTTTTTTAAACCCATAGCAATGATTAAAATCTTTTTTTCATACTATCAATGACAACTAATGATTTGAGATATGCTTAAAGGCAAATCCCGTCTCTCATTTATCAAACATCTGAACTAACTCTTCGCAATTTTTTAAACCTTTATTTCATTAATTACAAAATTATCATAAACTTACATTCTTTGCATCGATGATCTTTAACCTTTGTATCGTCATCATCATCACTTTCACCATCATTTAGTTCAATCTCTTTACTCTTATCTAGCAAATCATAACACAAAAGACAATTTTCAACCTTTCCAGCACCACCACATTTCTTCTTTTTCTTTTTGAAAAATTTCGATAAAATACCAGTTTTTTTGTTACCATTTTTTGCTTTAATTGCATTGCCAAAATACTTTTCATTCTTTTCAGCAAAACATTCAGCACAAATACAATGTGGAACTTTTTCAAGAAGCTGCTGAAGCTTTGGACATCCATTTTCTCTTGTCTCAAAATCCCATTGAAATTCTTCTTGATCACATTGCCATCGAAAAACATGAAAACTTTCATCATATTTTTTGATTGCTTCAGAATATTGTTCTTGCATATCTTTATCTTCAATAAATAGCCGGCAATATCGTTTATATACATCCAAAACAGCCTGGAAAGAAAGGAGTTTACAGCAATGTTAGTTAATGGGGTTAGAGAAGTCTGTTTTTATGGGAGAACCGCCTATCCCCTCAGAAATCGGCAAATTCCTTTGATCTGCCGACAAAGTATTACAGAGAATTTTAATTCCCCATGAGAACACTTTTTTGTTTCACACAGAGGTTACAGTACCCTCAGAAATTGTAATCCAAAAACTTACAATTTTATTTTGAGAATCCAAATATTCAATATAAAAAAACCAAATTTCTTTCATAAAAAAATGTTCTGAAATTTTACATTCCAAATTTAGAATCCAATCTTTCTCTTCAAAGGTTTCTTTCATCCATTTTAACCATTCATCAGAATCCAATGCAATTGAAATCATATGATTGTATGATGCAATGGCAGCAAAATATTTTTCTTTGATTGAAGGTTCCAATTCTCGTCTTGCTGAAAAAAACGAGGATTTTGAATTTTAAGAAATTTTGTGGATCAAGCTTGTATTCAAGAAGGGCATGGGGGGTTTGTGCTTTGAAATTTAATATTCTTTGATTTTTTGCCGCAATAACAAAAGATTAAAGAAATTTCGAAGGGACTCGTGATTCAAGTTTCCCCCTTCCCTAAATAAGGTCTTCAGGGCAGTAATAAAAATCTTACCAGCATGAACTTGAATGAAACGATAAAATCGATAAAGTTGATCATGTGGAAAAGTTAAATATTTCTTGAGAAATTCACATGCATATCTTTCATACGGTTTTTTCATTAATCCATCACAAAATGACCAAATATATTTGCAATATGGTAAACGATAAATTTGATCAATTTCTGGAAGCTAAAAAAGTGTTTGTCAGAGTCAAAGGGTAAAAAATTTAAAAAAAAACCTAATTTAGGGATAGAAACTTAAATTGTTTTTCTCAGACGAGGTTTTAAATCTCGGATATTAAAATATATCAAAATTTTTAAATCAACACTTTCTCAATAAAAAAATCAATAAATCTTACAGTTTTAAAAGCCTGCTTTTCTTGTCGGCTTGTTAAAGAACGAGCATCAATATACCGTGGATGATAGAATTGCTTGAAAGCTTTAATCCTTGCTGTTAAACATGCTTTAAAAACTTCTTTTGGAAGTGGATCAGGGGCACCAACAGTTTCAAGTCTGAAAGAATGTTTATTTTTTAATTTGTTCACTGAAAAACATGAATTGCACCTTGAAACGATTTAAAATGCAATTCACAGACGGAGAAAGAGAAAAAGGGGAATAAACATACCTAATTCGTCGTTGCCATGCATGAGCAACTAAGGTATAAACTTTTGAGAAATCTTCAAACAGTTTTATTTCAGCTACTGGATTAGGAGCATCCAGAATTTTTTGATGCAGTTCATCAAATGCTTGACGATATTTTGGTGGCAGATAATCAAAGTACTCCATTGTTTGAGCAGCTGTTAGAGAGAGCTGTAATGATTTACAAAAGAATTACAAAATTGACATTAGTGCACATGAACCATCACAGAAAAATAAATAAATAAAATCAATAAACAATTTTTTCAACACATTTGTAAAAGGACAAAATGAAAATATTTCTAGCTTAACAACGGATACTTTTAAAATTTAGCTAGCCGAAGACGGAAATAGATTTTTAACAAAACCGACTGTTTTTTTGCTACTTTTACAAAATCAAATGTAAAAAAGCAGATGCGAAAAAAAGTTGTTTTCTAAAAAGTCTGACAGTCTTTTATCATCGATAAAAGTATGTCGGCAATCTTCAACGGGGGAAAGACAGTATCCAGGACAAAATTCGAGGGAGGCACAATCAGTTTCGGAGGGGGTTGTCTTTGATGTTTTACAGCAAAAGATCAAAGGCTTTTGCAAATTATGGAGCTGAGATTTGTTCAAAATGCATCCCTCTAAAATGCGCTTTATTTTTTTCTTGCAGCAGGTAGGTTGAGGCAAAAGGGAAGAAAAAAAACAATGACATTATTCCTACTTTAAAAAACCATTTAACACGGAAATATTTTATTATCCAAAATGGAAAAGTTTAAGAAAAAAAAGCTTGATCTTTTTCTTCTTCTATTTCTTCTTTTACAAAATACAAAATCCAACAACAGAAAAAGTTATGAAAGAAAAGCTGTTTACATCATCTGCTAAAAAAGCATTGCCTGCTGAATTTTTTACCATCAAATCAAAAAAAGGTGTCGTTGACAGCAATATTTGGCGCTATATTTTTTTTTGCGGCAATGCTTTCCTTTCTAAGATGATGATGCTGCTGCCGATGAAAGAAAGACGAAAGCAAGCAAAAGAAGGATGTTTTAATATATTTTTTTGTTTCTTTCCTTTTTCTTTTGTTGTTATTTTCTTCCGAAAAAAATAAGGTTTTCTTTATTTTACAACAACGTTTTCCAGCCCTTGGTTGTCTTTTCCTTGCTTTTAGAAAATAAACTGGTAAAAAAAGGGCGGCTGATTTGAATCTGTCACTTGTACAGCCTAGCACTTCCTTCAGATTGGCGCATCCAAATAAAAAATTATTTCATAATTAAATTTCATAATAAATGCACAAATATTATTAAAGATCTATCCATTTTTTATTCAGTTGATGTTCTCAAAGTAAAACAAACCCTTGTTCAAGAAGATGTATTGGGAGAGGGGGCATTTTCTTTTTTAAAAATCGACAAAATTCTTATGATTGGCAAAAAAATCAAAGGTGTACCGCCTCGTAACTTGTTTCTGTATAAGGCTTTGAACTTTGATTAAATAACACGACCACAAGCCGGTATCGAGGATTTTCTTTTTGAATTGGGTTAAAGCATTTTAGAGAGCTGGCTTTTGAACTCTTGCAGCCTTTTTTGGTTTTGCAGCAAAACATCAAAAATGTTTATTTGAAACCCATATTTATTGCAGCAGTGTTGTTTTTGAATCTTTGTCTATCTTTCAAGAAGAAATATGCAAAAGGTGAAGCAGCTGATGTGAATCTTAGACGGTCAGTCATATCTATTTTTGTTGTAATCGAAATGCTTTTGAAGAAAATCAAAAACTTTTCTTCTTTTATAAAAAAAATTGCTGATATTGTCACTACGAAATAATTACATTGTAAGCTCCAACAGCATAATAATGTCATCATAAATCTTAATTAGTACACAGAAAACGTGTTAGTGAACTATAATTTGACTATGACACATTGAATAAGATACAATGTTTTAAAAAAATATATGTGAATAAAAGTTTTGGAAGTGCAAAAAACCCATTTTATTTTATATAAATTAACAAAACAAATAAAAAGTATTAACAAAAATATTTAACAAAGATGAATAAGAATAAATCCAAAAATTATAATAATTATATGAAGTTTAAAAGCATCAAATTGACCATTTGCTGCACTAGATGGAGAAGGATTGATTGTTGTAAAATCTTCTGAAGCATTTTGTTGGATACAGTTGTGTTTTGAGGCAAAGTTGATGCAAAAGTTTGGCCAGAATTTTTAGAAGTTGTTATTTCAATTTGTGGTGGTAAAGTTTTTGTAACAATTTGAGGAGAGGTTGTTGTAATTTCATGAGAAGTTGAGGTAATTTCATTCACACAAGTTTTATCGGAATCTAAGTCCACAGTTAAAACAGTTTCAGCCACTTTAGAGTAATTTAAAGAAGTACTCCATATTTGACAGTTATCAGAATCAGAACATGAACAAACAATATAATTTTTATCATAATAAAATGAATCTTTGATATTCTGTTGAACCTTTCCTTTTATGTCATCATCATTCAAAAATTTACAAGCTTCTTCAGAATCTTGATAACATCCATATCCACTTGTAACAGTTTTTCCATCAGGCGTACAAGTAAATTTGATACATGCATCACAAATTTTCTTTTGACCATATATAGCATAATTGTACAATTTATATCCATGCTCTTTACCAGATTCACAATTTATCGTTGATTTACATTCAACTTGTGACAAATGCTTGATTGCTTTATTATCAAATTTGCATGGAAGGCCCGGCTTTGCATTAGAAAATTTGCCAAATGTTTCATCAGTTGAATTATTGATTATCTAAAAAAGAAGAAGTTAAAATGACTTTTTGAATGTTCTTATAAAAAGCTTTGTCACGAAAAATCATCGATTCAAGTCTATCATATTGTGGACATGCATACCAAAACGGTGAAATGCGGGTTAAGTAGTTTCCTTTACAATGACCAAGTTAAATGCAAAATCTTGGAACACAACTCCGGATCGAGTTGGGAAACTCTACACTACTATAACCCCGAAGGAAACAAATCAATCAACATACCCAAGGACCAGTCAATCCATTTGTAGCACATCCATCAGTATCATTACATGAAGTAATATAAACATCAAATTCATGCATGGCAGATTGCTTGATATTCTTTTTAATGGTATCTTTGATTTCAGTTCTGGTATATTTACAAGTATTGAGAAAATCATTATAACGATCTGCTCCTTCCATAACTTCTCCATCATCAATAAAACATTTGAATGAAACACATGCATCTGCACATTCTTTTTCTTTTAAAGCAAATGGGGTTCCAATATCTTTGAATCTATAGCACGTTCCACCAGATCCACATTTCAAACCATAAATTAAAGTTTTTGGAAAAATATTGAAGAGAAGAAGACGGAGTGATGACATAATTTGACGAAGCATTGTTGCAGCAAATGAATACTAGTAGAATGACAATCACTACTTATATAGACTATTTGGTGAATGATCATGATTGAAAGTTCATATATGTAAATTTCGTGATTCTTCGCGACAAAGAGAAGAAGATGGAGTGATGACATAATTTGACGAAACATCGTTGCAGCAAATGAAACGATGTTTCTTTTATGCTGATTTACAACAAGGAAATACAGTATACTAAAAAAACGAAAGAATTCATAGAATTTGTCCAATTACACTTTTTTTAAAAATAATGGATTACAATAATATGTAATTTGTTTCTAGTCATTTTTTGAAATTAAGTGTATCTGGAAATAACTGTTGGATGTATGCCTCCACTAGCTAGGATACGCATTTTTGTTACAATGGTTACAATCTCGCATAGTGTACTGCAAGCACTGAGTTGTTGATTAATAACAGATTTTATCCCAATTTATTGCGAATTCACAGAGCCAGTTAAAGTAAATTTATTTCAGAGAAAAAATATGTTTAGAGTCTTTTTTATGGCAGTATACTGGTATCACTTTTAACGTTTTGCTACTGTCGGAAAAATATCAAAAGAATTTTCTTACTTCATAAATTCGGACTGTGTTCAAGTTCAAATATTTCTAACAGCTCTCTCCATTAAATTACTGATTTGCTCTTTTTAACTCCCAGAATTTTTTATATAAAAAGTAGAACAAATAAACTACAAACTATTGAACTACAAATTCTATTTTTCAGTTTATATTTGTTAACATTGTTAAAATAAACTTTTGTCTGTTTGCATTCTATAAAACGTTTTTGAATATTTTATTTAATTATACACAAAAAAACTGTTCACATCATCTGATGATGAAATTATGTCGAGGTTTTGAATAAAATTCAGAGACGTATGGATAAAATTTATTTTCAAGCCATTTTTTATTTGTTATCATATGTAGGACGAAGCATTGATTATACATTATAAAAATAAAGTTTGATATTTTTTTCTTGCACTGCAGTTTTTGGATAATCACATAAATCGATATCAAAAAATGGAAATGCTTTGCTTTAACATTCATTACCATTACAATCAGGAAAAATTTTTGAGGATAAAATTGAAACGGATAAAGATTCTTCTTTAGTGATAAAGATTTAATGTATGGCACACCTCCGTAGACGGTGCTTGGGAGATGAGCAAGTTGCATCCATGACAAATTTAGAAATTTTTTGAATCTGTCGGCAAAATATTAAAAAAGATTTTTGGTTTTGGATAAGGCAAATGTTTTCATAAATCCCCTACTCGGACATGAGCACTAAACAATCATAAGCTCTTGATATTATACAATGAATCAATTCAAAATTGAGTCATACTTTTTTTGCAATCTCTTTTCCAAAAAAAAGAATCATCAATGTTCTTTGATATTTTTTGAAAAACAATTTTTAAAATTGATAAATGATAAACTTGTTCTATCTTTCTCTTATCAAACTAATTTAACTGATCATTGAAACTGACTGATCATTTGAGCAGTAGAACATTTGTCTAAATTTTCTTTAGTTACTTTAAACGTGATTTTTTATACTTTGCATTTTATATTTATTTATCAAAATTAAAACTAAAAAAGTTATCCAAATTTATTACTTTGTTTTTAAGATCATCAAGAGCACAAAGAGAGTAAAAGCAGTGTGTGAACAAACCAGAGGAATTTTCAGTTTGTTTAAAAATACTGTAGCTTGTTTTTTTTTGTTTACAGTTTTCAAAAAATACCTATTATTTTTTTGGTTATTTTGATCAATTTCTTAATACATTCATATTCCTTTGCTAAATTTATATTTTTTGCATCATTATGCAATTCGTAAAATAATGATGTAACTTATTTCATTTCAGTGGCAAAGAATTTTGAAATTTTTTAAAGAACTGAACCTTTTTTCCCACCAACTTTAAAAAAAAAAAGACCAGCCAAAAAAAGCGTTGACGTTCATTTTTTACCAAAAAAAAATAAAAGGTCCAACATTATTTTTGTTTGTTTATTTGGGCCGTTGTTCTGTTTGTTTGTCTGATCGCCGACAAAAGATAATGTTTTGTCCAATTTTTCTTCTCTCCAAAAATTAGCAATGTCTAAAACAGCAAAGACATCTTTGTGGTTTTCTCTCTTTTGTTACACTCAGCATTGTTTGCAAATCACCAGCATAATTTTGTTTTCTTTTTCCTATTTTGAAGCTTATTTGGGTTTTTTCTTTTACAAAATTTCTGCATTTGAATTTTTAAAGTTCTTAAAAGTCAAATTTCGAACGCTTCTTTTTTTTAAATGTATGGCATTTGTTTTAACATGAAATTGATGAAAAAGAAAAAAAGAGCAGCAATGTTTTATCAAAAATTTTTCTATTTTTTTTAAATTAAACTTCCTTCTTTTTCCCTCTAGATTGAGCAGCAGCTGTTTTAAAAAAAATGTTCATTCTTTAACCTTTGCCTTGGATTGCCTTGAGGGGGTTGACCACTTTTTTTTTATGGTTTTAAGACATTTTTTTAACTTTGACTTTAAAAAAGTCGGCAGTACAAGGTTGTTGTTGATGCAAGGCAACGGGTCGCCCAAAAGAAGAAGAGTCTCTGCCGCTGCTGTTATGTTTGTTGTTTTTCTCTTTTTCCTTCTTCATCATTTTTTTGGGAGAAATCGAGTTAGACTCGTGTCTCAAAAAAAATATATTTATCAACGCACTTTTTTAATGCAAAAAGAAATGTTGGGCTTCCTCTTTCTTCTCCCTTCCTCTCTGTCTGGCAAATGCCAAAGGCGGCTTTTCCATAAACTTTTAGCAGACAAAAAACTCCTCCCCTTTTTTTCAGTTCTTTTTTTTTCGAATGGCACGTTTTTTTGCATTTCAAAAATAAAATATGAGTTTGCGCAAAACAAAAATTGCGTCAGACTTTTTCCTTCTTCTTTTTCTTCAGCTAAAAGCAGCGTCAAATGAGCCAACTTAAAATGTTTGTGTTTAAGTTTATTGAGTCTAAAAAAATATATTATATGTTTTTCACACACATAAATGAGAGTTTTGTTTTATTCCTCGTTCAACAAGAACAAGAGGAGGAAAATCAATATATCATTTTGTTGGAAAACTTTTTTTTGTCTTTAACCTTTGAATAATGAGAGAGATCTTAATCATTTGTTTTTGTTTTAGAGTTGTCTTAACTTTCTCATGATTTTTTGTTCCAAAAAAATTTTATCTGAAATAATCTTCAATTAATCATGCGTGTTACACCGTTTAATATTTTTTAGTTTGTTTTAGCGCATATAATAATTAAATATTATTATAATTAACTCGAATCTCGTCATTGATTCTAATACATTGGTTTGCAAAGTCTGATGCACAACCAATTGTTCTATCTGTGGCCCGTTTCACAAAATAGCTCACATTGTGAGCTACGTCGTAAAAAACAACGGTCAATCAATCAATTTAGCAGGAAAAAGTAAGATTTAACGCCAGTGGTACATTACTTGCCGCATTTTTAATGTTACTTGGCAAAATGTCTTCAAAAAACAAGCACTAGGTGGGGGTCAGAGCTACTCACCGATAATAAATCGGTTGCGGGTTAGAGACCCTGAGCAGGGATGGGCGGAAGCAAACACGGAAATTTTTACGGAAATCGCCTATAACTTTTAAATGTGTGATTTTAAACTTTTAGCAAATGGTGTTAGCATATTTTGGCACCTAAGCGGTCACTTTTGCCACAATAATATTTTAAATTATCAGACAGTATTTGTTTAAATATCTATTTCCGTAAAAAAAATTTCCGTTTTACTGGCGGAAATTTTTTTACGGAAATGTGTTCTATTTTCTGAAAAAGCTTAGGCTTAAACTTTTTGTTGGTATATCCTATACTGAAATAATATTCTTCAAAGTATTATTAACATTTTGTGTGAAAAAAAACTCATGCGCCAAAGTTATGACCAATTTAGGCTTAGGTATACTGTATTTCCGCCCATCCCTGACCCTGAGAGAGGAGGAAGATAAACGATTAATTTGTTATAATCGGAATTATAACAAATTTTTTATTTTATAATATTTTTTTTTAAATTTTTTATTATTTTTATTTTCGATTTAAACGTTTTTATTTATTGATTTTGTTTTCTCTTTTGTAAATCAAAGAACAGATCTTTTCTCGATCAAAAACTGTTCTCTTCTTTCTCTTTTGTTTGACATGCTCCCCGTCTCCTTTTATGTTAGCTTAACAGCATATCACAGGGCTCCGCCTGTGGCTGTCCGTCTTTGGTTTAGTGCCGGTTCGGAGATGCATATAAAAGCAGCTCTGATCTCAGCTAAACCAGTCAGGCTTCTTTCTTTATAGCTTTTTATTTTGTACGCGAATTAAGTTTCTTCTCATTCTTATTTTTGTGATAAGTTTTGGTTTCCTTTTGAAACTAAAACTTAGAAAACTCTTACTTTTTTTACATTATGTCGTTTTGATTTAATTTTGGGTAGTAGTAATGACATATTTTTTATAGTTTTACAGTCATGTCGACAAAAGATAATTTTTGTACAAAAAATTATAATTCAAACAAAACGAGTTCAAGTGCAAATAATGAGTTTATGAATGTTAACTTAAATGTTGGCAATAAAACACAAGAATTACAACCAATGCAATCCAAAAGCAATTCAATTTTAGCAACACAAAATAATAAAACTATTGATGGTAAAAAAAGATCTCAGCTTCCCTGTGATTAAGTGAAGTAAAGTGATAAATCAAATAGCTGCAACATCTGTGATTATTTTTATATCTGCATAGTTACATAATGTGGAAGCTGAAATTTTAACAATTTTTGTAGATGAACCAAAACAAAAGCTAAATAATTCATCGAGAGAATCTTCCACATACTATGTCTCCCAGATGGTTGAGCAACTTAGTTTGAATCAAAATGATAAGAATTGTGGAGAACAAAATGGAAAATTGGAAAAAGGTGCTATCAATAATAGCACCTTATCACTTCATATTATGGCATATGAAAATGCAATAGAGCCGCCTTCACATGTAAAATTTAAAAATTAAAAATTTGTTTTAAGCCCACTATTGTAGGATTTATTACAAGATGAACAAATAATAACAACACCTGTGAATCAAAAAGCTCGAGAAGTAATATGTTTATCAAATACGTACGGCATTGATACTTAAAAATTACAGGATGTTTTTTCATTGCCGCGAGAACAAAAAGATGAAGAAGGCCAAAAAGAAGTTACTAAATTTCATAGCAGTGATCGTGTAATGAACGATAGACCTCCTGGACAAATGCCGTGCTTTTTTCAAAAAGAAAAGGAAAATTTTTTTGAATGGCGTTATAGAGTATGCAGGTATTTACAAGATTTAAGTTCATATCGTAATACTAAACGGGTAAATAAAGTAAGATAAAAACTGTTTACATAAAAATAATTTTTAATGTAAAAACTTTTAGAATTCACAACAACAACCTATCATGAATTTCGCTGGTTTAACTCAACTGGCTGCTAAATTCCCTGTAAGTAAAAAAGTATTAATATGTTTATATCCAAAGCACATTGAAATTATAGTTTCCTCTTTGTGATATCTCTCCAATGGATACTCGACCATATATGATAATGATGAATAGAAGCTCAGATGTACAAAACATTGGTAAGCTCAATTAATCGTTTATCTTCCTCCTCTCTCAGGGTCTCTAACCCGCAACCGATTTATTATCGGTGAGTAGCTCTGACCCCCCACCTAGTGCTTGTTTTTTGAAGACATTTTGCCAAGTAACATTAAAAATGCGGCAAGTAATGTACCACTGGCGTTAAATCTTACTTTTTCCTGCTAAAATGATTGAGTGACCGTTGTTTATCCGCAAGAAAAGACCTGTTTTTCAAATATGGTATTTTTCTTAAAAAGAGGGCCCTTGTAATCACAATATGCTGCATTTTATATAACTTTCGAAAAATGCAGCGAGGGCAACATAGTCAACGTAGCTTTTTGGAAGAAAAAAAAAAAAACTGAGCTACTTTGTGAAACGGATCACTGTTTTTGCCCTCAAAAATTTGAACATTTTTTCTTTTTCAAATTTTGTACAAGTTCCTCGTGATTTGCTATATTGTTACGATAGATATTTATGTTTAAAAAAAGCTTATCAAAATTGATATTCATTTGTTTATGCGTGTTAAATTCAAATATCTGTTAAAGATTAATCTATAATTTTCAAATTTTCAGGAACTTCAAAGATGGGGGATCCGGAGGCAGATCCGGCTGAGCCATCCCATCTACAGGATGATCTTGCTCCACTTCGAATAAGTGCTGAAAAAGCAAAGAAACTTAAAATCAGACAAGAATCAATCGTTCCAACAATTGGCAAAGAAGGTTCGGATATTGAACGACTACTGTATAAAGGCCGTTCAATGGCTGTTTTTACATCTGGTGGTGATTCACAAGGTATGTACTGTGATTTATATAGGCTTGGCTTAAAGTTATAATGTGTATATTCTTACTGTAGCTTTAATACTCATCTATGTAGTTCATACTGTACTTAACTTTATCATTCTTCTTTTAGGTATGAATTCTGCAGTTCGGTCAGTAGTTCGAATGGGAATATATCTTGGTTGTAAAGTATATTTTATCTATGAAGGCTATCAAGGAATGGTAGATGGTGGAAACAATATTCGTGAAGCCGATTGGAATCTTGTATCAGATATTATTCAACGTGGTGGTACAATTATTGGTTCAGCTAGATGTAAAGATTTTCGTGAACGTGAAGGACGTCTTAAAGCTTGCTTTAATTTAATTGAAAAAGATATTACAAATCTTGTTTGTATTGGTGGAGATGGTTCACTAACTGGTGCAAATACATTTCGACAAGAATGGCCTTCACTTGTTAAAGATTTGCTAGAGCAAGGAAAGATTACAAAAGAAAAAGCTGAACAATGTGATAATATTCAGGTTTGTAATTGAATTAGAGATTTTTGGGAAATTCCTTTTACAAATTAAACATTTTTTTAGATTGTTGGTCTTGTTGGATCTATTGATAATGATTTTTGTGGTACTGATATGACAATTGGAACTGATACAGCTCTTCAAAGAATTATTGAAGCTGTTGATGCTGTCGTTGCAACAGCACAATCACATCAACGTGCATTTGTTGTAGAAGTTATGGGACGACATTGTGGTTATCTTGGGCTAGTTGCTGCTTTAGCATCTGAAGCTGATTTTTGTTTTATTCCAGAGTGGCCTCCTCCGACTAATTGGCACGTTTAATTTAATTGCTTTTATTGAACCGATCAACTCTTTTTAGGCGCGAAATTTTATGTGCTAAACTTGCACATACTCGTTCAACTGGTACTCGCTTAAATATTATTATTGTTGCCGAAGGTGCAATAGATCGAGAAGGTCAACCAATTACAGTTGAAATTGTTCGAGATGTTATTAAATCTACTCTTCACTATGATACTCGTGCAACAGTATTAGGTCATGTACAACGTGGGGGTAATCCATCTGCATTTGATCGACTTCTTGGTTGTCGAATGGGTGCTGAAGCTGTACTAGCTTTAATGGAAATGACACCAGAATCTGAGCCATGTGTTGTATCAATTGATGGGAATCAAATGGTTCGTGTCCCACTCATGGAATGTGTAGCTCGAACACAAGCTGTTCAAAAAGCAATGGATGGTAAAGAATGGGAACTAGCTGTAAAACTTCGTGGTCGATCATTTCAACGTAATTTGGATACTTATCGGCTATTAACAAAGCTACATACTCCAACAGAAAAAGATAATCTCTCAGAAGGGAAAACTTTTAATGTTGCTGGTAAGTTATTGATTAAATAAGGGTCAATGAAATAATAATGGCAAATCACTAGTTATGAATGTTGGAGCTCCTGCTGGTGGAATGAATGCTGCTGTTCGATCTTTTGTTCGTATGGGGTTATATCATAATTGTAATGTTTATGGTGTTCATAATTCTTTTGATGGTTTAGCATCTGGTTTGGTAAAGGTATGTACTTAATTTGTCATGATACCGTAACCTTTTGTTGACTATTATAGAAAATGGAATGGGGTGATGTATCAAATTGGGTTATGCATGGTGGTTCATTCTTAGGAACACAAAAACAACTACCACTTAAAAATCTTCCAAAAATTGCTGAACAACTAAAGAAATTCAAAATTCATGCTCTGCTAATTATTGGTGGATTTGAAGCATATAATTCTGTTTTACAACTTGCTCGACATCGTGATAAATTTGAAGCATTTAGAATTCCAATGTCTGTTATACCATGTACAATTTCAAATAATCTTCCTGGTACTTCGCTATCACTTGGTTGTGATACAGCTGTAAATGAAATCTGTCATATGATTGATAAAATTAAGCAATCTGCAACAGGAACAAAGCGACGAGTATTCATCATTGAAACAATGGGTTAGTGCTTTTTTAAATTAAAATTGCATTGTTAAATAAATATTTTTTCTTTTCAGGAGGATACTGTGGATATCTTGCAACAATATCTGCTTTAGCATCTGGTGCAGATAATGCATATATTTTTGAAGAGAAATTTACTGTTGATGATATTAAAGAAGATGTTAATGTTATTACTTCGAAAATGCAGCATGGTGTTCAAAGATATCTTATTATTCGATGTGAAAATGCAAATCGTCATTATACAACAGAATTTGTACAGCAATTATTTGCAGAAGAAGGAAAGGGTGAATTTTCAACAAGAATTAATGTACTTGGTCATGCACAACAGGTATGTTTTTTTTAACCTTTAATAGAGGGCGCCCAGAAGTGGTTAAATTATTTTGACTTATTTAAAAAGTGTTAGGGTCCTTGATGACTTGTGTTTTACTGTATTATATTAATAACCTCTATATATTTTTATAGGGTGGTAATCCAACACCATTTGATCGAAATATGGGAACAAAGCTAGCTGCACGTGCATTGGAATATCTTGTTACACAAGCAAAAGAATATGTTGATCTGGAAAAAGGTGAAAATAAAGCTCTTGATACTGATACTGCAACATTACTTGGTTTACGTGGTCGTCGAGTTGTTTTTACTCCAGTTGAAGAGCTTGCAGATGAAACAGATTTTGATCATCGTTTACCCCTGGATCAATGGTGGCTTAAACTTCGTCCACTTTTGCGTATTCTAGCAAAACATAATTCAACATATTACACTGAAGCAATGGATGTACCTGGTGTTGAAGGTGAAATGGATTAATTATGATTGATTATCCCATATATATTAGTTGCTACTATTTTTGTTCCTATTCTTTTTTTACTGATACTTATTGATATTGTATTATTACTGTAGTTATATTTAGAGAGCTTTTGTATTATGTAGTTCTATATATTTTGATATTATATTTGTATTGTAACTTTTAAATGTATGTCAATGATAACAAAATAAAAAATAGATTAGAGAAATGTGAGAGAATGTTTACAGTAAGCAAGATCTATTTGAAATGTACAAGTGAAATATAAAAAACATTCTTCAGTCACCGGCAAACAACAGCGATGCATTGGCATCAGAAGAGGAGTTACCACATAATTATTTTTAATTAATGTCCATAGTAATATTTTAATCACGCGAGTGTTTTAATTTATTAAAACCATTTTTACTAAATTTATAAAATTAGGAAATTGTTTTTTTCTTCTAAAAATATAAAAACTTCAAAAAATTGATTATTGAAAAAATAACAACTAATTAACTGGTTGGCATTTTTATTGCTGTTAGAATGACAGCACACATAAAGCAAAACCTCTACAGTTAAAGAGGAACAAACGATAGGCCAACCATTTCATGCATGACATTTGACGGTTGCTGCTTTTTTTGCACTTGCCGAAAACATGGGAGTGCCGGGCCCCCAACTTTGCGTCTTTTGTGATTGAAATAATCATCTCATTATTATAACTGCGCCAACATTTTTGAGTGTCTTTCCATTTTTTTCTTGGAAAATCAGCTGATTAATCAGCACTGCAAAAACAACACTATACTTGTCAAATGTTTAAAAGTTTACAAATAAAGAAAAATAAAATTTGATTTAAATTTATTTAAAAAAATAAATACCACAACATCAAATAACATTAAATTAATTTAACCATATTAAGTTATACTGCAATAATACATATTAATAAACATTTCTAATCTGATTTAAGATCAACATAAAAAGCACCTTGAGGTGTTGATGATTGCTTTGATTCTGCCTAAAAAAATAAACATGTTAGCAACTTTTTTTCTAATTCTATAAAATTATAACTTACATGTGGAAATTCTTGTAATGGAGTTGCACCAACATATTGAGCATTAATTGAATCAGCATTCGATCGAGCTCCTGCAAAAATGAGTTCACATAAAGTAAAAGGAGCGATTTATCGCCAAAAAAACCCCTTTGCTATCTTTTTAGGACAACCCCGTAATTAAAGATAAAAAATACCTTAAGGTTGCTGCTGCTGAGACGTGGGCACCAAGATCCTACAAATTTTAAGAGATTTACGTTGTTATTGCGCGATCGCTCGAAATTCATAGGTGCTCTTTTTTGGCGTATCGCTGCATTAATCGAATCTTGTGCCCCTGTCTGCTGCTGCTCGCTATTGCTGAAAATCATAATCCTTTTGTTATGACTTAGACATCATCATCATCATCATCATCTCATCAAAAGACGATTAAAATGCGAAAAAAGAATATTTGCGCCAGAAAAATAAAAAGCGAAGTTTGCAAATATCAAAAAAAACTACTGTACAAAGTGAATTCCTTTATCAAGTCGAAAAATAAGTTTGACTTATTCAAGAAGATGAGATCATCTCATGGTAACTCTAAGTATTACAAAAGACTTACCGCGACAGCAGCCGTTGCAGCAGCCTCGAAACATTACAAAATACATAATTACCCAGCTTATAATAGTTAAAAGTGTAAAAAAAATAACAATCAGAATTTTGTTGACATCGTGTGGATGCATATCTTTATGATACTGGGGTTAACCGGTAAATTAACTTTTTGTTTATTAATTCGAAGGCGTTAAAGCGGATGATTTTTAAACAAATAGAATAGAGTTTTTTTCAAAAATTTCCGAAAATCAGTTACATATACAGGAAAGTATTTTGTGTTGGCTTAGCCTTTGATCTTATGCCACCGTCGGTAAAAGATCAAATGAAAAACGCCTTAGTAAATTAACTAAAATTAATTGACCGGTCAACCCCAATGCTATTTTGCACTTGTGGAAAGTAACTACCAGCATGCCAGTTGAACTTTCTGAAGTGGTTAGAACAGTTTGCCAATGCAGGCTTACAATAAGAATGCTTTTATTTTTTCTGAAATTTTAAAAAATCCTTCAATAATGCAATGACAAAGAGCTGTTAAAAAGCGTCAACCATATGATACTATAAGTTTTATATTCTTTTAGCAGATGTTTATCATCTATCTTTCACATAGATCTAACAAAAGGCGAAAGCTTTTGGCAGAAAAAGCTGTAAAACAGAAAATTGCTGAAGATCTTTATTTTTTCTTGTTTTATGTTTACACATGAAGCAACCTCCAATCTGTATTTTTACTCAACGCAGTTGAAGATAGTCATGTCTCATGCAGTTGATGCCTTTTTACCGCATTGCAAAGAAGAGCTATCGAAATACAAAATTTAAATTAAAAATTTATTTAATTATTACAAAAAATAAATACTACAATATCAAATAGCATTAAATTAATTTAAACATATTAAGTTATACTGTAATAATACATATTAACGAAGATTTTGAGCAACATAAACAGAGCCTTGAGTTGTTGATGATTGCTTTGATTCTGCCTAAAAAAAATAAACATGTTAGCAACTTTTTTTCTGATTCCATAAAATTATAACTTACATGTGAAAATTCTCGTAATGGAGTTGCACCAGCATATTGAGCATTAATTGAACCAGCATCTGATGGAGTAGAAATATTTGGGAATGATTTTCCAAAAGATGAAGATTGATTTTTAAGTTCATCAGGAAGTTGAAAAACAACATGATTTTCAGGTGCTTCAAAAGGTTTCTTGATTGGAGATGTCATTGATACAGTCATTTCTTTAGCTTTTGAAGGACGTTTAGGTGTCTATAATTGTTAGGGTAACAATCAGTGATGTTTGTTAAAAACTTACTTCATTAGTTTCAGTTTGAGTTGAAGCAGTTTTTGGTGATTTTTCAATTTTAGCAGAAGAGTTTGACTTTGATTTATTATTATCTTTTCCAGAAGTTGCATTAGTTGAGCTTCTAAAAACTTATAATAGTTACATGTGCTTATCATAAGACGTTAACTTACGTAAGTAGAGAAGAAGATGCAGTAGAAACTGGAGCATATGGTTTAGCATTTGAATCTGATCCAAACATTGGATGCTTGTAGGATGAAGAATCCCATTGACTGGAAGTACAATTAGGTGCATTATTATCAGGATCAACATCCAATTTAAATGAAAGGATACTACTTTCTGAAGAAAGCATCATCTTTGTTGGTGGTTGTTGTTGCTTTTTCTCATCTTTCTTTTTTTGATTATTAGCAGTTTTGGTCGTTGTTGTTGTTGGAGTTTTTACTTCACGATATGGTCGCCAATTGGTAATAATTGTTGCACCAAACTAAAAAAAAGAAAATGTTAAATATTGAGACAGGGTGATTCAAGGAAAATCGACTCACATCGCTCATCTCTCATTTGAGCAATCATGCAGTTTGAATTCAAAAAACAATAAACTTACTTGATAAAATACTAAAAGTTCCATCAAAGCTGTTGCAACTTTTGCTTCCTTTGTAAAACTTTCAGAATCCATCCATACTACAGCAATACCAAATAATTCAATAAAACCAATAATAATTTGTCCAAGTGAAAATGCAATAATTCCATGTTCACGATTTGTTTTAAAAAAGATCAATGCACCAGGGAATGTACTTAAAAATGCAAAAGCCGAAACATAAAAGAAACCAAGTGATGGAATTTCAACAGCAAAGAAAAAGATTGAAAGAAGTAAAAAGATTGCAGAAATAAGTAATTCAATAAGCATAAAAGCTTCAGCAACATCAAAATTTGCTTCAACAATTACACGATCTTTGAGTGGCTTGGAATGATCTTTACTTTTTGGTTGTGGCTTTAATTTACGTAAAATTTTATCAGTTCTTGATTGAGAGCCATGAGATGAAGCTGAAAAAAAGAAAGAGAAAGGTGTTAGTGAATGTAATTGGCGAAATATCCCCGAAACAACAAAACATTCTCTTGATCTTACCTTTCTTGCTCTTTTTGCCATTTCCTTTTTCACGCTTAGAAGCAGCAGATTTTGTTTTTCCTTTTCCATCATCCTTCTTCTTTGGAGACTTTTTAGTTGATAATGATTTGGTTCCCTTTTCTCCTTCTTTAGCTGGTGCATCTAAAAAACATCCATCTTCTTCAGTATTTGCAACAAGCAACAAAGAAAGAAACAAACCTTTGCTTACACTCTTTTTATCACTTTTATCACCATTTTTTGAGCTATCTTTTCCAGCAGCAGTACGTCCATGATCAACAACAACAATTTGTGGCATTGAATTATAATATTTACTTGAAGAAAAGCTTGAATCAGAATCGAGCATTTTTTGTTGTAACTTTTTTTTGATAATTAGCGGCAGCACACTAATTGATGATGAATGACTGACTGCAACGAAGGCGACGATGAATGCAAGCAAGCAAGAATGAATGAAATGCAATTGAGAAATTTTTTCAAGTGTTTTTATATTGACATTTATTTATGCAAATTTTTTTTCAATATTTGTGTGAGCAGTTTTTGCTTTACCTTGGTTCAAAATCAATGTTACTGTACCAAGGAATCACAAAAAAATTGAAATTTTTTTGCCATCAATCATCTTTTAACACAAAAATTTATATCCAACAAACGATGACTTGAAAAAGATGATGTTCTTCTTTGTGACTTGTAATTTGTGTTTGACATTTGTGTTATAAAAAAGCATTAAAAATTGCAACATTTTATTTTTCAAAGAAGACAATCTTTTCATTTTCCGATCATTATTTACTTTTGGCTATTTTTCTTGTATTCAAAGGTAAAACAAGTTGGACACACTTGATCACGAGGTACAAAGTTTTTGTGCTGCAACATTTTACCTCCTCATTTTTTAAAAATTTGCGAATCACAAACAAGAAAAATAAAAACTCATCATTTTGTTAGGTATTTAAAGAAAGCAGCTTTTCTTGTTTTTTTAAAATTTATTTTTTGCTTTAATCTAAAACTTTTCGGTGTTGTTTCTTTGACAAATTAAAAAATAGTAATAAAAGAAAATGGGTCGTCGATTTGAAGGTAAATCAATAATAATTACGGGATCTTCATCTGGAATTGGACAAGCTGCTTTGCTTGCATTTGCAAAGGAAGGAGCATCGGTAGTTGTGCATGGAACAAATGCGCAAAGAATTGAAAAAACTGTTCATCTTTTGAAAGAAGCTGGAATCGATGAATCAAAGTTCTTAGTTGTTGAAGGTGAAATTCAAAAAGAAGAAACTGTTCAATCCTTAATTACAAAAACGTTGGAAAAATTTGGAAAGATTGATGTTCTAATTAATAATGCTGGAATTGGAAGTGCAAAAGGAGAATCTGGGAATACGATAAAAAATTTTGACGAAGTTATGGCTGTTAATTTACGAGCGTAAGTTTTGAAGAGACTACGGTTATAGAATATGGTGGAACTTTTCAGGCCTTTTCGATTAATTGAACTTGCACTTCCGCATTTAAAAGAAACTAAAGGAAATATTATTAATATTTCAAGTGTTGCAGCATTTATGTCACCTGTAAGATTTTTTGATTCTTGATAGACTTAAAATAGTTACTATAATCTAACATTTTTACATTATTTTTTCGAGCTTTTTAAAACACGATTACTGCAGTGTAAAAAAAACTAATCGTATACATTTTAGATGGCAGGTCTTTCTATGGTCGCCTACGGTATGAGCAAGGCAGCCCTTGATCGAATGACAAAAGCTCAAGCTCTTCATTTGGCCCCCTTTGGAGTCCGCATCAATAACATCAATCCTGGACCAGTTACAACAAACATTATGTCAAGAAATGAAACAAAATTTGAAGCCGATGGAAATCCTCCACCATCAAGTGAAGATCTTTTTGTAAGGGTTTTTTCTGAGGATTACTAAAAAATTATATGACACTCAACTTGATTGTTGGTCTTTAAACAAAATAGAGAAGGGACTAAAAATAAAAATTTTTGACCCATGCGTCTCTACAATCGCTTATAAAATTTTTAAATTTATTGATTAAATTTTTCAGGAAAAAATTATTACAAAAGTTACTCCATTAGGTCGAAGTGCAGATCCAAAAGAACTCAATGAAGTCTTTTTACTTCTTGCTGATTCTGTTGCAGGATCATTCATTACTGGAGCTTGTTGGGTTGTGGATGGTGGAATGTCCATTTTTTCTCCATCACTTGAAGATATTTTGTCACGATAATCTGTGAAGCTGTTTTTTACACTATATTGCTTTTATTCGTTGCAGTAACTTGATATTACGTTACTGTAGCTTTACTTTTTATAAATTTCTCCAACTTTTGTGTTTAAACTTTTAAAGTATTTTTAGTCAAAATGTTTTGTAATAAATTTTGATTAAATTTATTATTAAATGATTTCACAGTAAAAATAACATGACTCCTGGCAACAAAAAATATTTTTTAAGAAATAATTATTAAAAGAATTGAGCATGTTTTGACCTTATAAGAAAGAGTTACACGATAATCAAAGACTTTTTTGAGAACATTCTTTTTTTCTGAAGGACACAAATTTAAACATTGAAAAAAGCTTTTTTTTAGTTGATCTATGTTCGTTGGCCATATGGTAATTCTGGGCCTTGATTGGTGCCAGTTGGATCATTCAACCATGGATATGCTCGAGGACAACTTCCACAAACCCTGAATGAATGTGGAAGACTAATTTTTCGATCACTATTTACTTTTGGATATTTTTCTTGTATTCAAAGGTAAAACAAGTTGGACACACTTGATCACAAAGTACAGTGGCCTTGTGCTGCAACATTTTACCTCCTCATTTTTTAAAAATTTGCGAATCACAAACAAGAAAAATATAAACTCATCATTTTGTTTGTTATTTAAAGAAAGCAGCTTTTTTTCGTATTCTTAAATTTCTTTGCTCTCGTCGATCTAAACTTTTGAATTAAAAAGTTTTAACATTGTTTTCATTTGCTTTGTTAAATTAGAACTGTCTAAAGAAAAAAATGGGTCGTCGATTTGAAGGTAAATCAATAATTATTACGGGATCTTCATCTGGAATTGGACAAGCTGCTTTGCTTGCATTTGCAAAGGAAGGAGCATCGGTAGTTGTGCATGGAACAAATGCGCAAAGAATTGAAAAAACTGTTCATCTTTTGAAAGAAGCTGGAATCGATGAATCAAAGTTCTTAGTTGTTGAAGGTGAAATTCAAAAAGAAGAAACTGTTCAATCCTTAATTACAAAAACGTTGGAAAAATTTGGAAAGATTGATGTTCTAATTAATAATGCTGGAATTGGAAGTGCAAAAGGAGAATCTGGGAATACGATAAAAAATTTTGACGAAGTTATGGCTGTTAATTTACGAGCGTAAGTTTTGAAGAGACTACGGTTATAGAATATGGTGGAACTTTTCAGGCCTTTTCGATTAATTGAACTTGCACTTCCGCATTTAAAAGAAACTAAAGGAAATATTATTAATATTTCAAGTGTTGCAGCATTTATGTCACCTGTAAGATTTTTTGATTCTTGATAGACTTAAAATAGTTACTATAATCTAACATTTTTACATTATTTTTTCGAGCTTTTTAAAACACGATTACTGCAGTGTAAAAAAAACTAATCGTATACATTTTAGATGGCAGGTCTTTCTATGGTCGCCTACGGTATGAGCAAGGCAGCCCTTGATCGAATGACAAAAGCTCAAGCTCTTCATTTGGCCCCCTTTGGAGTCCGCATCAATAACATCAATCCTGGACCAGTTACAACAAACATTATGTCAAGAAATGAAACAAAATTTGAAGCCGATGGAAATCCTCCACCATCAAGTGAAGATCTTTTTGTAAGGGTTTTTTCTGAGGATTACTAAAAAATTATATGACACTCAACTTGATTGTTGGTCTTTAAACAAAATAGAGAAGGGACTAAAAATAAAAATTTTTGACCCATGCGTCTCTACAATCGCTTATAAAATTTTTAAATTTATTGATTAAATTTTTCAGGAAAAAATTATTACAAAAGTTACTCCATTAGGTCGAAGTGCAGATCCAAAAGAACTCAATGAAGTCTTTTTACTTCTTGCTGATTCTGTTGCAGGATCATTCATTACTGGAGCTTGTTGGGTTGTGGATGGTGGAATGTCCATTTTTTCTCCATCACTTGAAGATATTTTGTCACGATAATCTGTGAAGCTGTTTTTTACACTATATTGCTTTTATTCGTTGCAGTAACTTGATATTACGTTACTGTAGCTTTACTTTTTATAAATTTCTCCAACTTTTGTGTTTAAACTTTTAAAGTATTTTTAGTCAAAATGTTTTGTAATAAATTTTGATTAAATTTATTATTAAATGATTTCACAGTAAAAATAACATGACTCCTGGCAACAAAAAATATTTTTTAAGAAATAATTATTAAAAGAATTGAGCATGTTTTGACCTTATAAGAAAGAGTTACACGATAATCAAAGACTTTTTTGAGAACATTCTTTTTTTCTGAAGGACACAAATTTAAACATTGAAAAAAGCTTTTTTTTAGTTGATCTATGTTCGTTGGCCATATGGTAATTCTGGGCCTTGATTGGTGCCAGTTGGATCATTCAACCATGGATATGCTCGAGGACAACTTCCACAAACCCTGAATGAATGTGGAAGACTAATTTTTCGATCACTATTTACTTTTGGATATTTTTCTTGTATTCAAAGGTAAAACAAGTTGGACACACTTGATCACAAAGTACAGTGGCCTTGTGCTGCAACATTTTACCTCCTCATTTTTTAAAAATTTGCGAATCACAAACAAGAAAAATATAAACTCATCATTTTGTTTGTTATTTAAAGAAAGCAGCTTTTTTTCGTATTCTTAAATTTCTTTGCTCTCGTCGATCTAAACTTTTGAATTAAAAAGTTTTAACATTGTTTTCATTTGCTTTGTTAAATTAGAACTGTCTAAAGAAAAAAATGGGTCGTCGATTTGAAGGTAAATCAATAATTATTACGGGATCTTCATCTGGAATTGGACAAGCTGCTTTGCTTGCATTTGCAAAGGAAGGAGCATCGGTAGTTGTGCATGGAACAAATGCGCAAAGAATTGAAAAAACTGTTCATCTTTTGAAAGAAGCTGGAATCGATGAATCAAAGTTCTTAGTTGTTGAAGGTGAAATTCAAAAAGAAGAAACATTGCAGAAATTAATTACAAAAACGCTGAAAAAATTTGGTAAAATTGACGTCTTAATTAATAATGCTGGAATAGTATCTGCTAAAGGTGAATCGGAAAATACGATTAAAAATTTTGATGAAGTTATGGCTGTTAATCTACGAGCGTAGGTGCTGTCCTTGTGAGGGTATAAATAAAAGTGGTAAAACATTTAAGGCCATTTCGATTAATTGAACTTGCACTTCCACATTTGAAGGAAACAAAAGGAAATATTATTAATATTTCAAGTGTTGCAGCATTTATGTCAGGCATCTATTTAATTGTTACCGCAAAATTAATGAATTTTGACCGCAAATATTTTCAGTACCGCAAATTATTGAATTTTGACCGCAAATTTTTTTATGACCGCAAATTATTGAATTTTGACCGCAAATTTTTCTATGACCTCAAATTATTGAATTTTGACCGCAAATTTATTTTTTTTCAAATAATAAGTAATATTTTATGCTGAATGCTGTGGCCTCTATTAAAATGGATTAAATGATTCTGGAAGCTCCAGAATCCCCAGATTCTTAAATTTTTAAAAGGTTTTTTATCAAAATTATTTTTTGGCCAGAATTTTACGGGGAGTTCATTGGCCTCTATAAAAATAGTTGGAGGATTCAGAATCCTCCAGTTTTGTTAAACATTAAGTTACATCATTGTTGCTTAAGCACACTATTTGCTGTGTGTTCGTCTGTGTATTTCAATGGTGCTGTGGCTATTTTTTCAACAAATTAAATTTTGTTGCCACATCAGCTTTATTATTTATTTGCCATAAAAATTTATTTTTTAATAAGTATTTTATAAAAATACTATTGCATTTTGAATTATAGATTAAAACACACTTTGTTTTTTTACTGTCATTTTTTTTGTATTGGTGTGGATTTTAAAAGCTTCGGGTTATTTAGAAAGTTATTTTGATGGCAACAAAAGATTATTGTTTGTCAAACAATTGATCTGTGATGGTGTCTCTCAAGCTAATGGCCAATATAATAGCATCAATTCTACTATATACAACAATATAAGGGGGACCTTAGTCTCCAACTATCAATAATAGATATACTGCTCTGAAAAGCTTCGACCCAGTGTAGCACCATGTATGAGGAGGTTTTCCAAAGTTTGGGACCTTGGGACCTTGCACCGGCTCCAGAAAACTTGACCAAAAATTTACACATTTTTTTTCACAGGGGGGACCACGTTAAAAAAAGTGAAAAATCATCAAAAAAATTTTTTTTTCATTTTTTCAGAGAAATCGATCCAGAATTTTTCAGGGAATCTTTTAGCCTCTATAAAAATAGTTGGGACCTTGCACCGGCTCCAAAAACCGCGGTTTCCGGTGCTAAAATTTTTTTTTCCATACTATATATCATTCGACTCAGAATTTCATGCTGATTCTGAATCTGAAAAAATTTTTGCATTTTGACCCCTGGGGCATGAGTTACAGCCTTCTGAAGTTTGGTTGTTCAAAACTTCAAATCGGTGTAGCTTGGCTGCTATATGAGCTATCGGCGTGATCTCAAGTGCATTTCGAGGTTATCGACCATGGCGCATCTGATGATCATGATTCTGAGATTCTAGGGTCATCAGAATCCTCGGATTCAGAAGGCCAAAATCTTTTTTCTGCGTTTTGCATGATTTTGATTGCTTTTATAGGTTAATTGACTACGGGGAGTTCGAATTTTCAGTTATCAGAATCCCCCGACATCAGAATCCTCGGATTCAGAAGGCCAAAAACATTTTTTTTTGATATGGTGCTCTTTTTGATGATGAATAGTAGAGAGAATGGCGCCCTTCGGGCGCCATTCTCTCTACTATTCATCATCCCGATCCCGATCCTGAAACCGATCTCGATCCCGATCCTGATCTCGATCACATAATCCACCCGATCCTTTCTCGATCGCATGATCTACCCGATCCTGATCATTTAATCTACCCGATCCCCGATCACTTAATCTACCCGATCACGATCACTTATTCGACCCGATCGATTCTCGATCTCACGATCCACCTATAATAATATTCATAATCCACATTCTGATCTCGATCCCGATCACGATCCTTTTCCCGTTCCTGATTCTGTTCCCGATCCCGATCCTGATCCTTTTCCCGATCATTATTCTGACGTCGATCTCTATCACGATCCTGATCCCAATCACATAATATACCCGATCCTCACCACATAATGTACCCGATCCGATCTTGATCACATGATCTACCTGATCCGATACCGATCTTTTAGAGGATAGATCGGATAAATCATTTTACAAAATGATTTGTCCGATCTATCAGTAAATGAGTATGCAAATTTTTTGTGTGATCTCATTGGTATCCCCCGATCCACTAGTTTAAATCAAAATAATAAACAATGTTTTCATGAAGATACTGTTAGTAGCTCGAAAAATGCTGCTACAAATAATAGCAAAAAAGATGGAAATTCCGATAATACGGATTATTTACAACATCAACCATATAAATGAAAAAAGCATCAAAAAACTTTACCTGAAGATGCTTACAACAATATTTGAATTTCCCGCTGGCCGCATTTCACTATTGTATTTTCCCCTCAAGAACGTTCCTACTTCTCTCTCTCTCTCTCGTTCGAACGTTCCACTTTCTCTTTCTTCGTTTTAGTTTTTATATGTTTATTGTCGGTTAAGCAAAGATACAACAAAAAGTAATGAAGCTTAAAGCATTAAAAAAATTGCTTAATCCTAATCAACTGCATCCAATTGAAAAAGATCAACCAAAAGCAACAGAAGATGGACAAGCACAAGCAAATGTTCAACCAAAACGCAAAGGATTTAGTTTTGAAGGTAATAATAACTGCTGTAAGATAGAGTCATTAAAAAACCAACTATCCACAGCCCTCAAAAGTTTATGCATGGAATAAATAAAAATCTTACAGGTATGCTTTTTGTTTATTAAATTGGAACTGAGATTTAATATCCTTATTTTTCAGCTGTTGCCATTGTAAGCTCGGAATCCACAAACACCTTCAAATGGGTATTCCAATTTATGAAAAGCAATCAATTTTGTGAAGGAGAATGGTGTCCAGTTGAATTAATGGCTGACAATTCTCGAGCTATCGCTGCTGCTGCAGCAATTGTATTTCCAAGGGCAAGAAAGAGAAGCTGTTTTTACCATGTTATTGCAGCTTGTAATAAAAAATTCATTGCTTTACATCTTTCCAAGTCTGAAACTGATGCAATAAAGAATGAAATTTACAAGCTTGCTTATTGTTCATCAGAAGAACATTTTGATATTTTGGCAGCTGCAATTATTGATGAATGGCAATTATCTGAAAATGAAAATGTTGTTGAATTTGCTGAATACTTTTTACGTCAATATGTTCAAATTGATAAGTTTTGGTTCGCTGCTAATGGAGGAGGATGTCGTACTGATAACGGCATTGAAGCATGTAATCATTGGATGAAAGATGTGTTCATTACTAAAAGCCTTCCAATTATGCAAGCTGCAGATACAATTAAACTTTATCTTAAACAATCTAATGAAAAGAATTATGGACCTGAAGAATTTGAGATTGTTGTAACAAATGCTGAATGGGTAGCTGCATATGATTTTAAGAAAAAAACAAAAGTTCTTCATAATACTGTCAAAAATTGCTATTATGTTCGACGATCAGATTCACAATTTACTGATCCTGAATTTTTTGATTTTTTGAATTCAATGGATATGATTGAATGGGATGATGAAGATGTTCAAAATTTTAATGAAAATGTTGCTGTAGTTACACCTTCGTTGCTTTATGACAACCAATTTACTTGTAATTGTCCTATCGGTGCTCGACGTAAATTATGCAAACATATTCTTATCATCGAAGTTGCTCTCAAAAAACGTCACTTTCCAGATGTCGCTCCAATGAGGCAATATTTAAATGAAGCTGGAAGGAATAAAAGAGGACGTCCAAGAAAATTTACTCCAGCTCTTGCAAAATAAAATTCTTTTTTTAATTCTTTATTTTTTATTGTACAACAATTTTTTTTGTGATGCTATCTCTAGCAATATTATGTCTTTATATTATCATCCCCAAAAACTTTTTATTGTTATCTCCAGAATACCTTTTATTTGTATCTCGAAAAAATTTTTACTTTAAATAAAACATATTACCTGCTTTTTTAAATTATTTGTTTATGTAAAATTGATTTAAGTTCATATTTTGGTTAACGCTAATTACTTTGTCATATCAATACTAAATTACACACGGTTCGAAATTTACTTAAAAATGTTCCAGTATTCTTCATATAAAAGGAACTTATTTAAAAGAGTAATGACAAATACTGCAGCTAACAATTACAATAGTTAAAGCAAATAAAAACTACTATATCATTTAATTTTTAATAACTACCTGAAACAAGCGGATCGTAAACAAAGACAAGTTGCATAGCTCTGAGTATTGATGGATTATTGATAAAAAAATTTCGCCTTCTGAATCCGTTGATTCTGAATCCTCCAACTATTTTTATAGAGGCCAATGAACTCCCCGTAAAATTCTGGTCAAAAAATAATTTTGATAAAAAACCTTTTAAAAATTTAAGAATCTGGGGATTCTGGAGCTTCCAGAATCATTTAATCTATTTTAATAGAGGCCACAGCATTCAGCATAAAATATTACTTATTATTTGAAAAAAAATAAATTTGCGGTCAAAATTCAATAATTTGAGGTCATAGAAAAATTTGCGGTCAAAATTCAATAATTTGCGGTCATAAAAAAATTTGCGGTCAAAATTCAACAATTTGCGGTACTGAAAATATTTGCGGTCAAAATTCATTAATTTTGCGGTAAAAATTAAATATTTGCCTTTATGTCACCTGTAAGTGTTTACTTTAAATTTCGATAAATACAGTAATTAAAACGTTAACAATTTATTACTGTATTTTGTCGAAATTTGAGTTTTTAGCTGTTGTAATTACAATTTAACATTTTCATATGGCATCTCCTTCGACAGATGCATATGGCATGAGCAAGGCAGCCCTTGATCGAATGACAAAAGCTCAAGCACTTCATTTGGCACCATTTGGCGTTCGTATTAATAACATCAATCCTGGACCAGTTACAACAAATATTATGTCAAGAAATGAAACAAAATTTGAAGCTGATGGAAATCCTCCACCATCAAGTGAAGATCTTTTTGTAAGGGTTTTTTCTGAGGATTACTAAAAAATTATATGACAAAGATAAACGATATTGGGGACTAAGCAAACAAGTTACCGAGCCAGAGCTACTAAAATCTTTTGATCACGTGATTCTCAGACGATCGCTTAAAAAAAATTAAAACTTATTGATTTTATTTTTTAGGAAAAATTTGTTACAAAAGTAACTCCATTGGGACGAAGTGCAGATCCAAAAGAACTCAATGAAGTCTTTTTACTTCTTGCTGATTCTGTTGCTGGGTCATTCATTACTGGAGCTTGCTGGGTTGTTGATGATGGAATGTCCATTTATTCTCCATCACTTGAAGATATTTTGTCACGATAATTTTTGACAGCTATTTTTAAAACTTTATTATTATTCATTACAGTAATTTTATATTATTACTAGTTTACTGTAGCTTTTGTTTTCTATAAACTTGTAAAGTATTTTTAGTCAAAATGTTTTGTAATAAATTTTGATTAAATTTATTATTGATTGATTTTACAGATATAATAATATTTTAAACTACAAATATAATACAAACAACAAAATTTTATGATATAAAAATAACATGACTCCTGGCAACAAACAAATTTTTAAAATAATAAAAAAATTGAGCATGTTTTGACCTTATAAGAAAGAGTTACACGATAATCAAAGACTTTTTTGAGAACATTTTGTTTTCTGAAGGACACAAATTTAAACATTCAATAAAGTTTTTTTAGTTGGTTTATGTTCGTTGTCCATATGGTAATTCTGGGCCTTGATTGGTGCCAGTTGGATCATTCAACCATGGATATGCTCGAGGACAACTTCCACAAACCCTGAATGAATGTGGAAGACCAGCAGAATTTTGTATTCTTGAATATGAACAAATTGATGGATTTTCACATGGTCGAATTGGTTGATGAATACGATATCGGCATTGCCATGGAGTGAAGTTTTTGATATTGGCAAGGGTAATTGGACGTTGCATCCATTCAATTGCTTGTGACATTGTTACAACATATGTATCACCACGAGAAAGAATCTGTAGAAGATAATTGTTATTGTGAGATATTAAATGAAATTTGATATATTCCTTGGTAAACAGGACTTGGTATATACATTTGGGGATTCGAAATATTCAAATTAGTTTTGCGGATGGATTTCAATATATTTAATCTAAGGGATTCGATATATCCAAGAATTTTAGTGGATGGGATGTGATATATCGGATATGCATAAAAAAGGGGTTTAATATATCCATATCTGTTTTAATGTAAAAATATATCCAGCTGAGAAACCCAAATAAGTTTAGTAAAGCGGATATGATATATCTATTAATCTAAGGGATATCATATATCCTTTGCTAACATGAGTTGATACTTCTATATTAATATAGTGAAAACAATGTAATCTCAGATATCGTGTTCAGCATATTTTAGAGGATTTGATATATCCAGATTTTCTAACAATTGTTAGTAGATAGGATTTGATTTAACCACCCAGAAGATAAAACTTACAGTCTCCAAAAACATTTCTAATGCATTAACTGCTCCTCCTTGTGGCAAAGAATTAAGATAATCCGCATCCAAATTCAATACAAATGGAGCTTTATTGGCAGACACTGATCGATTAAAATTATTTAAAATCATTCGTGAAAGACTGAATGGAGTTTCATAAACCTATAAAACATCTACGTTAGTAAGCACAACAGCATTTCTCTATAAAATTACCTTCAAAGCACTTCTCAACATACTGACACGTTTACCATCAGCTCGAATAATTTCATTAATAGGAAATTGCCAAAGTGCAGGATATTTTTCTTGTGGGCAATGTTGTCCAGGTGGACATGTCCATGGTGTTTTGTAGTCGAGTGTTTGTGGCCAAAATGGTCCACCTTCAACAAAGAGTGAATTATCATAGACAAATTTATTTGAAGCCATCATTTTTAGTTGATTATCTCCACCCATTGCAAGTCGAGGTGCTCTTACTCCCGTAACTTTTGAAGCATCAACGTAGCTGAATCGTTCCAAAGCTTCTCGCATTCCAACCATTTCTGCTTTCCATTCAGGGATTGATCGATCAGGTCGAGCTTCACGGCTGAAAAAATGCTTTAGTATTGGAACTTTTTTTGAATTATTGAGAGAGAGAGAGCCAAAAAATCGAATTGAAATTCTGATATAACTAATTTACAAGTTACTGTAGCTTATAGCCTCTTAAAAAACCCTTACGTAATCGAATTAACACCAATTTCATGTCCACTACTAAAAAGCCATTGAACTTGATCATAATTATTCCATTCATGTGAAATGAAGAATGTTCCTTTAATTGGGCAGCTATTTGGATTCTTGAATTTTCCACTGAATAAACTTTTGAAGATATTAATTATTCTATCAGTGATTGGTCCTTCGTATGTAATAATAACCATTTGAGGAGTTTCTGATGGCCGTAAATTACCAGGAATTCCAAGGCCATTTGGTGAACAGAAACAATATGGAAGAGAACATTTTCCATCTGTTGGACATGGCTTAACAAGTTCAAATGAAGAATTTGGAAGGGAATATGGTGGCAGATTTGTTGATGAATGCGCTGATGGAGGGGTTGATGTATGGCTTTGTGGATGACCAGATGGGTAAGTAGATGTATGACTTGATGAATAGCTTGATGAATGACTTGATGAAGGCCTTGATGGATATGTTATTGATTGAACGGGATTTGGCTGAGAATATTCTGGAACATTTCGAGTTGTTGAATGTATTGATGGTGCAGTTGTAGAATACTGTAATGGAAGTGAAGGATTTGTTGGCATTGGATAAACAATATTATTTCCAATTTGATCTAAAAATGAATATATCAAATCTTTCAAAAATCTCTTTCAAAATTTCAAATTAGTACAAATGCTTTTTTTATATCTTTTTAGTCGAGTTTCATTAGTGCCACCACATGATTTGTTATCAATAGTTACTCCAGTTGGACATTTGCATATCCCTTCAGTACACTGTGAACCTCCCACGCAATGTTCACCATTCAAACATGAACTTCCAGGAGCTACTGTAAAAAAGAAAAAGAGAGTTAGATGTTAATTAAGGATTTCGAAGGAGGGAATCTTTGATGTTTTTTTTAGCTTTTCATGATCCCAAAAGAAAAAAGAGCATCAAAGAATCTTCCTCCTATAAGTTTGTAAATGGTTAACCATGTGGTGCAGGTTTACATGTTAAGTCATGGATTAAATGGCCATATGGACAAATGCACACTTTTTTAAAACAATGTGATCCCCCTGAACATCGAAGATTTGTATCATCATCACAAAATGAACCTGGTGGTACTGAAAACATATCATTGAATTAACACAATATGCAAATTTAAAAATACCAGGTTTTACAACAATCGGAGAACAAATCCCTTCAACACATGTCTCAGAATAATTGCAATCTTTTGTTTTTATGCAACGTTTTTGAGTATCATTTTGTTGTTGCTGTTTGGAAGAAGATGGTGATAGTTTTCTTGAAAGTCTTGGAAATGACATTTTTGTTGGTAAACAAAATCCATCGCCGTTGTTGATATGCCCCTGAGGGCATAAACAATATCCATTTAAACATTCACTATTATGTACACAATTTTCACCAATTTTACATCTTGATCCAGGTAGCTCTATAAAGGTAAAAGTTAATGATGTGGGGCTACATTAAAAAACATGGGTGACCTTTTGTTGCTACATTAAAAAAGTTAAATAAACTTACTTTCTTTTGTATCTGATAACAGCCTAATCGTACAATGACCACTAGAATTTGTAATCATTTTATTTGGACATGCACAATATTGCTTGCTTTCATATTGAACAAAACAACTTGAACCTAGCAGACATTCTCTATTACCATTACATTGTGTACCAGGATATCCATTTGCCATTGCAGCTTCAAAAGCTTCATCTTTTGCATTTGATGGATATTCTTTTGTTTGATCGAGCGAAGGATAACAAGCACCATCTTGTAAAATATAACCATCAGAACATTTGCATAGCTGTTGATCACATATCATATTTTTCGGGCATTCATATGTTTTATTGCAGGAGAGTGAAGGATATGAACGTTGAGAAAGTGGTTGTCCAGAATTAACAAGTAAAGAATTTATGCAACTTGTAAGATCTGCTGTGGGAACATAACCTGGTGGGCATTGACAAACACCGAGGATACATGAAGCTCCCCCAATGCAAACAGTATTAACATCACATGGCTCCGATGGTCGTGCAGTTGGAATTGTTGATGGAGGGAAGATCTAGAAATTAGAATAGGTGAAAATGTTTTTGGCATTGTTGTATTCCATTGAAGTTCTAATTTGGAGAATATTTTTTGCTTACCGTTGGAATGAAAGTTGGTTGAGGTGGTAGTTGTGGAATACATTGACCATTTATAACATATTGTCCAATTGGACATGTACAGATATTATCAACACATAACGAACCACCAGTACAAGATTGCTGACAATTATTTGAATATACACATCTTGAATCACATGTTTCTCCGGGGATTACTAAAATCATTTGAATATGATAAAACCCTAAAATTAACAAACTTACATTGAACAGGATATTGTGGATTAGGATTATATGGAATACAATTTGAGCCACTTGGTGTAAAACCGGTTGTACAAGCACAAATTCCTTCTGTACAACTTGCTCCTCCAATGCAAATGATACCAGGTTGTGAACAACTTTCACCAGGATTTGCATTTCCAGCATATGGGATGCAATTATTGTCATATACAACATAACCATTTTGACATGCACACATTTGATTAACACATTCTGCATTTTGTACACAGACTGTATATTGTGAACCACAATATTCACCTGGTTCAAGCTGATTGCCATATCCACTGGTGATGCATTGTCGGCTATTTGGGTCATAGATAAGGCCGGTGTTGCATTGGCATTGATTGTTGTTGCAGTAGGAGTTCCCACCACATTGTCGTGTGCCATCACAAGGATCATATGGATTAATTACACCATATCCACTAGTACATTGACGATTATTTGGATCATAGTTATAGCCAGTATTGCATTGGCATTGATTGTTAACACAATATGAATTCCCTGTACATTGTGTGGCACCCGTACAAGGATCATATGGATATGCAGTGCCATATCCACTTGTTATGCATTGTCTGCTATTTGGATCATATGTAAGACCGGTATTACATTGACAGAGATTATTGTTGCAATAAGAGTTCCCAACACATTGTGTAATCCCCGTACATGGATCATATGGATATGCCGTGCCAGAATTGGCTAGCCTGCATTGTCCATTATAATAAGATTGCTGAGTTCGACAAACACAAAATCCATTTGAACAAAAAGAACCCCCAGTGCAATTTGTTACACCTTCAACACAGATTTCACCTGGTGCTGCTTGTGAATTGAGAGGGATACAAATTCCATTTGAAATTCTTTCACCATTTGGACATGTACAAAATCCATTAGCACAAATTGAATTTCCTGTGCATACAATGACAACTATTGTACCGGGGTCACGTAGACATGATTCTCCGGGACCTGCAAGCTGGGTTGTTGGATCAGCAGCGCTACCACATGTGCCATTGATAGGTGGTTGACCATTCGGGCATGTACAGACACCATTGTTGCATGTTGAACCGCCAAGGCAGATATTAATTACGGTGCAAGGTTGTCCGGGATTTACTTAAAAATTATTGATTAGTTTTGGAGTGAAATCAGTGAAAAATATAATTTCGAAGAAACCGAAATTTCTTGGTCAAAATAATTTCGGAAAAAGTCAAAATTTTGATTTTTTTTTCATAAAAAGCTTACATGGCTGTTGTTGCCGAATAATGAATGTTGATGGGGCCAGTCGAGTATTTGATGCCGATCCTAGTAATGGTGATGCAGCTGCTGGTGCACACGTTCTCCCTTGTGGTGATAAACCTGGAGGGCATTGACATCTCTTTGCTCGACATACAGATCCACCATCACAAAAATCTCCTTGTGAACATGTTACACCCGGAAGGATAATAGTATTTGCAACTAAAAATTCTTTGTTAATTAATAATATCTCCTTCGAAAAGTGTCTTACTTTTATTTTTTAAAACACATAGCGGACCAGCTTGAACAAAATCTGTTGAACATTGACAGATACTTTGAAGGCATTCAGCTCCATATGGGCAGTCATTATCCGTTGAGTCACAGCTAGCACCCAATGGAATTGGATCATTGAGATTCAAATAGTTTCCATTATTTGGTTGTTGACGATATTGGGCTTTAAAAGCTTGTAATTGTTTGACGTCATTTTCATTTAAAGATGATGATGTCTTTGAAGTGTGTATCACATTTTCATGCAATTTCGATTGTTTTCGAGAAGGCTTTCTTGTTGATGTTGTTGAAGAATCATAAAAAATTTCGCGACGTTGACGACGGGGTTTTGGGGTGTTAGATGGTAGTGGTGAGGGGGCTAAAGTTAGTAAATGCAAAAAAACACGCACACAGCAAACATTTGTTAAATATTTTTAATAATTTTTTGAGTTTATTTTTAAAAATGTTTTTTAAGGGATTTAAACTTACTTGCACTTTCTGGTACACATGTACCATCAACAATGCTTGGCTTATTTAATGGACAAGTACAAATTTCATCAAGACAAATAGATCCTCCATCACATTCTTCTTCTTCTTTACAAGACATTCCAGGTGAAACTGAAATTGGATTGGTAATTAAATTATTATTTGGGCAAGTATATATATAAGCACACCCTTGACAGCACGAATACAAAAACCAAAACGTGTTGCAACCATCCCAGAAGGGCATTTACACTTTCCGTTAATACATTCAGCACCCGCAGCACATTGATTAGAAGCAACACAAGGCTTTTCTACAAAAAAAAACAACAATATTTAAGGTTATTAGTTTTGAAAATCGAAATTTCATTATTGACAAAGTTTTGATTTTCGATTTTTCTTATTTGCTTCGAAATGGTTAAAGTTTTCGAAAATCGAAAATTTTTCTTAGCCATTTTAAAAAATCAAAATTTTGTCTCGAGCGAAATTTTGATTTTTTTAAAAACAAGGATAGAACAAAAGGAATAAGAGATAAAGCAAGAGCAACAAAAGGACAGAGAAAAGAAAGCCACACCACCAATCGAAGGACGAATACATAAGCCATTAGAAAAAATTAAATTTTGAGCACATTCACATTGATTTCGTACACATAGTGATCCATTAGAACAATATACAAATTCATCATCACAATATTCACCAGCTTTTGAGACTGAAAATTAGATATTCAATATTTTTAACAAACCTGTATCAAAGATTTTGAAGGGAGCTGCTGACCTTTGATCTTTTGCCGATTTTCATTTTTGCAGCAAAAGATCAAAGTATCTCCATGGAGCCAACGCGTGAATACAGGCAGGATTTAAAAATGTTCAAATCTTACTTTTAATTATCGAATTTGGAATAATTGGATGTACAGTATCTTCATTACCACCTTTAATCAATTCTGGTAAAAGTTTTCCTAAACTTTTTAAAATTGATGTTTCTTCTTCGCTTTTTTCTTCTTCTTTTTCATTGATAGAATTTGTTTTTTCGCTGTTGTCTTCTGGGGGAGCAGTAGTGATAATTGGAAGTTCAGGAAAAAGAGTATTAAAAATTTCTGGTAAATTTGAATTTATTGATTCTTTATTAGGCGGTAGGGTAATTTCATTGCTTGGGAATGGGGTTGTTGTTGTTTTAAAAAATATTTCAAAATTTGGTCGAGATTTTTCAAGTTCAGATGAATCAGGTTTTTTGGGGATGACTGAAAGTTTACGGTTGGCATCAATTTAAAGAAAATGATACTTCTTAAAGCAATGGATATCATGCAAAATAACTTACTTTGATGTGGTAAATGACAATATCCTTTATACAACACGTAATTAGCCGGACAAAAACACAATCCATTAATGCATTGACTATTCCCAGAACAAATTTCACCATTTGAACATGATGCTAATGGAGGCACTGAAAACGTCATTTCTTTATTATTATTCACATAAAACTTGTTTCTCACCAATAGGAGCAGATCGACAATAATTTTTAAATAACCTTGTCCCTTTTGGACATTCACATATATCTTTGACACAAATAGAACCTTCTGAACAAATTCTTGTTGTATTACATGCAGCACCAATTGGAACTTCAATAATTACAACATTTGAAAATGGTATAAGACTTTCTTCAATCTTTTTCATTCCTCTTGTTTCTGATATCGTTGTTGTTGGTTGTTTTGGAATGCATTGTGTAGAACCAAAAATTCGAAATCCTTCTGCACATTCACATTCATGATTGATACATTCTGAATGGGCAATAATGCAGTCATCATTACTTTCACATCGATTACCAATTAGTCCAACTGAAAGTTTTAATGGGATATTTTAGAAGCTTAAAAGTGTGCAAAGAAATGCTCAGAATCGATCAATAAGCTTTGCTGTAAAACATATGTCTTGTGACTTCGAGTTTACTGTCACTAAACATTTATTTAAATAGCTTGAAAATCACTTAAATGAATGAAGCAAAACTCCATCTCTGGACATTGCCTTATCAGTAATAATTACCATGTCCTTTTGTAACTGAATACGGCTTCCTGCAAACTCCATTTCTCATCAACATTCCAGCAGGACAAATGCAAACTCCAGTCCGACAGTGTGCACCACCAGAACAATCTTCATCTTGATTACATCGAATTGCACCATTGTATTCATTTATTGATTTTATTATTGATATACCATTTGTTGATGGTTTTAGAATAATTGTTGTTACAGTAGTTGGAGATGGTGGCCTTGAAGTAGTTGTCCACATGGGTCGCTTGGTAAATTCAGCAACTAAAAAGAATCGATTAGACTCATTTTAATAAATTTCTGTAGGCAAAAACTGTAAATCGAAATTTTTGTTCTTGACCAAAAATCTTTTCCTAATCACTTACCATGAACTTTAATACATTGATTCCCACTTTTTTGATATCCACTTGGACAAACACATATATGTTTTGATGGATGACATTTTGAATTTCCCAAACATATTTCACCATTATCACAACGTTGTCCCAGCTGTACATGACTATTTTCAACAAGGATACAAGCTTTATTACGAAGGATATAATTAGATGGACAAACACATCGTTCAAGTAAACACTTTGAACCACCTTCACAAAATTCACCTTTTGCACATGAATCACCAGGGTTAACTAAAAAAAAGACAACAGAAATGTTAGGGTACAATAAAATATTAGGAATTCGTGGTAATACAAAAATGCATTATTTTCATTGTATGACAAAAAATGACGCAATCACTTCAAACCACAATAATAACCTACCTCGTTTACTTTGTATACAAACATCATTCTTAACCATATATCCATTATAGCATGTACAAATTCCTTTGAAACACATAGAATTACTACTACAAATATCATTTGCATGACAAATATCTCCTGGTTTCACTCTTGGTCGTTTAATACATCCACCTCGACTAACAATTTCATCATTCCCACATTGACAAACATTATGAATACAACTGGATCCCCCAAGGCAGATATCACTGATCCGGCATGATTTTCCAATTGCAACTTTTGTAGGTACTTCACATCGATTTCCTCGTAACATTCGTGGTGCCATACATTGACATACTCGTTCCTGACAAACAGAGAAGCCAATACATTCTTGGGCATCTGTGCATGAATTTCCTGGTAAAATTTTTTCCATTTTTTTACAAATTCCATTAACATTTTGTAGGCCTTGAATACAGACACATTTCCCGCTAACACAATATGAACCACCAGAGCAACGAATTTCTGGTCCAACACAGAAGTCACCAACTCGAGCATAGGAGAGTTGACGACAAACCTGAAATGGCAGTAATGGAATTGAATAAAAGAAAGGGTATAAGATTATCTTGGTGCTTATCCTATTATCCTATTAATTGCTCCAAATTACCCGATTGTTGCACTTTGTAATTTTATTTTTTAAAACAAAAAAATTGTTAAACTATATAATAGAATGAATTCGGGTGATCGCCATCTAAGAAGTTGGTGATTATCTGGATTATCATCAGATGGTAAACACCCGGATGATTTCTGTGTTCACCATTTGATAATCATAAATGAAAGATATTAACAAAAAAAGCTTACCCCTTGAACAGATTGATATGTTGGTTTACAAATGCATCGTTTAGTTGATAAATCACATTCTGAATTATCTGTGCAAATTTGTCCTGTACCACATGGATCACCTAATTTGGCTGAAAAAAATTGTTGGTTAATTACCGCTGTAACTATTATTCCGTTAAAGATTAAAAAACGAAAAATATGTTGAGTCAAACTGGTAATCGAGTTAGAATTAATATGTCAACTAAATTACCAAAATTTTGTTTTTTACATACTTCAAAATCGGAATTTTGATCATTATAATTCTTGATCAAATGTTTCCTCTTTTTTAAAGTCGGACTTTTGTTTGCATTTAACAAAATTGTCGAAATTTAAATGTCAAAACTTTTAAAAACGTTCTTACCTGAAGGTGGTTCAATACATGTTCGATCTCTTAAAAGATAATCCCTTGGACATACACATGTCCCTTTGTCACAAACACTGTTCCCTGAACATAGTTCTCCATTTCCACATGGATATCCTGGATGACTTCTTAATCGTGGAACACAAGTCCGTCCAATTGGCATTGTTGTTTTATCAATACATTCACATCTTAGCGTTTCTGTATTACAATATGAACTTCGTTGACATTCTTCACCATTTGAGCATGTTTCACCGGGATATGCTTAAAAACGGGTAATGGATTGGATGGAGAATATGTGAAATCTGCTTACCTCCTTTTTGTGAAACACATCTTCCTTTGATGGCTTTGAAATCCATTGGACATGTACAATATCCTGCAACACATTCAGAGCCATATGCACATTTCACACCAACTCTAACACAATTTGATCCAGGTCCTATTGGGATATGTGATCCAGAACCTGACCCTGTTGGAATATGTCCTCCAGATCCTGAGAAAAAAAATACAAAAAATGAAAGTTGAAAAAAGCAAACAAAAAGACAGGAGAGGTTAGAAGCACGGCACACAAAACTAGATGGGTTTACAAACCGTTAGAAAGATTTTTTGTTAGTTTTGTTATATCTTCGGTAGGTGAAATTGTTACATTTGGAAATGGCATCTTGGAAGATGGTGGTGGTCGAAGTGTTTGTGATGATGGCGATCGAGATGTCTGAGTTGATGGTGATCCTTGTTTCAACGACGATACAGATCCAGGTGATGCTAAGATTTTTTCAGTTTTGCAATATCCTTCATTCTTATTGCCACCAATAAAAATACAACGACATCGTTCAGTTGTACAATTTTCAAAGCAATCGCTATCTTTGTAGCATTGAAATTTTTTCTTTGACATTCGTGGCTTTATCAAATCAGAGCCATGCACTTGCGGCTTTCGACGAACATCTGATCGATATACATTTACACACATATTTCCAACAGCAATATAGTCTTCTAAAAGGTATTTAAATTTAAAACTAACGAAAAGTCTTTAAAAGTTATTACTTGGACAAACACATTGCTGCCTTAGAAGATCACATGTTGAGCCACCAGTGCATTGTGAATTATCGCTACAGGGGCCAAGCGTGCCAGTTATTAAAACGCATTGACCATTATGTGAAGCTGTTCCAGCAGGGCAAATGCAGATATTTGAAATACAATTTGCATTTCCGGTACATGTTTCTCCATTAGCACAAGATTCTCCAGGAGCAGCCGAGAAACTTTGGGAGCAGATTCCTTTGTGGGATATGGTTGGAGGGATGCAAGCACAGATCTGAAAAATAAGCAAATATTCAGAGATTGGATTTTTGGCTGCATCAAAATTTAGGTTTTTTTAAATTTTTTTTCTGTTTTTGCTTTCGACACATTCCCTTACCTTATCTTTATTACAAAAAGCATTCTCTCCACATGTCTCTCCATCTGCACATGATTCACCAGCCAGCACAATTTGTGGAAGAGCACATTCACCATTTTGCATTACAAATGGTGTTGGACAAATACAAACACCTTGAACACAAACCGCATAACCTTGACAAACTTTTGAAATTGAACATGACTGCCCTGCCATTGCTCGTTCAATGACAGAACATTCTGAACCTTGTACCACTGAACCTAGAGGACATACACAAATTCCATTTGAACATGTTGAACCACCAATGCAGCGTTCAAGTCCTGTAGGGCATGGATGTCCAGGAAGTACTGAAAGATTAAATAGGTATAGAAAAAATGTTTTATTGGTATCAGGGCGCAGCGAAATCAATAATTTAATATAGATTTGACAAAAAAATTAATTTCAGTTTTTCAATTTTTCTCTTTCGATGATTTCGATTTCGCAGAACCCTGATTGACATTATTCTTACCTGTAGGTGGATGTTGACATGTACCATTTAATGATTGTAAAGGTGCTGAACATGTACAAATATTGGAAATACAAATTGAACCACCTCCGCATCGAACCGCAGAATTACATGGTGAATTTGGGGGAACTGTTTTAAAAAGAAATGTTAGAAGTTTTAATGTAGGGGATTATCAAGATTATTGAACACACATTGTTAAAATGGCACAAATGTTAATAAAAGAAGACTTACCAGTTACAGGTGTAACACATCTGCCATTAATTGAATTTGTGCCAGGAGGACAAAGGCATACGCCATCCACACAAGTTGAACCACCAGAACATTGTTCACCAAGAGAGCAAGATTCTGTTGGTTGGGATCGAACTAAAAAGGAACACATTGGAGTTACTTAAGCTTCTTCAGAGATTAGTGAAAACAATTATGAGAATAAACAATTTGTATAACATTTACACCACGCAACACAAATGATCAATAATCCCTTCTCTCTTACCAATAGCACAAACACCATTAGAATTTGCCATATTTTGTGGACATGTACAGATTTCATTAGTACAAACGCTTCCACCACTACATTGACGATTTACAAGACATGATTGACCCGGGACAGAACGTTCAAGACAATCACCATTATATTCAATTTGATTTGCTCGACAACCAGGCTGACATACACCTTGCTGATTTTTCATGTAACCTCTTGGACAGGATGATGTACATCGAGTACCAGAAAAGACTTCATCATTTGGACATCGACATCGATTCATATCACATAGCATTCCAGGATAAATTGAATGACATTGTGAGGAATAAAGACAATCACCACCTGGTTGAGCAACTGTAATAGAAAGTGGTGGTAGTTAGATAGGTACATAATAAACGTGAGATAAATTAGATGCTAGTTAATACAGAGAAAGTTTCCATAAACATTGGTCAATAAACTTACTAGGTAGACATGTCCCTGTAACAGCAGAAAAGACATATCCTTGTGAACAATTAAATCCACAAGTACCATCAGTAGCAACAGGTAAATTACTAGGGCATGCACATTTTTGTAAGAAACAATGAGCACCTTCAACCACAGCAGAGCACTGCATAGAATGAGAACATGGACCAGAACCAGGGGCAATGACTGAAAAAGAGAGAGGGGGTCACCGTAATCAACATAAAGAGACCATTACAAATCAATCAATGATCAACACGAAACTATTATGACACAAGGGCTTTGTGAAATCGAAATTTCGTTAGTTTTGAAATCAAAATATCGATTTCGACTAGCCCTTTGTCACACCAAAAAATTAACGACAACAATTAATTTACCTTGTTTACATTCACCTAATTCTGCAATCCATATTGATCCTTTACTTGTACAATTCCGATCAATAAATGTACAAGATTGTCCATCAGATGTAGATTGCATTCCATAAATGCATTCACATACAAGCCGATTACAAAATGCACCAGGTTCAACTGCATTACATTGTTGTGAGTATTGACATGGACCTCCTGGATGTACTTCTAAACAAGAGACAGAACATACATTAATAGAAAAAAACCACAAAAGTGCCCCACATTCAAAACAATCAAGGCAAATGACAATAAACAAGTAGAAATTAAAAGTATTACTTACGTGCCATACATGCACCAATTTCAGAGACATATGTTTGTCCAGAAGGACAGCTACCACGAGAGATGGCATTTGAATTGGATAATGAAATACAAGTTGAACCAGCATTTAAAGCTCCTTCACGGCATTTACAAATTCCATCACAAAATGCTAAAGGATATCCGGCGCATGAAGAATCGGTGCTACAAACGGATTCTAAAACATTAAAAGACTGATTATGTCAAGAGTGATAAAATAAAATATTTTAGATAATTCAAAATGCCGTTTAAGACATACATGCTTTTAATTGGAACCAACCCCCATGAATGGTTTTTTTGACAATTAGAAGTAAATCCATATTAAAATTATATATTTACAAATTAAAAATTTAGGCCACATTTAAAACCCATGAATATCACAAACGAAATTTTAAAATGTGTATAAAAAACTCTTACCAGGTGCCAATCCTGTTAAGCTGTTACTGCTTGCTGGTGGAGATTGATAATATCTGTTATTTTGAGAATTATATGTTGGATATCGATGATATTGTTGCTGTTGTTGTTGTTGATCATAATAGCTAAATGGTGAATTATAAGATGAAGATGAAGCAGGTGCATAATTTGAAAATTTTCCAAATGGTGTCCCAAATGGTACTGGTAAATTATCAGCAAAAATAATATTTGCAATATTTGATGCTAAATAAATCCATATTAAAATTATATATTTACAAACTTTCATGGCTGCTTAGCAAGCGATGTCGTCTGCTACTCGCTTTTTTAAACCAAGTTTTAAAAAAACGGTTAAAGATTTTTAGCCTTTTTTTCAACAAAAAAAAGTTGAATGAAATTATTTTGAGCTTGTTAGATGAGAAGAGACATGAACAGGTGACATAAAAAATGAATGTTTGAAAGATATGTGATATTTAAGACATAAGAAAAAAATGAGTCATTAATAACCGCAAAAAAATCTCTTATTGATTGAACAACGATCAACCGCAAGAGTAAGTGTCAAAGAAAGAGATAAAAGCTTACCAACGGTGCATGTATGCCCGGAAGGCATTAAGCCATTTGGACAAATACATTTTCCACGTTTATCACAAATTCCACCTGGAAAAGCTTTGGAGCATTGTCGAGAATCTAGGCAGCCATGTTGACCAGGATAGACTACTGAAAGGGAATGATTGGGAGGTTAAAAAGGGTAAAAAGAAGTTACTTGGTTGACAACGAGAATCCACGTCAACATGAGTGGATAAACACATGCAAACATTGAAAGAGCTGCAGTATTCTCCAATACCTTTACAATCACCTGTATGTTCACATTTTTCACCAACAGTTGCACCTAAAAATCATACATTCTTAAAGATTTTCTCGCTTACAATCAATAACTTTTTATCCTCCTTACCTTTATCTCTATGAACACAAAAATTTCCAACATTCCTATACGAGGGGGCACATAAACAAACACCTTCAACACATATAGCATTTAGCGTTCCACAAGGTGGCTCTAGCCCTATTACAATACATGGACCACCAAGTCTACCAGTTTCAAATGTTGATATTAGAGGTACTGTAGCCTTAACATAAAATATATTTAATCCTATTATTAGCCATATTAAAAGATGATTGCCATGTGACATAGACGTCATTTAAAACCTGAAAAAAAAAGGCTTGGATGAGAATCACAGTAATTTTTTTGAGTTAATAAAAGCGGATATTTTGATACGTTAAGAAATTTTATGATAATTACGCGCAGTTTGATTCATGGATAATTGATAATGTTTGATCTCAAATAGATGTCTGTTTGCGATCAACCACTACAGTTGTATCCATGAAACACATTCTATACAATCAATTTCCTGAACCAGGTTAAACAAAATTCTAATTTTTAAATGTATCAAAAAAAACTCAACAATCAAAAATCGAAAATTAAAACACGCCTTATTATAAAAACAATAAAAATCAAAAAAAAAAGTTTTCAACAAAACTTTTGATATTGACCTCTTTTGTTTTTCAAAAAGATGAATATTGTTGTTTTTGTAGTTGCAAAGTGAAAAAGGTAAGCAAGCTTTAAACGCCTTTTTTTTGTCTTTGCTTTCTTTTGTTTTCCGCTGCTTCTGCCTTCTTTGATTCATATAAAAAACTTTCGCGATTTTTGAGTGGCAAAAATGAAGAAGAAAAAGAGACAGAGATTTCAACAATCTCTCGCAGTCGCATCCCCAACAATACAATGAAGGAGCCGAGATATATCTTGTTGAAGGCTGCCGTTTGCCCATTTGAGGAAAAAAAGCACACTTTTTGAAATGCAAAGAAAAAAGATAGATAAATAAAAATGGGGTGCGATGAGCTCGCGTCGGTGTCTTCTTCGATTGGCAAACACAACAATAATTATCTACCCATCATCAACGTCTTCATCAATAGGAAGAAGCAATCTGTCAGCAGAAAAAAAGAGGCAACAAAAGAGAAACAATAAAAACAAAAGAATTTGTATAATTTTTGGGGTGACAAAAATAGAGCTAAACAGTTTTAATGGTTTACTTGAAAAAATTGCAGCAAAAAAGCACATTCAAATTTTATCGCTGTTATCTTGGCTTTTCAAATACCAACAAACGGCTTTAATAAAAAATAAAAACGACAAATTTAAAAGAATAAACAGTATTTTTCGATAGTTTTTAAAATTCAAAAAGGATATTTGAGTGACATTTTAATCAGTTTTGTAAAAACAAATTTTACTTAATGTTTTACAGTTTTAGATTAACATCAGAAAAGAAAAAAAATGTTAAACAATTATTTCTAAAACATTTCAACAACTTATGACTGTCAAGGGAACGTTCTCAAGTGAAACTCTCACTTTTCTTAGCTACTATGCGGAATCGATAGGTCATAGTAAGGTATGAAAAACCCCCAAGGGATTTTTGCCCGTTTTGAGTTTGAAGCGTTTAATTCATTTTTCACTTATGGAGAAACCCATATAAGCGTTTTTTTCACTTATAGGCCTACCCCTATAAGTGAAAAACATCTATGGAGGTAGGCATATAAGTGAAAAAAAATAGTGCTTATAGCGGTAGTCATATAAGTGAAAGTAAAACTCAAAACGGGCAAAAATGCCTTGGGGGTTTTTCATACCTTACTATGACCTATCGATTCCGCATAGTAGCTAAGAAAACTGAGAGTTTCACTTGAGAACGTTCCCTTGTGTTACATATAGATATGCAAATAGCGTTGTCAGATATGGCTATTAAGCTAATTTTCAGTACGTGCTAGAACAAGCAAATTTTTAAATACTATGATATTCAGTGAAAGCAGAACAAAGCAAACAAATGAAATAATTAAAACCCAAATTAATTTTACCACAAAAAAAGTATACATTTATTTTAAAAATGTATATATTACTATTGGTCACTCAGTTAGTCAATCATCGAAAAAAAGCAATAATTTTTCATTTATCGATGTCAAGGCACGTTCTTGATGATGATATTAGGACACCTGAATCAACAAAAAAAATGAAATTTTAACAAGCGGGTTTTGTGTGTTCAAAAAAAAATGATTCGGTTTTATCCCCCACTTTTTTGAGCAAGCTTAACCTCTCTATCTTCTTTTTTGGATTATGAAATTTAAAATACACATTTTTTGATTCTCGAATTTAGTTGATTTTATGTCTAAAAATAAAAATATATTGAAAAAAAATATGAGTTTTTAAAAGATGGTAGCTGGATGGGATGATGGACGGCCATTTCATCAGGTCAATATAATGCAGCTTTAAAAAAGCTTTTTAAAAGATTGTTTTGTACATGAAAATAGGGATGGAGAAAAGGAAAAGCAGTTTTTAAATCACTTATTACATAATTGCAACGATCCACAACAAACAGATATCGAAAAAGATGAAGGTCGTGATTCAATGTTTCGTGAAGCACGAGTTATGGCAAAATGTAAACATCGACATATTGTTTCATATTTTGGTGTACAATGTGATATTCCACCTGTTATGATTGTAATGGAATATTGTCCTGGTAAACCTTCAAGTATACTGTAGGCGTATGAATTGTTCATCTTTTTAAGTGGAAGCTTGGATAACCATTTACAAAACGAAAAAGAAAAGATTGCTGATGGTGAAAGATGGATGTATTGTTATGAAGCAGCTGGTGGAATGAAATATCTACATTTTCATCATTTTGTTCATCGGTATGTTTTCTTTCTTTAATATATTCTAAAATCTTTTATATCCATTTGTTTTTTAGAGATCTTGCAGCTCGAAATTGTTTAATTGCAGCTAATGGTGTTGTAAAAATTAGTGATTTTGGTCTTTCGCGTACAATTGATCGTACAGAAACTATGGATGTTGCAAATGTTCCACTTCGATGGATGGCACCAGAAACACTTTCAAGGACTCCAGTATTTTCGAATAAATCGGATATATGGGCATATGGAATCTTGCTATTTGAAATTTATAATCTTGGTATTAAGCCATGGGCTGAAGAAGAAGATCAAAGAAAAATTGGTCATATGATTCGACATGGACCAATGCCAGATTTACCCGATCGAACTCCGCCTGCAATGAAAGATTTAATTCATCAATGTTGGTGAGTGTTTTTATTTTTTTATGCTACAGTATCCAATTAATGTTATTTTTGTAGGAATATAACATCATCACAACGTCCAGAATTTCGAATTATTACCAAAATTCTTGAGAAGATGTCTGCAGATAATCCACAAATGAAGCCTCCAAAACCTGATGAATTTTCTGTTAATCGTCTACCAGGTGTATATCGTGAAGAAGTTCGAACAATAAGTGAAGAAGGTGAAAGAAGTCTTATGGCACAAGGAGCTGATATTCATACTCCACCATTACCTACAACATCAGAAGAAACTGGATCTCGGGATACTGTATCCCACGAAGCAAAAGCACCATTCAGAAATTCTGCTGAAGAATGCACTCGTGCAATTCGTGCTAAAAGAAAGCCAAGAATTGGAACTGGAACTGTTAAAAAAGAATGAACGATGGAAAATGGAATTATATATATATGTGTTTTATATTAATTGTTTAATTAAATGTTTTTGTAAATCATTTTATGTATAACTTTAAATAAAGGGATTTTTTTACAAATTCTTTTTTGTGCTTTGGGGAGTTAGGGGTCTCTGTTTGGAAAACGTTGCATTTCTATCGGGGTAATTGAAGTTAATCTGAGTTGGTTTTTTTTGACACTAAAAAAGTAATTTCAGTTTTTTGTTAATCCTTTTGTATACTGTAGCTCAATTAATTCTAACTACCTTCCTTGCGGCTGCTTTTAAAATACGTTATTTTCATTTTGATCAACAAGTTCATAGATTGCCTGATATGTGTGTAAATAAAATATGTGTTAATTACATTCCAATATCACGCCAGTCATTTCACTTTTCTAATGTGAACCAGTTTTTTTCTATTGCAACTTGAACAACAACAAACAAACAAAAGAAATTTTCTCTTCTTTAATTAACCGATACCGCTATTATCACACTTATTGAATTAGTGAAATAAGTTATGAAACTTTTATTTTTTCTTTCACATCAATGTTTTATAATAGTAACAATAAATTGTTTTTGTGGTTTATAGTAAATGTCTGGATTCATTGCTTTCTTTGTTTTTCATCAAATTTTTGTTTTTTAAAGTTTTGGTAATCATTGAAAACGTTCATGACAATCATTGTAAATTTTTTATCACCATTTTTATCAACATTTTTATCAAATCTTTTAATCACACATTTCGTACATTTTTCTTTGCTAAAATTTTTTGTTCCAAAAACATCCTTCAACAAATGCTTGATCAACAAATTTTTTTTCGTCAACCCCAATTTGCCATATAAAAATCGTAAAATCTCGTTAACTTTATTATATCTTTTTTTTCGTAATAAATTAATCTTTTTTTAAATCTTTATTTCCTAGCTTTTTTATATATAACTTTAAAATTCACTTTATTATTCATTACTTTAAATTGTCTTCAAGAGAGATCGTTGTTGTCATTAGACATTATATCGTTGTCGATGGAGAGAGATTGTTGTTGTCGTTCATCAAAGTATTGGTCAATCAAGCATCATTTTCATTTATCTTTCTTTGCTTCTTACTTTCTACCTTTGTTTCCTTCTTGAAGCTTCACATATCCTGGACTAGCGGCGGCTTTCAATCAAGTCTTAAAAAAATAAAAACAAAAAAAAGATTTCTTTTGTTTTATTTGTAATTGTCATAAATCAATTGTCATCATTCAACATCTCAGAAGAAATAAGCAGAGGAAGACAAAGACAAAGAAAGAAAATTTGCTTCTTTAAACTTTACAAAATGGAAGAAATTTTAAAAAAAAGAGTGCCTTGTTTATGCAACCCTCTAAAAAGCACCTGTTTTTATGTGTGTATGCCGAAGAAGACAAAAAAAGCATGACACAATGAAAACAAAGGTAATTTTTTCTTCGTTTTTTTTGCTTTCTTTGTGATACTACTACCTACTAAAGAAGACAACAAAAATGAGAAAGTGATGATCAGAAAGAACAGAAAGAAAGGGACAGTTGTTTCAGGAAAAACAAAAAGACTCTCAAAAATGAAAGGAATCAAGTCCAAAGGCGGGATCAGCACATCACTTGTTTTCTTTCTTTTTTTTTTGAAATAACTCTTTTTTTGTTGTCTTTTAATTTTTATTAAATTTTAAAAGTTGTTTTTGGTTGAATTTTGTTTTTTTATGTAATACGGATATCAAATTTCTAAATGAGGGTTACTGTAGGCGTACACTGTAATTTTTATTATTATTACTCCTGTTTAAACATGGAAAACTTTTTTGTTTGTAGAAATCAGGGCTCTGCGAAATCAAAACAAAACCACATTAAACCGAAATTTTGATTATGATCTGGTATGAGCTGATTTCGGCTTTTTTTGAAACCAAAAGCTTTAAAAACCGTAACTTTGATGTGATAAATATTTTTATAAAGTACTGTAATTGCTTGAATTTGTTAAAATAAAAAAGTTATTTTACTTCTTTTTGTTTTTCATCGAAAAAACTATTTATAAACACTTGATCTCTCTTTAAAGCTCTCTCCATCACCTTTACTATTTTTTTACTGTTCTTTCATCAAAAGTTAAAAATGTTTTTCTTTGAAGATTTACACTTTTTTAGTTACATTTCAATTTCTTGTGTTTACAAAAAAATCTCAAAAGCATGCCAGGAATTTCTTAAAATCTTATTATTTTTGTTGTTTCTATCAAAAAAAAACTTCATCTTTTTTCGAGTACCAACCCAGCTCTTTTGTTTTTACCTGTTCCTTGGTGATGACTTCCTTGGTTCGTTTTTATGTATGTTAGAAGCTTCTTCTTGCTTTCTTTCCCACCCTTTAGTATATATATTATTTATTTTTAGTTATTTGTTTTTGCGTAAAACGTTTCTTTTCTTCTTATTTTTTCTTCAAGAATTTTGAGTACTAGTAGTAGCACCAAGCATCGATCTCAAAAAATGTTCATCATCATCAAAACTTTTTTTTGTCTTTGCTCTGTTTTTTAAACTTGCAAAAATTAAAGCAATCATTTTTTTCTTCTTTTTCTTTTTAAACCAACTGTTTTAAAATTTTCTTCTGTCAACTTTTTTACACTAAATTTCTTCTGCAGCAAAAGTCAAAAATGAAGGTGATGATTTCTTCTGCTTTTAAGGTTGACCCTCTGTTTTTGGCATTGCTTTTGCTGCTATTAAAACAATGAGAATCATTTCCTGCTGTGTTCATTTGAGGTGGCAAAAAAAAAATTTTTTTGAGGTAAATGCAAAAGAAGATTAATTGCGGTTTTTATGTTTGCTTAGCCTAGATTAGGGTAACCGCACAAAAACACAAGAAAGGTTTAACTTTCGATTGTAATGATTTTTTGTGGTTTTTTTGCTGCTGCAAAAGTTTTTTTTGTTAATTAGATCTAATCTCTAAAGAAATTATTTTCAGTAACTGAATTTTAGTTTACTTTCATTTTTTGAAAGTAATATTTTGTTGAAGTTTTGTAAATACAGTAACCCTTTTTTTAAAAATTGTGTTACTATCTGGTTACTGTCACTCAAGTGAACGAAATGAACTAATTTTAGTTGTTTTTCTTTTCTTTTTTATAAATACATTTTTTGAAGTTTTTGTAAGTACAGTATCCTACATTGCTACTCTCGGTTTTCTGTAACTTAGTCAGTTATGATCAATAAATTTAAGCTCATTTTCATTTATTTACACTTTAAATGTATCAATGCTAGCACATTTTCGCCTACTTATTTCTTTCTTTCGAAATATCTCAAATGTTTCAACACATCCCCTAAAAAACCTTTCACTTTTTTCAATTGGCCCCCACGGGGGTTGAAAGACAGCAATGTGGTGATCACTTTCTCCTCTGTCTATCAAAGATATCTTTGCTGCTTTTTGATTTGTCTCTCTCTCAGCTGTTTAAATCATTTAAAAAACTTTTTTTCTGCTACTGCGTTCCATTATAAGCTTTCTTCTTCTCCCAATTAAATTCTATCATTATTCCTTCTTCTATTTTAAGGCCATTAATGACACACTTTTCTCTCTTACCTTTTATCTCTATTTTTAAAACCACTAGTTTAAAACGAAAATGGAACTTTTTTTTTATTCGAAATTTGCCACTAATTTTTTATCGTTCTCCTATCAGCCTTCAGCCGGATCTTTTTTATCGAGTTTTAATACAACCCATAAATGTTTGCCATTTTTTTCGATTTATCATTTGTCGTATTGAAGCACGAGCTTTAAAAAAGTTAAAACATTTTTTACGTTTTTTGGAGACATCGAAAAAGCCATTATTTTATTCCGTAATTTGCCATTGAAAAAAAAAGAAGTTGTCATTTGTACAATTGTTTGTAAGACTCGAGAAAGACAAGAAGAAGTTAATACTTTTGGAAGTAGCAGCAGCAAAGAATGTTTCTAAGTTGAAATTCTTACTTTCTAACATTTTTGTGTCACTCATTTTCTATGTTTTTTAAAAGTGCCGATAATCTCTCTGTGTTTTTTTTTTGCTATTAGAGAAGTATTCTTACGATAAAATCGGTTTTCGTTGTCGAGGATGTTCTTCATCCGTTTTTTTTTTTGCTCGCTTCTTTTTGTTGTTTTTACAAGCTGTCATATTTGCTGCTGCTGCGCGTTTATGTCAAAGTTCAATCGTGTCTTTTTTTCATTGTTTTATAAAGTGCCAATAATCTCTCTGTTTTGTTTCTTTGCTTTTAGACAATTATTACGAGAAAAGAGAGTAGCATCGGTATTTGTCGAACACCATCTTCAACTGCAAAAATATTTTTTTTGCTCACGTCTTTTTTACAAGCTTGCCATTTTTTTGCTTCTGCTGTTTCGTTTTTGTCAAAGTTCAATCGCGTTTTTTTTCTCAAGGTTCGTTTTTTACAGCAGCAACGACTTCTTTCGAACAGATCTCTCTCTCTCTCAAAGTCTTGCTTTTTAATAAACAAAAAAGGCGAGAGATAAATATTTATTTTGAACATGTTCATGTTCGTTTTTTATTCTTGTCTTTTTGCTCTTCAAAAACATCTTTCTTTTTTGTCTTGAGACTTGATGATAAAGAGATGAATAATCGCGTGGTTTTATTACATATGTTTCTTTTCTTTGTCGTGTTGTTGCAATTTTTTAGTTCCGGAATGGCCAACATTCCTTTGGTTATATGGCTTTAATCTTTGTACATCTTTTTAAACATCTACATTTTTATAGGTGAAATCATATTATAAATAGTGCTGATAATCGAAGAAGAAGATATGGGAAATACATATTCATCCGCTCCACCAGAACCTGCTCCAATGATGGATAATCCAGGATATCCAATGCCAGATTTTAATAATATTTTTCATAAAGGTGTGCCTAAAATGATGCAGGTATGTTTTTTTTAATTATTTAACTATTGACTCGATTGATAACTGTTGTTGTGACACTGATGCCGGAGGTGTTTACTCGATGTAACGCTGTTCTCGATTACTATAAGCTGTTTTTTAGGTAACTGATGATTTACATCGAATGACAGATTATATTATGGATTTAAGAAATATGATGGTGGGACTTGCACTTTTAAGTATTATTGGAATTTTAATGTTTAGTCTTCTTAAATGGAAAAGTAGTAGACGTTCAACTCGAGGCCGTAAACGACTTGTAAGTTGTTTTTCTGCTATGATTTTTTGGGAGTCGCTAAAAGGTGGATGGACTAGTGGATTACTAAGCGGTATAGACAGTGGAGAACTCTACATTAAAAAATGAAAATAAAAATCTTACAAAAGTTTTGTAATATTTTCTGTTTCTACCGTAATTCCTCTCTTCTTTCAAACCCTTTCTTTTTTTAAACCCATTTAATTTCATCTTTCTCTTATTTTTCAGAATGAATACAGCAGTGAACATTCATCTCTTTCTCGACCATATCGTACATATCCACAAAAATCTGTTGATTGGACACTTCATCATCATAATATGAATATGGAAAAGTTAATGGATCATTCAGGAAATAATTCACCACCACATTTAACAAATAAAATCGAATTTCAACATGATCCACAACAAACTGGTAATGGCAATAATATTCCAAATGGAAATATGCAAAAGGTTAGTGTTACCGATGAAGGCTAGACATGTTTACGCTTGTGTGATATTGTTATATATGTTGTCAATTTTTATCTTTGTAATGAAAAGCTTTAATAAACTAATCCTTTTTTGTATGTTTTCAGTAATTGATTGTGGGACATTAATACGGTTGTAATGAAACATGCTAAACTTGTTGAAGAATTACAGTAATCCAACACAGTTTTGTTTGAAACTAAAATTAGATTATTGACGTGACTTTGAACAATTACAATTTACCTTTTTGATAGTGCAAAAAACAGTGTTTTTTCTTTGTTTTATTTTTTACCCAGTCACTTTTTCTCTTCCCTTTAGGCATCATTTAACACTAGATTTGGTCCACCTGTGAAATTAATGGTTGAGGATTTACCTTATGCTGATTCATGAATGAACAACTATTGAATCATTTTTCAGTTTTGATTTCCTCTCCAAGATAAACTTCTTCTTTTTGAACCTGTGAAAGATTATTACTACTATTCAAATGAATTTTATATTTCAACTATCGATGCTTCTATAAGCCTATCTACCTATACTTTTTTCATTTCTTAAAACCTGTTATACTGTAATTTTCTTTAAAAATTTCTTAATCAATGTTTTAAATTTTTTAAAGCCTTTTTGAAAAGAACACAAAATAAAACGGGTATCAAAAAGGTGAAACATAACTACTTTTTTTTGTATTTGCTTGTATCCATTTTTTTCAAAATTTAAACAGAATTGTAAAGATATATGACAGAAATAATAATAAAGTTATCGAATAATATTCTTTTGACACAATGAAAACTGTTTAACGGGAATGAACAAAGAATGGAGAAAAAAAAGGCTTTTCAACTGTTTTATTGCACTGATTTTTTAATAATTCTTTTTTATTTGGTTCAAATAGCAAATTAAAAATCTTTCTTAGGGAGTGTCCAGAAATCACCAAAAATCAAAGGTGATGTGGAATAAAAATACAATGGGTGACAAACTTATGCACATCTTAAAATCAAACCCATATCGCTCATATTGTACCCTTCCACCACATTGGTCTACAGTAAGCTATAATAAAGAAAATATTGGTCATCATGTTGGTACATATTTCCCTGAAATTATCATTGTAATGGTATGACTTGCTCTCTTCTTCCTTTTGCTGTCTCATCTGTTTTATAATTTTATGGTTTTCGTGCGTTCTTAAAATTTGTTGATTTCTTCCAAACGTGTTATTTTTTTGCCGGTTAGGCTTTTAGTATTAGCGACTACTGTATTAAATCACTATTTTATTGTTATGTATAATAACAAAGTTTTACCACATTACCATAAGTTACTTATTACTGTTCAAAAAATTATAAAAGCTTAGAATAATCAACAAACGAATAAATATTGTAAAAAAATAAATTACAACAAAAAAAATTTTAAAGCAAAAAGTAGTTACATTACCGGTATTTAATTACTACTTTACCAGAAATTACTTATTACTGCAAAAAATATTAAAAAATAGGTTACAAAAAATTAATGACATCGAGCACCATCTTCAACTGCAAAAGCATTTTTTTTTGTTTGCTGCTCTCCTGTCTTTTTTACAAGCTGCCATTTTTGCTTCTGCTGCTTCGTTTTTCTCAATGTTCGTTTTTTTACAGCAGCGAAGAATTCTTTTGAACAGATCTCTCTTTCAAAGTCTTACTTTTTCATAAACAAAAACGGCGAGAGATTTATTTGAACGTTGTTCGAACATGTTCGTTTTTTTTCTTGTCTTTTTTTTCCTCAAAAACATCTTTCTTTGAAACTTACTTGATGATAGAGGATATAGATATAAGAGATGAATAACCGCGTGGTTTTATTACATATGTTTCTTTTCTTTGTCGTGTTGTTGCAATTTTTTAGTTCCGGAATGGCCAACATTCCTTTGGTTATATGGCTTTAATCTTTGTACATCTTTTTAAACATCTACATTTTTATAGGTGAAATCATATTATAAATAGTGCTGATAATCGAAGAAGAAGATATGGGAAATACATATTCATCCGCTCCACCAGAACCTGCTCCAATGATGGATAATCCAGGATATCCAATGCCAGATTTTAATAATATTTTTCATAAAGGTGTGCCTAAAATGATGCAGGTATGTTTTTTTTAATTATTTAACTATTGACTCGATTGATAACTGTTGTTGTGACACTGATGCCGGAGGTGTTTACTCGATGTAACGCTGTTCTCGATTACTATAAGCTGTTTTTAGGTAACTGATGATTTACATCGAATGACAGATTATATTATGGATTTAAGAAATATGATGGTTGGACTTGCACTTTTAAGTATTATTGGAATTTTAATGTTTCTTCTTCTTAAATGGAAAAATAGTAGACGTTCAAGACGAGGTTGTATGCTGCTTGTAAGTTTTTTATTTGTTAACTGGCTAAATAGTAGATAAGAAGTGGAGTTGAGTGGATCAATGATTGGTGGAAGGATTAATGTTAAAAGTGAAAAAAATGCTGCAGTTTTTTCCGTAATTTTTTGTTTCTACCGTAATTCATCCACTCAACTCGTCTTTCAAACCGTCGTTTTTAACACATTTAATTCAGTCTTCTTTATTTCAGAATGAATACAGCAGTGATGGAAATGGAAATATGCAAAAGGTTAGTGTTACCGATGAATGCTAGACATGTTTACGCTTGTTTGATATTGTTATATATATTGTCAATTTTTATCTTTGTAATGAAAAGCTTTAATAAACTAATTATTTTTTGTATGTTTTTGGATGGATTAATTGATTGTGGGACATTAATAAGATTGGAATGAAAAATGTTAAACTTGTTGAATAATTAGAGTAATCCAACACAGTTTTGTTTGAAACTAAAATTAGATTATTGACGTGACTTTGAACAATTACAGTATACATTTTTGAAAGTGCAAGAAACAGTGTTTTTTCTTTGTTTTATTTTTTACCCAGTCACTTTTTCTCTTCCCTTTAGGCATCATTTAACACTAGATTTGGTCCACCTGTGAAATTAATGGTTGAGGATTTACCTTATGCTGATTCATGAATATATATGAATGAACAACTATTGAGTAATTTTTCAGTTTTGATTTCCCCTTCAAGAAAAACTTATTCTTTTTGAACCTGTGAAAGATTATTACTACTGCTACTCAAAAAAATATATATTTCAAGTATCAATGCTTCTAAACCTATCTACCTAAAAATTTCTATTAATTGTTTTATTAAAATTGGTCATATTGTAACTTTTTTTTTAACTTTTTAATGCTATTTTGACTATTTTTAAAGCCTTTTTGAAAGATGACGAAAAAAAAGGGTATCAAAAAGGTGAAACATAACTACTTTTTTTTGTATTTGTTTGTATCCAATTTTTATAAAATTTAAACAGAATTGTAAAGATATATGTATTATGGCAGAAAAAATAATAAAGTTATCGGATAGTATTGTTCTGCCACAATAACATCTGTTTTACGGGAATAAATGAAGAATTCACAACTGTTTCATGAAATTTTTTATATACTACGGTAATATCAAAACTTTAAAAATCTTTAAATCCCAAAAAAAGTTTTTTTGTAATTTGGAATTTGGGAAAATATCAATGATCATAATCTGCCAGTAGCATAGACTTTTTTGTTGGATATCCAACTGTAACACCATACTTCAAGAGTGATGTTGAATAAAAAGCGGTTTAGGAAGTGTCTTCCAATAGCTGTCAATTATGGCATTAACAATTGCAGCAAAATCATCTTCTGCTCCATCGATGGTTATCTTACAATCAGGTGAAGCATGTTTCTAAAAATGAGCAATATTATCTTGGGCACGACTGAAGACAAAATTACATTGATAAATTCACCAAGGGTTTTTGGATCAAGCACAATATTCGTGCCTTTCATAATTAAAATTGACATAAACTTGTTTTTAAATGGTAGATCACAAAGGTTTTGAAAAGTGTTTGTTGAGCAAAGTGTATTAAAAGCCCTAAAAAGTTCGCGAAAATGTTAGTTTTTTGCTTCTACTAAATTTACGCTAAATATTGTAATATTGGTGTTAAAGCAAGAATATCTTCTAAAAATAAGTGTTCACCATTTGAACCAGTAATTGTACATTCTGAGAGTGATAATTTGATAACTTTTCCATGTCCAATAAAAAATTTAAGTTCATTGATAGTTAGCTTTTGATCGGATATTCTGATGAATTTTGCGTCACATCGATATATTTTTGGAATCATCTCACATAAAGGTATCTTTGAATGATTTTGATAAAACTTTGTAGAAATGTAAAGATTTTTCACTTTCATTCCTTCTGCAGAATGCCAAATAAACATAAAAATTTCTTTTGAAAATATTTGTGGAACCAGATTAAATTTTTGTTGTTGTGTTAGAGGCGAAAATATCATCAATAAAAAATAACAAACAGGTATACGGTATTTGTAAAAATAATATTTACAAGAAAAATTTAATTTTTGGAGTTCATCTGCTTCAGCATTTTTTACAATGTAATCCATTAAAGAAGAATGAAATGGGAAGTTTTGGGAAGCAACAACTGTATCATCAAAATAACAAGTTGGTGGAGTTTTTAGTTTTCGACTTGTCGCACGTTCATGACAGTCAACATTTAATAAATTTTTATCATAAATTTCAAAATCAAATACATCCTTCCATGGTACTGTAACTTTACCATTGGTTCCTGCTGCTTTTTTGTATTCTTCTTTCATTACAATATCATCAACAAAAAATCTACAGTACTTTGAGTATGTTTGAAGAAGCTCCTAAACAAAGATGAATTTGATAAATTGAGAGATTTGAGCGATATCAAAAGATTAGCTTGGCTCTAAGAATTTTTGGGAGTTAATGATCCAAAATACCCCTTTTTTATTGATAATCTTATGATCGCCACAGATTAAATATAGAAAACAATTACATACTTGAACATCATATTTCTTTAAAAATTCAATGTATAAAATCCATAACTTTTTATTTGTTAAATCTTGTCCAAGTTTATATTCAATATTGTGTTTAACAAGTTCAGTGTCATCCGCTTCTATCATTGCATTAATCCATTCGTCATCATCATCTTCAACTGCTTTAATCTTTTCATACAATTTTCTCATCGCATAATTACGTTTAATAATCTTTTTTGGTAAATGTGTAGCTAAAAGTATTTGTATATCAATAAAGTGATTGTAAGAACTTACAATTGTCAAAACAATTTTCATAAGAATACAAAAAGAATTCTAGCATACTATGGGGGAAGCATAACTCTTCAACTTTTATTTCTTTTTCAAAGTATATTTCAGTTTGGCGACTTTTATTCATAAGCATTCTTTTAAATGGCTTTCTAATAACAATGCCTTTATTACTTAAATCAAGTTTCATCTCATCACAGTACGAACAATGATAAATTATAGTTGGGAGAAGATAGATACGATTCTCTTTGTTTTTTCTAAAGGAGATTGATATGTATTTCAATATAAAAATGTTGAAAGTGAGACATACTCTGATAATTTCCAATTTTTTTTTTTTTTTATTCGGTGTTAAATAATTAGATGCAAACTCGTGAATTATTTGAGAGCACAAAACGACATTCAATTCATTGTCTGTCTTTGATAAATCATTTTCAAGTTTTTGAAGAGCTTGACGATAAGATGGATCTAATTTAGCGTAATATGATTGTGAAAACATTGTTGAAAAAAAAATATTATAAAAGCAGTATTTAACTTTTTAAAATTTTTGCAAAAGTTTTTCAGTTGAACAACAAAAAGCCAATCTTTGACTATATTTAACTAAAAAAATTATTAATCTAAATTTGTTATACTGTTACTGTTTTTAAATCTTTGTTATCAATTTTAACTGTTTTTTTAAAACATTTTTAAAAGAAAACAAAAAAAGAAGATCAAAAAGGCAAAACACGACTGCTTCCCTTTGTAATTGCTTGCATCCAAAAGGGGTTACCGTAATTTTATTAAAATTTAATTTAAAAAAATATCGTTTGTTCAAACATGAATCAAAAGTTGCCTTTGGCGTTGATAAAACCACATCTATTACATTCAAAAAGCTATGGCACAGTGATAGGGTCAATAGTTTTAAAGGTAACTGTAATTAAATCCAAGCAAAAAAAAGATAAAAATCAAATAAAACTGAAAAATTGCAGTAGCTGCTGCTTTGCGCAGTTGCCGTTAACAAAAAAAAAGAATTCTTGGAACGACAGAAAAAAAGGCGCCCTCTTTATTTTTAGAAAAACAGCCGGTCGATTGCGTTTTTTTAAAAATTGATTCAATTTTATTACTAAATTTACAAAAGAAATTATTATTATTACTGAATTCTTTGTAAATTTAATTTGTTCTTAAAAATGAGACCTAAGGCAAAACCCAGATTTGTTGATACTGAAAATTATGTTCCAACAAGTCAACCATTTTCTCAGAATCTTTTTGCTTTAAGTCAAGCACCTCCAACTCAAACACCTCAATATGGTAATGTTTTTTGTTGTTTAATTTGTTTTAATATGTATTTTTATAGGTAGTCAAGGCCATTCTCAGGCTACATCAACTCCAGTAAATCATCGACAATCTCAGCCATTATTTGGTGATAAATCTGCTATTGATATTTCACGTAAGAGATTTTTTGAGTAATGCATACCTCATTGTGGCTACTAAGTAGTTTTGTAAGATTGCTATTAAAATATTTATCTTTTAGCAATTACTGGTGATCAAAATTTTGGTAATCTCTATGATGAAAATGATCAACCACAAGGTAAGTTTTACTTAAATAACAACAATATTAAACGATTGTGTTTTTAGCTTTTTCATTTGATGATGATGTAGTTTCTGGTTATCTTTCGGATGAACAAGAACAACAACAAAATCGTAAGCTTGTTTATCTAATTCTTACCATCGATAACTGAATGTTCTTTTTACAGCAATTCCAGATGGAAATAGTATTGCTTCAGGGAATCAATATTATGAACATGATCAACAATCTTATTATGATCAAGATCAGCAATCTCGTAAGTTCTTTTTTACGTAATTATTACTAAATCAAGCTGGCATTTTTTTCGTTTTATGTGGCCACAAAAGCGAAAGCTTTAAGCTGGCTCAAATTTTCAAGCCTTTTTCGAACTTTGGATTTTACATTACTTGTAATAAAGCTTCTATACATTTTCTTATTTTCAGAAATTTATGCTCAATCCGTAGTATCTGGATATCAATCAGGTGGTATTGATCGCTTTAATTCAATCCATTCAACTCGTACTGGTCGTATTAAGAAACGTGCTCCTAAAAGAAAAGCTGGAACAAATGTTGAACGAGAAATTCGTAAACTTCAAAGCTCAACACATAATCTTCTTAGACTTGCACCATTTGCTCGACTTGTTAAAGAAATTACTATGAAAATGTCAGGTGGTAAAAGTTTTCGTATTCAATCTGAAGCTGTTCAAGCTCTTATGCAAGTAAGTGAAGATTATTTATTCCATTAAATATTATAAATGCAATTTCCAGGCATGTGAAGCTTTTCTTATCACTTTATTCGAAGCATCTTATATGGCTACAAATCATGCAAAACGTGTTACTTTAAAAGCTGATGATATTCAACTTGTTAGAAGAATTCTCTCTGCATTTGGTACAACTATGTTTTAATTTTTTTATATAATGTATTTTTATTGCTTTTATACTACTGTATTGATGTTCATTTTAAAATAAAAACCTTTGATATAAAGACCTGTTTTTATTGTTTTTTACCTGTAAGGATTACTGTAAAAATAATTTTAATAAATTTTCAAGAAAAAGTTTTTTGATCATTAAAGCTTTAAAATAATCTTGACGCGAATTTTATCTTTAAAAAAAAGTTTTTACGTTTAAAAAAATTTTGCAGCTTTAATTTTTTGTTGTTGTTTTTCAAATTCAACTTTAATTATTCAAAACAAAATTTTCAAGTATGGAAAGTGAAAATGAAAAGACTGAAGAAGGTACCAATGCAGTAGATTCTGTTGCAAGTGTATTTGCTAAAAGTAGTAGTGGCAGCAGTGAATCAAGTGCATCAGAAATCGTACGATATGATGCAAAAAAGCGAAGACGTCATTCACCACCTAAAGAGCATTTTCATATTCCAAGTTTTCTTTCAAAGGTAAGGATGCTTTAAATGGTTTTAATTGTACCGTAATGTTAGATAGAATGGCTCAGTTGTGAGAGCAACTGGTTGCAGGTTTGTGTCCAACTTGTGTATCAACTTTTTGAAGCAAAATTTCTCGATTTTTTTTGTTCCTTTGCAGACTTCCGAGTTTATTAAACGTTTTTAAAATATTATTTTAGGTATATGAAATGAATTATTTATGTAATGTTCCGGGCTTTGAAGATACTGATGACAATACCATTGTTGCCGCATTTGCAATTATTCGACATTTCAAAAATGGTATTTCTAAGCAAAGTAATATTTTCAATTACACCTATATTTTCATTTATCTCTATTCTTCCAGAATGTGACAAAGATGCATGTATGTTAAGCAAAAAAGTTTGTAATGAATTCAAAACTCAATCAATTCCACTTTTATCTATGCATCGAATCCAGGAAAGAAGAACTCGAGTGATGGAAGAAGAAATTCGTATGAATCTTTTTGCATTTGTTGATCTTTGTGCTGATCAAGTCTCTGCACAATATGATATTCATCGATATCGAACAAAGCATCATGAAATTAGTACAAAACATGGTAAAACTCTTGCATGTTGTAATCGTCCAGTTCCAAGTTTTTGGTCATGAAATTTTTGTTATTGTTATGGGTTTATTGTATACGGGTTGTTGTTGCTGTTTAATAAAAATTGTTGTTATTATTTGTGTTGTAATTGCTTTTTTGAATACAGTTTACTTGCTGTATAAGATATCTTTTAACATTTTTAACAAGGGTTGTTGAATACTGTATAATCCCGAACATCAGCACTTAACCTTAGATCAGTGAACTGTCGGTCTTCCTTTGTCCTCCTTTTTTCTAACAAATGTTGTAATATATGTTAAAACAAAATGAATTTTCCTAAAATGGTTACAATTTATTTAAAACTACTGTAAAATGTTAAACAAAATTCAAAAACATACTTCTACAACGCCAAAGATATAAGTTGAAGCTTTAAAATTACATATCAGTATCTTTGAATGTTGTCATTGTCTTGTAAATCAAGTAATCCAAAGTATTATATAAAGCTTAAATGTTTGGTGCTCAGTATGAATGTGTTAAGCCACGTTTGAAAGGAGAGGAGCCGAGAAAGAATTTGTTGAGTTGCTTCAACTTGTTTTGTGTCTTCTAGAACTCTCAAAAGCTTTTAAAACAAAAAAAGAAAGAATTACAGTTTACCGATTTTCCAAAAAAAATTTCTTATTAAAATGCAGTTGTTTGAGAAATTATTATTAGTATTTTAGCTGAATGCCTCCAGATATAAAACAACGAAAAAATGTTTCAACATCTGAAAAACCACCACTTGTGCCGACGAAAGCTGCTGATAATCAACGAAAAGCTGAACCTCCACAAAAGATAAAGCTTTGGAATTTAAATATATTTTGGGCTTTATGTGGCTTCCTTATTGTGCTGAAAGTAATGCTATTTCGATGTTATGTTTCAACAGATTTTGAGGTATTTATTTCTTTCTCCCCTTACCGTAGCATAGACTTTGCCCTTTTTAAGGTACATCGAAATTGGATGGCAATTACTCATAAAGAACCTTTGTCAAAATGGTATTACAATAACATCTCTCAATGGACACTTGATTATCCACCATTTTTTGCATATTTTGAAAAATCTCTTGCCTTTATTGCTGACGCTGTTGATGAAGATATTCTGACACTTCAAGAAGAACCTCTGCTTACAAATTCTGTACTATTTTTTCAAAGATTATCTGTAATTGTAGTGGATTTAATTTTTGTAAGCTCTTTGCTTTCAATCAATTTGTATTCAACGTTCTTTTTAGATTGCTGCTTCTGCTATCATTTCTGAATCTTTGATCAACCTCAATCAATGGGGAAATGAAAATTTAAGTATTAGATTGAAATTTGCGCTATTTGTTACCGTGGCTTTTACGCCGAGTTTGATACTGCTTGATAATATACATTTCCAGTATAATTCAATGTTATACGGTATTTTGATGTTGTCTTTTGCAGCAATTTTTAATGAAAAATATTTATTGGTATGTTCACTTTAGCTTTTTTACAGTATACTACACGTTTACCTTCTGTCCTACGCATACTGTGTTGTGGCTATTAACTGCAACATCTCTTTTTACATTATACTATTTTAGGGTGCTCTGTTATTTGCAATTTTACTCAATTTCAAGCATATCTATCTCTACTATGTTCCAGCATTTGTCGTATTCTATTTTTTTGAATATCTTCCACCTTTTAATCCAGGTGCTTTATCCAGATTAATTGGACTTGGTTTAGCTGTCACTCTTCCGGTTGTATTTTCATTTGGACCTTTCTTTGCTGCAGGTACTGTATTTTCCCTGTTGTTTATTCCTGTAGATGATTAGTGTTTTTTTAGGCGATATTGAAGCGATTCAACAAATTCTTTCTAGGCTATTTCCCTTCAAACGTGGCTTAACTCATTCATATTGGGCACCAAATTTTTGGGCTTTATATAATACTTTGGATTATTTGATGTATAAATCTTTGCCGCTATTTAAATTGAAGAAGCTATGTGAAGCAACGAAGATTTTAAAATGCAATTTTAAAGCTCCTACTTATATGCTTGGTGTCGTAGAAGTATGTTTTTAAATTGGATTTAAATTGCCTTTTTTAAATCTTTTTTTCAATTACTGTTATATTTTAGGAATATTCACATTCCGTATTACCAAATATTACACCAATTCATACTCTTGTTGCAACACTAGTTTTTCTTGTGCCGCTATTCTTTATTCGAGTATCATCAAAACGAGAACGGCTGCTACTTTCAACAATTTTAAGTGGATATGCATTTTTCTTTTTTGGTTGGCATGTTCATGAAAAAGCTTTGCTAATGATTTATCTTCCAATGACTTTGTTAGCTTTTGATGTAAGTGATTTGTGGATTGGAGAAATTACGGGGTTACAGGTTATGCCAATAAGTGGAAAAACATAGAACTTTGCTATTAGCATTAATTTAATAATTATTACATAAAACTTTTTGAAAATTCAGGAAATTTTATTCCTTTTCCCCCCGTAAATTGTGTCTTGGCAAACCTTATTTATTTCAAAAAGTTCTAATTATTTGTTATTTTTAGAATATGAAATTTCTTGATACTTTTATTCTGCTATCAATCATTACACCAGTAACACAATTTCCGCTAATTTTTACACCTGTTGAAGATTTGATCAAATATTCTATTACAATAGCATATCTAATTGTTCTAATTAGCTTGCTACGATTTGTTTATCGGCTACCATTTTCGCAAATTGTTACCAAAATGAATCTTGGATTTGGAATTTTTGTGGTCATCTTAGAAGTTTATAAAGTTTTTATACATGAAGTAAGCTTTTATTTGTTTTTGAAATTCAAATTTAAAAATCAGTTTTAGTTGATTTTCAAAAAATCCTTGGATTTTCTTCCGTTAATGTTAACATCATTAATTTGTGCTGTTGGAGTTACGGTATCTTATGGTCAATTCTTCTATATTGTTTTTTGTGATGGAATTAAAATATCTTTGGCTAAAAGACAGTGCCACAAAATTGAGGTAATATTTTAAAATGGTTTATTTTAAGTTACCGTAATCTTTTATAGGCAAAAATACATGCTCGAATAAAAGAAGAATTTGAAATTAAATTTGATATCAAAAAAGTACAATATGTGGCGGGTGCAGATATTTCTGCATTTCCACTTCATCCTGATTTGGCAGTTGTTAGTTTATCAGTGCTGAAATATGATACTTTAGAAGTTTGTTTTGGCTTTTTTGGAAATGTTAATATTCAAAGTTTTCAGATTGTTTATTTTGCTGATAAAGTTGTTCGCTTAAATAGCTTATATATTCCTGAATATCTTGCTGTTCGAGAAGCTGGTCCAGTAGTAGATTTTATTAATGAACATAAAGGTGCACATCAAATTGATATTTTGTTAATTGATGGAAATGGACAATATCATTCGAGACGTATGTTTTTGTAGCTTTTAGGATTCGGAAATTTACAGGGTTTTTTTTAGTTGGTGGACTAGCTTGTCATGTTGGATTGCTTACTGGAATTCCAACAATCGGTATTGCAAAGAATTTTACACCTGGACCTCTGATAAGCTATGGATATACATGGGATGAAATTGAAAATTTCGATAATGAATTTCATCAAAGACTGCAGAAATCTGATAAACAAAATGCTATCATAAAAGCTGCAATACTTGAAGAAATGGGACCTATTTTAACTATAATAAAAACAAAGAGTAAACAAATTTTATTTGTTTCTGTTGGGCTGGGAATTGATTTGGATTCTGCTGCTGAAATTGTTTCAAATTCATTAGTGCATAGTGTAGCAGAATCGATTCGAGTTGTAAGTTTTTGAATTGAAGATGTTGAGATTACGATAGTTATATTTTTAGAGCGATCTTCGATCCAGAGCAATCATTGATTCATTATTTATTCATACACCTGCAGCTTTGTTTTAAATGTTTGAAAATTTTTTAATTGTTTTGTTATTGTTTGTTGTACGTGCAATATTATTGTCGGGTATAATTTATTGTTATTATATAAAAAACTTGCTTATTTTGTAATATGATTTTGAACGTTGTATCTACCGTATACTAACGGTTGACATATCTTTTTTGTTTATGAAATATTTAAACTTTTTTGAAGTTGTTGTTTAAAGTTTAGTCTCACAAAATGCTCTTACAATCTTGCCGTAATATTCTTCTTCCAACAATTACCAGACGATCCTTATCACATGCTTCAGAAGTTATTTCAAAATCAGTTGCATCTAATCCTGCCCAACAACCAAATGAATTTTATGATATTATAATTGTTGGTGGTGGACTAGTTGGTAATGCAATGGCAGTTGCAATTGGACAAACAGATTCCCTTCGACATCATAAAATTTTACTTCTTGAATCATCAATTCCAAAACATCTTGGACCTCCACCAGAGCATTATAGTAATCGAGTATTTGCAGTTGGACCAGCTGCTGTTAAAATGTTTAAAAAATTTGGTGTTTGGGATCGTCTTGAAGCATATCGGGTTAAGCAAGTTACGGATTTATATGTAAGTAGCATCTTGGACAGAATGTTTTAAATATCGATTGATTTTCTTTCAGGTTGTTGATAGCTGCTCAGAATCAAAAATACATTTTGAACAACTTTCTGCAGATCGTGAAATTGCATATATTGTTGAAAATGATGCCATTGTTTCAGCGTTATATGATAAAATTTCAAGTGATTGTAAAAATGTCACAATTCAACCAAATTCTTTTGTTGCGTCATGTTGGTAAGGATTCTATTTATAGTAAAACTGGAATTTTTTAATGGCAGCAAATCGCTCTTTTTTGCTTCAGCAAGCTCATATTTGATGCGAATTGTTTAATTCGGGCGTTTCTTGCACCTAAAATTTTGACGCTTAGAAACACTTCGTCAAAGTGCGATACGCGGTTGAAAAAAAACATTTTAATTGTACTTCAAGCATACTGTATATTCAAATAATATAATATTTCGAATTTTAGTGTACCTCCATCACTTGGTGATTTAGCAACTGTTACATTCAATAATGGAAAAACTTATGAAACAACTCTATTGGTAAGCATTTTAAAACTGCTTCCTACCGTATACTTTATTCTATAGATTGGCGCAGATGGTTATAAAAGTAGTGTTCGAACTGCAATGGGTGTAAATTATAATCAATGGGATTATGAACAAATGGCAATTGTTACAACTCTCAATCTATCTCCATATGGTACAAATTCAATTGCATGGCAACGATTTACACCGCTAGGTCCAATTGCCCTGCTACCACTTACAGCAGATCTAAGCTCACTTGTATGGACAACAAGTCATGATGAAGCTAGAAGATTAATGAGTTTAACACCTGATGTATTTGTTGATGAACTAAATCATTATTTGGTAAGAGATTTTGGATACTGTAGTTTTGATTTAATTGAAGTAGTTTTTTAGCATACAGAAACTTTTCAAGATTCTTTTACGAATCAAACACTATTTTATTTGAATAAAGTGAAGAAAGCTTTTCCAATTTTTGGTCCAAAATCGTTAGAGCATGATGACAAACAGCTGCCTGTAGTTGTTTCACTACAAACTGATAATCGTGCAGCATTTCCATTGGGATTTGGTAATGCAGATAGATATGTTCGTTCAAGAGCTGCATTAATTGGGTATGATTTGATTTATTGCAAAATTACCGTGCTTTATTTTTTATGATTTAATCTATTTTTAATTTTTCAGTGATGCCGCACATCGTGTACATCCTCTTGCCGGACAAGGTGTTAATCTTGGTTGGAGTGATGTAAGAATTTTACAAAAATCTCTTGATAAAGCATCTCGAGAAGGTGCAGATGTTGGTTCAATGACATATCTATCAGAATATGATTCAAGAGCACAAAGAAAGAATATGCCAGTTATGATAAGCATTGATTGGTTGAATCGCCTCTACAGAACTAATTATAATCCAACTGTTTTTGCACGTTCAATTGGCCTTAGCGCTGTCAATAATTTAATGGCTTTGAAAGATTTAATTATCTATCGAGCTTCAAAATAAATAGATTAATTTATAGTGTGTGTAGGATATTACTGTATTTGTTTTTGAATAATAAAGAGATTATTTTTGTGTTTGTTACTGTAATCTTTGAAAATGTTTAAAGTTTTTTAACTTTTGAAATATCTTTGCAGTTTGTAATTTTTGATTTTAATTTTATACTTGTAGATCTGTTACTTTCATTTTCATATAAAATGTATCAACAACAACCAGGATTTAGTCAAACTTTTGGTTTACAACAAATCCATGATTTAATGGCTGCCTTTCAAGCTGGTCTACAAAAGCAACCTGTTACTGGTGAAGAAAATAAAAAGGCTGTACTTGATTCATTAAAAGAACTAGAAAAAATGGCAAAAGATTTTGCAATTAATGAAGTTGTTGAAACTCGTCTTGCTATTGCATTACAAGAAGATATTGCTGCAGCACAAGAAACTAAAAATGCTGAAAGACTTTTAATTCCTACTGAACAAAAATATCAATTATTGTAAGCTTTTTTTCTATACTTAAAGTTAAAAATGTTACGGTAGTTATATTATAGATGCGCTGAAGAAGCACAAAATCAACCACATGCGTATAATGTATTAAAAGAAAATATTGCACAAGTTAAGAAAGCTGTAAAAGAAGGTAAAGAACGACCAGTTGAAAATGGTGATGATGATGAAGAAGAAGAAATTATTAGTGAAGCAGCAGTTGTTCGAATGAAAGATCCAATTTCAAAAGAACGTATTACAGAACCTGTTCGAAATAAACAATGTGGACATGTATATCATAAGCCAACAATTCTTGCATATATGAGAGATAATGTTGAACGTCGATATCTATGTCAATGTCCACAACCTGGGTGTCAAAATAAGTATGTTTCATTTTTTCATGGAGGAGTTTTTGGGAGATTCAAAAGAAGATTAATCTCCAAAAGTCCTATACAATGATGTTTAAATTTTTGTTAACAATTTTAAATTTTTTTAGGCGTCAACTTGTTGCTGATGATATTGAAGATTATCCAGATTTCTTTGAAACTGCTGTTCTTGAACGTTAAAAATTGTTTACTTACTTGTTGTTATTGTTTTGTAATCTTTGTAAAACTACTCTTTTATCATTTAAACGTGTTGATCTCAAAAAATAAATTTGTATTGTATTGAGTTTTTGAGTGATAAAAGAAAAGAGCTGATTCGAAATTATCGATAACTCAAATACTTATCTCAACATTGGCAAAATGTTACATTTGCAAAAAAATTGAAGAGGGAAAAGAACTCGAGTTTTTTTTGTTGAAGACTTTTTCTTTTTGTTCCAGAAAAACTAAACATAAAAAAAGTTGTTGTGAAATTTAATAAATAACAATTTTCAACTTATCTTCAACTTTTTTAACATTATATCTGTTTCTTTTTTCTATTGTAGGCCTTTTTTGTGCCATAGCTAATATTCACGGTGGCGAGTGCAGCGAAAAGAAAGAAGGTTTCCAGTCAAGGGGGATATATTGATGCTGACATGAATCGTCTAAATCGAGCTCAAAAAGAGAAGGTTTGTGCTTGCTTAGATGGATGTAATGATATATAGTAATGATACGCATCTTTGCAGGTACAACAATTTATTGCTTTTACACAATCTACGGAAGCAAATGCAACAACATATTTACAAGCTTCTAATTGGAATTTAGAACAAGGTGTTGATAATTATTTTAATAATCCACCATCCTTTCAATCATATACTCCACAAGTAAATGGTGGTGGGCATTCTTCTTCTGCTAAAGGATATGAAAATATGTTTAAAAAATATGCTGATGGTATGTTCTGCTTTGTGGTTGAACAAAAAAAACACGTCATGAGTCATTGATCGATATATGTATGCTTTATTTTAGATCCAAAAGATAAACTTCCTGGCAGAATTGGTCCAAATGGTGTTGTTCGACTTTTAGATGATTTGGGTGTTGATCCATCTGATCGAAGTGTACTTATTCTTGCTTGGAAGCTTAAAGCTGAAACACAATGTGAATTTTCAAGAGAAGAATGGGTTAAAGGAATGGAAGCAATAAGGTTTGTTTCTTTGCTGTTGCCTTTGGTGTTGTAGCTTCACCACGCGTTGGGGAAAGTCGCTCCTTGTAAAACTTCAGCAGTAAAATTTCTGTTTTTGCTTTAAGCTGGATTTATCAGGGAAATGTCGCGACGACACCCACGAAGTTAGGCACTGGTTTATCTTACTTGTTTCAATCACTTGGTGTTATAGATGTGATACTTTGGATAAGCTTGGAAGCTTTATGAGAAATTCTGCTAATCAAATTCAAGATCCTGCATCCTTTCGACAATTCTATCATTTTACATTCAATTATGCAAAACCTCTTGCATCTCGTGGTCTTTCTTTACCAATTGCAGTAGCATATTGGCGAATTATTTTTGGTGATAATCGTCGAGTTGAAGATTGGATTTCATATTTAGAAAGACAGCAAGATCGTGGTGTAACAAAAGATGAATGGTCACTTTTCTTGGAATTTTTAAATACTGTTAAACCTGATTTATCAAATTATGATCCTGAAGGTGCTTGGCGTAAGTATATACAATGCAGAGACAAAGCAATAACTTTGATATAACCATTTTAGCTGTTCGCATTGATGAATATGTTGATTTTTGTAAAAGTCGTTCCTCTGCTGGTGAACCAATGGATACCTAAGAAAAAGTTCGTCATCTGTTTCAATGGGTATATTTTGCTGTTCTGTAAATTTCTATTATTACTTTTACAAGCTTTGTTCTCTTCTTTATGATTGAATGTATTGATCTATGATTTTTAATAAATAAAACTTGTCTAAGCTTTTGTTGATGGGTTATAAGATTTTGTGGTTGTTAGCCAAACATTTATCGGATTTAGGAACATTTGATAAGGTTACAGTAGGGATTTATAGAAGCATTCACTTTCACAATGCAAGCTGCAGCAGTAATGTCACCTTTAGAAGAATCATTTCGATCAAGTGCTCGAGAATTGTAAGGGATTTTCATATGTGTGTTTACCGTACCCATGATGGGGGAAAAGAGGATTATTTGCAAAAAGTTAACCTTCTTGAATTTAATTTTTCTTCTTCGTTTTGGCATTTTTGAAAGGGAAAAATTTCCTTTGCAAGCTGTACCCTTGACCGTATACATTCAATGCATAATTTTTAGAATGTCACAAACAGATGTAAAAGGTGTTCTGTGTATGGATGAACGTGGTCTACCATTTTTTCATGATGGTACTTTAACAGAATCTTCAGCAGCAATCCTTTCACAACTGGTACAAATTAGTTCAAGTATTAATACAAATCCTGATTCACCAACTCCTATAATTACTTTAATGTCTGCAAATTCAAAGGTGATTGTTGCAAGAAATTCCAGTATTATTGTAGCAGTTCATCGAAGTCTTCCATCACCAAAAGCTGAAGTTCATGAGGGTGGTCATGATGATAATGATTCTATTCATTCATAGGGATTAATACGTGCATTTATGTTTCTTTTATTAACTATTCTCTGTAAATTATATTTTACTAACTTTTATCTTTGATGTTAAGTTATTTATTTCTCTGTAAAAATGTATTTTTAGTTTCTATTGTTATTGTTTTCTTGTTTTATCAGAAGAAGATTATAAAGTTTTATTCTACAAATTTGAAGGAATTGATACTGTAAAAATGATAAAAATATTACATATTTGATATACGAAATTTTAATTTAAAAAAGTTGGCCCTGAATAGAAACCTGAAATTCTTACAAGTACTACGGTATAGAGATCACATAAATATCATGGTGACTAAAGTTAAAGATTGGATTGAGATCAAACGTTGAAGTACGTGTTTGTTAAAGAGATATTTATAAATATCCTTAAATGCAACTACTGCTGCTGAAGATGTACTGCTCTGGTTGCTTCATTGTTGCCGAATATCAACCCCATCTAGCTTTGTATAATGAACTCGTGGTGCTGAAGCTCGTTTACGGCCACAATACCATATCTTTTGAATAATTTGCTTGTAAATTTGATGACGAAAATATGTGCTAAAAATTTGACAATTTAGTGAGGGGGAAAAGGATTAAAATTGTATTTTTTGTCTGCTAAAGCAACCCTGAATTTTGGTTTGTTCATCATAAATGTGTTTAGTTATGAATTACAGACTATGATCGTTTAATAATCGTCACTTTTTTAAGCTTTAAAAAAATTATTTGCGTCATACTGTATTGAGCACAACAACCACGATCAGTTTTTTCATTGCATGTTGCTCAAAAACTTTACGAAAACTTTCGTTGAAATTGGTCGTCGACAAATGTAGTCTCAAAAGAGAGCCGCATTTTTTTCTCACTTACAAAAAACACTTGCGTTTTTCTTCATCAAAAATTTGAACTTTTTCAATTAAATTTTTTCATTCCCTTTCTCTGACGCATACAGTTTTATACCTTTGAATTCAAATACAAAAAATCTCTATTCAGTTTTAACTACTTTTATATCTTAAAGTTAAGTACAAAAAGTCACCATTCAGTTTACCAGTTTTATATATTCTAAAAAGTTTAAATTCTTAAAATACAAACCCAAAAACTAACCTTGCATTACAAAGTAGAAAAAAGTTTGCAATTTTTCCAAAAACCACGATACCAGTTGATAAAAAAACAAAGGCATAATCTCGTTTAGTTTTATACCATTCCCCGCTGTTAACAATGTAAATAGTGATAAATAAAATGCCAGATGGAAGCTGTAAATAGAGATATCAGTTCAGCTAAAAAATTATATATAATTTTGACTTACATTTGATACAATATAACAGCAAACAATTCCAAAGACAGTTGTAGTAATTTTTCGTTCATTTGTTGAATGACGACGTGACCAAATTTTTGAGCTGCTAAAAATGAGGCAATTTAAAAATTGAGTTTAGTCAGTTTGTGACTTATAGTAAACCAGCAAGCATTGTCAACTAAAGCCAAAAGTGAGGGTCCATTTTTTGTATATATTTAGTTAAGAGCTCTAAGCCCTCTTTTTTGGGATTTAATAGCATAAACGAATTTGAAAGCAGTTGCGTTATTTTTATTAGCTAAATCTGCGCTTTCACGCGCATCCACAAATCCGATTCCTTTAAAAACTAACTCACCGATTTTCATTATTATTATCATTAGAATGACAGGAATCAAATGAATTTTTGCTTGGATTCCAACGTTGTACTTGAAAATGTTGCCATCGATTTCGAAGATAATATAGAAGCAAAGAATTGGAGATAATTAATAAAATCATTGGAACAAGAATTTGAAAGCACACTTCTGCCATCGCCAAAATTTTCATCAGAAATTGATATGGAGATGGTTGCATTGTATGTAGACCATTCTAGAAAAAAATTAAATGATTTCAGTTAAATAATAGCTTTTTGAAAGAACTTTATTACAGTAACTTTTCGGGCGCTTATTATAATATCTATCAGTTTTAAAGTTGTGTTTGTACTTCTATAGCAGTAGTATCAATTGTATAGTTTTTTAGCAGTCCTGTACTGCAGTTTTCACTTAACAATATTTAGTTTAAATATAAACAAATATTTTAAAAAAGCTTTATCACAGTTTAGGTTTTTGCACCTTTAAGAGATAAAAAGCATTGAAGTTTGTTATTCCACGACTTTGGAAATTGTTAATAGCTAGTTACAGTACACCCACTTTCAACTACAAAAAATTCAGTTTAAAATATAAATAAAACACTTTTATTACAGTATTCTTAACTTTTCCTTGATCGAGAAAGATTAACTACAGTAAACCATTTGGTTTTCAGTTTAACAAAAATACAACTTACATTCATCCCAGTAATATTATATGTGCTATTACTTCGAACAACTTGAAATGCAAAGTTATGAAAATATGATAGACCAATACTAAATAGAAATATTATAATAACAGATGTTAAAACATTTTTTGAACAAGTTGCACCACGACATTTTAGCGGAGCTTTTATTGCCCATAGCCGATCAAAGCATACTGTAACTATTAACCTAAAATGACTTATTGGTATTTTCAGTTTTGAATTTTACAAATTTAAGAAGTTTACCATGTACTAATCAGTGAACATAAATTAACAGCAAAAGTAAGCTGTGACTTGTAATTGATATAAAAGTTGTAATACCAACTCATGCAATCAGTTTTGAAAGCTAAAAAGTGAATATATGAGCGTGAAACAGTAACAGTTTTAAAATTAAATTACTTTGTAAACATTCTGGGGATGATCGAACAGCAAATGTGTATTGACCAAGATAGTTTAGAGATAGCAGTGATAAGAAGATGATGTCAACAATAGCGACAAGGGATAGCAGCATGTTAGTTCTAAAAAGATTTTAAATGTTAATTTCAGTTTTGAAGCAAGACTATAAAATTTGTTTAAAAAGTTCAAACATTTGTTTTGGGCATTAAACACCTACAATATACTCCTTTATTGATTGACAAAAAAACATCAATAAAATAAGTCAGTTTATATCGACTCGAAAATTTTCGAGGACCTCTAGAGATTAAAAAACATTTTTACCTTCCTTTCATTGTTCTGCTGAGATTTACCGTGTAGCTTTAAAGCAAAAAGATAAAAAACTTTAGCATAAATTTCAAATATTTTTAGTTCAAAAAATAACTACAGTATATCCAGTTATCGATTCCCAAAAAAACCTCCGTTTACCTTTAAACATTTTCCTAGAAAACATCCTTACCTTCCTTTCATCGTCTTTGAAAACAGTACAAATAAATTAATGACATTTCCAGTTATCCCAAAAAATGCTTGAAACGGATATATTACTTCACAGATATCTATTACACGTTGCCAAAATTCTGCATTTCGATCATCTATTGCAGTTGAAGCCAAAAGTGTTGCATCACTCAAATTTGATAATGGCGAATCAGTTGTTAAAAACCCCATTACCTCACTACAAATTTAAATATCAGTTTTTAAATTTTTGTCTTAAGAAACGTCTTGCAGTTTGCAGTTTCATGTAGATAAATATATCATAAATTAAACGAAAGATAAAAGAACCTTCACGAAAAAAAACTATAGGGTTTCAAGGAAGAAGAACATCAAAAAAAGAGGGAAGGAAAAAGAAAAATGGCAAAAATCTAAAAAGCATCTAAAAAAATGAACGCTGCTAAAAATGGACTTCCCGCTGACAGCCATAGCATCAGCCGCAAAGCAAATAGCTAGTTAAAGACCTCCAAGAAGAATAATTAACATTCAGTTTTTTCTTTTTTGATAAGTTATGTTTTGTTTCTTGTCTATGTTCTTTCTTTTTTAGATTACATGTTAAACAGGCTAACGAGAGTATATCTGAAGAAATAAGAAAGAAAGAAGGAAATGAAAGGGAATTCAGTTTGAATTAAGGCTTAAGATCTGACAAGGAAAGCTCCGCCTTTATTAAAAATGTATGTAAATCAGCGTCAAAGAAAACTACAATTTTTTTTACCTATACTTTAGGTTTTTTAAACAAAAATGAGCAATAGCATTGTAGCTATAAATTGGACAAAGCATTTAATTAAAATTTTAAAAAACTTAGTCCATGTTTTTTTCATCAGTTTTGTGTGATTCATTTTTTAGTCGTTGCTGTGGCATTTACCCCAAAAGCTTATCCAAAAATGAAGAAGGTTATAAATCAGTTTTTTTACTAACTTGAAAACATGTATTTACAAAGATGCAACGAGTTTAAAACCGAAACTGTAAATATTGTCAGTTAAAAATCTAAGAATGCTAAATATCTTCAACATAAATTACCACTTTAACTCACTACCTAAACGCCAAGATATTTCCTCCAAAAAATTAACAACTTATCTTTGTTTGCATCCATCCATGTAGCATCAAAAACCAAATGTAAACTCAGAAGCCAAATTAAAACTAAACGTCATTTTTGGTCAGTTTCCTTCAAAAAAACATTTATAGCAAGAAATTAAACAATAAACAACCCGTGATAAAATGAAGACCACCAAATAGCCTCTTCCTCTCGAGGGAGGTCTAATGACTCAAAATGCCATTAATGTGTTTGCAGAAAAAAAAGAGAAGTAGTAAAAAAAAGTAGAGAAAAAAACGTCTGCTGCTGCTTTTAGTAATCTATAAAAAGTGTCAAAAGTAAAGTAATTTGAAAAGAAGGACAGTTTAATGGTTTAAGAAGAGGTTGCAAAAAATGGGAAGAATGTCAGTTTTGAAAAGTAGTACATAAAGTACTGCATTTAAAAAAATTTAAAAAACGTTAAATGTACATGCGTTTTTAGCGATGATTTAAAATTTCAGTATTAACGTGGGAAAATGAATTTGAACAATAGTGTTTAAATAATTAATGATCAACCGCAACTTAATCGTGACAGTTTAGATTATGAATTTTGGAAGCAGCACGCTTTTTATGCAACAAATTTAATTCTTAACTTTTTTCTATTATGGACTCTATGGAAAATGTCTTTGCTACAGTTTTATAAAAGTTTAATAATCAAAAAATTTGAGGGTTTTTTACAAATTCAAAATCACTTGAAAATAAGTTAAAAATTTTAATAAAATAGAAACATGTTGTGCAGTTAATACATCCCAACACACCCAGTTCAAAATGTTTTTAAAGATCTAGAGAGATTCTCCCCAACAAAGTCATTTTCAAAAAACACTTTGAAAATAGACAAAATGTAGCAAAATCCAATTACATCCCTTTTCATCGTCCACTTTTTTTATAAAAATAGGTTTAAACTAAACTAAAATAGAAGGCAAGCTTCAAAGCCATTTATCGCTTACAAACAAATTTTTATGATGAAAACAAAGAGGGCAGTTTAACTAAAAAAGGTTCTTTGATTTCAAAATAATTCCAGTTTTATCTCTACTGACATTCAGTTTTCTCATATGTCAGAATCAAAATGCCAAAGCGCATGTACCGTTTGTTATTTGTGCTATCCAGTTTTTTTTATTAGGTCTGTAAAATTTGTGTATACCTATTGTCTTTTAACTGGTAACAGATAAGTTGAACAAGCATAGGGTTTAAACAAAGTTACAGTATAAAACTCAAAAAGGTTTTGAAAAAAACGTCAGTTTTACAGCCTTGTGAAACATAAACCACCCATCATTTAACAACACCCGTCAACAAAATATACCAAAATCCACTTTTCGCCCTCCTTTTTTCCTTCTTCCACCACCTTCTTTTTTATACAAATAGGGTTTAAACCAAAAAAGAAAGGGCTACAAACTAGCTTCAAAAATGCGGAATTAATGGCATTTATAAATACAGCGTTCAAAATCCTGTTAAATTTTCTTCCAAAAAAAGGTTTATTTTTTTTCCTTACTTAAAGCATGAGTGAGTGCCATTCTTTTTTTAAAAAAATCTTTTCCAAAGGCTCTAATTTTTTGCAGCATTTTTTTAAATTTCAAGCAAAAAATAGAATTTTCTCAAAAAAATAAAATACCTCACGCTAAGGTCATAAAAGTTTTTTGTACAAAAATTGAAGAAAGAAAAAGCAGTTTTAAAATAAAAGTCAAATTTAAAGGTTAAACTTAAAAATTTTTTTTGAAAACAAAGAAAGTTTTCTTTGTTTGAGATAAAACAGAAAAGCCAAAGAGCATGTGAAAAAAAAGTAAATGTTTTATTGTTTTATAGTTTTTTTATATAAAAATGCCAGTTGAAAAAAAGGTTAAAGCATTGTTGATTGTAATAATTGTTTAAAAAATTAAATTTCAAGAAAATAAAATAATTAAAATTCTTTTTCAGTTTTTTTTGTAAAATTAAATACGTTTTTGGGGTTAAAGAAATAAAGAAAACACGCAAAATGATGGAAATAAAAAAGGTTACAGTATACAGGGTTTTTATATGAACATGCAAAGAAGGAATTAAAAAAAGTACATAAAAATTAATTTTTATCGCATCAGTGGAAAACAAGTTTTTTTGCAAGTGCGTTAAAGAGTACAGTAGATGGAAAGAAAAACTCAAAATTTTAATGCAGTTCTGTTGATGTGTTTGAAGTGCAAATGCCCTCATATTATTATAATATAAAACACGAGAAAGTTGCTCACAAATATCCAGTTTAAAAATTCTTCAAATTGTCCCAGGTATTACGAATAGTCATGTATTATTTAATTATCGGGCTGCTGAAACTTTCACAAAGTTGGTCAAGAAGTTAAGCTATGGACACAAATGGAAATGTCTATGGTTGTTGCAGGGGATTTATCAATCCCGACAGGAGTATCAGAATTTCGAGTATCTTTTTAAGTTTTACTTCATGACATTACACGAACACACAGCAAAACATTAGTTTTGCTAAAACAACTTGTACACCAGGTTATCTAAACCCCTCTAACATCTTTACTGATATAATTCAATTTTTTCTTCCTCAATAAATATCAAAATACATGCCAATTTTATAAAGCCAAAGCCCTCTAAAATCAAAGTTCAAAAGATTCATTGTTAATTACAGAGCTCTGTGACAGAAGATACATATTCTTCTTTCTTCCTTTGTCCCCAGAAAAAAAAACATCAAAAATTAGAAGAAAAAAATGAGAAGAAAATTGAAAAGCGGAAGAATCATTTTTGACAAAAAAAAGAGAGATATAAAAAAAGTGACATAATGTATCCATGGTTTGAATTTGTGCAAAAAATTTATGTATTTAAAAAATATATAAAGCTAGTTTTTGCTTTTTTTCCTTTGTTTGAAGAAATAATAAAGATGAGGGAGGAAACTAAAAATGGCAAAAAAAGATTCTTAAGCTACGTAGCAATGGATGAAGCTCAGTTTTGATGTTTTTTAAATAAAGGGGATGGGTGATCTTCTATTCACTTTAAACATAGGTCTACCGGAACCTTCAAACTATTTTCCTCCAAAAAATGTTATTATGCAAGTTGTTATGAAATATTAATGAAGGCAATAACGGCCGTCAAATTTTTAAGCATGTAAGCAACTGTTTTTTTAAAAATGAGCTGCTTTAATTCAAACCAGTTTAAATATACTATAATTTCGTAAATTAAAAATTTTTAAATGCCATTTTTCACTGTCTGCTGGCACAAATAGCTAAATCATTTTTAAACAGGGAATACACATGACTATCTGCCAGTTTAACTTTTTTTAAATTGCCTTATCTTCTATTTTGTATAAATATACATATAGATATAGATTGACTGTAACTGTCAAAGGCATTTCTTTCAATAAATTCTTTTTGCAGTTTAAGTTTTGAACATCTTTTAATGTCAGGCCACAATAAAATGAAAAACTAATAACGACAACAATTTAACAGTACACAACAAACGATCAAGCAAAATTGCGAAACATAGTCCAGTTTCATTCTTTTTTTTATAAAAGTTGCTCGCCGAATACATAACAGTTACAATACAAATCTGCAGTAACCATGCAGTAGCATTTTCCCAAAAATTTTCATAACAACAAAAAGTTATAGTACATAGCAAAAATAACACATTTTCAATTATCGCTATTCAGTTTAATTTTTTTTCAAATTAACTTATAAGCTTTAACCCGGGTTAATTAGTTAAGAAACATGATAACAAATTTTTTAAATACATGATGAATCATTAACCATTGATGTGATCCAGTTTTACCGTAAAAACAATTTGCTGCACATCTTCTTCGTCAGTTTAGAAATAAATTTAAAGAAACCTTCAAACAATTATCGACAAAAAACATATTTTTATGTGATTTATTAGAACACAATAAAATGAAGGGCTAATAATTACGAAAATCTTAATACATAGCAAAGCATGATCAAAGGCTGCATTGTCTTCTTCATCCAGTTTTATCTATCTTTTTTTACTGGAAAATGTACAAGTCAGTTAAAGACCAGTTGTATTTTTAAGCTATTTGTTGTTGTTCAAGACAGTTTAACAATCGTAATTAAAAATCTTTTCACAAATAAAAGAGTTGTTTTTCAAGCTTTTTTTTCTGATGTAAACAAAACTCAGTTTTAGACCTTTTTATAATTTCTTGTTTTCATGTTTTGACAAAAATAAAAAGGAATTACTGTAACCTTTAAAATTTACATCATTTTGCGTGTTTTTAATATTTTTTTCAGAAACGTCTTTAAATTTTCTATCGAAAAATTACTATTTTTAACTAGAATCATAATATTTGTTTAAAAAATTCATGTGCTCCGAATTCAGTTTATATTATTTTTTGATAAATTTTTACATTTTAATTTTAATGTTTAAAAACAACAAACATTTTTATTAATTCAGTTTACTTATCTCTTAAATACGTCAATACCTCTGCATAAAACTACAGTAATCCACTTTACATAATTTTCTTTTACAAAACAAAATCAAAAAGCAACAACCATAAAAAAGTATCTTTTTCGTTTTCGTACGTCAAAAGAACAAAATGCAATAAATTTTTCCACCCCAACAATCCTCCCTCAACATGTTCTCATTTTTTGTTGTGAACAAACCACCAAAAAAAGCCTTTGAATCTTATTAACTTTTTTGAACAAAAAAGAGAAAAGGAAATCAAAGAATTGTTTTATTTTGGTATGTTTGCAAGTTAAGTATATTTATGGAAATGAAGCTATTTTTTGAAGAAGGATTAATCTGTTTAATTTTCGAATGTAGCTTTTGTTTTTTCTTCTTATGCAGTTTACTCTTTAATAAAAAAAAGTTTCAGCGTTGCATTTCGAGTAAAGATTTATAAATAAACAAAGTTGATAAAAAAGACGTCTAAATTTTGAACAATTAAAACGAAACACAACCGTCTGTCTGACCTCGATCGACCACAGACTAGACAGTTTTGAAGAATTATCAAAAATGCAACATTTCCTTCCAGCCAGTTATAAATGTTTATTTTTCATGAAAAATAAAAAAAGGAATGATTTACCCTTAAAATAACAGTTTAAAAGTGCAAATGTCTGGCTTCAAGTCAATTTTGAGAATTCATCTCAGCTTTTCACATCACAGTATTCACTATATTTTGACCGTTAAAAGCTGATACTTTGAGGACAGACAATTTTTAAGATATCGGGAAAAAACCCTCTTTACAAATATTGACTTTTATACATGTTTTAAAAATAAAAACGCAAAAACGCGAAGAAGGCTAAAAGTGCAACTGTCTGATTTGGAAGTCACTCCTCGCAATTTGATGCAGTTGTTAGTTTTCATCGAGTTATTGCAATACGGTTATTTATAACTTTTTATCTCATTTTTTGATTATAATTTTTACAAATTTTGCCTAAAAACAACAGTTTTATAATCACATGTTATGGCCTCTATTAAAAACATTTAACAAAACTTTCACATTTCTATCAGTTTCAATCCGCTCATTTAAACAATTCAATGAAAAATGACCATTAACAAAGTTCACACAAAGTGAACTTTGTAAAAAAAACACTCTTTGCAAAACTTGAAACAAAAATGTCAAAGAAAAAATGAAAAAGAAACAATTTATTAACTAAAAAAGACATTTCTGTCAGACACTAAGGTCCCAGACAAACCTATCAATACCGCCAGAAGATACTTGGTTCATTCGTTCATTTATTATTATCACAAAAAAGATGACAAGAAAAAAAAGAGAGGTTCGATGATGATCAGTCCCAAAAAAAGAAAGAAAAACTTTGATTCATTTCAAAGATTTTTTTGTTATGATGACGATGATTTTTTAAAAGTTCTCTCTTCTAATTTTATTCAAACCATTTTTGCTTCAAAGAAATGCAACTTTTTATTTTCTATTTATTTCTATTTGTTGTTATCCCAGTAATATCGAGTTTAAAAATTCTTCAAATTGTCCCAGGTTTTACGAATAGTCATGTATTATTTAATTATCGGGTTGCTGAAACTTTAACAAAGCTAGGTCATGAAGTTAAGCTATGGACACAAATGGAAATGTCTATGGTTGTTGCCGGGGATCTATCAATTCCAGCAGGAGTAACAGAATTTCGAGTACCGATTGAATTTAGTGATAAAATGAAAACGGAAGGATTAGCAGTAAGTTTTTTATGGAGTGGCTTTTATTAGTTGTTTTAAAAAAAGTTCAGTAATATTGTGATATCCAAATTTAAGGACATTGAAGTCTTCAGAGAAATGCGCTCGAGATCATGGTTGAATGAGAATTTTACAAATAAAAATTAGAACTTTTTTCTTTTTCTAAAATGCCAAAAAGGGATTCGGTTTCGATATTTTCAAAAGCAATATAACAAATTTTTGGCATAAAAAAGGGTAATTCTAGAATCGGATTTAAAGAAAATTTGATATTCTTAGAGCCAAATTCTGTTTTTTTGTTATAAGAAATCAAAGTATATATTTTTATGGCTAAATATCAGTTAAAAAAACAACTGTACATACAGTAACATAAGCTTTATTCAGTTAACAATTATTGCACTTATAAAAAAATACGAACTTGAAGTACTCCACCATTCCAGTAAAAAAACTAGTTCAAATTTTTAGCGGTTTGGTAAAATAACACTTTTTTTAAAACTTTAAAGAAGAGAAATATTGTTTATTGTTCTTTCGACTTTTGTCAGTTTAAAAATGGCTCCTTCAAAAACAACTTTTACAGATTTTTCAAACAATGATGTTCAATAAAGGCTCCGCCTATGATCTTTGGTGGACAGGTCAAGAATTCAAAGATATGCGAATTGAAGCCTGTCAACAAATGCTTGATGTTGATCCTGCAATTATTGAATCATTTAAAGCAGAGAATTTTGATCTTGCAATTGGTCATTTTCATGACCTATGCCCTTTGGCAATTGCTGAAAAAGTTGCTGTCAAAAAAGTTGTTTGGATTACACATGGCACATCTGTCTATGATTTTACTGCAGTACAAACTGGTCTTCGAACGTTTCCATCTTTTGTTCCACATCCATTATCGTCGTATGGGGATCAGATGGGATTCATTGATAGGGTGGTAAATGTTATATGGCATTTATCAACGTTGGATTTTGTAAATCTTCCACAAAATTTATTGTATGATGAAAATGATTTTTATAGAAAAGGTTGGTTTGCTTCAGTTTTCAATCTTCAAAGCTCCAGAAAAGTTTTAACAATTCTTTAAAACAAATTTAAAAAATCAAAAGTGGACGAAATTTCATCTGATTAAAATCGAAATAAATACTTTCGATTTTGATCAACAAATTTTCTGTTTTTCTGAGATCGTATTTTTAGCCTGATCGAAATCCAAGTAAATTTGGTATAAATTTCAGATTATCTTAAAAAATGTTTAAATGAAATTTCACAGTGTTCTCTCTATTCCCATAAGCAATGGGCATAGCATATCGGATTTTTTTAAATCCATTTTTTGTTCTAGATTACCTTCCAACTCCAACATCACCTGATCTCTGGGATCTATCAAAAAATGTTCGTGTCCTTCTCGTTAACGGTGAAAGATTCCTTGATTTCCCACGACCCCTTCCAGTTGGAATAACATTTATGGGAGAAGTTGGAAAATCTTCCCTTAAAACTGCAAAAGCTTTCTCCCCAGAAATTAATGCCATCATTGATAAAGCTGAAAAGGGTTTAATCATTTTTTCACTTGGTACTGTATCAAATACAACAAATATGCCACAAAAAATGTTGGTAAAGTGATGATGCTTTTAAAGAAGACAGGTTTTTAATAAATGTAAATTTTATAGAACAGTTTTGTTGAAGCATTTGGTCAATTCCCCGATTATCAAGTGCTATGGAGAATGGAAATGGCAGTACCACAAGCAGCAAAATATTCAAATATAAATTTGCTAAAATGGTTACCACAAAAAGATTTAATGAGTAAGTATTAATGAAACTGAGTAACAGTTAATTAGCTATAGAGCATAATAATGTCAGTAGGATAACATCAGTTTACAAAAATTACTGTAATTGCTGTAATACAAAAATGTATTACGGTATTAAATCTAAGTTAACATTTTATTCCAGTTACCGTAATTTCAATTTAAATAATGTTACTACAGTTGGAGTTGAATTTATAAAAAATTACTATGACGAAGTGATATGAATCCATATTACACTACCAACTAATAATTTAGAAAAGTTACTGTAATAACTAAAATTTACATCATTGTGTAACTTTGATAACAAAAACTACAGGCCACCAGACAGTTTTCAAAAATAACTATAATTGTAATACAAAAGTTTCTGATCACAGTTTAAAATTTTAGAACATCCAAAAACCCGTCTACTAATCGCCCATGGTGGTTACAACAGTTTTCTCGAAGCTTCACAAGCCGGTATCCCTATTATCCTCATGCCACTATTCGCTGATCAATTCATCAATGCTAAAAGAGCTAAAAGATTTGGAATTTCACAAGAACTTGACAAGCTTAACCTAACACCTAAAAATGTTGCAAAAAAAATTCGAATTATTTTAAGCAATAAAAAGTAAGAGTTTTTTTATTATCCAAGATTACAGTTTAAATAAATAATTTCAGATATGAAAGATGTGCCAAAAAGCTTGCCGCAATGTTAAATGATAAACCATTTGAAGATCCGCATGCAATTTTAAGTCATCGCCTAAAGCTTGCAGTTCGAGAAAGAGATATATTTGCTTTAAAAGCTTCACAAAAGCTTAATTTTCTGCAGTTTTATAATTTAGATTTTATAGGTTTTATTATTATTTGTATTTTAAGCTTTATTGTTATTTTAAAATAAATTTATTAGAAAAAGTTGTTGCAGTTTTTTTAAACACAAATAATTACAGAAAAAAATAAAACGTATGAAAAAACGTTTTCCCTGTTAGTCTTTCTTTGCGCTCTCTCAGCTATGCTCAATAGCGCAGTGGTGTATGCGTCGGAAGAGGACGCTTGAACACTAAAAAAGAGTTGGAATTGATGACTGCATAGTTCAGCTGACGGATCCGTGCTGACCAATTGTGTTCTTTCGCTCCTATCTGATTCAACTTTTTACAGTAAAACATATCCAATCCACCCTAATCTCATTCCGATTCCACTTATCAAATATTTGAAAAATTACGAACTCAATCAATTAAATTGGTATATGTTTTTTGCAAAAAAAATAGAACTGCAATTTTGTGATTCTTATTTGCTTCTTTTTTTAAACACTTTTATGATCTAATATTTTTTATTTACCAAGATATTACCATTTAAAATATTAGAAAAACTATAACATCATTAAAGATACCCGTACATATAAATGATAAAAAGAAATAATATCAAAATAATGATCGCATAATTTGATGATTCATAATACCATGGTTGTCAATAGAATTCACCAAATGCTTCTTGAACGGTAACTGGACGACTTTTTGGTATCATTGATTTACGTTCCTTATCAAATGGAAGAGCTTTATGCATATCTAAAATAATAAATATAAGCTTATGTCAGTTATAAAAGATAAAACGACAAACCATATGCATCTTCAGCATTATCACCAGAATAATATTCAATAATTTGTTGATAAACAACATATCCCATTGCGGTATACATTCCAATAGCAACTTTATTACTAACACGAACAAAGAGATCAATAAAATAGCAGTTATGTCTAAAATTACGGTAAGCAATAGTAAATAGTGGAATAGAAAGTAGTGTAGAAGCTACAATATCACATTCTATGAAGCTTTTGTACTACGATAATATAAAATAAAAAACATACGCAACACAAATTTCTTCAAATTTTGCCATTAATAGCTTTGCAACACCTTGTCGACGAAAATCTACCCCAACGGTTAAAGCAGTAATATGTCCATGATATTGTTCACCTTCACCTTCTAATTTTCCCATTACTAAAAATTATTTATATATTTTTCATCATAGCTTTGCTAAGAAGAACCTACAGTATCCAGCCATACGACCATGTTCATCACAAGCTTTATAAAACACATATGGTAGCCGTCCACCCATATATTGAATATAAAATTGTAAACCATACTTAAAAATTCAAGCAGATAATATTTGAGAGATAAGATTTGGATAAAACTTACAGTTTCAGTGTACGGATCAAGGTTACTAAAAAAAGTATATTTCATGAAAAGCAATAAAAATATATAGAAAACTTACATTGTATTAATGTGATAGAGATCATTCATATCAAAATTACTCACAGCAAACATCTTTTGAAAGAAAAGAGACGGTGAGATCTACCGTACACTATTGCTGCTACCTGCAAAAAGAATATATTAAGATGTGAAAATATATAAATAAACAACGCGAAAAGTTAGCGTAATATTGTCATATTCAAGTCGTATCTCGGAAACAATATGCAATAAATAAAATTGTGATATGAAAAAGTACAGAAAACTCTGAGAAAGTATAGAAACACGGAAATTTTTAGATCACAAAAATTTTATAAATTTGAAATACAAAAAAGCAAATAATTCATTTAGCATCAAAAACGAATACTCCATTATTTGTTTCAGTTTTACAAGAATATAAGCCAACAGATGCAACAACAAATCCATCGTTGATTCTTGCAGCAGCTAAAAATGATGCCTATAAAACTCTTTTTACAAAAGCTGTCGAATATGCCAAAGAAAAAGCTGCCGGAAAGCCTCATGAAGAAGTTAAACGATAAAAATAAAATCATATTACTATTTATAGGTAATCTAAAATAAGTAAACTTTTAAAATCAAATATATATGTGCGTCATAAAAATACAAACAAATTTTTTGAAGAAGAAAATTGAACAATTAGTGATCAAAATTCAAATTATCATCATTAGCTTATCCTAAATTATCCGCTTTTGATAAAGATAAAAAAAAGATTTTAGAGTGTAATATCCAAAAGCTTTTGAAAAAGATTAACGTTTCATGTGTCTTTAAAGCCGACTTTAAACTGGAGGTAATCAAACTACAAATTTGTTGATGATGTTGCTCTTTTCGCCCAAGGATTTTTACAGCTTGCGCAACTTTTTTGTTGTTTACAAAACTGATTACTGTTTTTTTGGTAGATTTTTAAATTCATTTTTTAAGCAATTGCTTTGTTTTAAGCTTTAAAGATAAAATCTATTGAATGTTTTTGAATTCCAATAGAATAGACAATTTTTTTTAATTCAAACAAATGCTGTCTTTCCATTTTCTGCCGTGTTTCTTCTTGTGAAACATTGTTGAACGGTTCTTTTTCTTTTCTTCTTCAATGTCTTCGGCCTTTGATCTTTGTGTACGATAGGAGCAAGAAAATGATTTGAGTTTCATTGATTAAATATTTATTTGTGTATTTTTTTATTACATTGACGGTCTTTCTTGATCTCTGAGAATTATAAAATTGAATCTTCAAAGAATCATAGTTTGTAGGTGGCTAGTATCCATTTATCATCAAAAAACTCATACTCCAAAATATACCTTCTTTTATGTTACTCCTTGAAAACTTATGATGAAAAAATAATTTGTCATATTTTGTTTTTAATGTTTTTTTTCTAAAATTTTGCAACATCCTGAATTTTTTCTTTTCCTTCTATTTTGAAAAAAGTTTCTTTCCATACTTTTATTTTTTCTCTATATGTTCTTTGATACGCTATTATCGTTCGATCTTGCGTTTTTCTTTCTTTGTCGTTCGATTTTCTTCTTTTTGCCATTTTATTGTCTACATTCACTAATACAATTTTATTACAGCTTCATCCTAAAAAAGAATTATGCCGTCCGTCTTAGAACAAATCAAAAAGCATTCAACCATTGTTGCAGATACTGGTGAATTTCAACGTAAGTTTTTATTGTTATTTCGAAGTCACCCTTATTAGAATATCTGTTTTTAGTTTTACAAGAATATAAGCCGACAGATGCAACAACAAATCCATCGTTGATTCTTGCAGCAGCTAAAAATGATGCCTACAAAACTCTTATTACAAAAGCTGTCGAATATGCCAAAGAAAAAGCTGCTGGAAAACCGCATGAAGAAGTAAAACGACTTGCAATTGATAAATTATTTGTTTTATTTGGTAAAGAAATTCTTAGTATTATTCCTGGTCGAGTCTCTACTGAAGTTGATGCAAGGTTTGTTTATATGTTCTTACCGTAGTTATGTGGATTTGTTTTTAGATTATCATTTTCTAAAGAAGAATCAGTCTCAAAAGCTCTTGCATTTATTAAACTTTATGAAGAAGAAGGAGTTTCAAAGGATCGAATTTTGATTAAACTTGCTTCTACATGGGAAGGTATTCAAGCTGCTCGGTTAGTTACATATACAATATCCTTCAATATAAAACTGTTGAATATTTTTAGCGAACTTGAAGAAAAGCATGGAATTCATTGCAATATGACTCTGCTATTTAGTTATCATCAAGCAATTGCATGTGCACAAGCAAATGTTAAACTTATTTCACCATTTGTTGGACGAATTATGGATTGGTATAAAGCTAAAGAACCCAAGGCTGAATATACACGTGATAATGATCCAGGTGTTATGGTAAGATATTTAAAGTGTTTATTATTTTAATGCTAAAATCTTATATTACATTTCAGTCCGTTCGTCGAATTTACAATTATTACAAGAAATTTGGGCATAAAACTGAAATTATGGCTGCTTCATTCCGTAATACTGATGAAATTAAAGGTCTTGTTGGAAGCGATCTTTTAACTATCTCGTAAGCATTTCTTTTCTATCCATCAGACACTCATAAAACCCATATTTTTTAGGCCAAAACTCTTAGCTGATCTTGCAAAAGAAGATGAAACAATTGAACCAACTTTAACCGTCGAAAAAGCAAAGGCATCTGATGCAACTGAAATCAAAGTTACAGAAGAAATGTTCCGCTTTGAACTTAATGAAGATGCAATGGCAACTGAAAAACTTGCTGAAGGAATTCGTGGTTTTGCTCAAGCTGCACGTGATTTAGAAAAGGTTGTTGAAAGCTATTTTTAATCTACTATTTTTATGGGTTTTTCTAACGTATTCTTTATATATCTGTTTTTATATTATCTTTGTATTAGTGCATTTATATATAGACAATTAACAAATAAACTTTTATTTTTGATTACGGTAGTTTTAATACAAACAAACATAAATAGATTACATTAATAAATTTATAAAAATAACAATTACGGTAATTTTTATATAAATACAATAATATAGTTTAGATTACGGTAATTGATTAAATACAATATACATTTCATTCAAATTATTAATTAAGCACATACAGTATCTTCATTGATTAAAGTCAACTTATTAGACATTCAATCCCCATGCTAGCATTAGTTTTCTAACAAATTGAATATCTTCTTTTTTTAAAGTAAGTCGTTTTGCATGTGATGCACATCCGTAAGCAGTTTGAAATAGAAGTAATAAATGAGCTTCAGTTGCCTAAAAATTGTTTTTTGTTTATTTGATAACATTTTAAGATAGGGAGACTCTTTGATGATGCTTTACTTGATCCCTGAATTTGTGCCTTGGAAAGAAACGAACAAAAGAGAGTCGAAAAGAATGAACACTAATATTATTATTTTCTTTCAAGACAAGACAGGCACAAGTCGAGGATAAAGACAACTGCAGAAACATCAAAAAGTCTATTAAAAATAAAAACATACATCTCTTAAAGCCTGAATTGCTTCTTCTCGAACACGTAAATTTTTTCCACCAGACACCTTTGAAATAATTTCTTTAACAAGTCGAGCAAATGGTGTAAATTTTAACAAATTATTTGTTGTTCTTTGTAACTGCTTTATTTCTTTTTCAATCAATCCTCTACGAGGACGACGACGAGGTGGACGTGGAATATTATTAGCAGCAGGTTCAACATCATTGTTACTTCCTGAAAAATGATAATTTAAAAAAAAATATGAAAATTAAAACTTACCACGAGTTGATTCTGCAATTGCTGTGTGAACACTATTTGCTGAAAAAATAAAAGTTCAACACCACTTTAGAGAAAAATAAAAACTCACAAGGATGTTCATCATCATCTTCAACATATCCAGAGACTTCTAAAGTGCTATCCAATAATTGATTAGGATTTGGTAAGATTGCTGAAAACACATTGAAAATTTATTAAAAATATTCATCAGTTAATAAAAAATACTTACGAGAAGCACTTGGTCGTCGTCTACGACGTCGAGAATTTGTACGTGGTGTTGAAGTAGTAAGTGGTTCAGTTTCTTCTGCTGGATTAGAAAATGATGAACCACTACCATCTGTTGGACTAGAAGATGATGAACCACTATTATTTTCTGTTGGATTAGAAGATGAAGTATGATTGCTATTATCAGATGCTTCTCTTGAAACAGTTGGATTTAAACTATGTTGTAATCTTGCACTTCTTCTTGTAGTCATTACTTTTCTTTTAGTATTTTTGTAGTGAAAGATAATTATTTGATTGAACTTTTGATGACTCAGCACTGCTGTTAGTCATCAAAAGTTACTTAGAAAAATTGTTTGTAAGTAAATATGCAAATTTTTGTGATCAATAACTTGATCAGATCAGGCCATGTGAAAGATTATCACGCTGTTTGATTTTGTTCGTACATGACTTAAAAATGAAAGTAGAAATATTAGCAATAAATACTTGCTCATTACGATAAAAAAAGAAAAATAATTACATTTAAACAATAATTTTTTTTAAACATTAATTCTACAGTAACCCTCTGCAAAAAACAAAATCGGGGGTTAACTTTCATTTCTGTTTAACACACCTGACCGATTTTTTTTGTAAAATTCTGTATTTATGCTTTGTGTCAAGTGGACTGCCCATGGGCTGTACTTGCACAACTTTGAAAAGTAGAAAAAGAAATAAGAAACTTACAAAGAACAACAAATAATTTGTTAAAATTGACACCATTTACTCGAATTGTTAAAGAAATTATTTCAAAGATGTCTGGCGGAAAAAATTTACGTGTTCGAGAAGAAGCTATTCATGCTTTAAGAGATGTACGTTCTTATTTAATTTAGAGAATGATTAGATGCTTTTTTGTTCTTCGGTTGTCCTGATTTTTTGAACGGCATTTTGATCCATTTCTAAAATATCGAAAATGTTATCGGATAGGATAGTCGGATTACAATGAATGACAAAAAGTTCATCCAGTTTTTTTTTTCAATTTTCTCTCCAATATTTAATCACTGTAGTGCATTTATTTAGAAAACTAACAAATAAACTTTTATTTTAGATAGTCACGGTAGTTTTTTAAACAAACAAACATAAAAAGATTACATAAATAAATTTATAAAAATTACGATTACGGCAGGCCTGAGAAAAGCGGCCGAAATTTCCGGCCGGCCGCGGCCGAAAATTCGTCGGCCCGGCCGGCCTGCGGCCAAAATTTTTTCGGCCGGCCGCGGCTGGCCGCATATTTTTCAAAAAATTTTTAAAAACTTAAATATGTTTTCAATGATCGACGAAATTTTTGATAAAAATAAACGAAATTGTATACCCAAAAAGGCTAAAAACACATAATTCTATTAAAGAACGGTGCAAAAGTCGATTTTAACCAGACTCAAAAACTGATTTTGGAGCTCATTTCTTTAACAAAAATAAAAAAGCGGCCGGCCGCGGCCGTCTTATCTCGGCCTGGCCGGCCGCAAGCCAAAAATATATCGGCCGGCCGGCCGCATTTCTCAGGCCTGGATTACGGTAGTTTTTACAAAACACAAAAAAAATAGTTTAGATTACGGTAATTGATTAAATACAATATACATTTCATTGAAATTATTAATTAAGCACATACAGTATCTTCATTGATTAAAGTGGATGTCCAAATTCTTGCATTATTTGTCTAACAAGTTGAATATCTGTTGGTAATAAAGTAACTCGTTTTGCATTTGATACACATTTGTAAGCAGTTTGAAATATAGTTATTAAATGAGCTTCAGATGCCTAAAAATTGCATTTGTTTTTGATAACATTTTGATTTTTTTCTTTTATTGCCCTGATCCCTGAATTGTGTACTGAAACAACCGAAATCAATGAACAAGAACACAAATTTTATTTGTCCTTTCGTTTTAAATACCATAAGGGATCAAGGCAATTGAAAAAGAAACAAAGAGTCCACCTCTATTAAAATAAAACTTACATCTCTTAAAGCATGAATTGCTTCTTCTCGAACTCTGAAATTCTTTCCACCAGCCATCTTTGAAATAGTTTCTTTAACGATTCGAGTAAATGGTGTAAATTTTAACAAATTATTTGTTGTTCTTTGTAACTTCTTTATTTCTTTATCAACTTTTGATGGTCCAGCAGGACATCGTATGTAAGCAGATCTTTGTACAAGACGACGACGTGCTGGACGTAATGGTGAATTATTATTATTAACAGCAGCAGAAGATTGATTGTTACCATTAATTCCTGCAAGATACTTAGAGTAAAAATTATTAAAATGGAAATGAAAAACTTACGAGGACTTCGACGTGGTGAATGTACTGTAGAATTATCAGCGGCAGCAGCATTATAGCCATTACTACCTGTTGAAAAATTATGTTCAACATCATCACCATTACTTCCTGAAAAAAATGAAAGTTTATAAAAGCTTAAAAATAAAAACACGTACTAGGAAGACGACGAAAAAAATGTAATGTTGAATTACTATTAGCATCTGAAGAAGAAGTTTGATTACCATTGTTACTTCCTGTCGAAACATTTCCTTCTTCAACATTACCATTAAGTCCTAAAAAACGCAAATTAATAATCAACTTTATCGAAACAACAACTTACTAGGACTACGACGGACTGAACGTAATAGTGAATCATTAGCAGCATCAGATTGATTGTTACCATTTAATCCTGCAAAATAAAAATTACAAAATTGTTAGAAAATTTTAAAATCTTACTAGGACTACGACGGACTGAATGTAATGTTGTATTATTACCAGCAGCAGCATCATTAAAAGATTGATTACCATAAATACCATTTGAAAAATTATGTTCAACATCATTGTTACTTTCTGAAATGTATAAATTTAAAACACTTTAAAAAAATACAAAAACTAACGAGGATGACGACCACGAGTTGAGCGCACTGTTGAATTATTAGCAGCAGCTTGATTACCACTTGTTCCTGGTGAAGACGTTTCTTCAACAACACTATTTGCTGAAAAATAATAATTTAATACAGCTTTTATAAAAAAGAAAACGCACAAGGATGTTCATCGCCATCTTCTTCTTCATCAACATATCCAGAAACTTCAAAAGTAGTATCCAATAATCGATTATTTGTAATATTTGGTAAGATTGCTAAAAATATATTAAAAATCTTTAATAGTTTTCATCAACATTTTTCCAAAAAGTAAAACCTACGAGTAACAATAGGTTCTTGTGTACGACGTCGAGGACTTGGACGTGGTGTTGAAGTTCTAGGTGTTATATTTTCTACAGCTTGTGCTGGATTAGAAGATGATGAATCATTACCATTTTCTGTTGGATTAGAAAATGATGAACCACTACCATTTTCTGTTGGATTAGAAGATGAAGTATTATTTCTATTTTCAGATGCTTCACTTGAAACAGTTACATTTAAACTAAGCTGTAACTTTGCATTTCTTCTTGTAATTGGAGCCATTACTTTTCTTTTAGTATTTTTGTAGTGAAAAATAATTATTTGAACGTGGGCCAGTCGCTGATTTTTTGTGAGCTACGATTGAAAAATACTTGAAAGAACATTATGTAAATTTTTGTCATTAATAACTGAAGCTATGAGAAAGATTTTCAAGCGAAACCATGGAACTTTTTATTCTGTTAAATTCTGTACGTAAATCATTTAAAAAAGAAGTATAGTCAAGATAGTATCAGTAATAAAACCATTTATCACAAAAATTTAGTAATAGAAATTACAGTTAAAAATTAGTTCTTCGACAATAATTTTTAGTAAAATAAATTCTACAGTAATCTTCTATGAAAAAGACAAAAGTGTGAGCTAAAATTTTATTTCTTTTTCATAAATTTTAAGCGTTGGAATTTTTGTAATATACTGTAACCAGGATTTGTGTTAGTTATTTTACTTTTGAATAATAATAGCAAAATCTTGTATCATTTTTTTGGTGTGATAATTCAAATAATCTCTGCAAACCTTTCATAAAAATAGGCAAGTTGTTGGACAAAAAAAAAGTTTAAAGAATGTGTATTTTAATGCTTCTTTTTAAACAATCAATCTTCTGCTGCTAGTGTTAAACCTTCGTCAGATTTAAGCACAATTGTTTATTAGCGATTACAAGTAAATTACAAACGCGACACAAAAGAGGATCCTCAAACAATATAACTATAAGGGGGAAAACAACAAAAGGCCTATAAGATAAGAAGCTTGGCTTTGCAAGAGCCGGACCGGTCGAAGTGTGAGCAAATGATCATTTCTTTTATACTGACTGGATCAGACAGGGACTGAAAGTGTTTCGAAACAACTCTGCATCTCTCTTTCTCTCCATTCGCTTTATCACTGATAAGGATTTTGAAATATTCAAAACAGAGTGATATCATAATCAAAGCATATGAATCATATCCGGAATGTGGATTTCATAATTCATTGCATGAAATATCGCCACGTCATTCACGCTGCTTAAAAGTACATTTCTAGCATGTTTCAATATCTCTATAGTTTGTAGTTTTATCATGGCTTGCTGCTTTTATCTTTTCACATTGCTTTTCAAAAAGGGATAAAAAGTCTTGAACATCAACTTCTTAACATCTATCCTCCCCCATAAAACGGCCTCTCGTTTTAAAAATACTAACCATCCATCTTTTTAAAGGATTTTTTATTTACAACATTTTGAAATTGCTGTTGGATATCAAATTACTGTATGTCTTCTTAGATAAGCTGATAGCATAGCATCAAATGTGTTTCGATGGCTAAGGAGTTGAGTGATGAATTGTTTTAGTTGTAGCTGAGGAGTTGCTGTCTTGTCGGTGAATGTGCTAGAACATTATCTGATATTTGTACTTCATCCTGAAAAAAATTCAGCTATTTTTTTTCAAGTCTTTTACTTCTTTCCTAAATTGCATCATGCTTATGCAAATTGCTTTTTCTTTTTAAACAAATCTCTACAATTTTGAAATATTTATTGCTTTTTGCAGACGCTTTACGCTTTACGTCTTCCTTTTATCTTTTGTTTTTTTTTTTTAAAACCAATTCTATGCATACCACATTTATTATTTTCCAACTCAAGTAGCTGTTTGGCATGCATTAGGTTTATAATCACTAAAAATACAAATAAACGTATTCTTTCCTATTGCAAAATAAAAAAACAGATTCCCTGTAATACTTTTAATATTAATATTGCCGCTTTTTTTTAACCACCAAATGAACATTTGTTTTCATTTATTTAAGCTACATAAAAATCTAAACATTAAAAAAAAACTACCTTGTGTTTCTTTTTATTTAAAATATTGAGGCTGTTTATGCCTCCGGCTTACTAAATAAAACTTGAAAATGAAATTATTTTTTCAGGATTCAAAACTCTTATAAATTTTTTAAAAAAAATTGTTAATTTTTATTTCTTTAGTCACTCTTCAAAAATATTGGTTTAATTTATTGTGTTTAAGGTAATGTGTTTTTTCAAAAAAACATGTATTAATGTATAAAAGTAATCATAAGAATTAGTTTATTCAATAAACAATTCACTCTTATAATAACAACAATTTTCATATATTTGATAAATCAAATGCATACAAACAAAAAAATATGCATACAAAAGAAAAATATACATAAAAAAATTTAACAATCCAACTAAAAAAAATTTTGTTGAATAAAATTAATCAAAACTCGAAATATTTATTTCATTAAAATTGTTTAATTGATTTCATCGTGGCTATTAGCTTCTCGTGTACGAGTGACATTATTTACAACGCTTTGTATTTCTAATAAATGCTTGTTTTGCTTCTTTGCATCATCAAGTTGCTTTTTCATATTCTCCTGTTCAACACTTCGTTTTTCAATAGCATTTACTCTCCCTTCTGTTTCATAATTTGCATTGTCTCTTATTCTTGCATAACACTCTTGTGCATCATGTCCTCTTTTATTACAATATGTGCAAATCGGTTTGCTAGGAAATCTTTGATATGAATGAGGAGGGTTATGATTATTAGGATAATGGTTAGAAAGCTGCCAAGAATTGTTAAATTTGTTAGAAGGGTTTTGGTCATCATCATTAAAATCACCATTGTTAAAATTGTTAGAAACATATCGATTAGCATTAGTATCATCAACGTCATTAGTGTAGTTATCATACCCAAAATTATTAGGTTTATTAAAATTTCTATTTCTATCATAATTATATATTTTATCACAGCTGTTAATATTGTTAAAATCTTCATTATTACAAGAATAATTATCATCGTTATCGTAATCATTTATGTCGTGCCAGCAGTTGTTTGAGCTTGAAGAATTACGACCAGGCCCATAGAGCCGCAACCTTTCAGCCAAACAATCAGCAAGTTCATCAATAATTTCATCTTCCTTTAAATTTGGATTTTTCAATAAGTTTATGCTGCTTTTCATAATATTTATTTTTCTCAATTTCGATAAAATTTCATGTTTCTTTGCATATTCCACTGCTGTGTTAAAATCTTTTGGCTCTTTATCTCTAACATAATATGCCATTTCTGGATCTAATTTTAAAATAAATTCATCCAACATTTTCATTTTAACGAAATCTTCTTCTAATCCAATAGTTGCTTGCTTAACAGTCTTTCTAAATTTTTCAACAAAATCATCCAAATCTTCATTTGGCTCTTTTGGATTCATTAAACTTAATTTTAACAAGCCTAAGCTTCTTCCAACTTCACTTTGACATAATTCTTTTAATCTCGCAAGGACATCTTTGAACGTTGTAGCTGTTGTCAAATCAATTTCTTTAAATTTTTCTCTTGCTTGACCACTTAAATAAGTTTTTAGATGTAAAATTTTCTGTTCATCTGTAAGATTTGGCATAAAAGCTTCAAAAAAATTAGTTAAATTTTCCAACCATTCATCAAAATCAACCTCATAATTACCATCATATGCGTTGACTTGAGGCATAAAAATAAGCTTTGATAAATCCATATTTGAAGAATAAAAATCCAGGGATGTGCTAGAATCAAATAAAATTAATATTAAAGTTCAAAGTTAAAACAATCACAATAAAATCGACACGCGAAATAAAATGGGAAAAAGGAAAAAAAAAATGAAAAAAACAATTGAACTTTCGTAACAACTAACAAGGGAGCCAAGAAGAGAAAAAAAACAATCCTGGGAAAAAATAATAATGGAAGGAAAAAATAGCAAAAACAAGGGTTCAAAAAAACGTCCTTTTTAAAAAAAATCAGACTTTCAATCAATGCAACACAAAAAAAATACTTTTAAGAGAAGCTTAAAATTTTTCCTAATAAAAATATGACAAAACAAACCAAAGACCAAGAAAATTTTAGTTAAAATCTAAAGAAACAAAAAAAAAAAATCTTCAACAAAATAAGGCACACTTTTTGGGCACTAAACAAAATAAAACTTCAATCAACAAATAATAAAATTCCACAATTTTAAACTGTGTTAAATCAAACTAGCTGGTCTACTGAAACAGTCTTCAATAAAATTCAAAGACAAATTCACACAAATAATATTTACAATAAAATATAAAAAAAAAACAGACTTTTCAAGTGTAATAATAATATTTTAATCAACAAATAATTTTTCAATAATTCCACACTTTCAAAATAAATCACAAAATAAATTCCACTTTCTCTTTGGAAATAAATTAATTTTAGCAAATATAATAATACAGTAATACAGTCGCGTAATATAATTTCAAGTCAACAGTAGTAATTCAATAAATTCAGTAATCAATTTCAACCAACAAAAAATGAAAATCGTAGAAGTCACACAAAAAATTCAACTCTTTAATCAGGAGGAAAATAATTAATTTCAACAAATTCAACAACAAATCAGCGCAATATAACTTCAATTCAAATAAATTTCAAATCCCAAATAACACTTCAGTAATTAATAAATTCAATAATATAGTCGCCAGATACCAATTCAAAGAACAAAATCAAGCCGATTCAATAATAATTCAATAAATTCAATAACCAATTCAATAATCAATCTGCGCAATATAACTTCAATAAACCTCGACACACTTCCAACGGTGCGGGTACAACAAAAATAAATCCGGATAAAACGCGCAAACAAATAAATCTCGAGTACAAAATCAACCCCTAATTAACGAGCTAATAAACAACAACGAGCGGGCAACACCAAACTCGCTGCTACCAAATATGTTAAACCTTCGTCAGATTTAAGCACAATTGTTTATTAGCGATTACAAGTAAATTACAAACGCGACACAAAAGAGGATCCTCAAACAATATAACTATAAGGGGGAAAACAACAAAAGGCCTATAAGATAAGAAGCTTGGCTTTGCAAGAGCCGGACCGGTCGAAGTGTGAGCAAATGATCATTTCTTTTATACTGACTGGATCAGACAGGGACTGAAAGTGTTTCGAAACAACTCTGCATCTCTCTTTCTCTCCATTCGCTTTATCACTGATAAGGATTTTGAAATATTCAAAACAGAGTGATATCATAATCAAAGCATATGAATCATATCCGGAATGTGGATTTCATAATTCATTGCATGAAATATCGCCACGTCATTCACGCTGCTTAAAAGTACATTTCTAGCATGTTTCAATATCTCTATAGTTTGTAGTTTTATCATGGCTTGCTGCTTTTATCTTTTCACATTGCTTTTCAAAAAGGGATAAAAAGTCTTGAACATCAACTTCTTAACACTAGCAACAATTCATCAATACATCCTACTTCGGCGTCTTGTATAAAGTTCTGCATACATACGATGTCAATACTCAAAACTCCCAGAAAAAAACAAAAAAAAGGAAAACAAATTTGAAAAATTGGTGGAAAACCGTGCTAAATTTTCCACGACTTTCCACAATTTTTTGCGTTTTTCTACGGTTTTCCACGAATATTTTAAACTTTTTTCATAGTTTTTGTCACTTTTAGGGGTTGGAGTATCGTTGAGGCTCTAGATTGGGTGCAAAATTGATGTTTTTTTTGTCTTTTACTAGCTCTGATTCTTTGATACTATATTTTCTTTCTTCGATCAATTCAAAAATGTTGAACTTTTCATGAAATTTACATAATCAACTATTCATCATTCTTTTCAAAATGCTATTATCTTTTCCAAGCACATAAATTTTTTTATTCATTCATTGCTTCAGTCATCATTTGTTGAACGAAATCAAGTTGCTGCGGCGGTTTTTTTCTTCTCATCCAATTTTTTTCGTGTGTAAGCAGCTAAAGAAGAAGAAAGACAATAAAAATGGCACAATCTCCAAGTGGTGGCAGTGATGCATGTGATACAACATGGCTTGATGGAGTCATTGAAAAGCTTAATAGCTTATATAATCGTCTTGATATTGGTATTGTTAATATTATGACACTTGATGAAATTGTTGCAATTTTAACATTTGTTACAAAAATTATAAATCAAGAAGGTTCACTTGTTGAAGTTGAAGTTCCTATTAAAGTTGTTGGGGATATTCATGGACAATATCAAGTAAGTTTTTCTATAAATGATGATTGATATAATGAAGTGCTTTTTTAGGATATGCATAAGCTTTTTGATCTCATTGGTCGTGTTCCTGATCAAAAAATGATTTTCTTGGGAGGTTAGTTGTTTCTTTGTGATACTGTTGATGGAGTTGTGATGCTTTCTGTGACACCACTAATGAATCACTTGTAACATCACCGTGTTACTGCTACTAGCACTTTCTATATCTCAACTTCAACACTTTTTAGATTATGTTGATCGTGGACCACAATCTCTTGAAACTATTGTTTTATTGCTTGCTTTAAAACTTCGTCATCGTGAAAAAATTTATCTTCTTCGTGGAAATCATGAAACTCCTGCTGTTAATCGTATCTATGGTTTTTATGATGAATGTTGCCGCAAATATGGGTAATCTCTGTCTATAACCTTGCAAGCTTTTACATCCATCTTTTTCAGTGTTGGTCTTTGGTGGGAATTTCAAACTGTCTTTAATCGGTTACCAATGGCAGGGCTAATTTCAAAAAAGATTCTTTGTATGCATGGTGGTTTATCCCCTGAACTTACATCACTTGATCAAATTCGTCAAATTGTTCGACCATGTGAACCACAAGATCGTGGAATGCTTATTGATTTATTATGGTCTGATCCAACCAATAAAGGTGATGGCTGGTTTTATTCACCACGTGGTATTAGCTATGCATTTGGGAAAGGTGTTATGCAAGCAGCAACAAAAATTCTTGGTATTGATATGGTTATTCGTGCTCATCAAGTAAGTACAACTACAAATACTATATTCTATCTGATCCTAATCCCTCTTATCACTTTTTTAGGTCGTTCAAGATGGTTATGAACTTATGGTTGGTCGGCAGCTAATTACAATTTTTTCTGCACCAAATTATTGTGGACAATTTAATAATGCTGCTGCAGTTGTTTGTATTGATGCTGATATGCAAGTATCATTTCAACAACTTCGTACACAAGCTCCACCAAATTGTAATCGTCCTGCACCACCTGTTGCATCAGATTTAACTGCCAAGCCATCTGCAACTCCACCAACATTTAAAATTGTTCCTGCTGAACAAATGGAAGGTGCTGCTGCTGCTACAAATGCTGATGCAAATAATAATGATTCAAATAAAGCTGGGCAATAATATCAAATGATAAAGAGATTGTGGTTTAATTAGACTCTATACTGCCTTTATATCTTTCTCTGTATAACTGTATCATTGTATATGTATTTGGTGATAAAAATTTAAAATAAATAAATGACTAGTAATTTTAAAATAATCTGATTTTTTTCATAACAGTGAACAATTACAGTAATTTTTGTTGACATGTATTGTCCGAAGAAGTCATAGAGGTTTGGCTATTTAGATGGAATTTTTAAAAGGGGTAGCATCAGCAAATTATATGGATCATTTATTGTATCTTGGACTTGGAGGTGGAAGCTATTCATAGCTACCGTAATCCATAAAATATAATTCAAGTCAATTTTTTCAGTTTTTGATTTAAATGGATTATCTTAAAATTGACTCTTTTTATCTCCATTTTTACCGATTCTTTCTGCCGATTCTGATTATATGGATTGGAATCAAAATGAATAAATTCAGTGAGCTGGAATTAAAAAACTTGAAACATACAAAATTTTAATAAAAAAAATGTTTAAAATTTTTAAAAATTTTAAACATTTTTTCATGAGGAGCTACTTTCGTGTTAAGAATTTTTAGCCATGTCTTTTGCAATAGCAAAAAAAACTTTTACAAAAGTGGATCCATCTCTATTATTTTTACGGATAACATAAATAATAATAAAACAAAGCTAATAATAAAATTTAATGATAATGTCGAATAAAATGAATAAAGGTCAAGGAAATGGCAGTAAGCTTATGTCAAAACTTGCAGCAAAGCTAGGTGGTTCATCATCTGTTGCTTCATCGATTAAACGACCTTTACCAGTATGTTTCTCTTTGCATTACTACCATCAACATTCATTTAATATATCACTTTATCCCTTTTAGACAACATCACCAGCAGGACCACCTGCAAAGAAGGTAGCTGTAACTGGTAGTGCAACATTCAGTATTCGAAAGGGTGGTGGTGCCGAAGATGCAGGAGGAATTCCAAAAGAAAAGAAAGAACAAAAGTTAATTTTTGAAATTGCATCGAGTTGGAAGAATGGTGTTGAAAGCTTACACTATTTTACGGATTTTGATGAACTTGCTGAATCTGCTACTTCTGCGTCATGCTTCAGTGAAAAGTCTATAAAAATTGAAGGTTTTGTACTAGCTGTTATTAAATCATATATTGATAATCCTGAATCTAAATCTGATACAGAAATAATACAAAAATTGGCAACATTTATTCATGAACAAAAGCAATATTGTAAAGTAAGCATTTTTTGCTATCATTATTTCGACATTTATACTGTAGATAGACAGAAGCTCGATGTCGATTCTTCAAGGAAATTAATTCTTCTTTGAATTAAACAAAAAGCTTGATATCATTTGGTAGAGCTTGGTCCTATCGACAGGGTTGTTGATAGGATCAAGCTCCAGTTTGCTTTAACTGTTGCACAATCAGAATTTAAAATTGGAAATTTACCCCCTTGATCGATTGCCATGTTGATTTACCATCATACCCTCTCGAATTTTTTTTATTTAACTTCATTATTTACAACAATCCACCAGAAAGATTGGAACTGGCCTTCGTTCGTCCCTATTCATTAAACATTTATTTATATTTATCTTTTTTTCAGTTACCAAATGTCATTCAAGCACTATTTGAACTGTTACCTACAATTGAATCAAAAGAATCAATCCCAGCAATGGCAGCTTCAATTTCTGCAATTATCAATAGCCTGGATTCATATCCAATTATTCTTTTTAAACTTGTTATTAATGATTCATGTGGTCGGAGGTTATGGGTTGATCAACCTGATTCTGCACAACCATATTATTCAATTGTTTCGGCATTCGGTCCATTTACACTGCCTTCAATAGATCTCTATCAACAAGCTGAAATACCATGGGCGAAAAAAGTGGAATATGATGAAGTAAGGATTTTGAAGGCAATGTTTGGCTTATTGATAGATGTTTTTAGGTTACGTATCCATGTAAATTTGATCTAACTGATGAAAATTTAAAGCAAGCAATTAATGAAGCAATTGTAAAAATTTCTCAGCGTTGTGCTGAAGATGCTAATAAAAGTTTGATTAGAACGCTAATTTTTATACTTCGAAATAAACAAATTCAACGAGCTGCAATAAAGAAGCTTGATACATGGCTACAAAACGTTAAAGTAAGCTTTACACTATCACCGTTGCCATCAACCTTTGTCCAATTCGTATAACACTATCATTATGAATGTCTTTTTGAAGTTACCTTAACCGCTTGTATTAATCTATACTTTTTCAGCTACAAAGAAGTGTAATGGATTTATTGCTCACTTTTGCATGTAATGTTACAGAAGTTAATTCTCCAGATAGCCGAGAATTCTTAAATGATCTTATTTTAATGCAATCATTTCGAAGCAAGCAACATCTTATCGTTCTTCAAGTTTCAATAGATGTGTTATATAAAAATTTTTCAACAGTAATGGAAAATTTTATTGATTCAATTTTAGAAGCAGAATTTTCACCAAAAATTAAACTTTCTCATACATATACTTTAATGCATCATTTATATTCCCTTAATTCAGCTGATGCTTCTAAGGTTTGTTGAATATTGTGATGGGAGTTACTGTAATATTTTACTTTGACTAGTTACTGTGATGTTACACTGTAATTATTTATTGTAGTTCTATACAGTAACTGTAGCAATGTGATATTGTTGATTACTATAATCTTCAAATTCTTTTTTAGATTCTTGCAAATCGTTTTGTTCGTGTTTTACATCAACAAAAAAATGTTAAACAAGTTCGTGGATTTTTACGTGAATTTACAAAAACAGCTTTTCGTGGAAATGATTTTCTTTTTGATGAATTTTCTCGTTACATTTATGATGCAGTAAAAGAAAAATTCCTATTCACAGAAGATTTTAATGCAACAGAACTATTCAAAAATGTTGTAAATTTATGTTCTGTCTTGCCTCTGAGTGCAGTAGTATCAAATATTAAAGAATCAGGAAATCTTCGACGATCCGGAAATGCTTTAACTTCTGCGCAATCAGAAGTTCTTACACGCTATCATAGCCAACTGAGACATTTTATGGCTGTTTCAGTAGAATTCTTGAAATGGGCGGCATCTGCAAATTTATGCCAGTCTTCTGATGCTTACATGGAAGCATATAATCAGCTGCTTTATCTTGGAATCGGTGGTGTAAGTTATTAATGATTAACGTAATCCATAAAATAAACATATTTTTAGTATAAAAGTTACAGTAGTGCAGCTGATGGATGGCCATCAGAAGTAGAATATAATTCTGTATTTCGTCTTGTACAAGAATGTGTTATTGATGATGGAATTTTGTTGCCACTTGTTTCCATCAAAGGTCCAACACAAATTGGTGCAGATAAAGTTTTACATCTTTTGGAGCTTCTTACTCGAAAAGTTATTTCACTTTCGGTGATACCAAGTGATCATCCATTAATAAATGTAACAAATATTCAAATAATTGAAAAAGTTTTGGAACTAAGTCTTGTTGAACAACAAACTGATGGGTTAGTTTTTTGTTGGAATGTTAAAGAGATGGACGCCACAAATGCCGATTGCGATCTTTAGGGAGCTTTCGAACATTGAAGGCAGCGCTTCTAAGCTTTCTATTTGGGTTGTTGATGTTGGATTCTAAATGTGGTATTTTCAGGGATAAACATAAAATTTCAAATCGTGAAATATATCAACGAACATGGTTTTTAATATATAAATGGGTTGTTTTAAATAAGAATGGTGTCTTCAAGGAAGCATATGAAGCTTATCCGCTGCTTAAAATGATGATACATATGACTGTTATTAAGTGAGACATTTTTGTTTTTTCCATAAAGTTACCGTATCCTATTTTTAGCAATTTTGAATATCCTCTTCCAATGTTTAATGGAAAAACAGCACGTGAAATTGAAGCTGAAAATTCAGCACTTGAAAAATCTGAACTTGAAATTATAAAAAGCTTTCAAGCTTTACGTCCTATCAAAGATGAATCAACTTCTTCAAATCCACCACCTGATTCACCATCAACCTATTGCCTCTTCAATCCAAAAGGAGCACCACGAAAATTTCCAGAACTATTTGGAAATCTTCATAATTTTGCAAAAGAACACCCAATAGCTTTATATCTTTGTGGAATAAGAAGTCCTGATATCCTTGGCTCAATATCAAATGATAAACTTGGTGATCAAGCTCTACCAGTAATCCAAGATGCAATAGCAAAACATCCAACAATCGTTGAATCCTTACCTCTACAAACACTATCACAACTATTCTTCTATGATTTAATCAATTCTGAGAATCATCGTCGTCGTACCTTTGATACAAGCTTTATTCGATCAAAACTTCAAAAAACTTTATTGGAATCAAATGAAGGATCAAAAGAAATTATTGATTATTTTTTAACAAAACTTTGTTCACATTCATCTGATGATCGGCATGGTGCATTAATGGCAATTCAGCTTTTAATTGGAGTAAGTTTTTGTTGGCTTGATGAGAGGTTATACAGTAATGCTATTTTTGGCCTCTAATCCTCATGTATAGCTTTTTTGATTTGATGTCATTTAACTTTTTTCCAGAATTAGCTTTTTATTATTAGAAATTACTGAGTAGCTACTACAGTGCTTTTGTTTTTGTAGGGGATAGTTATTGTGTTATATTTTACGCTTACCCTTAAAGTAACTTTTAAATAACTTTTCAGGATTCAACAACAGAAGAACATCGAATTAATGCATTCTCAAATCTACCACTATTTAATACAATGTCAGATCGAATTTGTCGTGAACTATCATATTCTGTTACAATAGAAGGTGATATGAAACTTATCATGGACAATATATCATTCATTGCAAAACATATGAAATCTGGTGATATACATTTAATTGCATTTCGACTTACAACAGTTGTTGAAAGAGTTGGGGGAAAAAGTGAAGATCATAAACAAGTTCATCATGCGTTACTTGAATTTTTCGCGTCATATCTTAAATCCTTGCTATCTCATACAGCAACAGAAATTTCAAAAGAAGAAAAAGGAAATGATTCAAATAGCAGCAATGAAATTTTAACGGTTAAAATTCCACAACATTCTGATCAATTTAATATTAGTTCAAAAGTTTTAACTGGAATGATGACTCTTCTTTGTGAAGATACTGGTGCAGCGGTAAGCTTTTTGTTTGTATGTAATGGAGTTATTATTAAATGAAAGTTTTTAGGAAGAAATTAATAGTAATCGGGAACTACTTTTAAATACTTGGTTTGGAACAGATAAAAATCTAAAGCCATCTGTTCGGCGAGTATCTGATAATGCAGAAGTTAATATTTTACCAGATCATTTAAAAAGAAAGATGTTGGCATCAGTTGATGAAAGAATTGTTAATGTATGTTTTTAAGTTATGGAATTGAGAGGAGGCAAAGCTGGAATTCAGAAAGTCAAAGTTAAAAGGACGTGTTGCGATCATAGAAGAAGTCCCAGGTTTATTCAGGGTAAATTTATGAGATCGAAATAAGTTCGAATAGTTTCGACTTTCCTAATTTCAGTTTTGATGTTTCTTGTTGGAAGTTATTGCACGTAATCAAAGACTTGTTATTTTAGGCTGCTCTTAATGGAATGACAGTTGAATGTGCACTTGATTTTCTGCAATCTTCAGCAATTACGCCATTTGCATATTCAAAACTTCTTTCAATTGTAAATGCCAATAAACCACCAAGAGGAAATCTTCGTGCAATTGCAACATTTGTTCGTGCTTACAAGCTCAAAGGTGCACAAGGAGCTGATGAAGTAAGTTTTTTACTGTTGTTTGGAATAATGAAAAGCAATCTGAATCGAGGTAGTTGGATGATAGTTCTGTTGCAACAACTGTTTTTCTGAAACTATTAATTTCGACTTGGATTGCCATCCCTTCTTTCTTACTACAAACATGTAATGCTTTTTTTTTTAGTTTCTCTCATATGTCGATGAAGTAGAGGGAAGTAGCAGTAATGAACAACTAACATTTAGTCAACGGTCATTTACACTTGATCCACCACCATCAATACAACATTCATCAATAACAGCTGAAACTAAAACAACAAAAAGTTTCCCCACTCCTGCATATGTGCAAAGTTACTTGGCTGATATTAAAAACTCAACGCTAGCTCAACTTGTACATGATCCAAATTGGCATAAATTTACAAAAACTTTAAAACAAAAAGAATTTGCAATAGCTGCAGCAAATTATATAAAAAAAGATTCGAACATTTCAGAAGAACTTGTTAAAATTATTATATTAACATTGCTGGATGGATTTAGAGTTGTAAGTGCTTTTAACACCGCCGTATACTTATGTTAAGTTTTAATACTTTTTAGAATAATGATGAATTTTGTCCAATTTTAACAGATCTTGCTGAAGCATATAAAGAAAAACCAAAAATCTCAGAAATATTAATGAATTTTATTCCAAGAGATGTTGAAATGGCTGAAAAGGGTAAAGAAGATGTTCGAAAGCTTACAGCAGATGAAATTTTAACAAGACTTGGACGAACTAATGATAGAACTGTAAGTGGTTTTGGAGGGTTTGAGGGAATTGGTAATTACATCATACCGAAGTAATTCTGTTTTTGATCAATAAATTTCGGCTTTTAGCAATCTGGATATAGGAATTAATCTTTTACTTTTTAGTTATTTCGGCCAAAAAGTCTTTAAAGTTGGAATATTTTTTTGTTGATTGAATTTGAAAAATCGAAATTTTGATCCGCCTTTACTTGAAATCGAAAATGAAACAAAAACATTTTCTTCTATGAAGTCGAAATTTTAAAATTTGTTTTGGCATAAAAGTGATTTAAATAAAATTAATCTCAATCGAAAAAATCAAAATTTATTCCATGGTTTTGCAAATTCGAAATATTTATAGAACCCTGGTGTTTTAAATTTTAAGATTTTAACTAACATCATTGTTTTTCTAGCCTCAATCAGAAATTACTCGTCTAGTTCTTCGATATCGTACTCTTTGTCCTGAAATTATTGAATCAAATTTATCTGAAGCAGAATTTCGAAAGAAAGTATTAAAGCTTTTTACTTCAAATGTTCCATCAATTGTAAAGCTGATAGATGATATTGCAACATCACAAATTCGTCAAACAACTATTCGAGTTTTGAATGTACTCTTAGAATCGCATGTACAAAGGTAAGTGCTTTTTCGAACTTAGTGAAGACGGTATTATGTTGTTCTTATCTACAATTTTGGATTTTGGAGTCATAATTTTATTTTCGATTTTGATCAAAAAGGTTTCGATTCCAAATGTCCAAATTTCGATTTCGTAGAGCTTTGTTAGCTATTAAATGCTTAATTATTCTGTCCATTTTTCAGCATTGTTCCATCACTTGTTATTAATTTTGTTGATAAATGTACAAAAACAATTGATCCATATTTACAAATTATACCAACAACTGAACAAACAATTGTATTAATAGATTATGTAATTGCAGAAATGTCATCATTCAATCTAAATTCTGAATCATTTCTTCCAGAATTCTTTAATGTCTTAGAAGCTCTCAATACAAAGCATGGTATTTCTGAATTTAAAAAAGTTTTACAAAATATTAGTCAAAGAATTGAAATATCGCTGAAGCCACCAATGGATGAACCACATTTACTTGTTCTCAATCAACTGGTAGAAGAATTGGAAAATGTTTTTTATGGTTGTCAAGAAGTAATTGAACATCTTCAAAAAGATTCATCAACGTTTACTACAAAATCATATCAACCTCGAACAATGATAACAGCAAATTTAGAATCATATTTTGCAGTGGTAGAAGTTTTTGCTGCAACAGAATCAGGCGATCAAGGAAGAGTTGATAAAGCAATTGAAAATTTAAAAAGGCTTACAAAGAATGTTCCAAAAGTTGTTGCGGGGTTTGTTTTTTGATATTTTGGTTCTCTAGCGATATTATGTGATATGAAAAGAGATAAATTACCATGTCGCCTTTGATTGACGGCAATCTTCGATTTTGGGGGAAGAGTAATTCAAAATCACCATATCACGTATCATCTGAACAGCTCCGTTTTTATGATAAAGAAATAATAATTTGTATTAAAATTTTCAGACATTTTCAAGTAATGACAGATCGAATTGTACCAATTTTAGCAATGACAGATAAGAAGCATCGTGATAATCAACATATTAAATTATTAGAAATTGGATTAGAAGTTGTAATGGAAACTGTACCATTTTCATTTGAAAATTCAAGAACGTTAAATTTATTTTTGAGGCCGTATTTGGATTTCTTTTATGTAAGTTTTTGACTTTTTGTTTTAAGGAACCGTGACCATAGTTATTAGGAAATTAGAGTAACCATGTGTAATCTAAAACTACCGTAATATTGTTTAAGTTACCGTAGATATTTTACTTTTTTACATTATTTTGTTTTTGGATGTTACCATTTTAAAAGTTTAAGGCTACTGTAACCGGCTATTTAAACGTTTTGTTTAAAAATACTTTCTTTTAAAGCTACCGTAATATTCTTATTAATTTTTCACATTTTTTAGGGTCGAATAACATATTCACAAAGATTTGAAAGAACTTTTGAGCTATTGGTTGAATGCTGCCTTGCATATATTATGCAAACACCAGCAATTGGAAAAAACTTTTTAAAGAATGAAGGTGAATTCTTTAGAGCAATGAAAAGCCATTACAAATTTGAAGAGTTATCAGTGCTGGTTCGACAAATCGATGATGTTTTATTATTACTTAACAGCAGCAGCAGTAGTAACAAATAACAATAATGATGAATAATAACCAAAACTGTTTGGGATGTATATTGTTATTTATAATATTTATTTGTTATTTATTTTGTTTCATTTTTGTATGTTTTTAAGATTGAGAAAGGAGAGAGAAGGGTTTTTTTTAGATTTGTCTATTTTTTTGATAGTTTTTTTTATAAAATAAATTTTTGTATCTTTTTTTTTGACTTTTTTTGGAAAGCAGACATTTGAAAATGCACGTCATTTCATGGAATAGGAGAAAGAAAGATGTATGTCTGATGATGATGAAATTGGTGACATTTTTATTTTGCACAAAATTAAATTACATATCATTTTTTTCTTTGATTGTTTGACTCTTGGAAAATGTATTTCTTTCTTCTGCAAAAATAAAGTCCACTTGTCCTTTAAAATTTTAAATGTCAGAAGGTTTTTATGCATTTCAAATGGGAATAATATCTTATAATAATAATATGTTACATGTAACTAAATATGTAATTATGTCGTTAAAAAATTTGAACAAAAAGCAAATAAATTTAAAGATTAAAGGATAATGTTGCAAAAAAATTTGCTACTGCTTCAGAAAATATCACATGCCAAATGGGTAAGAGGGAAAAGGGAATATAGAAGAGTATCTTGTATAAAAAATATGGAAAGCTATGATTAACAAGATAAAGCATAAATTCGACAAATTGTAGAATCTTTTTCACAAATGCAGTCACCAAAATATTCTTCCAAAATTTCTTGGAATGCTCTGGCTTCTGAGCGACTAAGCATACCTGAAACAATTTTTTCTTAAAACTGAATTGCTATAGATTTATCACATTTTGAATCAAAGCGCGTACTCTCAATCTAATTTATTTAATTGTTTAAAATTACGGCAAAAGTACATTTAATTGTTTATAGTAAAAAACTAACCTTGTTTCATTTTATCAAACATTTGGCTTCTTCTTTCAAGCATCCATTTTTCATAAACTTTTTCCTGGAATTAAATGCTTTTATTAAAAACATTTATTAAATTAAAAACATTGGAAATTTTGTGTTTATACAAAATAAAACTTACAACATCCTTTTTGAAATCAAAATTATCAAATTGTAAGCTTGATTGCGGCTTTGCTGATTTTTCATTTGTTGTTTCACCATTTTGAATTTCACGTTGTTGCTGTTGTTGATTGTTATCACCTTGTGGAGCAAATGCAAGCTTATTTTTAAGCAAAAACATTCCATCAATTTGAATTAAATTTGTAATAAAAATTGTCAGCGACAAAAACGAAAACGCAAAAGCTTGAGGTGAAAACGTTACAAATGGTTTCATTCTGAAAAATAAGTATACGGTAATTAGTAAAAAATTATGTAAAGAAATTTTGTGTTTTTAACAGAAACTTTTACAATACACAAATTAAACACGAGAACTTTTTACAAATGCCAGTGTTAAAAAAGGTAGTATTTATGTAACTAAAAAGTATGTATTTCCACGTGCCTTTTTTGCACTACAAAGACAAAGAAAATTTTTAATGTTTTAATCTTTTGGAGAAAATGAAAGGATTTTGTATTTATGGAAGCAAACGGAAAGTTAAAAAGTCAGAAATCACTGAAGAAATATTAGAACAGAGAAAAGGGCAGATATAAAAATTATTAATTTTGCATTCCTGGAAAAATGATTATGGATAGGTATGGATGATGTAGGGCGTTATTAATCTTGGATAATACGATAGTGGTATTTTGGACTTGAAAGAACACTATATCAAACTACAGAATTATAAATTCAAAAAACATAGAGAAAGGTTGATTTTTCAAAATAATCCGCAAAGATGGAAAAAATTTAATTAATTAAAATAATAGAATTCCGAATTACTTTTATTAAAATTAGAAAAAGGCAAAGTTCAAAAAATGCATTCTGTGTTCATGTCTCAAACACCTCAGTTTACAGTAAATATCGTAAACGCGGCATCTGCAGTCATAATGCAAAACTAGGGCTAGAAATAACTCAACACAATATCGTCAAATCAAAGATATTACAAGTTTTCTCAATTTCTAATTTTCTATTCATGCTTGAATGACGACGCTAAAGAATAAAACTTGAAATGATCAAACATACATATTTTTCCTTCCAATTTTCAATTGCAAAAAGAGGAAACTAAATTAAGCATCTCATGGGAGAATAAAATAAAAAACACATACATTCCAAAGATTTTTTTCTTCCTTTTTTCTACAAACTTTAGTTTTTTTTCTTCACAAAATTTTATAGTTATCATTTCATAACAACAAAAGCTATTTTTTCTATACTTTAAAACGGAAAACGAACTTCAAACTTTAGAAAAAAGGAAATATTAAGATTACGTGATTTAAAAAGTAAAAGCTAAAAAAGAATTAAATTTGCACTATTTTTATACTTGGAAACACATTAGAGTTTTGCATCTGGTTATTTAATTAAAAAAACTTTACTATTTTTTAAGTTTCGAAAATTAAAGAAATTTTGAAATTTTATATTTACGTGGAAATTCAATCAGGCTAAAAGTGTACTAAAAAAGAATAAGCAAGCATGCAAGCTAAGAGTAGAAGCAAACTAAAAACAAGGGAATAAGAATATTTTACTTGAACAACTACAGACGATAAAGTTAATTACACTCCAGGGATTTGTTTAATACAGCTAATTTTGCAAAATTTACGCAGGTATACCAAGTACGTAACTATTCTCTTACCCCCAAGCATAATAATATCAATATTTAAAAAAACACTTACATTTTGCTATAAGCTGAGAATAATTATGAAATACAGTATACATCTGCACATACTTTAATAATTTCGGATCTAATATATTTTGAATTTTTAGATCAGTTGAAAATGTTAATGACCAGGACTCCGCAAAACCAACGTTTCCATTTGGGAGGAAAAAAGTCGGTTTCAATCAAAAAGATTTTGGACATGGCATTGCAGAATTGAGAAAATTTGACGCAAATCGAAAAATATTTGTTTATTAATTTATGCTTCACTTAGTATTGTTGAAATCGAAATAACTTTTCGAGTAAGAAGCTCCAAAAGATGTAAAACTTTATCTGCACCAATTTGTGTTGGACCTTTGATGGAAACAAGTGGCAGCAAAATTCCATCATCAATAACACATTCTTGTACAAGACGAAATACAGAATTATATTCGACTTCTGATGGCCATCCATCAGCTGCACTACTGCAACTTTTATAACCTCCGATTTCTAGAAAAGATTTTCAAAAAAGTTGACACATATTGAATTAAAATCATCACATTTTTTCAGTTGAGGATATTGCTTTAAAAAAATTTTCTATGTTTTGCATCAAATACTCAATTAAAACAGTTTAAAGTGTTTTGTTAATGAACGATGCTTGATTTTATAATAATAATATATGTAAAAAAAGCATAAATTTCTCTTGTGTCTGTCTCGTTTTACAAATAACAAAATTGCAGAAAATAGCTTTAGCGAACTCCTAAGGGCTACAAAATCAACATCCATAAAAAGCATTAATCATGTTTGTTTGTTTTTTCTCCATAAATAGCAATATAAAATCTATTTTTACAACTCTCTTTGGTCAACAAAAAAAACATTTAATAAAATTGTTACTAAAAAGTTAAATTTGATTTTTTTAAAAAAACTTGAATTCAATTTTGTTGAAAAAATTTAAACAAAAAAAAGACGGAAGAGATTTATGGAAAAGATAATACATGTAATAGAAAAAAGTAAAATGACCATGCGAGGGAGTAACAACAACAACGTCACAAAAGCATGTGTGTGTATGTTTTTAAACAATTTCGAGAACTCTATGATCTTAATTTGAACATCAAAAATATAACTAAAAACAGATATTCGCATTCTCCATTTTCATGAATTAAAAACTGATAAAAATCTTTGTGTTCTATTATTTGAACTTCAAATGGTTTGCGTGCAGCTTGAGGTGATCTGATCAGAATACATTTAAATAAGGAGTATCATTTTTAAACTTAAAAATGGACATTTTTGTTAAAAAATAATCTTTCCTTTGAAGTTGTTTTTTAATACTTAAAAGGTTTTTGCCAAATGATATTCATTGAATAAAAAAATCCGTTGTTTTTAAATTTGGGAAATGTGCATTACTAAAATACTGATACGTATATAAATATTTTTGGAGAATAAAAAAAGTTAATACTTTCTTCGGCGGAGATCCCGTTGGATTTTTTCTTTTCGATTTCTAAATTTTCGATTTGTGACATTCTGATTTTTATTGTTTAAACTTGATTTAGTTTTTAATTTGTGGCTGTCCAGATATCTCGAGATATACGATTCCACGTTTATCCCCTACATTAAAGACACTTTTTGCCGCGCATCAAAGGCGGCAGTCGTTTACACCTTCCCTCCCCTACCTCGACGACTCCTTTGTGGGTTTCCAGGAAAAAGTTTAAAATGTTTTTGTATGCTGTAATTGTCTTCAATAGAGAAAATGCGGGCTTGCAACTAATCCTTTTTTATAACTATATCTGAAAATCACGCATTCAATGAAGTCGTTTTTAGTTGTCAGCAGGAGCTGTAATGAAGCACGGGCTGCCTAAAAATCTAGTGATCTCTTTCTATGTTCTGATTTTTTTGCTTTGATCAAAAAGACGTGCTATCTAAGTTTACTCTTCTTTATCAAATCTATAACACATAACTTTTGGATAGTCCGGGCTATAGCCCCTTCTTCAGTAACTACCGATGTGAGAAAACTTATTTTTTAGTCCTGTAATTTGGCTTTGAAAATATCCAAACAATGTTCTGTGACAGTAGCACCATAAAAATCCTAATAAAAAAATAAGTTGAAAATATTTGCTGCTAAAAATAAAACATACCGTAATTTTTGACGACGCATAAGACGTCACAGCCTCATTAAAATAAAATTTTTATTTTATTTTGCAAAACTTTTTTAAAAAAATACATAATATTGTGTACCATGGTCTATAGCAAAGTGTTTTTATTCTTTGACCAAAAGAAATTCAACTTGTTTTTATTTAAATTTGAAAAACTTGCAAATGTGATAGTCAAAAACTGTAATTAGTTGGTGTTTATCGTTCAAAATACCGTATACTTGAGATACGACATTGTAACTGAAATTTTTTTATGCTAATTATTAGAAGGTTTGATGCAATAAGAACCGTAAACACATCTGTGTTTTGCCGACAAGTAAAAAAAGCACTTTTAATTACGTCTCATTTTCAATTCATGTAATTCTTTTTACCAATAATTTTATGTCATTCCATTAGATTTTTTTGCAGATCATTGTTTGATTCTTTGTAAAATTGGGAGTTCCGTTGAGGTCATTTTCTTTTGTTCAAACAAAGTCATTACTCCAATAAGCTTTCTCTTATTGCGTTTGTAGATTTTTTTGAGTAAGGTGTTAAATCCTTTTCAAATTATTTTTTTTTGTGTACAAAACACTGTCTTATGAGTGATCGAAAAAAAGACACTGATAAGACCGAGAAGGCGAAGAGAAAGAGAGAGAAGCAAAGTGAGAGATGAAGCATCAAGGTGTTAATAGTATTAAAACAAATGACGCATTTTTCTGTAAGTTTTTAGAATTTTTTACCGGAATTTTTTTGTATTTTTAGCTGAAATATATTTTTGGGTTTTTGTAGAGAAAAAAACAGGAAATTCGTCTCTTTTCTAAAGCTAAAGTCATAGGTTTTTGGGTGAAAGTGTTTTCACCCTGTTTTAACATTGATTGTTTTTATTTATTGATTTAGTTTAAAAAACTTTTATGAAGTAATAAGTTTAAACTGATTATAAAATCTTTTGATTTTTGCCGCTGTTGGCAATGATGAAAGATGATACGCTCTGATATTCAGAAATGTACTTTCTAAAATTATTATGCTAAATTTCTTGCTATATACAGTTTTTATACTGTTCATCTTCCACTAAATCGTTCTTTAAATGCTTTTTGTTTTTACTCCTGTCAATTTCGTTTAAACAAAACTGATAAAATTTTCTGGGCAAAATGATTCTCGGACGCTTGCACAAATTTTTTTGATAGTAAATAATTGTCGACTTGGACAGCGCTTTCAGCATCGACATTTTTGTAAAACTTTAAATACCATCAGAAAAGCTTGCCCAAAAAAAATTATTGTTCAGCAAAAAAAGGATCCGAAAAAAACAAAATAGAATGAACCACTTTGTAAATTGTTACAAACATTGTAGATTTTATAATCATGGACACACACTGCTTCCAGGGGTGTTACATGTGATATCTGTAGGCGCTATAAAATTACCCAAAAGGAATGTAAACATGTTTCAAGCCTTTCTTTTGCGGAGTAAAATTTTAAAGCTTAAAATCGAATTATCTTTAAAATCTACTTATTTACTGTACTGTTCCATTATGACTACAAAAGTTCATTTGTACGTCAAACGCTTAGACTACAATAAAAAAATGAGATATAATAAAAACGAACAAGCTTGCGCGGAGTTAACCTTGCCATTTTTTGAGTACTTTAACAACATTTTAACTTTTACTCCTAAAAACATATTTCTAATTCAATTCAAAGCTTTAAAAAATAATAAAAATTTATAACACCTCTTTTTTTATGCCACGCAAAAATTATGGTATAATTTGTTTACAACGAAAATGGGTATAAAAAGGAAACATTTTTTTTTGGAGGATCAAGATACTGTATTGGATTTTTAAAAAAAGACGCCTTTCGATTTCGAAACTCTGAAATCATGAAAATTTTATTTGGTGCTTTTTGAAAAGAATACTGTATTGTCCTTTTAGTGAAAGGGTGGCACCTTCAATTTCAAAGTTTTTAAATGCAAAAAAGTTGAATTGACAATAGGATCTATTGTCTATGTTTTTTATTTGCTGGTTTTGCAAAAAAAATTTATCAGTTTTTTTCCTTTATTTTTAAGCTTATGCCTTTGCATTGTTAGAATAGCTTCGATACAGTATCCATTTGAATAAGTGTCATGTACGCAACATCACCACGTCTTATCTCTTACCTTCTTTTCTTTCTCAACATGCCCATATAAAGCTGTCAGCTTTACTTCTCTTTTTAACTCGATTCAAGAAGGAAAAAGTGGTGCTGAGTAAGGAAATGACAAATAACTTTTTTGAATGACATTTTTACAATGTTTAGATCTGCATTGCTTTCCTTTTACGTTGATGTTTAAATTTACAAGACAAAAATAATTTTTGTTTGTTTCATGTGTTCTTACATGTGTTTTACTGTTTACAAATTGTTAATATTCTTTTTTTATGACGTTTTTTATTATTACTTTTTGGTATACTGTTAAATTGAATTTACCGGAGTTTAACAAAATTTTATATAATTTATTTAATTTCTTTGAAATTTAAAAACTTTTTTTAAACGTTTTTGTTGAGTCTGTCATTGGAATACATTCAAACTTTGCTTTTAAAACTTAATTTTTGATAAACAAAAATTACCATTTATTGATTGATTTGATTTGACATAATTTTAAAAGCAGTATTTTAAGCTTAGATTTAAGATTTGGGGGGGGGGGGGGGGGAGGAGGAGACGAGGCTGATGCCGTTACCCAAAATCTAACTACAAACACGCCACCGGCCTAGGAATCTATTTTTGATTTTTGACAAAAACGCCCATTTTCTTAACCCTTATTGTTGTTGATTTTAATACTTTCACATCTCCGTTAAAGCTCGAATTATAAATCGATGAAATTATGAGACGCGTTGAATGTAGAGCATTAAAATTTATATTGATGAATAAAATATCGTAGAGTTCTTTCCAACTGCAACAAAATCTTTTGAGTTGAAATTGTTGATATTTGTGAATAAACGTTTTATTATTTGCTGCGATCTGCTTTTGTTTTTCACATAATTTTCAATTCCATGAAAATAAATTATTTTCAGAAACCAATATTTCCTATATAAACTTATCCAGCAATGCTAAAATACAGCTTTTTTACAACAATTCTTATTTCCTTTTCTCTTCAAACATTCTCGTCTGCATTATCAGTGAATGAATACTGTAGATTTGATGAAGATTTAAAAGAAAGTATTCGAAATTTGGAATGCCAGGGAGATATTGATGATTGTGCAGGAGAAGTGAGGCAATTGGTTCAAAGCACTTATAAAGGTACATGGGGAGTTGTGATACTTGCAAATAAAGAAGATATAAAAAATGAAAAAGTTGAATGGTATATTAACCTAATTGATCCAAATCCTCATAGATGTCGAATGATTGTTGATGATCAAATCGTGATTGAAATTTTTCGAACAGGATATCGTGAAATGGAAATTTTTAATGATCAAGTAAGTTATTGGTAATGAGAAAAGATATGACTATTTGCGCAAGTATTTACGGAGAAAGCTGCTTTTGATCATTTGCCACCCCGAAAAGGTCAAAGGCGGCTTCTTTCAAAAAGTGATTTTTGCCCTACCAAAGATTAATTTTAAATTTATTCTTCGAAATTTGACCATAAATATTTATTTTTTAGCGGCATTGGATTTGGAGAAAAACAAAGCATCCAGATTTTGAAAGTGATGGTGAATTAGATTTATGTCCACATTCTGCGCTGAGACAGATTATTACAATGTTTTCAATAAAAGCTCATTCACAAATGGCTGAAATAAGGTAAATTCTTTTGGAACTATTTTTGTAACAAGCGACCGTTAATTTGTTCTGATTGATTATCGTCGGGACGATTTCCACCACAGTTTATAAAATTGTATTCTTCTATTCATCAATGGTGTTGAATGGAAAAAAATTTAAAATTTCTGAGAAGCTTAAAGGCGAAGAAAAGTTTTTTTGTTCCTTTGTAGATCAAAATTTTGTTCCAAAACTTTACATTATGTTTTTCGATTTTAAAGCAATGTATGTCACGCTTATATCCTTTCGAGCTTCCTATCTCTTTTTTATTTTTCTTCTGAAGCAGCTCAACAAAAACTGAACGTAGTGGAAAAACCTTAATTTTAAATTAATCCCTTGTATAAAAAAATTCATTCAGTATAGAAAAAAGCATTTTAAAGACTAAAAAGTCAATGAATTTAAAAATTTAATTCAATTTCCCGTTTTTTAAAAAAGTAACAATATCTTAAAAAAATTAAATTAAAGTATACAAATAACATCATAATTTACAATTTTGACACTGTAAATTAAATTATCTGATATTTTAAGTTTTAAGACATCAACTTTAAAAAAAAACTAATTACAGTATCCCTTAATCCTATTTAATGTTTCATTTCCGGGAAATTTATTATAATAGTTTTTTTCTTTGCAGGCATCGTAATGGAATTTCATCAATTTTACATTCAGCTGCAAGAAGTCTTGCAGATGTTTTCCATACAGAAACATCACATCATTGGAATATTTTTATCACTAAAAATGATGAAGAAGATTCACCTGTAAATATTGGATATAATATTCCACATTATATTTATGATTCACAATCAGGCTTTTGTATTGGAAAGACAAGAGATGGCTATACAATTAATGCAGCAATAATTGGATTTAAAGATTTAAAAGAAGAAATTATGTCACGGGGATAGGGAAGTTGTTTTTGAGCTTGATTGGGTTTCTTATTTTGAGTTTTAATTTGATGATGGCACAAAAACCGGGTTTATTTTTGTGTTAACTTTAAATTTTATTTGTTTGTTTGTAGCTATTTGTGAAGCATCAAAAATATACACATATCATTTTTCTATTGCTCTTCATGCTTATACCAAAGTTATACATTTCTTCTGCTTTTTTTTACGTGTCTATGTGGACGTGTAAACAGACTTGTATGTGCAAGTTGATTTTTGTATGTTGTTATTGTATAGTTTTACCAATTTATTGTTTAAAAATCACTTTTTTCCAATGCTATGGAAAAATTATTTGTAAGAGATTATATCTCTAATTATTACTATTTATTGTTTAATGCTTTTTTAAAATACAAAGAAATAAATTTGATTATACTTATTTTTGAAAAACAGCATTGTTACAATCTTGTTCCTCCTGAAAATGAAGTTTTGAAATGAGGATGAACAAAGGGGTTCCTTGAAAGATGTAAAATCGAGATTCAACTGTATTCTACTTTGACAAATATTTTCAAGGTATTCTTGTAAGTGTATGTTTAGGTAATTGACACTACGAAAAATATTAGATATCGTTATCAAAGTGATTTACTTTGCAGCACAAAAGCCGTTCAACAAAGATTTTAAAAAAAATTTTTCTTATTGATGAAAAATCAAAGAAAAATCTATCCTCACTAATAAGTTATAATTGAATAATTTATTTATTTCATAAAAGTGAAAGAGGAAAAAGAAACTGCAAAAAGTGCATTCAAGGACAAAAGTTGAAATAGTTGTTTCTTCTTCTTCCTTCAAAGAATGACAGTTTTTGATTCTTTATTATTATTTTTATTTGTGTTTTTTTGTAATTTTATTAACATCAAATGTCAAAGCCTACGAGAGCCGCTCCCGCTTCCATTTGTTCAAGCTTTTCACAATCATACTCTTTCATGTCCGTTGAAACATAATGATTTAGTTTTTTGTAATTTTCATAATAAAGAAGATACATGCATTTGTAATTATGGTAGTTCAAGTAATATTTTGGTAAGTTTTTTCTGTGTTAAATGGCTTAAAGATTCTTCAGAGGTTAAAGATAAAAATTAGAGCTCTGAAGAACTGAAAGTTTAATCAGCAAAAAGTTTACTTTTTTTTCAATCATTTTCCCAGTGAAAATGATTTTCGATACTTTGATATCAAAAAACCAAAATTCATAGATCAAAATTGGAATCACTTTGACTTCGACTTTTTTAATTTCATTTCAGTCGTTGTAGTCTTTTTTCTTTTGATTGAACCTAAAAATTAGGCATTATGAATATCGGTTTTTTGCTACTTCTTTTCAGCTTTTTAAAGAAAGAAAAAAAGTCACTACAATAAATGCCTGAAAGCTAGTTTGTTATGTATATTCACTCTATATAGGATATCCATATAGGTAACATCAGCGCATACAAACATTCTCTTGTGGCTTACCCCGTATCAAGAATTTCAGCGATTTTTATTTGTTGGAGCAACAAAAATACATTACATTCAATTTTAGTTCAATCATAAATTTTTTTAAAGGAAGTGAAAAATTTCATTGTTGTTAAATCCTAAATCAGAGACAAGGAATGAAGGGATTCGATGAAAATTTTCCTTTGTTTTTGAATTAAGATTTGATAAAGCTTAAGATGAACATTTAAAATCAAAACTTTTTTTTTACTTTTGTAAAATTTTATATCCACTGTTTTTTAGCCCGATAAAGCATGGTTTTGTGAAATTCCAAATGGTGAAAGAATGATGGGAAATTATATTACAAAAGTAATAATAAATCGAAAGAATCAAACTGATGAAAGTAGTAGCGATCGAATGATTCAATCAAAATTTTTAAGCATCTTAGAAAAATATGTTGGAATTCCTCCTGTAAGTTTTAACTTGTGCTTTGCCCTCTCTTTATGTGCCTTTGAAGAAAGTCCATTTTTTGCACCTACATATTTTTAAATTTCCGTCATTACCATTTTTTATGAGAAATTTTTTTTTTATTTTTGGAAATAAGCTTTTTCAAACAGCGTCACATATGAAAGAGAAAAAGCTTACAAGAAGAAACTTTGATCGCAGCAGCAGACTACAGTATTCTTAAAATATCAAAGTCATAGATGCTGACAAAACATTTTTGAGAAAATTTTGGTGCTTGTTGTTACCATGGATTTTAGAGACAGTTGTCAAAATGTTTGATAAAAATAAGTTAAAACAAAGAACACACATTAATAAGCCTTTTCAAAGAAGCTTTAAAGCGTCACATTTATTGCTTGTATATACTTGTTCTTTCATTAAGGGGGGAGTTGTATTTGTAGCATACATGAACTTTTTTATGACTGACAAGGAAACGTGCAGAGATGTTTTTTCGAAAAATATTTATTCCTCAAAAAGTAGTTATACGTTAAAAAGCAGAGATCATGCAACTTTTAAATTACAGAATTTGAATGACTTGGGAATATTGATTTCAGGTTAAATGAGTAAAAAACTATTAAACTCAAAAATAAGCAATTTTTAGATATAAGAAAGATCTGCAAAATCGCGATTTCTAATTTCCAAAAATAAAGATAAATCCAGACATTTTGTTTTCGGAAAAAACTAAATTTATGGCAATGCCTTTTAGCCGTCTTGAAATTTGAGCATTTAGTTTTTGCACTAGTTGTGTTTTCAACTTTACTTTTGCCAAAGCAAAATTTTACTTTCAGCTGCAAGAAGTCTTGGAAAAACACGAGATGGTTATATAATCAATGCAGCAATCATTGGATTTAAAGATTTAAAAGAAGAAATTATGTCAAGGGGATAGAAAAAAGCTTTTTGATTTGTTGAGCTTGATTGAAATTTGGGTTTCTTTTTTTGAGTACTTAAAATAAAGGATAGGAGGAAAGTCGAATAAGAAGTGATTTTGTTTCCTTTTTATTTTAATTTCACAGAGCATTAAGTAGCAAGCGATGTGACGTTTTACTTGTTTATTAACAATTTTAAGCTGAAAATTGCATTTTAAAGATTACCATATCTTTAGAAACAATATGATAAAAACTTGAATGAAATACTGAAAATAAAAAATTCAATGGGACGGAGTTTTTTGAAGTGCTTTTGCAACTGTAATAAACTAGGAAAACCGCTCTGTTGAATTCCTGATTTCAATAACAGTTATGTAAAAAATTTATTAATACACAAATAACTCCTTTAACAAAACTAACTTCTAAACAATTTTCAGGAAAATGTAATCTTCTATCTAATGAAATGTTCAGCCAATGATCCAAATCTAATCGAATTATATTATGCCGTAAAACTTTTCAATCATCCACAAGATAAATTTTATCTCTTCAAAGATAATTATTATGAAGATTTTTCGGCAATTCATAAACAAACAGAGCTAAATATTGCTGCAATTAAACTTGAAAAGAATCAAATCTATGATAAAACAATCCCTGATATCATTTCCCCAACTCTTCAACCAAAATACATTGATTTTAATGAATATGGAATTTATATTTTTACTTTTATCTTTTTATCAATTATTATTATCTTTGTTGGATGTTGGGCTTCAAAAGATTTATCGACATGGTATGCTTTGAAGGAAGAAGAAAATAATGAGAAACAAAAAGAGATGGAAATGATTACTCTGCGATCAACAACTTCAACAACAACTTTACAGCCTTGAATTTTTGTTTTTTGTGAATTAATGTAATCTATATGTTCGAATATGCCGGTGTTTTGTATGTATGCCAATTTGTGATAAAAGTAATGCAAAAATAAATTTTGTAAAAATAAAAATTATGTAGAATAAGCAAATTAATGTGTTAAACTGCAGGGTAGTCTACGTAAATTGTCGAAATGGCTTTTGATGAAAGATCATTTATTCCGGCTTTTAAAAACTTATATTTTCAAGAATGAATTATCACTGACAATGGCATCTTTTGTATCTAAAGTTTCGGCATTTGCAAATATTTTGCCAAAGTGCGGCAAATTTAAATTTTATCACAACCAGCTTAAAATTGGCACAGAGTATGAAATAAAAAATGAAAAAAGAAAAGTAAAGAATTTTTAGCTTAAAGTAGTTTTAATAAAATAATATTTTAAAGAAAAAAGTGCGTTATCCGTTTAGTCCTTACCCTCAGAGTCTAAAACAACAAACAGTGTTCCTTGCCAGTCTCTAGATTAGACAGATACAATAATCAAACCCACATTGCAATTTTCTAAAAAAATTTTTCTGAGTGCCATTTGATCCAGAATAATGATTCTTAATGTAATCAAGCATGAATAATTTCTAACAGATAATTGTTTAATAGCTAAAATTATGTCTGTAAACAATCAAGTGTGCATGAACATAGTCAAAAATAAACATTTTTCTAATGCAAGTGGCAGTTTGAAGGAAAATTTTCGTTCAAATACATGTAAAATTAAGTGAAATATTTTTTCGAGAATAGTCATAGTCGATGTAAATATGGACAACAAACAGCAAATACCACCAGTTCAAACAACATATTCCCTCACAAGGCTGAAAATGCTTTAGGAAGATTGGAGAGATCTCACCCCCCAAAATTTTAGAATTTAAGGTAAAAAAATAATTTGATACTAGATAAAAAAATGAGATTTTTTGTTATCTCACCCCCCAGACTTCCGACCTATTTTCGGCCCTGTTCCCTCAGCATGTAAGCCATATTATTAATAAGACCTGGGACCTGACATGTTATAGAACATTTTTCAGCTTTTACTATAACAATGTTTTGTCCCAGAACTTGTTAAATATATGAATAAAAAAGAATCCATCAAAGAAAAATGGTATAAACTTTCCAGAGAATAAAGATGAAAAACAAAAAAAAGATTTCTTTAGTTTACTTAAAAGTATTACTTTCATTTCATTCTTTTAGGGCAGATTTATGCTTTGACATTAGCCAGACTAGAGGTACAAAAAAGAATAAAGGATAAATAATAAGAAGATTATTATGTATTAGTCACAACAAAAAAATTCTTTTTTTGTCGTCGTATAAAAGCTATTTTTAAAATTAAAAAGTATTTTGGTTTTTGTTCTTTCAGACATTACACATTGCTTTGATGCAAAAAGTATTTTAAACACAGATCAAAAATATAATTATGCAAACATATATGAAACAAAGCTTTTTATGTCTAAATTCTATTTTATTATTTAAATGTGCTAAAAAATAACATTATTTATTCTCATACTGAGCATTACTGTCACATGCCAATCTGACAGTAATGCTCAATAATTAAAAATGTTGAAAATCTGAAAAAACTTTGATCACAAAATAATAAATAAAAAGATTTACCCAAATACATGATTTTTTATCAGATAAAAGGAATGATTTGTTTGATTTAAAAATAATAACTAAATATTCAAAGATATTTAGTTATTTAGTTAAGCTTTTTTACTTTTGACTGCTTATTGCAGCAACGAAATGCATCATTAACTGATCCATTGAAAAATAAGAGACAAACAAACAAAGAAAAATCAACGACGTTTTTGTTCTTTCTCGAAAATATCCAAGGCAAAAACGAAAAGACACAAATTAATCACCAAAAAGAAAAAAGCGACATTCCTTCTAAAAAGCTTTTCAGCTCTCATACAGTCGAACCTCGATTTTACGTCTTCCAAGGGACCGCGAAAAAACGACGTAAAACCGAGGGAGACGTAGAATCAGAGGACGTAAAATCGAGGTTCGAATGCATTTTTTAAAACCTTGATGCGTTAAAAATGACAGTTGTTCCATTTTCTTTCTCGAGCATTTTGTCTACATTTTGTGCCCCATTCATTTTCTTTTTTTTTTGTGAAAAAAACTTGCTGCAGAAAAATTTATTTTTTTTGGAATATTTTATTATGCATCACAAAAATAATAAAAAATCGTTGTGTAACTCATCAGAGTATTGCTGCGTACTGTTGGTGAACTTAAGAATGTTATTTAAAAAAACGTTCATTTAAAAAAAAGCTGATACGGTTGTTGAATTAACAATTGTTGTTAGTAATATGTTTATCGACCTAACTTAATCAAAAACATTTTTGTAAAGCTATTTATCAAACATCTTTTTTTCAGATTTTAAAAAATGCAGCAGAAGATCAAAGCGGAAACAAAGTGGAAGAGAGAAGACTTGAGGAAATATGTAAAAAGATCACAAAATTTCTGAAACGTCTTTCAACAATATTATTTAAAAGTGCAATACTGTTGTGTCCAATTAAAAGTGGTGTACTTTAAGCCGTACATGTATTGAAATATACAAAAATAAAAGTTTATTCGTTTGTGATATTTTTTATTTAGCAAACAAAGTGATTTGTATATGTTGAAGCCGATTATGTGGACCAGCCGATTTTGAGGACCGAATGACTTATGTAGTTCAAAAATTATAATTAAATATTCAAAAATAATAGGATGCTCAAAGCTTTTTTGCTTTTGCTCGTCTATTGCAGCAACAATAAAAAATCATTTACTCTAACAACTGACCCACTGAATTTTTTTTTGAAAAATAGAAAAATAGTATATCAGAACAGCAGTAATAAACAATAGGAAAACAAAGCTGTAGTGTTTCTTTGGCATAAAATATCCCCAATCAAAAAAATGATACAAATAAACCATCGAAGCAGGGCCGCAAATAGGTCGAAAGTAACGAGGTGGAACTCGCTTTATAAAAGATCAAAAATTCTCATTTTACCTAGTATGAATTTAAGTTTTTACTTCCATCCCCCTATTTGCAGCCCTTTATCGAAGACACATCGCTTCAAAAAGGCTTTTTCTCATTCAAAATTGTAAGAAATGAAACCATCAAAAGATAGCAACTGTTATTCTTCTTTCCTCGAATATCTTACTACCATTTTTATCATTTATTACTTTTTCTCTAACAAAGCAAAGTTTCTTTTGAATATTTTTTTATTTTTTTGAAAAAATGATTTACAGCAAAACTGTTTGCTAAAAAATTCATTTCAAAAGATTTGAAACAAAAAACTTTTATGCCGTTATTTTACAATAGTCAACGACGTTAGACACAGGTTCATCCATTAATAAAAAAAAGAAAATACATAATTACAACAAAAAACATAATAAAAAAAAGTAAAACAAAAAACATATGATGTGCAAGGATAGCATTTTTATTACTCAAACACCCCTGACAGGCTTAAACTGCTACATTTACACACCATTGCTGATAAAGGTCATTGTGAAAAAAAGCAAGCATCAATAATTAATGTTTAAGAAAGAGCAGCAAATGATAAACATGACGCATCAGCTGGCGCCACTAACTGCATGCAAATAAGAGGCGCACCCTTTTTTCATTATTTTTCGACTGATGAAACATAAATGATTCAAAAAAACTTTTGTGAATTTTTCTTCAAATAGTTTTTTAGTTTTGATTACAGTTTAATTATTTAATTATGGAAGAAACAACATTTTACCTTTTTTCACCACAAAACCGAATTCTTTATCCCTCTAAAAGATATCCCTTGACCCATTCTATTTATTATCAGACTGTTCTACATCAAATTTCAAAAGAGTCAAGCACATTTCAGAATTTCTACTTAGACATTTTTTGCTTATTTCTCTTAATATTGTTTATGTCATTAGTGCATCAAACACATATACAAATTTATGATTCAATTCATGGCCCACATCATTTAAATTTACAAAATTTTATTAAACATGTTAGCGATTTTGACAAAGGCCAAAATAAAATACAATATATTCAAGTTGAACTTGGTCAATATAATTATTATCCATCAGCTTCTGACAAAAAATATGGAACAATTCAAGAATATCAAGGTGGGCAGCATATTGCAACATATGATTATTTAAAAACTCTTAATATACATATCAAGGTGCCCAGCCGTCTTGTGAGCCATATACATACAAAATTACCATTTAATTTTTCAAAATTTACGATTTCAACTTTGCAATGCATTTGGGAGACTATTTCAAGAAAAGAAAATATGTATAAACGTTTTATTGAAAAATCAGATTATGTTAAATATATTAATTTATTGTATGCCAATCATGTAAATTCTTTTAATACAGATGTTTCAACAAATTGTGGAATTTTTATTGGATATTTATATAAACCTTTAAATGAAGTAGGATATCTTCCGAAATTGGGTTATAACATTGATATTTATCGTATTGTCCTTGATACAAGTATTCCATATATTCGATATTACTCTTTTTTGATTTTTGGTATTTATATGGGATCAATTGTATTTGCTACATATCGCATGATGGAATATTGCATCATTTCCGTAAAATATCAATTTTTTTCATCTTTTCCATTATTGATTCAAAAAGATGTTTTACAAGAGCTACAAAAATTAGGTGCGCGCAATCCACCATTAAAGCAATTGTTAAAATTGGATGAATTACTAGTAAAATGTAAAAATCAATGTAAAAATCAATTATTTGTTATCAAAAATCATAATGATAAAGATTTTCTTGTTATTTTACCAAATAAACGTGACAAGATGAAAAGTTTCAAAACGTTGCCATTTTTTATTTATCCAATTTCCGCTGTTGAAAATGTAACCGTTGAAGGAATTTATTACAGCCATCATCATTATTATAAATGGCCAAATACATCAGCAAAAGAAAAAAAAGAATTTGCATGCTGGTTACATGAAAATTTGATACAAAAGAGTGACAAGTATGTTACTTTTCTTTAATATTACTTGAGACACTTTTAAAATATAAAAATTTTATAGCTATCGACATTTTGCTGACAGAGAAGTGCTAGAACAGCTAACAACTGAAGAAGAAATAATTTTTGAAAAAGATCACTATTATTTGGCTCTTTCATCCAGACATCCAGAATGGTCCTGGTATTTAAACAAACTAATTACCAATCATCCAGTACCTGTAAGACGAATCGCAAAATTTCGATTACGAGAATTCAGATGCCCAAGAATAGTAGATGAAACAATTATTACAAAATTTGAAATATGTCCGATTTGTATGGAAAAATTTGTTTTAAATGAACAATATGAAGTTTGGCCATGTTCATCTAAAAAGCATGTATTTCATTATGACTGCATTTTAAAGCAATTTCGAACAAATAATGCATGCCCCTGTTGTCGGAAACCAGCAGAATTTTGATGAGAAACCTTTCTTTTGTTATCAATTCAGTGTAGTTTTTGTTTCTAACTGTCTCTCTCTATCTTTCATGCTTCTGCTAGCTTATTTATGTTTTAGATTGTTGCTTTATTTTAGCACAAAATTTTTTGAAATGAATCACTTAATTTTTTATTTAAAAAAATAAAAAGAATAAACTGCTACGTTTGATCAAGCTTGGACAAATGTATGCAAATTATGCAGCACTTGTTGTAGAGGGTGCAGGGTCAAAAAAAATTTTCGATTCCGCTTTAATTTTTTATATATTCAGATAGCCCTGGATCTTCATGATTTAATAGCGCTATTAAAATTTTTTTATAATTAATTGCTAAAAATGCCATAAGATTTGCGACAAGCGATTTAAAATTTTATGGCGGCGAGAGACATTGTATCTGCTTCTCTGTCACTCCCGCACAGTGTATTTTTTTAAAAAAGAACATTTTCTTTGCTTCTTTTCCACTCCCGCAGTGTTGCCATTTCTTTTTTTATTTTTTCTAAAAAATTTTTAACGCTGCGTACATAAAAGTGATGCGGTTCCTAAAATTCCAATTGACTTTTGGAAATACAATTATCGACATCAGAAATCTGAAATCTTGTATGATATTAATATGGTAGATGGAGTCACATAGATTGAATTTTTTTCAATGCAAAGGGTGTGAATACTATAAAAGTGCTAAGGAATGTAACATATAATTGGGTGGAATATTTTTTTTACCTTTATGGTAAAAAAAATATTACATGAAATGCTTTACAAAAAAAAATGGCTGGAATGCGTCAAATATTACATCAACCATTTCGTCCAAACGTTTATCAAAATTGTCGAAATCCATTTGTTTAATATGCTCCTACACAAATGTTTCTCGAATTAATTTGAATGAATATATTACCTGTCAATTACAGTCAACAACCAACCTGCACTCAGGGTTAATAGGTGCAAGTTGGAACTGAAGAAGTGCAGTTTAAAAAAAGTGCATGTTGGTAGTCGGTCTTATTAACCAGATTCATCTTTAAAACACAAAAAAAATTGTTCGCTTTGATTCATTGATGCCTCAAAAAAAAATGAAAGCTAAAACCGTTGGGTTGTAGATAGACATTTGTTTATGCATCAAGAATTCTTCCATTTCTCGTCTATTAATTTAATATAAACTATTCTTTCACATCATGTTGCTGCAATGTTTTGCACTAACTTTGTTCCATTTAATGGTAGCTTATTGCGCTGATGAGATAAAGTTGAACAGCCATATTATTAGTGAATCTAAAATTTCTGAAAGAATTAAGAAAAATGTTGTTGATCTTGAAGTTTATTCAAATATGACTGAATTTAATGCTGAAAACAGAAACAATGGTGAAGAAGATATTGTAAATGTTTGTGATGAAAACGAAAATGGTAAAAAAAATCTTGATTAAATAAGCAGAAATAATTAATATCCTTTAACAATTGTTGAAATTTTTTCATCATGTAATTCATCGAATAACTATAGTTTCGTTTGGATTTTGATATTTTTTATTGTAATTTTTTGTTGTATTGTTTTTATTGGGATTTATGTTGATCGCAGACGTTTGTCAGCTCATTATCGCAATTTCTTTATGAATTAAAAAAAAATATTTAACAACTGTTTAGTTTTAATAAAAGAAACTCTGCCCTGTTTCGTTAAAAACTTTTTTAAACACGTGTTTTTAGCTAAGATTCAAAGAGTAAAAGACAGGGCGGTCCATCAATTCGACTTAAAGTTGACAAAGAATATAAAAATGCAGATTTTCCCGGACATGGTCGAAAAACTAACTTTCTAGCTTTATTTTATTTATTTAAAAAACAATTTTTCTGCATAACTACCGTTTATTTAAAAGATATAAACAACATTCATTTAATAAATATGAGATCTTTGTCATAATTAATATAATAAACATAAAATTCTGTTGTTTCATTACATTTATGAAAATTTTTCATAAACAAATTATTACTCCTGCTGCTTCGTCGTCTGTGTTGTAAAAAACTGAAAAACAAACATCTGTGGTTAAAAAATTTACTTCCGTGTTTGTAACAAAAAAACTTACTAAAAATATTTAATTCCAACAGGTAAAATTAGGCATCGAAGAATGCGTAAATTATGGAGGAAGCCACAAATTGCAATGAATTTTGTACTTTTTCTAAAAAAAAACAAAGAACATTAATTAACTGCAATTAATTATTAAAGCATAACTGTTTTAAGAACGTTAATTTATTCATTTTTGTTTTAATTTCGAAAAAATTACTGTTTAATCACATGCATTCTTAATTTAAGCAAAAATAATTAGGCGCTACAAAAGAAGTAAAGTAACTTACTCATTAAATTTACTTTCTTCTTCAAGCACAAAATAATAAATGCAAAAACAGATGATAGTAAAGATGGAATCTGTAATGCATAAGAAAGAAATTATCTTCATATTTTTAACATTTGTTCGAAGAATGCATTGATGAGAAAGTGTTAAATTTGTTAAGCAATAATAACAGCGTTGATTGCAATATTGTAAGAGATGAGCTGCCTATAAACAATTGATATGTTTTTTGAAGGAGGAAAAAAGGTTTTTAATTTTTTTGCCAAATTTTTTAACCAAACTTAACAAAATCTACTCTTGTACCTGTAAAACTTACAGTAAACAATAACAAATTGATGCTATTCAATGCTGGATGATAGCTTTGATTTACATGTGGACAATAAATCATTAAAATTGTCAACAACACCGATGACAGCCACTAAAAGACAGCATTATAAAACCTCAAAAAACCTCACAAAAACATACCGGACTAATCAACAATCCGTTTTTAACAGCAATACAATATTTATATCTTTCTGCTAATATCGTTGATAACATACAATCAATTAAAATGCAAATTGTATTAACAGCAAAAAAATCATGAAATCCATTATAAATAATCGATAGCAAATGGCTATAACAGCTTAAGAATGGATACTGTAGCAGATGTAAAAGTATAAAATATCTAAAAAAGACAAAAATTACAGGTGTTTCATTTTTTTAATTGGTTTGTACTTTTTTTATAGAAGCATAAATTTGCAACTTTTAGTTTTAAGAGAAAAAAGATGTAAATAACTATTACACGTCATTTATAAGAAGAGAGAAGAAAAATTGACCTTTGCCTAACGGAGACTGTAACTTCCGGAAGTTGTTTCCAGTGGAAAAACTGTGAAAGGATTTGCTGATAAAGTCGTAACGTTATTATTGCCCATGATTTTGGAAATAAGCGTAATGCATTTTTTTTATCGGTACATAATCAATCTCTTTGCTTTCAACTCTGATAAATTAAAAATTTAAACACATGTCCTTTAAAAAATTTCTAACAAAAATTTTAAGGAAAAAGCGATTTTGCGCCGTTGCCGGGGACTATTGCTCCGATACTAAGCTTTCATTCAACGTCGTCCTATACAAAAAAAAAATTTCCGTGGTTAGGGCAAAATCAGTTTCGATGGGGACAAGCCTTTGATCTTTTAACGCTGTCAGCAAAAGATCATCTCTTACAATATTGTAATCACCGATGTTATTATAGCCTAACAAATTTAACACTTTTTCATCAATGCATTCTTCGAACAAATGTTAAAAATATGAAGATAATTTCTTTCTTATGCATTACAGATTCCATCTTTACAATCATCTATTTTTGCATTTATTATTTTGTGCTTGAAGAAGAAAGTAAATTTAATGAGTAAGTTACTTCACTTCTTTTTTAGCGCCTAATTATTTTTGCTTAAGTTAGAAATGCATGTGATTAACACATAGCTTATGGAAGTAGTACCCGACATCGATTTTGTCTGCTACTTGTATCTATCACTCCATAAAAAACTTCGCTGTTATTTCTCTTGTTAAAGAAATTAAAGCTGAAATCATTAAAGTTCCATAATTCTAAAGATGAAACATTGTTGAGCAAAGATTGTCCAGCACAAATCATGAAATTTGTTTTTTGTCAATGACATTTCTTTCAATAGCAATTCAAGCTTCCATGATTTTGTTCACGTGGAAAGGTCATGAAAGTTTCTGCTGATAAAGCAAGAAGCTTCAATCTGTGACAATTGAAAAACAATTTGCAGCAGCTGATGGAGACACTCCCTTTCATGTACTTCTGTTTCAAAAAAAAGCAACGTGAATGCCCACACATATTTAATTGACAATAGAGCAATTTTTTGCAGACGCACGAAAATTATCATTTTTCTAGAGGAACCTCTTAACAGAAAAGGTTATCTTTGAAACAAAAGTTGTTTCTTTGTGTTTCAAAAAAGTTAAAAAGAAAATTACCGTAATAGAAGTAAAAGTAGGTCAGCAATACATTGATTAATGCAAAGTTTTTGTAACAAATTTCGTGGCATTATTTTCTTTGTTGAAAGCTTAATTAACACCCATAAAATGGCAACAAATGAAATAAAAATAAGAAATAGTTCAAAGAAAATCCAAAATTTTTCGAAATTACTTGCGACATGCAAGGGCTGCTTTGAAGTTTTGTTGATACTGTAATACTCCATTTTGAAGGAAATAATTTTTAAACAATGAATGCAACAGACAGCTGCTATTACACATAACAATATAACATTGAAAAAAAAATTATTTTTAGGCAAATATTATTAATTTAGAAGAATCTAATAAGCTAATTAAGCATCATTAAATTAATTAATTCTGTTATTTACGCTTCAACTTTAGCAGCAGTAGCAGCAGTTGAATAACCTCTTTTGCTAAGCAGCAAAGATAACAACACCAGCAGCAGTCGAAGTTGTGTAAAAATATATTAGTAATTTTCTTTTTACTTTGTAAATAACACCTTTCTTTTTATACCTCTATATAATTTTCTTTTCTTTCACTTTCTTACATGAACGGTTTTAAAAGTATAAAAGTTCTTTTTTTCTTTAATTTCTTAAAAGTCATTTGCCATTTATTTTTCATTCATATACTTTTAATAAAATTATTACTTTTCTCCTCTTTTTTTTGCTCACATTTCAAACATCTGCAAAAAACTAATTCAAGCATTTATTACTTCACCTTCAGCCTCCACAAAAAAATATATAATGTCCAGCTTTAAAGCTCTATATAATGTCCAGCTTTAAAGCTTAAATGTACAAAAACGTTTTTCTCTTGCTGTTCTATTTTTGAATAAAAAATATTTGTAATATGATAATAACAAAATTGGGTAGTTTTGTTCTTAGAATTACCAGAGGTTGTAAGCATGCGTGTGTGCTCACTCATTTTTTGCAAAGGCTTCTCTTAACTTTTTTTAAACACACATTTTTTAAAGTGATACTTTAAAAAAACTAAAACGTAAACAGAGTTATTATTATTTTTTGTCATTAAAGGTTATTATTGCAAAAAAAATACAGAGGTGTCACAAATTGGTTTAAAAAAAGAAGTGCTTTGTAAAAAATGTGACGAAACAAATTTTAATCCAATAAAAAAAGTTGCAATTTTTGTAGAATTATATTACTAAAAATAACGTTTTATTATTACTTTACAAAAATGAATAGAAAAATTAAATTATAAAATAAAAACAAAAATAAATTTTTGGTCATACAAGTGGCCTTTGTTGCTGGAATTTTAGTCGTCTTTAAAACAAAACAAAACTTTAAAAATGTGTTAATGTAGAACATTGTTTAATACTAAAGAGAGCAGAGAGTTGCGGGTCTCACATACTTTAGGTTAGTGAGGCATTGTGATTAATACAATCTTTCTTTTTCATCACCTTTCATTTCGATGCAATGAAAATTATTTCCTCACTTTAGTTTCAAACGAATGATCGTATTCGTTTGAAACTAAAGCTTCATTCATACAGTTGAACAACTGCTGCAATAAAATGTAACCTTACGATCTCTTATTTTGCTCTAGAATTGTTCCCAAACAATCCTTTCGTACGTATCATTGCATTACAATTTTTCTACCCCATTAATAAATTAACTTGAAAATGTCTTATTTGTATGTAAATAAAAATGAGAGTTTGTGATTTTGGGATACACTGACATCAAAAAAATATATCCAGGGCTATTATCTTTTTCGAAATTGATATCTAATAAGACTCGATCAAATTGTGCTACAATAACATGAAAATTCGTCTACAAGTGGATTAGAAAAGTCTGAACAATGAAATTCAATCAAAGAGCTCCATCAAGCTTTAAAACCGGCAGGATGCTCTACTATAGTAATTAAAAGAAAAATCTATATGTTGATCAAAAAGTGCTTTCTCCATAGAAGGATTAAGCTCTATACTTAACAAATATTCATGTGCATTTTTCCATTTGCTTAATTATAGAAAGAAAATTACATTATACTTCAATGAAAAACTATTTTAAAATTTTAACAAACTTTAATCTTTCAACTCTAGCAACCGTGGTAAAAAAAAGCATGTTTTGCACAAAAAAATTCCTTTCAAAGTCTTTCATTTTCAGACAAAGAAAGCAAATAAAATGTCAAGGAAAAAAGTTCATTAATCATATTGTATATTTTTTCTCTGGTATTTATCTTTTAACTTTCATCTTCTTCTTCTAATTTTACGGTAATCAGCAAAGGCAGCAGCTTCTTATCAGAGAGAAAAAAAGGTTAAATGACAAAAACACATTCATGTTTTTTCAACAGCTTGCGTCAAAACAAAATTTTGCATAGAAGCTATCACAAAAAATATCACCAGTGGTTATCAGAATCGGAAAGGGGTATCCATAAATTTTTTGTTGCTGCTTTTTTTTTCAATTGACGTAAATTCTGTTTGCACTATATGTTTTTTAGTGATAAGAAAAAGTTTAATGAAAAACACAGGAAAGGTTACCCGATGAACTTCGAACTAGCAAAGACAAAAGAAAGTTCAGAAATTGAAAACATACAAAGATAGTTGAAATCCCCACATATAGAATTTGTAAAACAAAGATGTTCTATCCAAAACCAAAAAAGCCCTTTAAATAGGTGTGGTAACATGCTTCTAATTATCATCTCTTGTCCTTTTTTTCTGCATAATTTTTGATCATAGTTTTTTTTATCTTTGCTTCTTCTTTATTGTTTTTTTATTGCTTTGCTCCGACTTCCGATTACGTCTATGTCCATGTCAGTGGTGGTGTTGCGGAGAGAAAGAAAAAAAGGAGGGAAAAACAATCAGATCAGCTATCTTTTGTCGATTATCTTTGAACATTCAAAGTTATTCCACAAAAAAAGTTTATTAGAAAAAAAAACAGTTGAAAGATCATTGAAATAAAAGGGGCGGATCAAAGAAAGGAGAATACAGAATAGCAAACAGCAAAAAAATGGGATGGGATATTGATAAAGGTGGTATCCAAGGATTATATAAAGGAAAGGACAATGTTTCCATGAGGCATCACAGTCTAGTGGTCAAATTGTTAGGAATCACGTGAGTGATAGAAGGAAACATTGGTGAAAGAGCTAAAACTTGTAAGCTCTGTGATTGTAATCAAAGTTTATATTAGTTTGGTATTATCGTGCTTCGTATAATTGAACTTTTTACAAAATTAAAATCCATCTTTTTTTTAGTTCAATTAACCTTACCTTATTCCCTTCCAAAAATGTGTGATTCAACTTCACCATCTCGACGTGGCTCATGCTTTCAACCACCACCACCGCTTGTATCTTCACAACCTCGAGCATCAATCTTTCAACTTCGACGAGCTTCTTGCTTCCAATTTGATGATAACTTCATTTCAAATAATTCTGGTTCGACTGCGTAAGTTCATTTTATAACACACAAAAAATACCTTAAAGCTTTTTTAGCAAAGCTGTTAAAAACTACCTTAAGCCATGTACATCTCCAATGAATTTTTTACTTTCTGTTAAAAGCTTTTTCCCTATTATTACTTGGTTAGGTACATATCAAAAAAGCTGGTTCTTAAGTGATATGATTGCCGGAATTGTTATTGCTATTTTACATGTTCCACAAGGTATGGACATAATATCTTTAGAGGGATATATGTAATATAAGCTTTTAGGAATTTCATATGCTTTCCTATCACAAGTTCATCCAGTTAATGGCCTTTATGCATCATTCTTTGCTCCATTGTTTTATATGTTTTTTGCAACTTCAAAACATATGTCAGTTGGTAAGTGCTTAAAGCTACTGTAATTGAAAATTTTCTTTGCAAAGCTCTTCTACCATCCGGGCATCGCGTAGATAGTAATATGGCTGTGCTAGTTCTTATGTTTAATCCTCAACAACATTTTTAGGCTCATTTGCTGTTATTGCTTTAATGACTGGTGCCGCAAGTGATGACATTATGAAAAAACACTACGGCTCAGATTTCGAAAATCCTCTCTATGCCGATAACAAGCACACCGATATCAATCGAGTAACAGTTGCTGCAGCCCTTACCTTTACTCTCGGCATCTGCCAATTACTTGTTGGAGCCCTCCGGCTAAACTTCATTTTTTCATATTTTTCTGATCCACTTGTTGGTGGATTTTCAACTGGCGCTGCCATCCATGTTATTGTATCACAATTTGATGGAGTTTTGGATATTAATAGTGGGCATGAAAATGGTCCTGGATATCTTTTTGGAATTTTAATTCATCATGGCACTAATATTGGAAAAGCAAATGTATATACTGTTGGACTTTCAGTTATTATAATGGTTTTGTTGGTGATCGGAAAAGAGATTTTGAGTCCATTTGTGAATAAAAGATGCGGAAGAAATATTCCTATTCCATATGATTTAATTTTGGTTAGTTTTTAGAGATTTTACACATACACCCTTAAAAGTTTTACTTGCCGCTTTTGATCTTTTGCTGATAGTGAAATGTCCTTTGATCTTACCGACAGTGCTAAAAGATCACAGGCGGTATCCTCCAAAAACGATTTCCCCGTCCTTTTTTTCTCAATACAGCCATGTTCTGATAAATTTGCATATTTGCAATATCGCCCGTTTCAGATCGGCATCGCAACATACCTCAGCTTTCAATTCAGTTGGACAGATAAATATAAGATGCCAATTGTTGGTGAAGTTCCACGTGGTTTTCCTGGCCCTTCATTTCCTGTCTTCCAACTTGTCATTGATTCCTTCCAACCTGCAATCGCTATTACTGTTGTCACAATAACCCTCCAAATTTCATTCACAAAAATGTTTGCTAAACAACAGGGCTATAAAATTGATCCTGGACAAGAAGTTTATGCCCTTGGATTTACTTCTTTCTTTTCTGGATTTTTCCCAACATATCCTACTTCCCCAGGGATTAGTAGAACTTCAGTTGGAATTGAAAATGGCGGGCAAACTCAGCTTGCAGCAGTTTCGACTTGCGGATTTTTACTTGCTGTTATTCTTTTGATAGGACCATATTTTGAATATCTTCCAAAATGTGTTCTTGCTGCTGTAATTCTTGTTGCAATGAGATCAACATTTGGAAAATTTAAAGAAATTCCTAAACTTTGGAGATTGTCAAAAACTGATTGTGTAAGTGGCAGAAGCTTTATGGCATAAAAACCTTACTAAAAATATATTTTTAGTTTGTTTGGGTTTCATCTTTTGTTACAACCGTTTTCATTAATGTCACATATGGCTTGATCCTTTCATTCTGTGCTGTACTTGTTTCTGTTGTTTTAAGAACTGTAAGTTCTATTTGCTGTGCTTGTTATCAGAGTAGAAGAGATATGTACTCACAAAATGAGTAATTTTTTCATCAAAATTCGATAAAATTGCTCTGCAAAAACGAAATATCGAAAGTGATATTTCAGTTTTCCGATTCCGAGCATACAAAAATTTATTTCGGTCTCAATATCTTGTTTTTGGTCAAAATCTAAGGTGAATTTCAAAATCGAAATTTGCTGATATGATCGAAATTTGGTTTAATCTTTATTCTAATCCGTCATTTTTTTCAGCAATGGCCAACTTGGCAAGCTCGTTTCTCTCGTCCACAACCAGCCTTCAACAATTCAGGAGTAATTGCACGATATTGTGTTTTTCGATATGATGCAATCTTGATTTTTACAAATTTTGAACGCTTTAAAACTGCTGTTCATCGGACATTGGATGAATTTCTTTGTCGACCAATTCTCTCAAATGAAGAAGAATCATACACAAAAGCAAAATTCATATTTGATTGTTCTGCTATGACTGAAATAGATAGTATGGGAATTATGGCAATGAAAGAAGTGATTGAAGAAATAGAAAAGAAGGCTAATGCAATTGTAGCGTTTGCAAATACAAATTGTAAGCTTTCTTAGATTTTATGACAGTTTTTGAACAATAATTTTTAGCTTATATTACCGAAAAGCTGCTTGAAACACAAGTTGCAACATCAAGGAATGATTTTTATTTATCAATTAGTGAAGCGGTGGCATCTATTACAGCATTTTAAAAAACCCAGTGTTTATTTCTCATAAAGTTTAAACGGGTTTTTGTTTATAAATATGAGCTTTATTATTATTATGTTCATTATATCGATGACTTTGTACATATACAAAGTCATCGATATACACATTTCATTCTTGTTACTATGTAAATAAATAAATAAAATAAAATTGTTAACAAATTTTTACGGCAAAAATATTTATTGTATATAATCCCTTAAAATTCTTTATGTATCGGTAGGTTTTGAGACCAGCAAGAGGATCAGAAAAGTATGAAAAAATGAAGTTTAGCCGAAGTGCACCAACAAGTAGCTGACAGATGCCAAGAGTAAAGGTAAGGGCTGCAGCAACGGTTACTCGATTGATATCGGTGTGCTTATTATCGGCATAAAGGGGATTCTCAAAATCAGAACCGTAGTGTTTTTTCATGATGTCATCACTTGCGGCGCCGGTCATTAAATCTCATCCTTAAACTTTAAAAAGTAGCAAAAATTTTCCTATTTTTATCACCTTTCTTTATCGATCATCGTGAGACAATGCCGGTCAAAAAGCTGTTCAAAAAGAGTTTCAATAAACTGTAGTTTATACCAAGGAAGGATACTATAACAAAAATTACTATCTAGATTTAACCAACGATGAAATAAAATTTAAAGCATAACAAACAAACAATCAATTTGAGCATTTCAAACTAGATAGTTATTTCTTTTCATTTCTTGATAGATATTTTGAATTTCGAACAAATGATGCAGCTGAATTACAATCTTTACATATACGATAAATTCGATTCTTTCTAATTTTTACATCAATTCCATTGTCCCCGCTTTGATTAGAAATCCATATTCGATTACAGCAGCGACAATATGATCTTTTAAAATTTTTGGATAGCAAAGTTTGTTGAATGTTTTTTATTTCATTAAGTTCTTCCATATATAGCTTTGATAGTAATGATGGAGTATCATTTTTTGAATGACCTAAAAATGTTTATAGAGGTTAATTTTGGATAAGTATGTATTAACAAGTTTAAACTAATATATATGATTATCAAAAATTAATTAAATAAATAAAAGCTTACTCTTTTCTGCCATAAGTTTAGCAGCTTGTTGAAGAAAGCTTATTCGAAGTGCCGTTTCATTTGGTTTTGGAGATTGATTAAATGAAGCTTGTGGATTTGATTTTGTACGACCCATTGTTACAGATTAATAACAGCTTTACAAATATCTCTATTTTATTACAATGTATTTATTATTCAAAGGTATACGGTAACTTTGTCGACTAGTACACAGAAATAACATCTACCACGCAATTTGTTATCAATGAAAGAAAATTTATTGCAACAACTTAAAGCAAAAAAATAAACTCAACATACAAATCTATAAATATGGCACAAGCAATAATTTTCACAAAACATTAATTCAAAATTCCAATATAATCTGCTCGTGGATATAGCTTTACCAAATCTTCCCATTGAACCAAAAATATATCAGCAATTCGAAAAGTATATAAAATTTTTCCAGATAATGATAAACTTTTTACACGGCAAACAGATTCAACAAAAATAATTCGAGTATTTCGTAGCCTGATGAGATCAAAGAAGAAAGCAATTAAACAAATTGGAATACATGTTCCTGGACCATTACAGAGGACAACATCAGGTCTAAAAAATGGAAATAGATAAGATTTGTTCATAAAAAATGTGATTGATAAGTTGGCGGCATGCTATCATGGTAAAGATTCTACGAGAGAAATCAGTATTAATGGACAAGTAGTATAACAGTCCATCAGATAGCACAAACTTATCAAACAACATTCATAAAATCCTTACTTAATCTTCCATACTGCTATTATTGAATTCATAATCGCCCATAGCGTTGTAAAAATAGATGTTAAATATGATTGTCCAACTTCACGTGATCTTGGAATTCTTGTTACTGTAAATACTTCTTCAGCTTTCATACCTCTATTCTTTTGCTTTGAATATAGCTCTCTTTCAACATCCATAATTTTATCAATTCCCATTTTATCTGTTTCTGCAACAATATAATGTCTTGGAAGAAATAAATCAGAATCTAATTGTTTCAATAATGTTGACATTTCACCAGTATGACCACCTGATCCTATTACAGCACAAAGAGATACTGTATTACCAGATGTAATAGCATCAGAGAGTGTTTTACCATTTCCTGGCCAAGGTGATGAATGTCGCATTGAATGTGAAATATATAGCGTTAAAAAGATATTTATAATTACACAGATAAATATTGTTCCAAAAATAATTGTTAAAGCAAGCGTTGAATTTGAGAGATAATTTGCGATTTCGTCTAACATCTACAATGGTATTAGTGGTAAAGCATAGAAAATTAACAAAGAAAAAATAGCTGTAGGAATATTTACCAAAAGAAACTACAAAAATGAAAAAAAAAATTCATAAATTTATTTCAAAAAACTTCAAATCTTTACAAGCTACAATAATTCACAAGGTCAAAAGTAAAGTAATACATAAAGTTTTAAAGATCAATAAGTAAATAACCGTAATCCATCATCACCTAGCAAAGTTTCTCGAGATCCTCATCTAATTCATATCCATTTCTACAGTAATCACAACACAATATAATCATCATATATTTCAAGCATTTTAAGAACATCTGGATGCATATCACATATATCTTCACCATTCTGTTTCAAATATTCATGCAACAACGTTAATCTTCCCATAGCATTCTTATTCTCTCGAATTATTTCATCTGCAACTTGTGTTAACCGAAAGAATGAAGCCATTTCAAGTTTTCGAACTGGATGCATTAGCTTTAAACTTCTTACATAAGCATCTATTGCCCGAATAACACCAACTATACGAAATTTTAATGCAATTTCACCAACTTCATATATATTTCGTGAATGGATCACAATTGATGAATATCCACAGCAAGCATTTAATAGAAGAGTTAGATCATCTTCTGTTAGCTCTTGAACAATTGTACAGGATTCATGTGTTACTTCATCATTATACCATTTTGTAAATAATGAGCATTCAAGCTTTTTGAGATAAGTGGGATTGACAAAGAATGTTGTACCAGCACACTAAAACAGATAGATTAGAGGAACAGAGAAAAGAATAAAGCAAAAAGTTCGTTGCTTTCATATTAATCTTTAATTCCAGAAGAATAACTACTTTGTCTTTTGTAAATGATAGCTAAATGGATTCCAAAAAAAGTTTTCACTAACAACATTTGGCGCTAAACAGAAATTTAATAAACCGATCTAGTAAGTTTAAAAATATGGTGCAAAATGCTTTATTAAAATAACAATTTCAGGACGTTACGAATACAAATTTCTTGTTGATGATACGCTTTCAAAAACTGATGAATACAACTGGGGATGTGTTATCACACTCCAAATGATCGAGAACTTGAAAAGTTACGTGAATTTACACAACGAGATTTTGAGAAAGCTCCATCCCGACCAGTTTTGCCACCACATTTACTTCAAGTTATATTAAACAAAGATACACCAGTACATTGTGATCCAAATTTTTACTGGAATTAAGTCAGCCGTTTTTGTTAAACTAAATGCATCAGTTTTTTACAATAGTTGTTTTACAGTTGGTGAAGTCAAACTCATGTAATCAAGCTATCAATTACAAAAGCACAGCAGGCATTCTCCTAAGATGTAAAAGCAAAGAACTTTGCGACGATTAAAACCACTCACCAAAATTCTATAATATCGAAATGAAGTTTTTTCTGTTAAATTTTCTGCTATTAATGCTTGTTGAACTGAAATACCAAAACATATTCGAACTTTTGTATCTGTTATGATGACGTTTTCTATCACTTCTTTGCTTTTCCAATAATCTTTTTCTTTCTAAAACATATCATCACAGTTAATACAAATATATTGTTAACCGTTAAAAGTTCTTACACTAAAACATTTTTCATCAACCATAAACATATAATCAACAATTAATTCATATTTAGATCCATCTTCTGGTGTTACTGTTAGCATTAGTACAAATTTATTATCATCCAATTTCTTTGACTAAAACGTTTAATGAAAGATTACGGTATATATATGTAAATAGTAAACATACAGTAATCGTAATATCAAAACAATATTCATTAAAGCTTTCATTCAAATCAGCGCTATCAAGATCAACATCTTTATTAAAAATAGGAATAATATTAAGTTTTTCTTTAATGGACGATGACATTTCTGGAAAGTTGATTCCATTTTTTTCTTCTTTAAAACTGCTTTAAAAATCTTAAACAAAACCGTAAAAACACACGTAAGCTTCTGAATCCATGTGGATTCATCTGTAGGCGATCCCGATTGGAATGCATCAAAAAAATATGTTAAAAAAAGTCTTTTACAGATTACAAAAAATATATAAACTTTATTGAATATAAAATAACATACATCTATTTCAGATAAACAATTTACAAAAAAATATACAAAAGAAAAAAAAAAAACAATTAAAAAAACAACATTTATAAAAAAAAGAAAAGAACCCGTTCATTTTCCCCATTACATATTTTTTGGAGGGAAAATGGAACGAAAAAAAAGAATGTACATAACTCTTATTTGGCATATAAATAATAAGATTTTGAAGGAAAGAAGGGGACATATAAAAAAGAGCAAGATAAAAAATGAAAGAAATAATAAGCAGTAATTGTTAGAAATTCAAGATTCTGTTGATTACGTTAACGAAGCAAGCATGAACATGTTTCTTTTTTGCAAATTTAAGTATTGATAGGTTTGTAGAGCAATGTTGTAACATACTTCTTACGATGCCGATGTGTTGCAGATAAAACCATTACACCATCTTTGATTGAAAGAGCATAGAGATGATTAAGCATAACATGATCTATAACACCTACAGTATACATATAAATATCAAGCCACGTATGGATTATATTATTTCTAAGGGCAAATACGGAGATAGAGCAGTTGGTTGTGGGCTTGACTTGCAATCCAATGTGGGAATGGTGGATTGCAGCCTACCATGCTACAAATTGCTATACTCGTATTTGCCCTACGGGAAATTTTAAAGTTGATTTTTTTTTATTTTCCAAAAACCCAAACGTGTAAAGTTAAGCAGTAAAAAAAAGCTTACTCGGCTCTGGTAAAACATTTGGATCACAATGTACTGGTGTATCTTTGTTCAATATAACTTGAAGTAAATGAGGTGGCAAAACTGGAGGAGATGGAGCTTTTTCAAAATCACGTCGATCTGGTAGAGTTTGTGTAAATTCACGCAACTTTTCAAGTTCTCGATCATTCGGAGTATCATGTGATGGCGCAACTCCAGTTGTATTCATTTTTCTCATTTGTTCTCCAGCATTTGATGAAGCCATATCACGATCAAGCGCATCAAAAACAGCAAAATCTGCATGATCTATATTTACCTGTAAAAATGATATAGAATACTTTCTGCCGTAATACTAATGTTAAATACATACCACATTATTTTGACTTCCCATTGCATTATCAGTTTTTGAAAGCGTATCATCAACCATCCATTTTCCATCAACAAGAAATTTGTATTCATAGCGTCCTAGAAAAACAATTTCAATTAATTACATTTTTTAAGGTTAAAGAGATATACCAGGATTTAAATTTAAAATTGTTGAAAAATCATGTGTTGATTTGACGAGCGGAACTTTCCTTTTCCAGCTATCCCATGAACCAGTAACATATACATTTCGAGCAGGATTATTTGCATGCCATTTAAATACAACAGGAAATTCATTATTATCCATAAAATCAATATCATCTGGTGGGCCATCAGGTTTTGCTATTTTCATCTGAAAGAGATAGGAATTACATTGTAATGCAAAAATGCGAATCGAAAATATGCAATCTACAGTATACAAAAAATGAATCATAAAGCTTACTTGAACAGGACAACCATCACCAGTTTCCGTTCGATGATGATTTGATGTTCGAGTATCAGCAGTTGGTGGAAGGGTACTTGGACCATGTGCTGTTGAAGAAGAACCACCAGGTGGTGCATTTGATGGAAATCCAGTAGAAGCTTGACGATGCCGATCACCCGTTCGTTCACGCTTATGCATACCACTACCTTGGTTTCCCATTTTTATAGATTAAATAAATTCTTTGCATAAAATATATATCATATAACTTGAATGAATCTTCTTAATAGTAATAGAATAAAAGATATTATTTGTGAGATTTTAGTCTGAAAAATAAACAATAATTAGTTTTGGAAGAACAACAGTTCGAAATAACACAAACAAAAGCCGATAAAAACCAAAAATGACCAAGTTCACGCAAAACTTTTTTTAAAAAACAACATTTAACAACGAGCCCGAGGAAGTTCTCTCTAAAAGTGGACATTATAAAAGAAGTCAATACTCTCTTGCTCCATTAAACAGATGAACCCCGTTACAATGAGCTGTAAACAATTGCAAAGTCAAAAGAAGAAGATGAAAAATAAAAACTGATTTCTAAACCAGCAAAAAATAGATAGATTCTTTCTCCCTTTTTTTCTCACGTGTGTATGTGTTGTTTTTGTTCTTTCACAGTTTTGTTTGTAACAAACAAAAAACTCGGCTGCTTTTTCGCTTTAAAACCATTGTTATTTTCCTCTGATAAAAAACCAAATAAATTTGTTCTAAATAAAAAATTTTAAAAACGTGGATTCACAACTTTACTTCTTTATTATCATTTATGTTACAAAAAACTTTAATCATTAAATCAGACAATTGAAAATAACATTGAAAAAAAAAACGTTTTTAGCTAGCTTCTAAAATGAACAGTTATCTTGTTTGTCTAGACATATCAAGCACACTATTTTTGCTCTTCCATGTATATTGTGAAAGCTTTATATAACAAAATATTCGAAAAGTGTTGTTTGGTGGGAATGATTTGTTTAAAATCGTTGTTTTTAAACTATCAAATTTTTTACCTGATTTGAAATTTTAAATCAAAAACGACAAAATGAATTTGTGACAAAGCTTTATATATTTTTAGATTGTTAAATGTAGGAAATAAATTCTTTATTTTAAAACTGGGTTTTTACTGATTCAAGACAATGAAAGGAGAAAAAATTTTGAAAATCAAATGAAAAACAAAACAGAGATTTTATTAAAATACAGTTCCTGTTACATTTAGGTTACTGTAGTACCCGCTAAATTAACAAAAGAATATTTCGTTACAAAAAAATTACATTTGCTCTTCAGCGGCAATAAAATAGAGCCAATCTTCTTTTTGTGAACAGATTTTTGACATTCCTTTTCATCACTATTTGTCATACCTTGCTGCCTAAAGATGCGTTAATGTTCAAGAAAAACCACGCCTTCGAAAGTTCTAAAAAAGCAAGATTTGAATTTCGTGAATGAAAGGAAAAATCTAATTTTAATTCATATCTTTAAGTACAGAATTTTTGGAAAATATTGAGATCCTAAATTTTAAGAATATGGACACTCAAAGCATACGGTAAAGCATTAAATGTGTATGAAAAATTTTTTTTGCAAAGTATCTCACATTTCCATAAATTTGCATAATCAACAAAAAATCTCTAACAGATCTTTTTCATTCAAAATCATTTTCTTTTTTAGAATCACATCAATTGATGCGTCAACGACAATCACGACGAAATATGCAGCAGCCACATCATCAAGGACAGAATCAACAAGGACAACAACGTTCAAAAATTCAACCTCCATCTTCTTCATTACAATCTTCATCAAGCTCTGCAGCAGCATCCAGTAGTAATGCCTCAGAAGAAAATGATGATGGTGGAAATTTTGGTAATTTAACTCCTGCTGAATTATCTTTTATCAATGATAAAATTGATAAACTTATGCGTGCACCATTAAAATTTCGTCGTGGTGGTGGTGCTAAAGGGTAGGTGATTTTATATATTACTGTAAAATAAAGGAATGTAAAAAGCTTTAAAAAATCTTTTTTTAAAACATGGCATTTACTCGGTATTAAAAACTGAAAAAGTTTTACTAAGGATTTGAACTTTGGTTACAGTTGCACGCTAAGCAGCGACGTAACCGCTGAGCTGCAGCTGCAACTAAATATATAAACTTTTTACATTCCTTTTTTATTAAAATATTTTTTCGTTGAAGAGTTAATTTGTAATGTAATAGATTTTTTAGAGAATTGGTTCAAAAAGCTTCTCGTGTCAAGCCCCTTGCTCCAGATGTTGATATTTTTTTAACAAAATCTGATATTCTTCAAATTTGTTCATTGGCATCTGATTCATTTTTGAAACAAAAAAGCTTGGTTGAAATTCGAAAGTAAGTTTTATTTTTTGGAGGGAGATAAGGAATTTCAGATTTATGGCAGACATCCACTTTGGTGAGAGTCAGCTCGACTTGCGTTATCTTTTTCAAATTTTAAGTTTACTGAGCTTACTGTAATAACATCAAAAGTAGTCAAATTTGATTTTATGCAATGCAAAAATATTATTTTCAAGAACAAAGAAGCTGAAAATAACACGATTTTTGAATTTTTATAAAAGCAAAAATCATAATTAATTTTATGCAGATGCTGTGTCATTTTCTAACAAACACAATGAAAGCTAAATGTGTATTTTTTGACCTTTACACTGTTTTGACATTTTTGCAGTTTGTTAAAACGCAAAAAAGTTCATTAAAACAACTTCTTTGTTTCGATGTTAGCAATTTTTCTACGCTAAACTAGCATTTATTTTTTTTCCTTTTCATCCTGATTCTTCGAAGTGTTGTTTACGGAATTTTGAAATATTTTTTGCGCAAAAAATATATATTTTTTGTAGCGTTGTTTTTGTCTGCATTTTTCGACGTTTTCGATCTTCCTTTTTTGTGCTTTTTTTGAAACAAACAAAATTCATTTTGCATGAATCATACTTCTTTTTTGCTTCTTTGAAAAATTGACCAAGATCAATGATCAATCATCGGTCAAATGTTTAAATGCCATTTTTAAAACATACATGTTATTGAAAATAACTATTGTTGATTGTTTTTCAGAGATGTTCTTCCACTTACAATATTTGGTGATATCCATGGACAATTTCGTGATTTGCGAATGTTATTACATGCAACTGGACATCCAAATCAACAAACATATGTCTTTCTTGGTGATTATGTTGATCGTGGACCACAAGGTACCTTTTTAATTTTTAGCTTAAACTAACACCCAATTAACTGCTTTCTTTCTTGCAAGGTGTTGAAGGTCTTTGCTTATTGCTATGCTTAAAAGTCAAATATCCACATCGAGTTTTTATGATTGTAAGTTTATTTTTTTATTATTGACTGAGGGTACTGTAGCTTATAAACTTTTTTGGTCTACTTAGTGTTACAGTTAGAGACATTGTAGTTGGATTATTGAAGCGGATCACTTTAATGGAGTTTCTGTATCACGTTTTCCCTTAAAACTACAGTATACTTTTTAGCGTGGTAATCATGAAGATTTTAATACTTCAATGGTTTATGGATTTTATGATGAATGTGTTCAAAAATATAACAATGATAATGACAATCTTGTAAGCCACTTTTCAACACATAACCCGTATTTACCACACCACTTTCAGATCTTTCAAAATTTTGTTCATGTATTTAATTGTATGCCATTTGCTGCATTGATTGGTGGAAAGATTTTATGTATGCATGGTGGAATTTCACCTGATTTGGTCTCTCTCAATGATATAAATTCAATTAAACGTCCAACAATGATTCCGCTACATGGTCTTGCAACTGATATTGTTTGGTCAGATCCAGGTGGAAAAAATCCTGGTTGGTCACAATCTAATCGTGGTATTAGCTTTACATATGATGATGCAACAATTGAAAAATTTTGTATTAAAAATCATATTGATTTAATTGTACGTGGACATCAAATTACAAATGATGTAAGTTACTTTTTGAAAAAGCTTGATCAAACGTGTGAGAGAGTGTTGTTTGCACTTGATTTTTATCGTTTCTATTTATTTTAGATGCAACATCATGGATATCAATTCACTCAAAATAATCGAATGTTAACAATCTTTTCTGTATATAATTATCTCAATACAAATAATACTGGTGCAACTTTACAAGTTCTTCCTGGTGTAAGTTTTTCATGATTTTTTGAGGGATATGATTTGATTTTGGGGTACTGTACTGTAATAGAGCAACTATTGAAATTGTTATACCAAGCTGTTCTAAAGCTTTTTGCATTACAGTACCGTAACTATTGTTGCCTTGGTTTAAACTAATTTTTTCATATTTTTCAGATGAAATGTCGCTTCCGTCTATTCCGTCCTATTCATCCAAAGAAGACAAAGCAACCTCAACCAGAAATTATTCCACCATTAACAGCTACATTAAAATAATTGATTTATTATTCATTATTGTATTTAACTATATTACTCTATTTTTTTAAAGTATTAAAAATTTTCGCTGATAAAATCAATCTCATTTTTTTTCGTGTATTTTCCATTTGCATGAAAATATTTTGACAAACATTGATGGCTTAACTCTAAAACTATTGATAACTTTAAGAATGGGCTTCAAAGTTTTGGACTGACGTCAGGTCTGGACGCTCCCTTTCTCCAGATTTTAACAAAAATATTTATTTATTTGGATGTTGTACACAAATATTTTTGGGAACTTTTAATTTTTCATATAAGTATTTCATAGACATCCAAACTGGAGAAGTTGTCAAATTGTTATCTTTAGCTTCAGGTTCAGGGATTTTAACAAGGGCCATGTATGCGGATTCAGAAAGAGTTAAAATCCTGTTTATCAGAATCAAAATCTCTCTTTTTGAATGAAATAAGAGCATAGTTGGAGTTGCAAAAATTCGTTTGGATAACCGTTTTTGAATAAAAAATGCATCATTTGAGTCAAGGTAAAATGAAGAAATAAAATCAAAACTAAAATTATTATTTTGTTCTTTTTGCATTAATTAATCTTTGAAAATGTACCTAACAGTTTCAAAATCAAAATTTATATTGACTTCATAAAGACTATATTTCCACCTATCATTATCATATCTTTCTTTGACGAGACTTTGTATCATTCCATTTTGATCAGAACGAAAAAATCTGATATGAAATTCTTCAAATGGTTCAACAAAATTTTTTATTGAAAATGTATGAAATTCTCCAATGGCAGGTAATGAAATGGTATATGGATTCTGCAAAATTAAAATGTAAAAAATTAATACTATGTTTACTTTTTCCCTATTAAAAATGCTAATATAAAACCGTTAAGCATGCAACTGATGCATCACATCTATATTATTTTTATGTTTTACTTACATTAAACATAAATACACTCTGTAAATCTCGTATTGTTCTCTGTAAATTAAACAGAAATTTTCCGTCTTGAATTTGTGCAGTAAGAATATTTTTTGGAGCTTTAATATCTGTTTCAAGATCTTCTTCGAAAAAGAACATCATATTTTCTTCATCAACATGAATTCGAAACACTTTTGAAAATCTATATATTGAATCTTCGGTTGGATCTCGTCTATCCAGATGATGTAATTGAATTAAGAAACATAGATTATTGGCATTAAAGCTTTCAAAGGTTAAAATTTTACATTGAATACATAAATGTTCCATAAATAGTTGATTAATTGTCCAACCACCATCTCGAAATACTATATAATTTTTTGTATCCAGATCAATACAATACAACTGCGGAAAATATCTTGGCCTTTTGCTATCCTAAATATGAATTCTTTGCTTGTGTTCGTTTTATTCAGGGTTAAAACTACTATACAAAAGGAATTTATGTTTTGGACACTACTGTTTTTTCCGAAAAATCAAAGGGCATTCCAAAGCCGTTGTTTTTTTAAATATCTAAAGGACAATATAAAATACACATGCATAGTATTTAGGCATGGCACCGGGACGGGGCCCCGCAGGGACGGGACTTGATTTTTTTGCAGTATGGAAAAAAACACAAAGGGAGTACCAAGGCAAAATTTCGAAAAATGTCTTAGTCCCGCTCGCGGGACCGGGACGGGACTTGAAAAAGTGGTCCCTCGGCCATGCCTAATAGTATTATAAAACTTTTCATAAATAAAAGCTAACATTTAAAGGATGTTAAAAATAACATTAAACGGTGTATATATTAATACAAAACTTACATATTTGCTTGCCATAATCCATAATTTACTTTGAATTATTCCTGCAACAGCAGACACCAAACATCCACATCTTGAACAAATATCTTGAATAGCTTCGATATTTAGTTCTCGAAAAATAATCCATTCTCCAGCATCAAATAAACATTTTCGATAAACTATTAATGTTCCATTAGTTCCTTCTCCAATGGAATAAAGGTAATCATTATGGATTCCAACAAACCATGTCTTATCCAACATTTTGCTTGTAAAGTACATTTTTTTCCTACAGGATTTCTAATATTTATTAAAGCATATTAAGAAATGTTAAACAAAAAAATAGACTGTGACACATCAAACATTCTTGCCCAGTATGCAGCTCTTTTCTGCCCAATATGCATCCAAAACAGGATATGAAAATGGAGATTTACAGTGGACTATATTGTATATAGTCTATGTACGATAGTTAACTTTACTCGATTAACTCTGTCTAAGTTTTTGGATTTCTTAGCACACTGTAATAGCATCGAAAAAAGTTAGAAGTGATTTTATGCAAAAATGTGTTACAGTCGAACCTCGTTATAATGCGCCTCGTTATAATGCGAACCTCTCTATACTGCGGTTTTTGTGCGGTCCCGGCAAATGTCTTAAGAAAATGACCTAATACAGACTTCGTTATAATGCACCTTGTTATAGTGCAAACCTGCTTATACTGCGGTTTTTCTGTGGTCCCTTCAAAAATTTAAAAGGAAAATCGACCTTGTTATACTGCATACTCATTTTTTTTTCCAAAATCGGTTTTTGTTATTCTAAGATCAATGAACTTCGACTTCAATTCTTTCATTTTTTTAAAAAATTTCAATAGTTTTATGGGTTTTTCTATCAAAAATAGCGGAAAAAAGCTGTTCAAGCAAAAATAGTCAATTTTTATCATAATTGTGGTTTTTTATATGCTATAAATTGATTTAAATAAAAATTTTTCAAAAAATAGTCAAAAAAAATTGAACCTCGTTGTACTGCGGACCTGCCCATAATGCGGTTGTTATCACGGTCCCTTGGACCGCACTATAACGAGGTTCGACTGTATTTTCAAAAACAAAGCAGCTGAAAATAGCCCAATTTATGAATTTTTATAAAAGCAAAAATTGTACTTTATTTATTTTGCACAGATGTTGTGTCATTTTCAAAACTGACACAATGAAAGCTGAATGTGTATTTTTTGACCTTTACAAATGTTTTGGCATTTTTGTTTTGATGAGCTTTTTGTGTTTTATAAACTGCAACTTCGTTGTTTCGATGCTTGCAATGTTTCTACGCTAAACAAAATTGGCATTAACTTATTTTTTCCTTTTCATCCTGATTCATCGAAAGATGTTGAAATGTTTTATTTTTTTTTAAAGATATTTTTAGCAACGATGTTTTTTGTCTGCTTTTTTTCGATGTTTTCGATCTCTATTTTTTTGTGTTTTTTTTGAAACAAACAAAATTCATTTTGCATGAATCATACTTCTTCTTTGCTTCGACAGAAATAATATTAGATATATCAATTGTCTAAGATCAATGTTCAATCATTGGTTAAAATACTACTTTAAAAACGACTACATAAGATTTGAACTTGTAATTTATATTGGAGCTTAATTGAGGTTAAAGACCCAAGTTCAAAAAGCTCAAAATGATGAATATCTTTTTTGCTTTTTTTATTTGTTTTTCGTGAAAGTTTCAAAACAGCCAATTTTGTTATTACAATTTTAGTCCGAAAAAACTTTTTGCAAATAAAATTATCGTTTAACAAAATTATAGGGTGTTTTTCTTATAATTTTTTTCCATTAAAAACTACAGTACCCAATTTTATTGAATTTCTTTTTTGGCACTTTTTTTTAAAGAAATTGTACTTTTTTAAGTTTTTCCAAAATGCCATTAGAAAAACCTTTATTTAAAGCTAATAAAAATTGAACAACCTTCGCGTGTTTCTGTTTTTTTGTCTTTCAATTTTTTAGGGAATTGCTTTTATCACTTGGGACAGAAAAAAAGTTAATCACAAGGCCTTTCAAAAACGAGACCTTTCTTTTGCATGTTTGCATTTCTTTCTGGAACACTATTAATTGCGTCATTTTAGCAATGATAAGAAATATAATCCCTTTATCTGTCTATAAAGCTTTTATAGAAGCATTTTAGAAGACAAAAGATTATCAACTGCAGTAGTAGTCAAACATAAAAATTGTGTTTTGTCATTTTTTTGAATTTTCATTTTTGGCTTGGGGAAAAAGCATTTTTTCAAAGAAAGCAGAGTACAAAAATTCATGAATTTCTTTTGAAATTTAAAGAGGAAAGCTTTAGAAAACGTTTTTACTGGCAACTATGGATACCAGAAGCATGTTTTTATAGCATAATTTGAGAAACTAAACATTGACAATATTTTTTTCATGTGAAAAATAAAACAATGGGATATCTTAAAAGTGTAGTCTATTTTTTTTCTTTTCCGCTGAAACAAGAAGTTATGTTTTTCTTTTGATGACGTGCTTGCTTTTAAAAGAGAAAATGATAATTTTGTTGGTCAAAGTCTGACCAATCGTGATTTATCATGTCGTCATTTTATTAGTTGCACTTGAATGAAAAGAGCAATTTTTCTTTAATGACCATTTCTATTTTATCGATATTTTTTAGATGCAACATCATGGATATCAATTTGCACAAAATAATCAAATGTTAACTATATTTTCTGCACATAATTATCTCAATACAAATAATACTGGTGCAACTTTACAAGTTCTTCCTGGTGTAAGTTTTTCATGCTTTTTTGAGGGATATGACTTTTGGGTACTGTACTGTTATAGAGCAGCTATTGAAATTGTCATGCGAAACTGTTCTAAAACTTTTTGCATTGCAGTAAATATTGTTGCTTTTGTTTTCTGTTTTCACTTAAACTCATTTTTTCATGTTTTTAAATGAAATGTCGCTTCCGCCTATTTCGTCCCATTCATCCAAAGAAGACAAAACAACCTCAACCAGAAATTATTCCACCATTAACTGCTACATTAAAATAATTGATTTATTATTCATTATTGTATTTAAATGTATTACTTGTATACTGTATATTTATTAAATGTATAATGTTTAAATCAAAAAAGCTAATATTGAGAAGAATGCAGATTATACTGGGATTTTTAAAAATAGTATCATTTAGATATTTTTGTGGCAAAAATATTATTGAAGTAAAATTACAAGAAGGAGCAGGATATCGAATTTGGACAAATAAAGAAGAGGAAAAAAAGACGAACAAACAAGAAATATACACATTGGTTATCAATTAATTTACATAAAAATAGTTACAGTTTTGAGAACCACATTATAGATAATTGTACGTTATAAACAAGGACGTCAGCAGAAAATAGTTTCGGGTTGAACAGAACAGTTTGGGGAGGGCACGCCTTTGATCTTTTGCCGCCGCTTGCTGACGTCCTTGGTTGTAACATAAATATTCCTTATATATAGCAATGGCAATACATCCTGATGATTTGTTTATTATTTTAATGTTCATTCTTTACACCATTGTTACTACACTTGCGAGCCTAGCTGTATGGTACATTATTCTTGGCACATTTGAAGACTGTTGTTGTTGCAGAAGAAGAAGAGCAGCTGTTGTAAATGGTGCTGATCCTGCTACACAAAATCGTAAGTCTTTTGTAATACTTAGAATTACCATAAGATGATCACCTTTTCTTGAATAAGTTCGCCTAAAAATAACTTTGACTTTGACAATTTTGATGGTCAAAGTTTGACCAATGGTGATTTATCATGTCATCATTTTACTACTTTTATGGTTGCACTTGAAAATTTTTATATAGTTTTTCTTATTCTTAGATGCAACACCATGAACATCAATTTACTCAAAATAATCAAATGTTAACTATATTTTCTGCATATAATTATCTCAATACAAATAATACTGGTGCCACTTGTATGCTGTATATTTATTAATGTTTCGATAATAATTTTTTATTTATTTTCTAATTACTTTCTGCATATATATATGTAATTATAATTATCTCAATACAAATAATACTGTTGCAACTTTACTAATTCTTCCTGGTGTAAGTTTATTTATAATCTTTTGTGGGACATGTAATGTGGATACTAATATCGATACTGCAACACAGTAGTTAGCTAGCTTGTTTTGTTTTGGTAGACATTTTTTTGTCTTCAATTAAACTGATTTCCGTTATACTTTTTTAGATGAAATGTCGTTTCCGTCTATTTCGTACTATTCAACCAGAAATTATTCCACCATTAACTTCTATATTAATATTTTTGATTGATTTATTATTCTTATTGTATTTAAATGTATTACTGTATAACTGTATATTATTAAAGCATATTTTATTGAATTAAAAAAGCTGATGATGAATTTTATTGAGAATGCAGAGATTATTGGAAACATCTTATTCTTTTTCGACAACTACAACTAAAACTTCAAAATTCTTCCTGGTTTTTTTCGTCTCTAGGGTTTGCAAATCTTCTTCTTTTTCCTTGATAAAATTTATTTTTTTCCATTTTCTTTTTAAAAGAAGAAAGGCTTAAAAACAGTTTCTATCTATCTTCTTTCTTTTTTGGCGACAACAAATGCTTTTATAAAAAAAAGAAGGGCGTTTTAAATTGAAACTTTTCGAATAAAAAAAGGAAAAGCAGAAAGAAACGTACAAGCAAAAAAAAGAGCATTTTTTAAACAGAATGAAAAAAAAAGTAAGTTACATAACCGTCTTTTGCTAAAAAAAAAGTCCTCTTTTTCGTATGCATTTAAAGAAGGACCCCCCTTAAAGCTTCAAAAGGCGACAACGAAAAAAAGTGTTAAGCTTAAAATATGTGCAGGTCGCCACTTTTTTATTGCGGAAAAGGCAGTCGCAGAAGTAGAAGCATTGGCTTGATGCCCAAAAAAAACTTTTTTCAATTGAAAAACGAAAAATTTTGCGGCACAAGAAAAAAGGGAGCTTTCTTTAAGCGACAAACAACTTTAAGCAACGAAAAAAAAATGTTTTTGAACGCATTCTTTTCAACGACAAAAAAAACGCCGCAGAAACCAACATCAAAAAAAAGAAGAAAGAAAGATGCTGAATCACTTTTGTTTATTTGCTACTTTTTTTAGTTGATGGCAATTTTTTAATAAATAGTTTCAAAAAATAGAAACTTTTATAAAAAGCTAGAAGATTGCCTTAAAGGCATGTTCCTTTTTCTTTTAACTTTCTTTTTTTCCTTATTTATTGACGTCAAAGGGAACGACTTTTCTTTTTTTACATTTAAGAATGTTAAAGCTTGTAAGAAAGAAAAGCAGAAAAAAAATGGGATTAGGTAAGCAGTGCTCTACTTTTCTTTTTTTGGTACTTTGGTGTTTGAAGCATGGCAGAAGAAAGAAAAGTTTTATTTTGTAATTTTACGGGAGTTATTTTTAATGAAACGAAAAGAGTTGATTTAAGTTTTAAGGTGTTTGAGAAAAAGATTAAAAATGAGTAGACAAAGATTTGTTACATGTTATAAATCAATGTTGGTGTTAGCCCAAGGTAAATGTCGCTCAAGCTTAAAGTCAGAAAAGTGAATGATCGATTTGATCTTTAAAAATGCCAGTTTTGATTTTTTAAAAGTTAGCCTAAAATTTATGTTTTCGACATCAGCTAAGATACGGTAATATGCAAATTTGTAAATCCTTGGACCTTGACCTTTTGATGAAAAACAAATCTGTGTTTAATGTTTATGAAATCAGTTTTAACCATAATTGCTACTTTTACAATACTAAAACACACATATTTTTAATCCAAAAGCTGCTTAAATTACTTCCAAAAAAATCTTTCTTGATGTCATTGATTAAAAGCTTTTTTTGCCATTTCCGATTTCTACGTTCTTCATTTTCTAATGTCAACATTTGCTTTTTTAAAAAACTTTCATGACTAATCCAAAAATCAAACTTCCCCTTTATTTTTTAAAATGCTTTTTTTAAATATAAGCTTATTTCAAAATTGTCCATTTTCTGTCTTTTTTCTTTCTCCCCCTTTTTTTCAAACATTAATGATTGAATCTCACTTTCACCTGCTTGCTTTTTTCCTAACGCACTGATTTGATTGAACTTCTTCTTCACGTTAAAAATGTACCTAAACTTTTGTTCTTTTCTTTCACTCCTCCTCCTTCTCGTCTTCTTTACCCCCCTCTTTCCATCATATCATATTTGATGATGATGAGTAAAAAAACGATAAACTGCCGTGTTGTTATATAATGTTTTCTTTAAAAATATAGATAGATTCTCTTGAAAAAAAAGTTTTTGTCTCCGTAACAAAATAATTTTAACAAAATAGTGATCAATTTTTTCTTTTTTGTTATGCTTGTTCGTTGCTGCTTCTTACTTACTTGCGACTGCAGCTTATTCTTTTTTTTTGCTGTCGCTGCTGATGCTTTTTTTCGAACGTTTCTTTTCTCATTTGAAGCTGCTGCTGCCGCTGGCGGTAGCAGCGGGCTTTCCTCTTTCCGCCCTTCAAGCTAAAAATTCTTTTTTCAAACAAAATGATGATGCTTTTTTCTTTGACTAGCTTAAAAAAGTTTATAGAAGAGAGAGGGAAAGAAAAGAAAGAAACACAAAAAATAGCATCAAAGAAGGAGAGAGACTATTTTAGAAAAAAAAATTTAAAAAAGAAAAAGTGACGAGAAAAGAAAAAAGAAATATATATTTAAAAGAATAGAACGTAAAAACAATGCGTTTTCTTTTGATGCTGCTTGCTTTTATTGAAAAATAATTGGTTTAAAAAATCATCATGATATTTATTTGTTTATTGTTTTAAAATTTTGTTCTTTTTGGATGTAAAAACAATTTTCTCATTGCAATTAAACAAATTGCTGCCTCTCTGCTTGCTGGTTTCGTTTCAATTGCTTTAAATGCGGGCTGTTTCTTTGACGTGAAAAGTTTAAAAACTATTATTATTGTTTTAAAAAAAATATATTGTTTACAAACATTTGAGGACCCTCATTTCACGCGAAAGCTTTTGTAATGATATTTAAGCACCCCCACTTAACTTCATTTTTGTGATATAGATATGTGACTCTTTCAAAAAAGATTTTTTAAAGCATTCGGAGAGATATCGATAGCACTATTTTTTTCGAAATGTATTATTTGTTTTTGTGATTTTGATTTTTTTTAAAAGAAAGGAAGTACAAATTTGATACATTTTTAATTGTCGTGTACTACTGTTTTTTCCATCATTGTTGATGATAAGGAAATGAATGATTGAAAGAACAATTAATGTGTGTGATTGTATCTTTAATTGTTGCGCAAAAAAGTATTTGGCTCTGATTTTGATGATGATTTTTGGTTTTGATTGTTTTCTACTGATATGCCTGCTACTGATATTTTTTCAGTGCTTTATTACAATTTTTCATTGAGAGCTTCTTTACAGTTGCTGCTCTGTAAGCACCCGTTCTTTTTTGTGAATCAAAAAAACTGCTGATTTTGCAATTTTTGATTTCGATTAACATTTAAAAAACAACAAATTTTTTTCTACTGATTCATTGTCTACTGAAGATCTCCAAAGCAGACCAATATGATGATTCAAGAAGTCTTCCCCAAAATACCATTTTTATTTACTTCTTGTTTTTTAAATGTTGTCCATTTTAGCCACCCTCTCTTCTTCCTTTCCATTACCCACTTTATTTTTTTATCAATTTAATAGTGTGTTTTTTAAAAAATTTATTTGAGCGGAACCAATAAAGGAAAAATAACAGGGAAAGAGAGAAGACACCTTCATGAATTTTGTATCGCAAAAAAAAGGCATGAGGTCTTTTTTTTATTTTTAGAAAACGCTAATTTTGCTTTTTTTAGAAGGATTTTATCAATTTTTAGGGAAGTGGTGAAATTAATTTGAGTGGGATTCTTTAAAAATGTATATTTTAGGGAAGTCTGTTTTTTGCAAGCCGCTTTTTTGTAGCAAAATTGTGTACAGTAGTGATTTTTGAAAATGGCATTTCTTTGATCTTTTTACGCAGACAAAGTTTCTTTACTTTAGATAAAAAGATACGCTTTAAATAGCTTCTCTTCTGTAGAGCCTTTTAAGCAAGTAAATTACAATTAACTAAAAAAACTTTAATCTACCGTAATCTACCATAGCTTAAGTTGCAGATTATTTGTTTCATTTGAATGCCTTTTTCCAACTCCATTGAAATTTCATTGCCCCAAAAAAATTTTTACGTATACATTTTCCACTGAAACTCCCTAAAAATTTTTTTTGTTTAATGTTTTTTGTAATTTAACTCCAGTTTCATCTTCTCTTTTCATCTATTCCTTCTCCCTTCATTTTTGGCCCTCTTCTCTAGAGCTCTATCAATATTTGCTTCCATAAAATTTTTTTTTCAAAAAAATATTGAACTTGACTTTTTTTTTAAAACGAACCAACCAAATGAGTTCTTGATGTTTAAAACTAAAATATATATTTTTGTGTGTGCCCTTATTTTTTTCTTTCTCCTTCGTCCCCATTTATTTTATTTTTTCGTGCAAGAAAGGAAACTCTTCTTTTTCGTGTTCCTTCAATTTTTGATATTGATGTTTTTAAATTGAAAAATGTATTATTGCAAAAAATATAAAGTCATAAATGTGTACTAAAATGTGTGTAAATATTTTATAGATTATTAAACCCATTTAATTTATTTTTTTATATTTAAAAGAAAAAATATTATATAATATATATTTTTAATTGGAATGGTGATACATTCATGGATTTTAAACGGGATTATCCTATCTTTTATTCTTCTTCTAGCAGCACCGGTATTAGATGGTCGAATTGAAGATGCATCTGGAAAGGTTTGTAACTCAAAAAATTGATATGCTGTAGATTTGTCTGGCAAACTTTTGTGTTGAAGATGAACAAAAAGTAATGAAGCAGTGATTATTAGTGTGGATTCTTAAAGCCTTTGTTACTTTTCGTTTATTGGTAATAGTAAAAATTGTCAGTTAAATGAAACTTGAAAGCTAATAATGTTGATCAAAAATTTGATCCGACCCCAAATAAAGTTTTTAAAACAATTAATAGCCTTAGGGTATTAAGGAAAAGCATTTTACTTTAACTCCCTCAAGACCACTTAAGTAAAATAGACAAAACTGCAACTTCACTAAAAACTTTTTTGTTGCAAAAATTACTTTCATTTTTTGTTGATTTTTAGTCTTTAAATTTTTTTGATCTGCTTCCTCTGACGCACATTATTAGACATTCCATTACCCCTTCGAAGATATGTTTTGTAAACACGTTTTGACGAATAAGCTATTTTCGTTCATTGAGAGCTCAAAATTATTTATGACCGTTTCCGCCAGAAAAAAGATCTGCACCGAACACTTTTACGTCAGAGAAAGAAAAAAAGTTCCAATATTTTCAACGGAAATGAATCATGAAACTATTTTATAGACTAAAAAAATTTACGTGATAAAAATAGACAGATAAATTTGATTAATGTCTTTGTCCTTGTCCTAGGAATATAAACCTTAAATGAATAAACAATTATTTTGCAGGACATTATTGTAACAGGTGCATTAAATGCAGGAGGCTTTATTACAACAGAGAAAAAGGCGCAATTATCCGGTTTACGAGTTGAAACTGAAGCTGGTGAAGAAGGTTTTATTGGATATACGTAAGCTTTTAACTAAACATGGGGCTTAAGCCTTATCTAGTCTTATACATATATATCCAATATATGCAAATATTTTTAGTGAAAGAGGTGTTAGCATTGTTCATCCAGATACAGAAGTTCGAATTGTGCTCTTTGGTTGGTGGCTTGATGAAGTTCAAACCTTTGGCTTTACTCTTCATGACAATTGCTCCCTTGTTCCAACAAATGTTTCACAAGCAGATTTTACAATTCAAACTGAAAAGCGTGTTGTTATTAAATATATGTTTGAATCGTAAGACCACTTTATCTCGGATATATGAAATCTCATAACACCTTAAAACTTTCAGGACAAAAGATTTATTTAAAATTTGTATGAAACAAAAGCCAAGAGAATCTAAAAATGGTGACTTAATTGAACAGCCATATTTGCTTGTAGATGATTTAAGGACCTCTATTTCAACGGATATTCCGCCACGTAAATATTATTTTCATATGGGTGTACAAATTGCTATTATTGCGGTATTATTAGTATGTTCTGGTTTATTTTCGGGTCTTAATTTGGGTTTAATGGCTTTAACACCTCAAGAATTGATGCTCATCTCAAACTCAGGTAATTAATAGAAAAACGTTGCAAATTTGCATAACATGGATTTGAAAGGATTTGATAGAGCTAGAAAAAGAGATTGATAATACTTTGTGTGGATTCGAACCCGTGATTCACGATTAAGAGCTTAGTTCACTACCAACTGCGCTATGCAGACAAGAAATTTCTTATCATAAATCCTTCAAATTGATATATTCAATGTTGTAATTGCTTAAAGACTTATCTGAACATGCCAATAAAACCTTCTATATCCCTCAAATCCACCATCATTAATCCTCATATATTCTTACAGGATCCCCACAAGAACGCCGGTATGCACAAACAATTTTACCTATTCGTAAATCAGGAAATATGTTGCTATGTTCACTTTTAATTGGAAATGTATGTGTAAATTCTGCAATATCAATTTTATTTGATGATTTAACATCTGGTACTGTTGCATTGATTGTATCATCAGCTGGTATTGTAGTATTTGGTGAAATTGTACCACAATCTGTTTGTGTTAAAAAAGGCTTAGCAGTTGGTGCAAAGACTGCATGGGTTACTCGTCTTATTATGATTCTTACTTATCCACTTTCATGGCCAATTAGTAAAATTTTGGATTGTGTTTTGGGTGATGAAGTTGTATCATATGATCGAAAACGTCTGATGGAGTTGATAAAAATGTCAACAAGAAATGAAGATGGCCTTGCTGAAGAACTAAAAATTGCTGTTGGTGCAATGGAAATTAGTGATAAAACTGTTTCAGATGTTATGACTAAGATGAACGTAAGGGAACTAGAATATGCTGGTGATAAGTGTTACTGTAATGTAAGAAATAATATTACTGCTTTAATGCGAACTTTTTAAACAATATAACTTCTTTGTGTCTATTTTTTTTTAATTAATAACATGTGTTTTCTTTTTTTCGGGTTACTGTATTTTGTGAAGTGAATAATTATAGGGATTATATCAGAAATTTGCGTAATTTAAAAACTTTTTAGCGGCTTTTAAAAATAGATTTATAACACTTTTTTGTTGTTGGTGGGATACGAATCCGTGACTCCAGGTTAAGAGGCTAGTTCGCTACCAACTGCGACATGGAGACAAAACGAGTTTTTAGTTATTGAAAAACGTTTAAAAACGGATATCTACCATCGGATTTCATATATGCCCTTACAAAAATTTGCATTTCGCTGGTTTTTTTTCACTTTCAAAAATGCCAAAATTGGATAAAAAACTCTTAAAAAAGGATTTAGTATATCCCTCGAATTTTATATATCCCATTTTCAAAATTCGCATATCTTAAATTTTTTGTGACTCTCTCTTTACTCATTTTCTTCTTACCGATTACAGTAACCCAATTGCCACCAGCATCACTAATCACATCCAAACAACGGATATATCAAATCCTTTATCCTTGCCATTTTTCAGGATGTCTTCATGCTTCCAAGTGATACTACCCTTAACACCAAAACTGTTGCAGAAATTCTTCGAATGGGATATACAAGAATACCAGTATTTGAAGGAGATCGAAATAATATTGTTTCACTTCTTTTTGTCAAAGATTTAGCCCTTCTTGATCCAGATGATAATTTTACGGTTAAAACTGTTTGTGGATATCATGAACATGCTCTTCGATTTGTTCTTGAAGATACACCACTTCGTGTTATGCTAGAAGAATTTAAAAAGGGTGAATATCATTTAGCAATGGTTCAACGGATTGTCGAAAAACCTGGTCATGATCCTGTATATGAAGTTGTTGGGGTTGTAACACTTGAAGATATTGTAGAAGAAATTTTACAAGCTGAAATTGTTGATGAAACTGATGCAATTACTGATAATGTACATCGAATTAAGCGTCGCCGATTGAGAGATGATTACACACATTTCTTAGATGCTGAAAATAGTTCATTTCAAATTTCTATGCAAATGCAATTTGTTACTATTCAATGGCTTACTGCTAATCTTCCAGCATTTACATCAAAATATATTAATCGAAATGTCATTGAAAAAATCATCCAAAAAAATGTTCATAAAGTAAGGAATATCACATTTTTGGAGGTGTGAAATTTATTCAATCAACAATTTTTTTTTGTGTAACGGGGGAAAAAGGCTATGGATTAAAGTGAAAAGTAATTCATAGCAATGGGGTCTATGAAATTGGGAAATTGCAATTGGGGGTTTTTGATTTTGATAAATGAAAAGTTAACTTTGATTTGAGTCAATTTCAATAACAAAAAATCCGAAATTAATTGGTCGAAATCAAAATTTCGGTTTCATGATTGTAAATTTGCAATTATGAAAAAACTAATTTCGAGTTGGTTTCAAGTTTAACGCAGTTTTTAATTTTTATGATTTCTAAAATAGGAATCAAACCTGCGACCTTCTGGTTTCCACCTAGCAGCTTTACCACTGCGCTACAGAGACACAGACCATATTTTTATTATTTGCCGCAAAAGCAGTACAGAAAATGTGACAAAACTGAAGAAACCCTCAAGAACTTTTTTTACTGTTGAACCTAAAAAACAGATATTTAATGGATCAGTTTTATGTAACCTTTTTTATCCAAACTAAAAATACCCAATTTTCAATTCCAGCCGTAAAAGAAACTTTTAGAAAAACGGACCCCTTTTTTCCACAATTTTTGAAAAATGGCAAAATTGGACTGCCGTATCTCCTTATTTGCAACTCCTAAAACCCACCCCAATCTATCAAATCACTTTTTTTTCAGGTTGAATACACCAATCTCTCTACCAATGATACAAAAGTTATTTTACCACGACAAAAAATTTATCGAAAAAAAGAACTCTCTGATAAATTTATTCTTATTTTGGAAGGTCGAATGCTTGTTACAATAGGACAAAATGAAATGAATTTTGAAGCTGGTCCATGGCATGCATTTGGTACAGAAATTCTTGAAAAGATTGTTGCAATCTTAGAATCAAAACCCTCGGCACAAGCTACAGGTCAGATTAATAATTATTCAACTCCTCCTCTTTCTGCTTCTTCTATTACTACTACTTTCAATAATGCACCTAATATTCTTTCACAACAGTCACAACAAATGCCTGCATCTGGTCGATCATCAGTTTCATCACCGCCATCATCTTCACGGGCAACGGCACCGCGGTCATCTATTCCACTTTTAAAATATATGGGATCTATAAAACGTGGATCACAAGGAGCTATCTTGCCATCTATACTTTCGAGTGAGCTTACAAGGCCGTATATAGAAAAAGTTATATTTGGGGCTTGTGCTTTCACTAGAAAAGTTATTGCCGCCTTTGATCTTTTATCAATTACTTAAAATCCTTTGATGTTTTGTCGCTAGTAACAGAAGATCAAAAACGGCATGCCTCCAAAAACACTTCTGAATACGGTCTTGTGAGCTTATCTATAAATATATATCTATTCTGTCCCACAAAAAACTACAAAATTTGCACAAAAACTTTTAAATTTACTAACCTTCGTTTTTTAAACGCTTTCTTTCTTTTAACAAGCTTTTACTTATTTTTCTGTGTTCGAGACTTTTTCTTCTTTCAACTATCGTTATGTTGCTTTATGCCTTTTAAAAAAACTTTTTAAAAAATAGAAGCAAAAGATGCATATGGCCCCGATTACAAATTGTAATGGTGGTAAAACTTTAAACGATTGTTTTAGGTACCAGTGGTCTTCCACCAGAGCTTGAAAAGAAAATTACATTTATGCCGGATTATTCTGTTACAATACAAGATGATTGCACCTATCTTGAAGTTACATCACAAACTTATCTTCTTGCATATAAAACAACTTTAATAAGTCGTGGAAATAAGTAAGTAAAAAAAGGGATTTGAGTGATAGGGATCGAATTTTGGATATCCCTGGGGAGGAGATATATCAAATCTTAAGTTAAATAAATTCCTTTTACAACGAAGATCTAATACTACCCCTTGAGACATATGCCTTAATTGGCAAAAGTTTTGCCGGCTTTTATCTTTTAACAATTGCGAAAAACCCTTTGATCTTTGCTGACACTCTATTAAGATCGAAGGCGGCATGCCTTAAAAATCGATTCTTAATAATTTTTCTCACCGATATACCTTATAACCGCCAAAATCTAAAAGTGGCTTTCATATATCCTTTAAACAGAATATAATAAATCCCTCTTTATGTTTATCAGTTTTTGAATGAATAATTTTGTCAGTAAACGTTGAAAACAATTTCTGTAATAAGACAGATCAAATCATATAACGGATTTCATAAATCCCCTCAATCAGATATATCAAATCCCTACCTTATCCCCTATCATTCCAGAGTACAACCTGATGATCCACAACCAAGTCATTATGCATCAAGTGATAACGTAGCACCAACAAATTATTTTACTGAGCGAATTAAAGAAGAAGATTCCCCCGCAAATGGAACAATTATTCGAGTTGTAAGCTATCCAACTTTTGCACTTAAAAAGCATATCAATATAATATCTTCTACAGGGAAAAGATAAGGTAAATGTTCATAAACGTAGCAGTAGTGATTCACAATCACATTTAATTCCAAAAGCATCCTCCCCACCACCACTTGCACCTTCATCTGATGCAGCTGATAATTCAAAACAATATGATTCTGGGTCAGATGTTGAATCAGCAAAATTATTACCACAAATTTAGTTAGCTAAAAAGCCAAATAATAATTTATAAATAATTTTTTTTTGTAACGGGTTATTTCTTTGTCTTTTTAGAAATTTAGTTGTAATTACTTGAGAGTGTAAAATGACATGGTATATAAAAAAATGACAGTAACAAAAATTTTACGGGTTTCTGTAATTTTGTGTTACTATCCTTCTTCTTTTCTTTGCTACAGCTACAACCATGACATTTTGTTTCTCTTTTAATTTTAAAGTCTACCACCTTTAAGTTTACCTTCAAAATTATTTTTTGTTATATTTCGTCCTTACAGTCATTTTTATTTGTTATTTAAAATTACGGAACAAAAAAGAAATTATATATATTTGTGCCTAGAAATTATCTTTTTTTATTGTTATATTTTTCGCATTTTTAACTATCCTGTGTTGTATCTATTACCGTAGTCGCATTTTCTTGTATCACCACATTTTTCACGCAATTTTGTGTCTGTCTCAAAACAAACCCGTTTTATTGTCTTCAAATTTTCGGTAATTTATGCTACTTTTTAAAAATATTTTTTAATTGTGCAAACAAAAATTCAAATAAATTTTTTTCATTGTCCACTTCTGATCTCTCTCTCTATTCTTGGCTATTGTTTGATAAGAGTTTGCATTTTTATCTTTATTTGTTAGTTTTTATTTTTATTTGTTGACTTTCATATATATTTTTCTTCTTCAAAAAATCCAAAGCCTTAAAAATAGTTTATTATTATTCATTTATTTTTTTTTGATGATAAGATTGTTATAGCATTTTGTTATTTTTTGTATCAATATAAAAATTATTGTTTAAAATTACTGTAGGTTGCGGCTGCTGAAACGGACTTTATTTAAACAAAGAAGATTAAAAACTACCGTAATCTTAAAACATTTAATTTAAAACGTGGTAAATTTATTACATTATTATTAGTTATTATTAAATTATTAAACTTTAACAAAACAAAATTATTTAAAAATGATATCGATAAAAATTTTTGGCACAACAAAAAAGACACTGAGTTTTTGAAAGGAATGTGTTATGAAGCAGAGGTGGAGGCGGTGATTGAAGACATCAATGGCACAATTATGCAGGAGTAATTTGAAAAACTTTTGATTTTCTTGTAAATACATATGCAACTACGGTGAAAGTTGCGGATGAAATGACTGTTACGGCAAGGCCAACAAAAACTGGGAAGAAACAATCAGGTGTTTCAACGGGTTTAGGAGTTGAAAATTGTGGGAGCTGAAAATGGAGAGGAATTTTGGAGGAAATGGATAGAAATGGAATTACTGCAAGTGGAAGATTATTTTCTGCAACATCTTTTTCTGGTATTTGATCGACAACTTCCATCGTTGTGCTGACTTCCATCTAAAAGGAAATTTTTAGAGGTGTTCAAAAAATTACAGTAATCCATATATATGTATTTATCAAATTTTTAATGATAATTTTTTGTTCAAAAAATTTAATCTTCTATTGTCAAACCTCATTAGCAAGTTTATGTTCATTTTGTCGACGACTTCCAATTGATCGCTTATGTCGACCACATGTTGGTGGAGTTAAGCCTTCACATTCACCAGCTTCTTTTTTGCAAAGCTCAACAACACATTGATAATTTAAGACTGATGTATCACTAAATTTATAACCCCATGTTTCAACGTATGCTTTTGTAAGGGATGAATCATAGATAACATCAGGTTGAATAATTGGATCAACTAAAATAGAGAGATATTATATATCTTAAAAATTTAATAATGATAGAAAAATTTGGTTACAAAAGATATAATATATCCAGCTTATATATGCAATTTCAAAAGTTTAACGTCCACTTACTTGCACATCCATCAATATCTAGCAAATCAAATCTTGCACCCTTTCCATCATCAACAAAACAAGAATGTACCAAGAAACCTTGTTGTGAATCTTCACACTGCCAAACATGATAAATTTTATCACCAATTTTTCCTGCAGTTGTTATTGGGCCGTCAGGACTGCTTGTATGAATTGAATATGAACAAGTTGGCATTTTAGCTGTATCTAACAGCTCTGTAGTTCCAAGTGGACTCATATCAATAGCATTTGAGAGGCGTTTAATATTTCGGAAGAAACACATGCAACGATATGCTCGATCAGCTTTTGTTACAAAAGTGCCATGGAAGCTTACCTACAAAAAAGATTATGGTAGACGTATTTAATGCATACAAAGCAAATTTTTTTCCATTTCTCATATTGCATACAGTATACCTTATGCAAATAAATAACTTTTGATATTTGGTTTTGTTGGATTAAAACTCTCTTCGTATACTGTATCTACATTTTACAAAGTAAAAACTTACAACAATAGTTAACGACAGCATTATTCCTTCCAAGGATCCAGTAACACGTTGTCGCTGCATTGTACAATCACCATTTTGTATCATCATAGACATTTTAGATTGATCAGAATTTGCAGCAAAATTTCTTGAACATCTATCATCATCTGCTAGGCCATTAACATAAACTCTTCCAGTAAAAGGCTTTTTAGTTTTAAATGTGAGAGAGACCATCGTATCTTCACAATCAACAACTGGATCACCAACAAGCTCATTATCAATTGTAGATAAATATGCATCACTTGTTAAAAGTAAGAGGATAAAAAATGAAGAAATAAATTGCCTTCTGGAAGTATACAAAGTCATCTTTTGAAAAGACCTCTCTCAAAAGACAACGACCAAAAGCAAAGAGAAGCAAATCCACAAAATGAATTTTTAAATCTCCAAAAGAAGAGGGATGAGTTAAATCTCATTAGAGGTAGGAAGAGTTAATCATGGCGAGCGATACTTTTTCTTCTTTCTGGGTCATGACATTCATTGATCAAGGTAGGAGATAGCAGCAGAAGCCGCCGCGTCTCCTTCAGAGACGTCTTTTTTTTGAAAAGAAAGGAATCAAATTTCGGAGATTCAAAGTAACTGGTAAAAAAAGCTTTAGAGTCCTGTATTCAACAACTCCTCCATCAACAAATCCACAGTATCCTCATCAAAATGTTCCAATTCAATATATCTAATACCTTGCGGCAAATTTAATCTTCTTCTTGATATTACATAAATCTTGACCTAAATCCTCTCTCCCGATGCTACCAAAAAATTGATAAGCATCTTCTTCATTCAAATTCCTTTCGCAACCTCATTAAAAAAATTTCCCCCAATTCTCCAAAAATAAAACCATACCCATAAAATGCACCCCCAAATCGATTTTAATAAAACAAAAATTTATGAAATATTTCATTCAACGATAACAATATTAATGTTACAACAAAAAGGACAGTTTTTAAGCCTTAGCAACCATTTCCCTTAAACGGGTTTTTTCAATCTTGTTTTGACGAGCTTGTGAACGTTGAGACATAATACCACCACCCCAATGTTTACGAATTTCTTCAGCACGATCATTGAAGTTTTGAGTAACAACATCAACGAGACCTTTAAGAGCTCCCTTATCTTCAGGATTTACATCAGCAAATGCAATAGCAGAAGTAGTACGACGATGAACAACTGCACCAAGTTGAGCTTTTCCTTTTACAATACAATATGGAACTTTGAATTTGCGGCAAAGAGCTGGAAGAAAGAGAACAATTTCAAGTGGTTCAACATCATGTGCAATAACAACAAGTTGAGCTTGACGAGTTTCAATAAGTCGAGTAACGGTATTGATACCATATCGAACACCTGGTGGACGTTTTGTTACTTCTTCCTTTTTACCAGCAGCACGATCTTCAGCACGTTTACGTAAACGAGCAGCTTTTTGTTGTTTAGTTTCTGGACGATATTTGTCCAAAAGACGGAATAAGCTCTTGCCTAAAAAAGTTATATTGGAATAAAATACTAGCAAAGTAAGATGAAAATAAACATACTGGTTTGAGCATCAGCAGTACTACGGAATTGATTGACAGTTGGTGGAACCTTCAAACGTTTAAGAAGGACAGCACGTTGACGTTGTAAACGAATGTATTTTGGCCAACGAACAAAACGAGTAAGATCACGTTTAGGTTGGATATCTTGACCTGCAAAAGGAGAGAAAAATTAGTAATGATCCAAGTAAAAATTAAACATAAATGTACGACAACTATAGAGCCTTATGTTTATGTAAAAAATCATAATGCAAAGTGCGGTGTCGATATGCTTTTCGGTTTTATTGATACAAAATGGGTTAAGTAATCTACCACTTTGATTTGCGGAAAACCGAAAAACATAGAAAATAAGAAAGATATATTACTTACCAATACCAAAGTTACGATTACGCTTTTCAAAAAGTGGATTCTTGGTTGGGCCAGATGGCTTTTCAAGCTTTTTAAGAGCTGCCGGAGTTGGCGCAACTTTCTTTACAATCTTTTTGGAAGGCTAAAAAAATGAGATTATTAGTTGATAAAAATACAAATTTGAGGGATTTTTTAAGCTCAAATTGGTTCAAAATCTTCCAATATCGATGGATAATGAATCAGAGTAACAGGGGATAAAGATAAAAGTAAAAAAATATAAAAAACTTACCATTTTTAGCTTTAATGTCCCGAAAAATACAGATAAACGGGCGCTGTTGAAAAAGAAAGCAAATAAAAGTTGTTTCTAGGCTGCAATGCTAGAGAGGGTGTGAGCGTGTCGAGACCAATAACTGCAACAGCGGCAACTTTAAAAATTGCTTGAGCCTCTTCTTTTTTCGTGAGTTGAAAAAAAGGAAGCAAAAAAAACTTTGCTGCTTTTCTTACATTATTTTACTACAAAAATTACTGTTTTATATATAAAATTTATTAATTTTTTACATAAAGTCTATTACTTTTTCAGTTGCAAGTGATTAAAGAGAGCAAATTAGTTTATGCTCAATTTCAGCTAAAATATATAAAAAATGTATAAATCAAAACTTTTTAAAAATCAAACTTGTGAATACTGCTCAAATAAAAACAGTTAAACTAAATTTAAAGTTATATATAAAAAGCATAAACTTATCTAAAACAGTTCTTCTTGGTCATTTTTTACCTTCTGCTTAAGGTTCAGCTGCTTTCTTTGCTTTGGTACTTTGCTGCAAATATTTTTCCTCTTTTTCTTCACAGAATTACAATTTTAGTATAACATTTAAAATTTTTTAGCGATTAATCTATCACTTTTTCAGTTGCAAGTGGTTAAAGATAGAACAAATCAGTTTCTTGTTCAATTGTAACAAAAATTTCTAAAGATAAATATTGTTGACATTGATTCAAGATATAACAGTGTTATAATGTTAATGTTTATTACAAGTTTTTTGTTGTTTGTAAAAGCATAGTTCTAGTTATTGAATGTGATCAAACGGATAAAATGAAGCGACATATATACTTGTTAAATATTGTTGACCTTAATGTTTCTGCAGTTATCACCTTTTCTCAACAAGTATTTCCTAAACAACTTTACCACTAACTTTCAGATGAGCTTCCTGATCAGTTTTCATCTTCTGCTTATGAACTATTTTTCCTCTGCATTTTATACTTCTACACTTTGCTTTAGTTATTGGGTGTTCGTAAACACAGATGTTGCTGCTTTTCCTTTCAACACGGTTGTAAACAGTTAAGCTTTAAAAATAAAAGTATAGTAATCTCCTTTCCAGTTATCTTCTTTTTCAACATTAAGTTTTTCTGCAACATTTTTAAACTTTTGTTTTATTCTCATGAGCTATAACTTTTTTGCACACGCACATGATCTTTACTCCAATTTTTTTCTAATGCAATGAATTAACTCTTTACTAAAAAGACTAAAAAATGTTTAAAAACATGAGATAATTATTTTTAAGTGCATCAATTATCGCATTAATGCTTTATTCTTTCTCTTTAAATTTTTCAAGTAAAAATACGAAATGTAAAAAACAGTTTTTTTATTTGTAGTTATTAATTTTTTAAAACAAAAAGAAGCTAAAATAAATGCAATTATTCCAACAACATAGATATTGGAGATTGAACGGAAATAGCACAGTTATGCAGGAGTTTGGACTTTTGACGTAAAATTTTGATAAATCCTTTTTTTATAATTTGATAAGTTAACAAAAAAAAATACGATGCAAAGCTCAGTTTTGTTTTAACCGTTTTTAATAATAAGAGGTAAAGATTCTTCTCACTGTGTTGCAAGCACAAGAAAAAATCAGTTAAAATTTGAAAAATGTTAATCGCAGACTATCTTTCGCTTTCATGCAGTTTTTTTGTGTGTAGATAAAAGAACTTCTACAGTTGTTAATATTGCATCTACTCTTTAAAGAGCTCTTTGCTCTTCAGTTTATTAACCTCTAAAAATAACATGTGTTAAAAAGATTTAAACTAAAATTAAATACATTGAAAAATCAGTTATAGAAGATGAAAAGTAAAATTATAGACAGCGAAAAAAGTTAGTTGAAATTTAAAAAATGCTCATAGCAGACTATCTTTCGCTTTCATGCAGTTTTTCTTTGTTTAAATAAAAGAACTTTTAGTTGCTTATATTAAACTCCTTCAGTATTTGCATCACAGTTTTATATTTGTCTAACTTTTAAAATATACCGGATGTTTAACAGCTTTAATAAAAATTAAAAACATTGTAAAAATTGGTTTATTTGATATTATTTACAGCTATATTAAAACAGTTGATAAAAATTAGAAAAAAATCAGTTTAAATTTGAGCAATGCAAAAACAGCAGAATATCTTTCGGTTACGTGCATTATTTCAGTTTTATATTTATTAATAGTTTTAAAAGCATATGCTAAACAACGAAAATTCTATCGGTACAACTGATAAAGAAGGAATTACAGTATTCGTTTGATTGTCACTTATAAATGTTAATGATTTGGTTTTTATTTTGTCAGTTTTTTTTTATTTTTAATTGAGTCGGCTACAATTACCGTATGACTTACTTATTATATATCAGTTCATTAAACATTTCAATTAAAAACAGCTGACTTGTTATTGTTTTTGAACTCTAAATGCTGAAGTCAAGCCTGCAAGCAAAAGAATATTTAAAAAATAGATATTACTTTTTAAAAGATGAAAAAGATTTTTTATACAGTTTTTTTGTTGCGTTGGTAACCTTAAGCTTTCTTTTTCTTAACAAAAGATGATTGTTTTCCTGTCAGTTCTTCTCTTTTACCACTGAGTAACAACAACAGTAGCATCCGGTAAAAATAAAAATTTTTAGCATTGGAAAGATAGAGGCGGAGAACTAAAGCTTAAATTTTATAATTATCTTCAAATTATCTTTTTTCATTTACAGCTTCCACAGTTTTACTATACTTTATTTTACCATTCATTCAGCTTCTTCAATAGTTTTCTTCTTCTTACTATTATTCTTCAGTTTCTGTTTTATTACTATTCCACCAGCAACAGCAGCAGTCATGGCTCGTGAACCTTCAGTTCTTGAAGCAATGAAAAAATCCAAATCTGAATCAGAAACACGAGTAACAACAAATTCAATTCGTGAAAGTCCGTCATCCAAAACCCCAAAGCTAACTCCAACTTCTGCAAAATCTTCTCGAGAACAAGCATACAGTATTTTAATGGATGAAGATGCAGCTGATGGATTTCATGCCCATCTTGTTGTTCCAGATGTTTTGGATAAAACTCCTTCGGAAAAGTTACCAGTTACTTTCGGGGATTCAATTCCAATTGTTATGGGAAATTTGTTAGTTCCAGAAGAAGTAAGTTTTTGAGATGAAAAATTAATCAGTTTAAATACAAAATTTCTTTTGTAAGAATTATAACAAGAAATTTTTGACCTTGTAAGTTTAACAAGACCCTCAGAGCATTCCTACAGTTTACATTTAAAAAAAGACAAAGTTTATTTTTTAACAGTTGGAATAGATAAATTTATTGCAGTTTAATTGCTAAAAACATTTGTCGAATATATTCAGTTACAGAAAAATTAATTTTTGAAGTGTCAAAATTTTATGAAACGGTTTAAAGGATCAGTTTTAATATTGAAATAATTTTTTATTACCTTTTTTCAGCTCCGCTACAAGCCAGTCATCGACTTATCCCGTTGTGATCCAAAGAAGTTTTACACCTTAATTTTTACAGGTCAGTTGAGCTAAATGCTTTGATCGACCTTTTTTTTTTAAAACTTAAATGTTATTACAGTTAGTGATTGTCTAGATCATGCGCGTAACCGAAAACCTCCCACCATTTGTTAGATTTTTTTCTTTCATCTTTGCTGATTGTAGTATAGTGCATCAGATTTGGCTGAACCTTCTCCATCCCCTAAAATACCCCGTGTAAGATCTGGACAATCCCTTAATAGAGCAACATTCTTAGACATTATATAATTAAAAAAGTCTTTAAAATTGCCACAGTATTTTTTAAACATTTGTAAAAATAGGCAACATTTTGCCTCTTTACAATCACTGTCCTCAGTTCACCCCAGCTGACATTAACTAAGAATTAACATAAAAATCGCATTTTTCGTTCAATTTTGTCGTGCACAGTTAAAAAAAAACAAAAAGTACAAATTTTATGTTGCTGCGTCGTCAACATCTGTTAGTGATGGTTATGATTTTAAGGAAGCGACTGACTATCACTTTTTCTCAATATACCAAAAGTTTTCTGAATGAAACAGAAATAAAATAAAAGCAGTTTTTCTAAAGTTTAAGACATGTACTTGTAGTTCTAACTTCCTGATTTAAAGTTTTAACATTATATCTGTTACTCACATTTTCCCTTAAATGTTCAGTTTTAACCCTAAAAATAAAAAGTTTAGATCCCGATTGTCCAAATCGTTCAATGCCAACTGAACGTGAACATTTGCATTGGTTGGTTGTCAACATCAGTGACAACAATATATCAAAAGGTGAAGAAATTGCACCATATAAACCACCACTTCCAAATTTGGGATCAGGTAAAACATCCTCTCTAAAGCTAAACAGTTAATATAAAATCTTTAAAACACAGGTCTCCATCGATATGTCTTTATTTTGCTAGAACAAACGCGTCCAATTATTATTGCAACAGAAGCTGAAAAAGCTGCCATAGCAAAAGCGCGAGAAGCAGAAGCAGCAGCGCTTCTTGAAAAAGCTGCTGCAACGGCTGCTACTTCAGCGGCAACAAAAAATAATCGAGCAACTTCTGCAGTTAAAACTCTTCACAAAGGTGGCACAAATAGTTTACCAACAACTGGAAAGAATTCCCCTGCAGCATCGGATAAATCTACAAATCCTTTGATTCCAGTTCAACTTAAAAGAAATTCCTTCGATGATAATGAAAATCTTTTGGTTGAAAGAATTCAATTCTCAACAAAGGGATTCATCAGAAAATATGCAATTATTGGTGTTGTTGCAGCTAACTTTTTTCAGGTAAGCAATTGAGAAACTAATGGACAGTTTGATAAAAAAATTTTTGTTAATTTTTTTAAAAGTTTATAAGCAACAAAATGCAGCCAGTTTTTATAGTTTGAGCTTCTTTTTGTTACTACATTTGGACAGTTATCGATATATCAAAATGTTGATTAGCCCATTTACAGTTTTTAATAAAGACGAAAAAAATTACAAGATGCGATATTTGAACAGTTAATTGATACGAGCTAATTTTTTTTCTTTTTATATTAGCTATCTCCTAGTTTTAAACATTCCCTCTTTTTTTAGACCGAATACAATGAATACGTTGGAAAACAACTTGAAGCTCAACGCCATGACAGTTCCGTTGAAAAGAAGAAAGAGATTATTAAAGAGATCAGTAAAATTGATGAAAAGAAGACCCTTGAATCTTTAAAATCTCTTAAAGTTGGAAAAATATAAAACCATGCTTGCAGTTTAAATTATTTTTAAAAAATTTTTTCTTTTCAGTTTCTACTTTTTTTCTTCCATTTTTTTTAATGATGCATTGTATTTGTCGTTTAAAATTAAATTAATTACGTTTAAATTTTATTTTTAATATATTTTTTTGATTAACGGATTCATGAAATAAACTTTTAAAAATTTAGTGTTCGTTGAAACGTACTTTAATTATCAATTAAAAAGATTTAAAAAATGACGTTTTGCACTTTTAATTATGACAGTTTATCTTTATTAAATTATTTAAAAGTTTATTTTACAATTTTTTTGAAACAGTAATAAAATTACCGTAATCTTTGACGAGATTTCGTTTGTTTTTTGTCTAAATAAAAATTTATTGCATTTAGAATACAGCGAAAATCACTTGTGTTCTTTGCAGCATATTTTAGCGTAAAAAAAGACTTTTAAACATTTCAGTTTTTAAAATTAAAAGTATAAATACAGTTTCTTGTAGCAGCCATATAATCATCGTATTTGCTGCTGTTTGATTTATGTCAATTTGTTTTATGACAAAATCGTAGTTGTGCGGATTAGTGTTACCTTCATTTGCATCATTGCAGTTTCTCTTCTTTCAGTTCCAGACTTTCATATTTTAAAATGCTTCACTGTAACTGTATCTGCAGTTTATTTTCTTTATATCTTTTTGCAAAAAAAAGTTTTATAAAATTAATCTTATATTTACAGAAAAAAAGAGTCATTTAAAAATGTGGTTTAAAAACATATACAAAAAGGATCAAAGCAGCTATTTTTTTAACACAAATTGAATTTTATTAATATTCATAGAAATCAACATTTATATAAATATATATTTTTTAAATTTTAACATATACAAAAACAGTTATAATAAATTTTCCTCTTACAATCACATATATATTTTTGGGGGTTTCAGTTTTACATGTTGCAGCAGTTGTTGTTGTTGGTGTAATTTGTTTTGTGTAAAATATATTTTTTATATCAACGATTTATTGCTTGATGATGGCGATGATGGTTTTGATAGTACTGGTGGTAAAATAACAAGTAGCCTTTCACAAATTGCTCGAGTAACCCTTGACTTTCGAACTCTTCCCATTTTTTCATAGATAGGTAGATATTTACAAAACATATGAACAGTTTCTAAATCTTCTTTTGTAATATCAGGAATAGGGCCTTGCATTTCTTCTTCAGAATATGATACTTCACCAAATGGTCGTAAAGTTTTATCATTATCACCATCTGGGGCACTTGCTAAAAATAGATGTAACATTAGGTTTTGAAGAAAAAAAAGATTTTATTTTTGCAGTTTCCGTAAAAGGAAAAAAAACGGAAGTATTAAAAGAAGGAGATGATCTTTAATGACCAAGCGCTTGGCATCTCTACTACCAATAAATGCCACTTTGCTAGGGAATAATCTTATGACTTGAAGATGCAGTATTAGATTATATGCTATCATAGCAGCTATGCAAGATAACGTCATATTATAAAAGGAATGTTTAACTTATGCCTTCCAAAGCTGATGATCCTAAGAAAAATGCAGTTTAAATTTTTCATCACTTATGCAAATATATTCAATCCCTAATGTTTGCTTAAAAGTACAAAGAAAAGTATAATAGCAATAAAAAAGTAGTAGCCCGACAACATTCTGTCAAATTTCAAAGCACAACTTTTTCTTTTTTGACAGCGCCTACATCCTCTCCCTTTTCCTTTTCCGGTTACAGTATTCTTTCCCCCTTAAAGAAAAAAACAACCAAATTTAGAAAAAGTAAAAAAGAACAAAAAAGTTCAAAAAACCCCCTTTTTTCTTTTTTTAGAGCAAATGTTCCTAGAAAAATTAGTAATATAATTTTGCAGATGTTGTTTTGCTTAAACGTAAAATGTTAGATGCAGTTTCGATAAACAAAAAATAACGTCAAAAAGCTGTACAGTTATACCGTAAACCTTTTACGTATATAGTTTTCTCAATCAAACAGTTACATGTAGCTTTAATTGATTTATTCGATAAATACATGGAATAGAACGCTAATTTAAAAAAATTGGATTTAATAAAATTATCCCCTTTGATTTTTGCCTACTCTGAAAACAAGCTTTTCCTACGCGTTTTCTTTTGTCAGAATTATTTAATAGCATTATAAAAGTTTGTTAAAATTCTAAATAATCAGTTTTCCATCAAACTAATATTCAGTTAGTTATACACTTAAACCATCTAAACTCAATGAAAGCAGCTTGAGCAGTCTTTTTTTCAACAAGATCAATTTAAAACAGATGATTCAAGCAAGGCCCGTTCTTAGTTAAGAAAACCAAACATAAGTACTTATCAGTTTAAAAAACCAAAAAATTGCTTACCTCCATAGAAAAAGGTAACGGCATGAGTTGTACCAAGAAACATAAAAATTATATAAAGTAAAAATATTATTTTAGAAGCATATGCAAATCTTCTACTTCTATAACAATAACTTTTGCGAGCTGAAGGTGATGAGGATAAAGATGCTAAAGATGATTTTGAAAGGCTTTCTACTGAGCTACAATATTGCTGCTGACATTTTTCTGATATATCTGATGTTGTCGTTTCTGCTGCTGGACAATTATTACAATTTATATTATTAATAATATTTAGTTGTTCTTCTTCTTGTTCACGTTTACACCCAAAGTCACTATTCATTTTTTTGAATACTGTTTTTTAAAATGCTAAAAATGAGGAACAAAACAATTAGAAAAAAAGCTGTCAAAAAAGAAGGCACAGAAAAAACACGAGAAAAAAAACGCGTAAAAAAGTTTTTTATGAATGAAAAAAGAAGGAAAAGGAAAAAGGGGTGACCCTCTAAAAGTGTCGTTGCAGTTTAATGTGCTTTTTTTTATTTTTAACTTTTTTTAAAAGGGCCTGACCTTTTTTTTGTTGCTAATTTAATCATAGTTTAGTGTGAAAAGGTTGTGGCTTTAAAAAGGCTAAAACATATTAGGGTTTTGGAGGAAAAACAAAACAATAAAACTTAATAAACCTTAGAAATACAGTACTCCCGTTCTTAAAGTTATCTCAATTTCAAAATTTTGAGTCTCAAATAAAAATCAAAATATAGCATTACAGTTTTATCGCTTTTATAAAGGTGCTTTAAAAAGATGTCTCAAAGTCCGGAAATAATTTTTATAGAAGAAAAAATGTCAAGTATCACGTAGATATATATTTTTTTGTTATTAATAAGGAAATATCTATGTTGATCCTTTTTGACACCCCCTTTTTGGTTGGTATGTATGTATCAAATAATGACTGGCACAAAGTAACGAGGGATATTGTGGATTAAGATTTTTTGGAGGGGAAAAAGGTTGCATTGTCATTAATGTCTAGATGTCTTTAAAATGGAATGTGAGACAACCTTTTACAAAATTTATAGAAATTTTTTTACAAAGAACATTTTCTTTGATGGAATTTGTGAGATTATTTATAGATAAGTATTTCTATTGTTGGTGCATAGTTTTTTTTTGACAGTGGAACTCAAAACGTGAGGGCCATAATTGGAATGACAGTTTGATATATAGCAAAAAAATAAAATAATTGCATGAATAAAAAAAAGTTCGATTTAGGATCATTGGCAAAGAACCAAGTTCTTGGTTTACTAGTTTCAGTTTTGAAAAAAAAATTACTGTAAAAAATGTTTCAAAAAAATATTACTCAAACTCAAGAAGCCAGTTTTTTAAAAGCTAGCTGCAACAAAAGCCAAAGAAAAAAAAGGTGCAAATGAATAAGGCCATGAATCAACCATATGAGTTGAAAAAAGAACTAATTTTACACAAAAAAATCTTATGACTCTCCCAAAAGAAGAAGAAGAAGGAAACCATTTTTTTCCTCATCTGTTTCATTATTATTTCCTTCTATCAGCTTCAGCAGCTTCATTCACGTAAAAAAGAGAAAAGGATTCATTCATCTAGATAGATATTTTTACTAATCACTACATTAAAGAAAATAAAGATATGCTCTAAAATGAATGAATGAATAAATGTGAAAAAAACTGTTGTTATATAAATACTCTTAAAATCAAAAATAAAGAGTCACATGTGAAAAAAATAAGGAAAGAAAAAAAGGTAAAAACATATGTCTCCTTAATTCTCTTTAATTAATCTTAATTAAGTAAAAAAAATTTAAAAAGAAGGGTCATAAGTAATTCAAGCTTAATAACAGGGTCATCGGGTCTATTCATTCAAGCATGGAGCATTTCTAAAAGTCAAAAGCGTCTATCCTTTAAGAAATATGAGAGACATGTACGTCAACAGTTAAAAAATTATAAAATCTTAATACTTTTTCTTTTTCACAATAACAAGTGGTATGAGTGTTTTTGGGAAAGTCTCTTTGTTTATTTTTAATTTTAATTAAATTAAGGTCAAAAAAACAAAAGTCATAATTTATGAGATTCTAAGAAGCTATTGGAAAAGGGGTTTACGCACTTTTAAAAGGTAAAAAGGAGGTTGAGAATTTGATGGAAAAGCAGATGTTTTTAAATAAGATGTAGCTAAAAAGTTATTGCATGATTCAGGTTTCTTTTAAACTTGAAGCTAAACAAACAATTCTTTGAATAGATTTGTCAGCAAAAATTTTTGCTTGAAAGTTTGTCTGAATCTCTTCAACAGTTTAGTTTCTTTTTTTGAAACTTATATCTACAGTATCCTGATTTCTTAAAAGCTATAAATATGGCAAATTTAAATGTCGAAGAAACAGTCAGTTTTATTCATAAATTTGTCAACAAGGATGCAGTTTTAAGCTTTTCCAGGTTTTTTTGGTACACTTACCGTATACCTCTATCTCTGATTTCTAAATATAGTAAACCTATTCAAGTTAAATTCAATCAGTTTTCTCGAAACAGATTTTAAACTTTTTTGGCTTAACAACTACAGTACCCCTAATTAAGATTTCTAAATTCGGCACTTTCTTACGTAAAGATTCACTTCAAAGATAAATTTCAAAGAGCAACATGAAACCTTCTAACTGTTCACCAAAAACTGAGCACAAAAGAATGTCAAACTCTCGTTTGATTTCATCAGATGATTGCTATCACAATGTTTCAAAAATAAAAAAACTCAAAACACACACCCAAAATTTGCGTATTCACAGCAATAAAACCAGTTTAACACAAAAAAAAGGTACAACCAAACCCACTTTTTTTTTACAGTTTTCCATTGTTAAAGTGGAGAAAAAAACAAATTATCTTTAACTCTCTGAAAAACACTACCGGACAGTTAATTCAAAGAAATGAATGTAGATTGAAACAATAAAAAACAGTTCCACAAGAAAGAAACAACCAGGAACTGTTTTCCTCTACTCTTTTTTTTGAAATCAAATAAAAGACGTTAAATAACAACAATTCTCTTCTTACTCACCCATTAAAAAAATATATAATTTTATTAAACTTTTTGAAAAAAAATTATTTGAAATAAAATCTCAAAAACCATTGCATTTAAAAAAAATAAATTTAAAAAATATCAAAAAACTTTTTTTTTTCAAATTAAATTTTTATATAAAATTTCAGCAGTTCCTTGAAATTACTATAATTTTTAATTCTTTTGTTAAAGGGTATGAAAAAGATTTTTAGCAGCTGAAAAAAGGGATCTTTGTATGAATTTTTGATGACAGTGCTTTGTCTAGGTTGTAAAAAATGTTTTAAGGCTATAGTCTGAAAAAAAGTGAAGTGTACTTTTTTTGCTGTTGAATCAAACTAGAATACTCAGTTAAATGAGAGAGAATCATGAAATGCAGTTTTCAAGTTTCTAGACTTATGAAAAGTTTCACCAGACATCTATTTAAATCTTCTCAAAAGTAAATCTGCAAGAAGCACCCCAGAAATAATGTCAATAAAAATTTAAATTATCGATCTGATGTAGTCCAGTGGTTAGCGCGTCAGATGTTCGATCCCAGGTTACAGTTTTAGTGTAGATTCGTGGAAATCTACGCTAAAAACATGAGTGGCTGCGGTGGATTCGAGGTTAAAACAAATTCCATAGATGGCACCAGATCAAAAGTGATTCCTTCTGTAGGTTTTTTATATCAAGAAAAGTTTGGGGAAGTAAATTCCAACTAACTATGTACTCTTGCAATAACCACCCATTATATATACTATAATAAAGAAGAAAAATTTGACTTTTATCACGCTTTTAGTAGTAGCTACAGACATTTTTTATGGAAAAAGCAAATAGTCGGTTTATAGAATTCTAAAAATTACACGTAGCCGTTGAAACTTTTTATATTTCCCAAAAGACTAAACAACAACAACAGTTTTCTCTTCGTATCCAAAAACACATTTCCTTTCTATCACTATTTTTATACATATTTATATATCCCCATATCAACAACTATGTATAAAAAACACATTCCATTAAATTTAATTTTAGAAACAGAAAAAGTTAAGTTTAATGACGCCACATAAAATTTTGTCATCAAAAAAATAATAAAAAATGCCAAAAATCTCTATTTTTTTTAAGCTTATTTTACCCTTTAAACAACTTTTAAAGCCCTTAGAAAAAATTTAATAAATTCAGTTTTATAATATAGAAATTTTTGGTATTGGCTAAAATTAAATCAAAACTTTCATAATTAATTGAATTAATTTAATTAAAGTTCAGCTTCAAACAACTAAAATAAAAGAAAATTATGACAGAAAATTTACGTCATTTCTTAGCATAATACTGTTTTTTTATGCTTAAATTTAACATTTATTAATAAATTTGTTTTCAACATGCTCTTAACATGTTAACATTTTTGATTCAGTTACAGTAATATCTTTCTTTTTGAGTTGAATGATTTTTAGAAAGTATTAAAAAAATTTTTGGCTACGAAATGAGCAAAATATTAAAAAATATGACGTATGTGTGGATTTAAAAGTGTAAGTCTATGAGGATACGGTAAAAAGTTTTTGAGAATTTCAGAAGAATAGAAAATCTTAAAAAAAGGAAATTGCAAGATAAGGTATGTGATTTCGAAGAAAGTTCCTTATTGTAGTTGTTGTTTCAGTTTTATAAGAAATTAAAGTTCTACAGTTTTTGTTATTGCTATGGTTAATATATTTTTTAATTAATAAAAAAATTCAAAACAAAAAAACAATTTTCATAATAATCTGAACTACATTATCAAAATTTTCAGCCTTGAACCATAAAATATAAGTGAGTAATTAATGACTCAAATTCTTTGGTTTTAAAAATTTCAAAACGTTTTTCTTTGCAAAGCGGCTCAAAATCTATTGCAAAAAGTACCTAAAAAGTTTATAGCATTTTTAGCTGAAATAAACAGTTTTACAAAAAAAAACTTTTCTAAATAATTTAAGATAAACAGGTTTTCTCTCTCCCAAAATAGTAAGAGAAAGTGTTTATTAACGTGTTGACACTTAAAATGCATGCATTACCAACAACATCGATTTATCAAAAACTGAAATCTCAAATGTTTTAATTTCAGTTTTATAAATATTACTTATTTTTGCAAAGTATTACAGTTAATCATAATTTTTGTCATCTTTTTTTTTCAAAAATAGAAATCCTAAGTCCCAAAAATAGCAACCAACAAATCCTATCTTAAGCTTTTACTAAACTTGTTTTTATCTCTCCTGCTTATTCCACTTCAACCAAATGATGCCATTCTATTTTCTAAACCTCTCTTCTTCTTCGAGTACAACAAGGTCAAACGCATTAAAAATTTGTATTCATTTTTATTTATAAACAAGTCATCTTTAAAAAAATGTTTATCAATCCACATATATTTTTTTAAAATGCTAATATTATGTATTAATAATAATCATTTTATTTTTTAATAGTCAGTTTTAGATATGACATTTGTTTTTCTTTCTTTCGTCTTTTTCTTCAGTTTTTAAAAAAATAAGAAAGAAAAACAAGTACTTTAAACTTTAAGCTCCAGTTCATCTTATTGCTAATACAAAAATGTTTACAAAATGTATCACCAAAAAATGAAGAAATGCTCTTAAGCTTTTGCTGCTGCTGGTCACATAAAAAGAATAATTTTATAATATTTTATATGTAATTTTTACATAAGAGCATGTGTGAAAAAACCATCGAAAAAGCAAAGTTCAGTGAAATCGTAAATATAAATATGATTAAAAAATTATTGGCATTTTTAGAAAAGCGTTATTTTTGGATATTTTGGGGCAAGAGTTTTTTATGAGGGGTTGATTAAACTTTGATTTATTAAAAAAAGGGAGGCGAAAGATGATCCTTGAAAAAATGTGGGAGACAAGAGGAAAAAACATGACATTTGGTGTTTTCAAAGATCCATATTTTTCTTCAGTTATAGCAAAGATTTATCTATCCCCTACTTTACAAAACACTTTTTCTTTATGCCTGTATCAGAGTATGTCAGTCTTAATCAAAAATTTTTTTATCTGTGTCAGTTTCAATCTAAAAGTAAAACATATAAGCTCAAAATATTAATCAGTCATTTCACAGCCTAATCAAAATTTTTAATGCTGCAACAGTTTTTATTTAAACTACTCCATCGTTCCTTACAGCTTCATTTGAAAACACTACTTTAAAACACAGTTTTTTTATAAACACCATTTTCTCTTCTCTTATAGCGGTAAATTACAGTGTTTCTCTTCTCAGCATTGATACTCAAACATTAAAAATTATGATGTTTTTGCTTAACAGTTTTAACAACAACAAACCTAACTATTATTATGAAACCACTACACCTGTAGCTAGCAACAGTTAGATATATATGTAATTAAAATTGGCAAACCTACAAGAATTCCAGTTATTCAAACAAAAAGGAAAGTAAATAGTTTCTTTTCTTTGTTTCACTCCTTTTTTCAATGATGCCACTTTTTGATGGCGGTAGTGGTCTAGACGTGGCCTTTAAACGTAGCCAATGCTAAACTGGCATATAAAAATAAAAACAAAAAAGGTTAAACTAACAAATACTATAGCAATTTTTTGAAAGCGCATAATATTAAAAAAAGCAGTTGTCGTCCTTCCCAACAAAGCTCTCAGGATACTGTAGCCGCTGCAACTTCAAGTTGCAACTGCTTTACTTTTTCGTTATTCTGTTTCTTATTTGTTTCAGTTTAAATACAACTTTTTTTTAAACTTCCAAAGTTGAAGGAAATTACTCTCCAGAGACAATGAAAAAAAATTGGAACAACTATGAATGACAGAAAAATGCATGCAATGTAGCAAAATTTTAATACAACAAACATTCCATTTTTGCAGTTGTAGCTTTTTTTAAACGCCCCTGCAATTTTTTTGGGTTCACTTTTCTCAAAAAAAAATAGTGGTTCCAAATTTGTCATAAAAAAAAGTTTTTTTTTCCTGATACAAAGCTGTTCCTATTTTAGGCGGATATATAAAAATGGCAAAATAATCAACCGTAAAAAAATTCCTGGTGGGAGAAGTGAACAAACAAATTGGGTCGTTAAAAAAGAGTTCTAAAAAAGTAAAGGGTCCAAAAACACACACATCCCAAAAAACCAATGAATGAATGAATGAATGAATGAATGAATAAAAAAGTTTTAATAGATATCACTTTTATAATGAAAAAAGAAAAGATAATGAATTATCCTACAAAAAACAATGCCATCATCACTTTCTTTTTGGGCGGCTTAAAATTAAACTTTGAAACAACAAAAACGAGAAGTAAGAAGGAGAAGAAAGGATGAGCAGACTTTAAAGTTTTTCGATGGCTTCATTTTCGTCAAAATATAGAGAACTAAAGGGTAACAAAACATGGACATATATCATTTCAACGACCTCTTGAAGCCCTTTGTCCTTTTTTGAGCTTTTATGGTCTTTCCAAAAAAGAAATAGCGGCGTTAAAAAAATTTCAATTTTTTTAATCACTTGGGAAAATTGCGTAATTTTGGCATTTTTTTAGGTTATATACATCTACAAAGATCCACAATGGGCATAAAAGTGCCAAAGAACCCATTGTTTAATTATGGCGTTGGATATATATGCGTAAAGCTAAAAACAGAAAAATAGCAGTTATTTTTTAAAAAAAATGCGAAGGAGTAGTAATTTATGAAAATATCAAAAAATTTAAACTGCCAAAAATTTTTCTCCCTCTCAATTTTTTTTTTGAAGATATCTTGTTTTTTTTAGTTATATAACTCTAATAATAGCAATTTAACGGCTATCCCTCATGTTTTTTCAATGCCTTGTTTTCTTTTTTGATGAAACATTATTATTTCCGTCAGAAGCTTTTTAGCTTCAAAAACGGATTAAAATTTATCGTTTTTGAAGAGATTCAAATTTTTTAAAAATTTTTTTTGATGATTAAACTACAAAAATGTGCTTTTAAGCGTGCAAAGATTTTCTAAAAATGAAAACTTTCAAAATATGCAAAGCAAAAAATAAATTACATAATAATAATAACATTAATAAAAAAGGTGATTAGACACATATGACAGAGATACATAAGTGTGAATCATTAAAGGATAAATCTTTTTTGACATTGAAAAAAGGAAAACATGTTTGTAAAGAAATTATAGAGTCATGGCTCAAAAACATTTAAATGTTGCAAAGTGTTTGAACTTTTGTAGCCAAAAAAAGAGGGATTACAGTAAGATTTTTAGTTTTATAAACTGGCACTATAGATAATACAGTTTTAAGAAACTATTGAAAAAAATTAAATCAAATGTTTAAGAATAGTATTACAGTAACAAAATGATCAAAAATTTAATCCTCAAAAAAACTTCTTTTTCAGAAACATAAAACTTATTTTAATTCAGAGTTCACTCTTTTTGATACCCGAAAATAAAATGTAATAAAAATAAGACAATTTTTTTAACAATGCTCCTTATTACTCTATAACATAATTAAAAAAAGAACAAAAAGAAAAGCCCGACTTCAAAAACCTCAAAACCTTAAAAATCAGACATTATGTCAGTTTTTAATGAAAGAGACGCATAAAATTAAACAGCTGAAAAAAATGAGCAACATCAAGGCGCATCATCATATATTAAACAATGGCAAACAATGAAAAAAGGGGTGCCAAACTAGATTTTTGATGATGACGACAAAGCTTCTTTCATCAAAAAAAAGCAGAACAATAGAAATGTAAGGTTATATTCAATGTGTTTCGGTGAAACTTATCAAAAATTATAGGAAGTAGAATAAATGGTTTTAACGTACTAATATCTCACCACCCGATTATTCAGTTTTTTTATCCCACGCGAGAATTTAGGTTCGAATAAAAGAACAGGAATAGCATATTTTGCCTTCAAACGATCCTTTTTTAAACCTTAAAAATTTTATGTTTATAAAAAATCTTTGATAGCTTTGAAAAAAAATGCAATTCGGCTTGCAGCAACTTTTTTACATTAATTTATTGATGAATTTTGATTAATTAAAAAGCTTATTTTCTAGCTTTAAATTTTTAGCATAATTTTTACAACTGCATCAATTTTAATAAAATTAAATTTTTTAAAAGCATTTTTAAAGAGCTTAAAATGCAGATTCAAATTATTTTTTTGCAAAATTAAAAAGATATATCATTTAAATTAATTCAAATGAAAAAATGAGACATCCACCTACATAGGCTACGAAAGTTAAGCACCATCAATCAACCATGGATTTTTTTTGGTGACGTTTGTAAAATGGCAAATTCGATTCAACAAGTATTTAGTTAATATTTTTTTATTTGGTTTCGAACGACTGAATTAGTTAGCTAAGAAATCTTTAAGTTTAAATAATCTTTGGTAAAATTGGTAAAATGTTCATACACTATAAGTGTGAGTTAACTCCGCCAAACCCAAACATCATTTATTTTACGGATAAAACATTTAATTTTTTGTACCCAATACTTTTAACAAAGAAGACCTCCCCTTTCAAAGGATGAATTAGTTGCAAAAAAAAGCCAGCAGCAGCAACAAATTAATCAAAGAAAATTATATAAATTAAAAATTCTGACATTCATTCATTTTTCTTGTTGTGTGTTCTTTTTTGTGTCATAAAAACGACTCATCATCCCGAAGCCCTATAAAAAAGGCTTGAATGACAAAGAATCATCAGCTTCTTTTTGAAGAGAAAAATGAAGCAATTAATAAAAACCCGGAAATGGCTGCTTATATAAATGAATAATCGAGGATTAATATTTTTGTTTAAAACCCTTTTTAATAAAAAAAAGTCTTTCAAGGTTTTAAACAATATTTTATATATTTTTCAATATACTAGTGATTTTAAATCTTCTTTTGTGGTAAAAATTATTTGAACATTAAACATCGCCTACAACTACTATTTTAGTAGATAAAAACAAAAAAAGTTCTTTAATGCTAAAATTATTACTTACCAATGAAATTTAACACTGTGTTACCGTAAAAAGCAACATAAATTATATGATATTCTAGGGTATTTAGAAAAGAATTTTCTTGGAAACAAAAGCATAATTTCAAGTTTTATTAAAAATTCCAAATAATGCACGAAAAATGAGATTTAATGCACAGTTTTTCAGGCTATAATAATAGTGAAATTTATAGAATGTCAGTTGTAGAAAAATAAAAATAAAACTATAACTTAAGATTTTCTTAGAAAACCATCAGAGCAAACATCAAGTTACGGTAATCATTTAATTTTCTTACTTCTAAAACAGCGAGAAAAAAATAATAAAAATTAGAGAATTCTATACGGTAGAAACACGGCATTATTAAAAGTACATTTTTTATGTATTTTTTTATCTGTATTCTGCTCTTATGTTTTTGACCATGCTCCAACTTCTTCGTCCCGCAACTTATAAGTTTTGCTGCTCCAAAATTAATGATTTTCAAAATTTTCTCAACAAATTACTATTTTTTATAGCACATGTTACATCAAACTAGTGCTTAACAATTTATTTCTAATACCTGAAATCCAATATAACATTATCAGTTTATGCAGTTGGTTCGTTTAAAGCAATTTAAAGACACTATGTAATAAACATCTATCAAAAAGACTAGCCGATTAACATGATTCGAAGGACTTTGTAATCATGTTATTTCAACCTTTGATACACTCGTATCAATTTAAACAACGAATCTTATTCAACTGCAGTATGAAAAAGCTTCCAGTTTTAAAGAAATAAAAATTTACAAAAATCAACTCTTTTTGCGATATTGCTTCTTTTTCCCAGAGACAATTGTTCAAAGCTCAAAAAAAGACATTGCCTGTTGCCAAGGAAGAATAAATTTATGTTTATATTTCCGGTCTAATAGGTTTGAAAAAAGTTTTTTTTTGCATAAAAAAAACAAAAAAGAAAATAGTTAAAAAAACGTCACTTTTTTTCCGGGAGTTTGAAACATAAAAAAAGTGTTTTATGAAATATATTCTTTTTTTGGGGCATGCTTCAGGGAATTTCAGTTTGAACTAGAATGAATTAAAAAAAAGAAGAACTTTGAATTTTTGGAAAAAAGTAACAAACGAAACACAACAAACATAACTGCCCAAAAAGAAAAAGAAGTCAAAGAAACTCAAATCTTATGTCAGTTTTAAGGAAATATTTGAAGCGAATATAATTATAAAATAGAAAATAGAAAAAGAAAAAAAACACAGGAATTCTGCTAATAAAAACATCATTTTTTTGACCTTTAAATTGGCAGTAGCCTACCGTAAGAAAATCACACCTTCTTTTGTAAAGAATTTTTGTGAACAATAAACTTTTTAAAATTTTAATGGAAAAAGGGATCTTCAAATGTCATAAATATTTTTAAAAATATTTAAAAGTGAAACAAATTAACGCACTTATTCATCAAAAAGGGCAATTTGGAATGTTTTTAAATAGTTCTATTGGAGAAAAATGAAGTAGGTTAAATTTAACAGTAGATGATGATTACAATTTCTAGTAGTAACAAAACAGAAATTTAACATATACGTTTTTAAGCCGTGTTTTACAGTAATTTTTTTCCCCATTTTTTAAGTTTTTGATGATGCTGGTTTTCAGTTTTTGCGCTTTCAGTATTGCGCATTTCGTAATTCCAGCTTAATTTTCGGATAATAAGCTTTTTATTCAAAAAGTAGCATTTTAAATTAATGCTACTTTTTGAATAAACAAAACGGCAAAAATGATGCCATAAATAAAGGAGCAAAAATTTAAAAATCAGAAAGCGCAAATTTTTAGAGCGCAAAATTGCAGATGCAAAAAAGAAGTTCATTAATGTGGTTGAGTGGTTAGCGTGTCAAATGTTTGATCTGGCAATAGCAGGTTCGAGTCTTGGTGGAGCCTACCACTAAAACATATGAGTAGTTCGATGGACCTGAGGTGAAAACAGATTCCATAGGCGGCAACCAGTTTTAAAATATCTTCAGAAAGTTTCTTTTAAGATTCATGGTTATCGCATGAGGGATCAGTAGGTGTTACAGCCTGCACAACTTAAGTTAAGTTTAAACAAGAAAACACTGAAGGCGCAAATATGGTGATAGGACAATGAAACAGTTGAAATGGCATTTATAAGCACCATTCAAGCTAGTTTAGTTTATTCTACCTTCATTGACAGTATTCTGTTTTATATCAGTGTTTAATCTCGCTTTTATTATAGTACACCCGGAAGATTCCCAAAAAACACATCATAATTACGATCAAAATTTTGATAAATGTTTGAAAATGATAAAAGCACAATTTTAAATGACATGTTTTAAAACAAATAAAACAAGCAGTTAAGCTTCTTTTTTTGCGTTAAAACTTGACTTTTTTCTATTACACAATAAAAGGGCAAGAATACCAAATGATAGCTTTTAACATTCTTTAACAGTTAAATTGTAGCACCTAACATCTGAAATGACGTCTAAAAATACAAACTCCAGTTTCAATCACTGTTATTACCTGGTTATGAGTTATGAGTATTTTGTGCTTTTGAATTTGTTGCTTGAACGTTTTCTCTGTCATTGCATAGTTTAACACTTGTTTTTGATTACGGTATGGAATGACTTGGCTTCTATTTGGATGGCATATGAGTAAATCCTTTGTGTAAATGTAATAATTATGAAAATGTTTCAACAGTATCAAAACATAGATGACGATGATAACTAAAATAGTTTATGTCAAAAAGGAAGTAAGTACTGAATTATAGCTTGTATTTGTGAATCACATACAAAAATATTACAAAAAAAGATCTAAAAGAAATTTCAGTAATCCGAAAGAAGCCTTCTTTATGGCTTGACTCGAAATTTTTAAACATTTGAGAATTGAAATTTGTTTTCAACATCTACGATTAAAAGAGCACCTTTTGCATAACTTTATTAAGAAAACAGTTTTGTTCTTCGTAAAATTTATAATCTGTAATATGCTTTTTTCAGTTTTCAACTTAAAGATTCAAATAAAATGCTTTTCCTCAATTTTGATTAAAATTTTTTAAAGAAAAAGATACAATGAAAAGCTAAAAGAAAAAAAGGTGTGTCAAACAAATAAAGCAAATTTGAGTCTTGAATCACAGGAAGAAGAAATAATACTACTTTTTTGAAGATGCATCTTTTTTTTTGACTAAAAAATTTGTCGTCTAAATAAGGGTAAACGAAAAGAGTAAACAAAGAAGGAAGCTGGAGCTGGGCTGGCTGCAGCGTCTTCCTTCAATCATCGACACAAAAAGAGGTGATAGCCGCCTTTCATCCTCACCTTCTTTTCTTATTCTTTCTTCTAAGGAGAAGCCTGCCTTTTTTAACACACAAAAACAATTTTTATGCAATCAATTTATTTCCCTTCCTATTTCCATTTTTATACAATCATGGAAAAACATACAAAACTTTTTTTATAGCTGAAACAAAAAAAAAGAAAGAAAAGAAAGAAAAACGAAAAAATGTAAAATTAAGCTGTTTTCTTCTTCCTGCTGCTGCTTTGCATTTATTTTTTGAGGGGAATCATTTTCTTTGAAGCTTGTGTTTTTTGAAACCGCAATTGAACAAGCAGTTTTAATTCTTTATTGACCTTTATTACTCAGAAATAGTCTACAATAGAAACTATTACAGTATCATGCTGATTTTAAGTGTCAACCATGACTCAAACTTCGGTTTTCCGATTTCAATCATCGAAAAATTTATTTTGTTGTCGGTTTCGACTACTTTCAAGTCAAATTTAAGGCGAATTTGATTTCGAATAAAACGCCCAAAATTTACTGGTTGAAACCGAATTCTTTTTTTCGTTTTGATGTGATTTCGTTGTCATTTTTTTATTTCTTTGCGCCTTGAAATACACCATATTTTTACAGCTTCAAGGAAAGTTAAAAAAATTGGTATCTCTACTTTGCTTCCTTTTTCACGTTCAGCTTAATATCTAATTTTTTATCTATGATGTTTTATAATGTTTACTTCTAGTTTTTGTGAATTGACAATCATAAAAAAGCTTTTCCTTCAGATCTTTTATAATCACTGTAATTTATTTTGTTCAGTTCATTTAAGCTACTTCAAAACAGCTGTTGTGTTAAGTAGCATCATTTAATTCTACAATTAATCGTTTTTAAACCGAGATTACAATATAATCAAATCATTTCTTTTAAAATTTACAAACTGTCATTCAAAGTTTATAATAATCTAACCAAACCCACATTCTTCACCTATTTTTTAATACATCCAGTTTTTCTTGAATGATTCAACCTTTCTGCTTTTTTTTTGTTGTTCCAAACTTTAGTCATACCTTTTTCTTCTTTCTTTTTTCTTTTTTCCTCCGCGTTAAAAATATCTACAACTTTTTTTTCAAGCATTTTTAACATTTTTTTATCTTTCTTCTATTTTTTATCGATAATAAAAAGCGACGTTTTTAGAGCCTTGTTTTCTAGCTGCTGCTGCTTCAATTAAAATTGTAGCAAATCTCTGTGGTTACTTAAATTTTGGTGAATCAAGAATTTTAATTGAACAGAAACAATGCCGCTTAGCTGTTGCATGACCACAGATGAATGGGAACGAGAAGATTTTTTTAAATTTTTTACTTTGTTATTTCAAAAACGTAAAATTGAGCCAAAAGTGAAGAGGGATTGGACGGAAGAAGATCTTTATAATGCTATAGAAGATGGTACAGTACGAGAGGTGATGGAAATAGCAGGGACATTACATGCATCAAAAAAATATTATACAAAAGAAGTTCGAAATCGTATCTATGATCAGCTGGTATATGTTCGAGAGCTATGGCATGCTGATCCACAACCCCCAAAGAATGGCATGTTAAGCTTGAAAGTATATGGTGGAACACCATGGCGATATTTTCATGACTTTTTAAGACGAAAAGAATTTTATCAAATGGAATATATTTTGATGAATACCTCAAACAATGGATATTATATCTATGTTGAAGAAGCTAAGCCGCCGACAACTGGTAAAAATAAAAGACGAACAGGTACAAAGAGAATTAAAGAATATGGAATCGCTGATGAGAAGAAAATGTATATGCCATGTGATTGTAGCTTTGAAAATTTGATTGTTCTTTGTTCTCGTTGTAATAGCTTTATTCAAAAACAAGAATGCCAAGCAAATCCTGAACATAAATTTTTTCAACGAAATCTTCGCTGCTTTAAAATTGAACATGGAAAAGAGATGCGTGATATTCATGAACCTGAATCCATTTCACAGGTGGTAGAAGCAGCAGCACAAGAAGAAAGTATCGAAAGTCCTCAACGAAGATTTGATCGAAATCAAAATGCTCGAAAATCTTCTCGTCGAAAGATTACTCCTTTACCGTCGATTAAAGATTCGGATAAGAGCCAGCTGGATGATAATGAATTCAATGATGAGCCAGAACTTGTCAATGAAAATATTCCACAGCGTCCACCACCACAGTATCAGCCGAGGTTTGATAATCCATATGGTTCAACAACAAAAGTTCAACAAGGGCCGGAAGAGAGTCCAATTGGAGAGGGTGTTAAGGTAAGTGGTAGCGTCTTGGACATGGAGATGAAAGTTATGTCAAAAATCCGTTTATTTAAAATATCGAAATTTTAGTTTTTTGAACGTTCGCCGCAATCGAACTTTTCAATTTTAAATAGCGAAATTTCGACTTTTTAAAATATTGAACTCGAAATTTTGATCTTACAAAATAACAAAACCGATATTTTCGATTTATAATATCGAAATCGAAATTTCCTTTTTTTGTTCAAAATATGTGAATCGAAATTTTTACTTTCCGAATCGCGACTTTATAAACCCTTGTTCCATTTTCAGATAATGCCTCCAACACGCCCTATTCCCCTTCAACGAAAAGAAGAACTTCCACCATTGCCAATTCATGCTGACACCCTCCATCATTATCGTGAACCAGAGAAACGATACAGCCCAATCACAGTACCATCAGGATGCCCAAGTCCAACATTCCGTTCACCCTCACCTCAACAACAACAAACTGAAGCTATTCCTGTTAAAGCTGCACCTCCACTTGAACGTGAACCAAAACCCCAAACACTTCCACGTTCTGAAAAACCAAAGATAATTCCAATTCCTGTTCATCGCTACGATCCTCCACCACAATATCCTGAACCACGAGAAAGCAAGCCACCACAAGTTCCTCCACATACTCCAAAGCTAACAGATATCAATCGAGTTTCACCAACACCACTTCATTCTAAAGGACCTCCGTCCCCAATACATTCATATGATCCTGATTTTGTTAAATATCGTCCTGGACAATATGATTATCCACCAACTGGACGACCACAAGATCGCCCCCTAAGTGATGGAGTAATCTTTCCAAATAAATCTCATCCACCCTATCGTCCAGCATCGGAAGCTCCACCAAAACGTCCAATAACACCACCTCAACGCCCAATCATGCATCCACCGCCTCCACCTTCTGCATTGCCTAAAAAAGTTTTCAATGTTTTATTGATTGGTCCAACGGGTGTTGGAAAATCCACTTGGGTCAATGCCTTGGCAAATTATTTACGCTATACAACATTGGAAGAAGCAAAACAAGGACATTTAATTTCTGTTATTCCTGCAAAGTTTACCATTCAAGTGAGTTTACTTAATACAAAGTAGATCGGTGTTGCTAAAGATATCATACATTTACCTTCTCGCTCCATTTATAGGATCATTCATATGCTGATCATGTAATTGAATATGGTGAAAGTCATATCAATGAAGTTCATCGCCCTGGTGAATCTGCAACACAACGGCCACGACAACATAATTTCCATGTAAATGAAAAAGCAATTGTAAATGTCATTGATACTCCTGGAGTTAGTGATACACGTGGCCTATCACAAGATGAATTTAATTGTCGACATATTTTGGAAGAAATTAAGTCTCTCTCTGATCCGGCTGAACTTCATGCCATTGCTATTTTACTTCGATCTAATGAAGCAAAGCTTACAGCAAGCTTTGAGAATGCAATTTATCAGTTGCTCGGAATGTTTCCTAAACCGGCACTTAACAATATTGTTTTTGGTAAGCTTTATTGGAGGATTTATTGAATCTGTTTGAGGGGATCTCATATATCTGTTTGGAGGGCTTTTATAGCTTATATTAGGGGGATTTCATTATCCATTTTGAAAAAATTTAATTGTCTATTAAGAGGGATTTCGTATTTCCATTTGAAGGTCTTACACATCCACTTAGTCCCAATGCAGACATCAGTTTAAAAGGAGGGATTCCAGATAACCCTTTGATGGGACCTCAGATATTATTATTATTCAAGGCTAATTGACTATATCCACATGGGGTATACAGAGGATTGTAAGCTTCAAAAAAGGATGATGGGAGATTTAATATATCCGCAGAGGGAATCTATATATCCCTTTGATGGGTCTGAGAATTCCTTTTAAGAGGATTACACATATTCACTTAGAAGATCTTGTATATCTGTTTGAAGCGATCACATGTAATAGTTGGAGAGATTTCCTTCATCTATTTTGAGGGATCTTGTATATCCATTTAAGAGGGTTGTAGATATCCATTTACGGGGATTAGAAATATCCATGTTGGTGAACTTCATATATCCACTTATGGGATTACATATATCCATTTGTTATAATAAAAAATTTATTTCAGTGTTCACATATGCTCGTGGAACAATGTTTCGAATTGGTGATACTGTAACCACGCTAACAGAACTCTTCACAAAAATCAAAAAGAATCATAGAACTGAAATTTCTCTCAAACCTGAAAGCGTTTATTGCGTTGATAATGAAGCCTTCCGATATCTCATTGTATGTGCCACCCGACGACCAGAACTTGAAAAACTTTGCCTTCCATTTGAAGAATATGATTTTGCATGGAATCGTTCACAACAAGAATCCGCACAATTCTTTGATCGTCTTCAACGTGTTGAACCTTTACCAACTTTTGAAGTTGTTTTTTATAACTGTGTAAAAGATGTTGCAGATTTTCTTGCTGAAATTCTTGTCTCTCAATATTATCCTGATCAAGTCATCATTGAAACATATGAAGTTGTTATTGATTATTTAATTCAAGAAGGAATTATTCGACGTGATCCATTAATGCGACAAATAATTGCTTCCAAAAAGGATATTCCGATTGAGCTGACTGAAAGGTTATTTGTTGATAAACGACTTCTTCTTCCGAGAAGAGATATTAGTAAAAAAGATGTTTGTGATGCAGTTGATCGAATTCGTGGTTTAACATATATTGAAGAGACGCTAATTCGACTAGTTCGATATATTACAAATATTTATGGTAAGTTTAGAGAGGATTAGATTATATGGGATTTCATATATCCACTTTGGAGTTATTAAAACTTAAGCGGATTTTGTATATCCGATTTTCGAGCAGGGAAGTTTTTTTCGGATATCAGTATTTTGTAATCAAAATCAAAGTTAATAAAAGTTGTGGATATCATATATCCGCCACGTGGATTCTATATATCTACTTTGGATTTCATATATCCACCAAATCCCTACCTAATCCTTAATCCCTCATTTATTTAGAAGAGCATCGATATGAACGCCATAGTACTGTAATGCACGAAGATCAAGAAAGTGTCTATCATCGAAAGAGAATGGATGAATCATATGAACTTTTGCCACTAATTACAGATGAACCATCCGGATTTATTCGAGGTGAACCAACACGATATTCATGCTATTCTGAAATTCATGAAGTTGTTACAACTGAACGAATTACAACAACCACACGAACTCCTCCACCTTTTACTGATCGATTTTCAACCACACAAAGTGTTACAACTGTTGTTTAAGCTAATTTTTTTTAAATCTTATAACAATTTTTTATCAATTAATTAATCAGTCATTTAATCACAAGGAATATATTTATCTAGTAAACTGCCATATATATTTTTTATCCCCTTCAACTTGCTGCCTTCATCCTCTATCAATGCTTAACATTTTCTCTTAAAATTTTTACAAAAAGTTAAATCGTTTTTTACCAAATAAAATAAACATTTTTATTAAAACATAATTAAACTACCGTATCACTAAAATACTTTTAACAAAACAATTTTATTTCCATTGATGTTGTAATCCATCAAAATATTGATCTGCTGTAACATTTACTGGAATATTCTTTCCTAAAGGATTTTTAACTGTTGACACATTTATAACCCTTGTTGTTGTTGCTGTAGTTTTATCCGAATGAATACAGTAATGCCGAAAATAAATTAATAAAAATGATAAGTTAAAGAACTAAAAAATGAATAAAAACTTTAAAGAAAGTAATTTATTAAAGTGCTTACAATATGAAAAGCAGATAATGGAGCAGTTGGTAAATTTAATGCTTGAAAGATAATGGTAATCATAGAACCAAATTGTGCACATAAACTGTAAATCAGTATTGAAGGAAATAAATATTGTAGGATTTTTATGTTTTGAGCAATCTAAAATAAAAGGTATTTAATATGGGTATTTACAAAGCTGCTTTATTTATAATGTTTATGCTTCATTGATATTAATGGAAATCAAAAGACTGTTGCGCAAGCAAAGAAAGAAGAAGCAGCAGCTGCGGCTGAAGAAGAAGATGATGCAGAAAAACAACGTATTACAGAACAACGCCTGGCAGATTATGCTGCAAAGAAATCAAAGAAACCAGGTCCAATTGCAAAATCAAATATTATTTATGATGTAAAGCCATGGGATGATACAATTGATATTGAAAAGGCTGTTCGTGGTATTGAAATGGATGGACTTGTATGGGGTTCTTCAAAGATTCTAGGTTCAACAGGCACAAAATCTTTTAAAACAGCATTTTTCAGCCCCAATATTTTAGTTATTGACATGCCAGGTCATTTTCCCCAAAGCATTTTAAATCTAATAAACAACATACCGTATACCTTCTTTTCAAAGTAATTCTATAAGCCGAAAATTTATACAGTTTTCGATTCATGAAATACAGTACTGCACAAACACTTAACATAAACATATGTGCACAATAGACATAATAATTTGTAATATTGTACAACCACGGCTGATCTGGCATACTTTTAGCTGAAATGATTGGCATCTTTTATCAAAATATTTATCATCTTAAAATAGTTTTTTGTCAAATGTTATTCCTTACCATATAAATTATATCCAAGATAAAAAGTCGAAGTCGTATAAGAAACAGCTACCAGTCTCCAAAAGAGTGCATTTTTATCAGACATTGTATAAGCTTCAAGTCTTATCGTTGCAATAATTCGTTCAAAAACTATTAAAATAAAAGCATTTCTAATACTTTGGGATGAAAAAGTTATAATATTTCGAACAATTTCAATTGTAAAATGTGTTTGTGAATGGTACAATAGATATACAATCGATACATAACATGTGCAAATAGATGTAATAAAAAAGTATGGAAAGCAACAAGTCATTAAATATAGTCTAAAAAATTAAGGGTACGATATTGCGGCTTGAACATTCATTGCAAAAACGTTTTTTTAACAAGTTTATTATTCTCCTACCGTAATGCTCGTGGAAGAACTTGAAGTGTATGTATCCGTTTAATTCCAACATAAATTCCAGTAATAAAAGTTATCAATGATAGCGTTAAACTAATACAATAGCTGACAACAAAAAATGTAGACATCAAGAAATCACTGCTTGTTAACCAAACACAAAAACGGACAAGCTCTGCTTTTCTAATTACATTCGAAACCATGTAACTGTAAAATTTACAGCCATTGCAATGTCTCATTTTTTAACAAACTACAATGCCCTTTTTTGCTGCTTTTGTAGGCGTCATTAAGATTTTTAATGTATTAAAATTTCATTGTCTTAGACTTATGTACTAATGTATAAGCTATTCATTAACCGCATCAATTACAGGTGAATGGAGAATACTTTTTGGACTACAAAATTAAAAGCAAAGAACAAGAAACAAATAATTACTATTAGTTGCTTTCCACTGCCATTCCTAGCAACAAAACACAACAATATGATAAAAAAAATGCCACCCAATTGAAAGCTATTCTTCTTCAAAATGCTTTTCTTTCAAATAATGTCTCTCATATCCTCAAATACAACCCGCATAAATAATTTATTGTATATTTTACAGAATCTTATTAAATAACAATGTAACAATAAAAGAAGTTTAAACCTTATTGAAAGCAACAACATCGACGGACTGAACAAGATCTTCTTTTTCGCAGATGGCTTCTTCAAGAGCATCAGTGGAGACTTTGTCGTCTTCAACAACGCAGCAAATCTAAAAAAGTAATAACCATTAGTAAAGTTCAAGGAATAGTAAGAGTAAAGCTTACTTGAAGTTTGTTAAGACCAAATGCAACTGGTACTTTCTTTGAAGAACCCCATACAAGTCCATCCATTTCAATACCACGAACAGCCTTTTCAATTTCATCAATATCAATTGTATCATCCCATGGCTTTACATCATAAATAATATTTGATTTGGCAATTGGACCTGGTTTCTTTGATTTCTTTGCAGCATAATCTGCCAGGCGTTGTTCTGTAATACGTTGTTTTTCTGCATCATCTTCTTCTTCAGAATCAAATAAATCAAAATCTTCATCTGCAGCTTCTTCTTTCTTAGCTGGAGTAGTAGTGGTTTCTTTCTTTTGTGATTCAGCAGCAGTTGAGGCTTTTTGTTGTCCACCACATGGTTGATTGCAATTCTATAAAATGAAAAAATGTTATAGCACTTTAAAAAGCATTAAAACATTTGGACATTTTCGACCCCTTGCTTTTCCTCTTTTCCCGCACACTTCTGCGTTCTTCCCAAGGGAAAGGACGGGTGAGTCACAGCTCATAGCACTGCCGATAATCCCTCGACCTTCGAGTCAGCAAAAGTCATTCCAAAAAACAAGCATTTTTTCCTCGATATTTTGGTTTGATCGACTCCTGTTGAGTCTCTCGAATAGCAACAAACACAGCTCAAGAGTACTTAGCCCAGGAGAGTAAAAGAAAGAGACAAACCTTAAGAACCATTTGACGAAGTTCATCAATTTCTTTATGAAAAGATTTATTAATTTCTTTTAGCTCTTTAACTTCTTTACGAAGTGAAGCAATATCAGCACTTTCAACAGACATACTTGTATTGGATTTAATAAAGCCTAAAAAAAGTTAATTAAAAAGAAATTCAATCAATTAAAGAAAATACAGTCGAACCTCGTTATAGTGCGGTCCAAGGGACCGTGATAAAACCGCACTATAGAGAGGTCCGCAGTACAACGAGGTTCAATTTTTTTAACTAGTTTTTGAAAAATTTTTATTCAAATCAATTTACATCATATAAAAAACCACAATTATGATAGAAATTGACTATTTTTGCTTGAACAGCTTTTTTCCGCTATTTTTGATAGAAAAACCCATAAAACTATTGAAATTTTTTAAAAAAACGAAAGAATTGAAATCGAAGTTCATTGATCTTAGAATAACAAAAACCGATTTTGGAAAAAAAATTGAGTATGCAGTATAACAAGGTCGATTTTCCTTATAAATTTTTGAAGGGACCACAGAAAAACCGCAGTATAAGCAGGTTTGCACTATAACAAGGTGCATTATAACGAGGTCTGTATTAGGTCATTTCCTTAAGACATTTGCCGGGACCGCACAAAAACCGCAGTATAGAGAGGTTCGCATTATAACGAGGCGCATTATAACGAGGTTCGACTGTAGTGTAATAAAAGTTAATCAAAAAATACACGAGCAAAAGCTTAAACAGCAGAAAAGAAAATTTTTACGTTGAAAAACTTGAAAGAGAAAAAAATGGGTATAAAACTTCTAAGGTACTATTCGCGTCAAGAAAATTGATTATCAGATCTTCAAATTTTTTTGTTCAACAAAAATGTTTATCAACAACTATCAATTTGATTAAATTGTACTCCCAAAATTTAATTTGACAATTTTAAAAAATATATAATCAGCTCATAACTGTTAGCTTGTATGTGCAAAAAAGAATCAATAAAATGTGTATAAAAATTTTATCAAACATTCACCCAAAAGTTGATAATATCAATCAAACAAACAAAAACATCAAAAATTGAAAAGATCAATCAAATAAACAAAAACAATAGTTAAACAAAAAATGATTTAACAAAAAAAAGAGAGTATTATATTTAAGGAATATAAACTTTTCGAAAAACATCTTCATACCATTCTTTTTTAGTTTCAAGAACATAATCAGTTGTAACAGGTTCACCAGATTCTTTAACAAATTTCATGTCATCTTCAAATGCATCTTTGAAATTCTGAGGTAAAATATTATGGACGTCATCTGCGTAAATTTGAAAGGTAACATTTGGAGCAGGTGGTCGCAAATCAACCTAGAAAATACATACAATGGAGACAAGCATCAAAAAACAAAAGTTAACTTACAATCATTGTTTCAGTTTTTCGAACATGTTTACGATACTTTCCAATAACTTCAGACAAAATATTAAGAACAGAAGAATAGCTTGTGTAGCTACTCCATTTATCTTCTTCTTTAACAACAGCTGGTAAATCATCTATTTTGATCTTTTTAGTAGAAGTTACAACACCATGAGTATGAAAGCCAACTACTACTGTATCTCCACCAACAAGTTCTGTTTGAAAATACCATTTTCTCATTTTATCTGCTAATGATGGTGGTGCTGTACCTTTAGGAAGAGTATGACCAGATTGTAGTTTAATTTCAATGGGAATTTGATCTGAAAATAGGGATTAAATGAGTAAAGATTAAACAAAAGTATACGGTAGGAAAATGTGAATTGGTTATTGCCCGCAAATCGCTGTTTTTAGCTCCTTTGAGCTCATATTTTCACAGAAACAAAAGATGAGCAGTCAAAAACCAATTATGTAATCTTAAACTACAGTATACTAGTAAAAAACATACTTTTATCCAATGCATCCATTTCAGTACCATAAAAAATACGAAGTTGCTTATCAGAATCACAAGAAACCAATTCAGATAGATAAAGTCCTTGCATCTGTTCCCATGTACTAACAACATCTTTTGGTGGAGCTTCATATGCATCATCATCACCAAATGGAAGAATAATACGTTCTTTGAACTTTGGTAAATAAAGAAAATGATTTCCACCAGGATGTTGAGCATTTTGGCGATCATATGTTGCTGCTGTTTCTTTAATAAAATAAATACCACGAAATCTTTTTACAGCAAAACTGAATTCACTTCTTGTATTGTATGGGCAATTGACGAGTTTATTCAAGACACCACGACGACAGACAATTTTAGCACCATGAACAATCTAAAAAGTTCGAATAGAGAAGGAGTTAGAAACATTTTGAAAAACGAAAAAAAAAATCGAGATAAATGGAGTAGCTAATGTGAACATCCTAAGCATAATAATCGATACAAAAACCATAAACTTACTTCAAACAAATCTTTACCAGTTATTCTTCGTTGATCAACAAGATAATCCAATAGAAGATCAAATGATAAAGTACCAGGTTTATCATTGAGCTTATCAGCACCAGCATTTAGATCGATTTCAACTTTTGTTTCAGCTCTATCATATTCACGTTTAAGATGTTTACGAAATTCTGGAGCATAATCAATTGGATGATGTTGTCCAATAAAAAAAGTATCAAGCAGTTCAGTTTCAAAGGTTGTTTGAGTTCTATCAGCTCGAGTAGGCTTTGCCAATATATTACCGGATTTAATGCTCATGATTACAGAATGATCACTAAAAAATAGTAATGTAAAAAGTCATTAATAGACAGAGCAACAAGAAGCGGCACGAAATGGTGTGGTTAAAAAAATAAGAAAGAATTTGTGGCAACAGAGAAACAAAGTCTGTGAATTTGGGAACATTCAATAAACAAACAAGGGATTCATAGCAGTAAACACAGTAAACAAGAAATATTTGTAGCAAAAATTAAACGTCAAAATCAATAAATATTAAATAATTAAAGGAGCAGCAACAAGAAGCGACACAGAGTTGTGATAAGAAAAAAAGAAAGAGAGAAAATCCTATGAATTTGAAAAGATTCGATAGACAAAAAGAATCTAGAATTCGTTGCAAGAACTTAAAAAATGTGTGAATTTAAAATTGTTTTACATGCATGTTTGTCTTTCAGATCCAATGATTGTGTTTAAAAAAATAATAACAAAAAATCAATAATAAAAGATTATAAAAAGAGCAACAAGAAGTTATACGAGTTGTGTCGTAACAAAAAAAAAGTTTTTTCGCAACATGTGTGTGAATTCGAGAACATTCGATAAACAAAAAAGGTCATCAATTCGTTGCAAGAACCAAAAGATTGTGTTGGAATAAAAGTTCTTCAGATGCCACAACAAGCATGTTTGTTATTTGAACTGTACTTCGAACTTGGATTGTCCGAGTTTCAGAAATGGCGGTATGCGCAGAAATTTGATTTTGTTGATTTCTTGGATTCAAAACCAAATTAACTTTTTGCAAATAAACTTTTTTTAAAACTCAGATCATTGAATAGTTATCCTTGTTGTACAGTATAATAATCATTGTTGATGCAAACTTTTTTGAAACTTTTTTTGTTGTTCAATTTCTGGCTAAATGAGTTTAATATTACTGCTGCTTCTTCATATTCAACGTTGAATTTATTGCAACAAGCTTGCGAGTTCAACAATCTTAAATAGTGATTGCTGAACTTAAAATTTTAGAATCTTTCTCCGTGGACAATTTAATCACAAGATGCATTTCTTGAACATTTTCCTTTGTACCATTTTTTGTTTAAAGATAAAAGAGTTGAATCTTTATACGTGTCGTGATTTTAAATGTAATATTTATGATTCTTTAAAACGTGGTGTTTACTCTTTAATATTCGCTTGTATGCTTTTTAGACTTTGCGAGAAATATGTCCCGTGAAATGCTATTATCATCTCGATTACTTCCATCACATCCATCAAGATACAAGCATCAATATCCACCTGATTCGAAACAAATTATTCGAACAAAATTTTTTGGAAAAGATCCTACAAATTCGACTACATGGTATTTAAATGGAAATTTTAGTAAAGGAAGTTATACCTTTAAATTTTTGGTTAAAGAAATTGATCTTTCTGCTGATATTATTCAAGAAGGGGATGAAGCTGTTGAAGAAAGTGATTCAATATTTTCAAGGACAGAAAATAATAATAGTAATCAGAACAATGAAGCAAGTACAAAGCTCATGAAAGAGCTATATATTCTTCACTATTTTAAACATGAAAATTTTCTTCATGCTTATTTTACTCGAACAGATTTCTATCGATTGAATATTGCACTTCCAAGAATAATTCCACTTTTAAAACTATCAAAAACTTTTAATTTACAATATTATTGGCAACAATGTTCATCGATGCCATATGTGGCGATTTGTATTCTTCGAGCTATTGCTTTTTTACATGGGAAAGATATTGTACATGGGAATGTATCAATTGAAAATTGTGCTTTGGATTATGATGGAAATGTTTTGTTGGGTGGATTTAGCAGGGTTGGAATAAGTGATAAGGATGAAGAAAAAGCAAGAGATGTCTGGAATGTTGGGACAACGATATTGGATTTTGTTCTTGGAACTGATGAATATGGTAATGATTTTGGTGATCCATCTTGTACTGATGGATATGGGTCACTTTTTGAGGTAAGTAGTTTTTTGAAGAAATTTTTCCTTTGGTAAAAAATACCTTGATGTTTTTATCCATCATTGTATACTGTAGTTTCAAGTAAATTTTTGACTGTAAATCGTTGCTTCTCACTTTTGTGAGCTCATATTTTCAGAAAATGGTCATTACAGATAGAAGCACCTTTTGCGCCTGAAATTTTGGCATTTGAGAAGACTTCGCCAAATGGCGCCAAATTCAAATTTGATCTTTGCATTAGGCGCAAAAGATACTTCAGTCTGTAATGACCGTTTCCTGAAAGTATAATCTCGCAGAAGCCAAAAGGAAAGATTTGGGTCGGAAAAGCAATTCCAATAGTACTTCGATTATCCTGTATATTTTCACTGTATTCATTTCAGAAAATGTCAAAACCTCGCTCAAACAATAATCCTTCAAATTTACCTTTACGACTTGGCTATATTTATTCTTTAATTTCTCGTGATTCACAACTGATCAAATTTTTGGATTGTATTTTTCAAGCTCAAAATCGTCCATCTGCAAAATATTTTCTTCAACAATATCCATATACAGCAATCACTGACGAACAATTTAAACAATACAAACATGAATTGGCTCATAAATGTTATAAACATAAAGATATTGATATAAAACCATTTTGTAGTTATCGAAATGTAAGTAATGTTGGTTTTTGAGTTCGGTGAGCTGTTTGCTGTTTGAAAATTCAGCACATGCACATGTTGCCGTAACCCAGCTCTATTTATTATTGCTCTTTTTTTATTACTTTAATATTTTAGATTTCTACACTTTTTCAAACAATTAATGCATGTCGAATTCCAAATGTTTTAAAAGCGAAATCAAAATTTTTACAAGAAGATTTTTCGTGTTCTGATTATACAAGTAATATTCATACTGTAAGTTTTTTATTTTTCATGTGATAATAATTTCGTCAATTTAATCCATGATTTTAGCCTATTCGTAAAATCAAAAATGGTTCAAACATTGCTGTTATATTTACAATGATTTCTGATCCTCCAATTTCATGTGAAGGAAATTTCATCGTTGATTCAGAAGATTCAATGCTTAAGCTTTTACTTGATCTTATTGACTTTCAATTATATTTTCCATGGGATATTTTTTGTCTTCGAACTGCTCTTGAAACAATGCTTGTTGAAGTAAGAAAAGTTTTTGAATTTACATCTTTAACTTGACATCTTTAACATTTTTAGGCAGCACATGGTTATGGCAATACTCGAATTTGTAATGATAATTTATTAATATCAAATCGACAATTTCCGCTTTGTAATAGTGAAGAAGGTCTTTCTCGACAAGTTGAAATTGAAATTAAATGTTCTCGTGATGATGTAATTAAGATTGGAACTGATAAGCTAAAAGATTACTGTAATATTTTTTGTGCAATATAATGAATAAAAAGAAATAAAGTATTGTTAATTTTTTGTTTTTTAATTGTTGGATCATGACATGGATTTGTAGTCATTAAGCAGTATGGATGAAATTTTTTATCAGTGAGCTTGATAACTGTAAGCAATAAGAGCCATATATATGTTTAACATCAAAACGTTTTTTTTTGAAAAGCATATGTCGAAATTGAATTTTGTATTTTATGGGGCAAACAAATTAAATTGTAGGTGTAGTAGATATAAAGAGGTAAATGTAAAGTAATAAAATTTTATTACATACAAAATTAACCCAAATATAATTATTGTCCGAAAATGTCAAATTTCAGAGAAAGTAAATCAATCCCTTTTTTATTACTTCAATTTTATTAAAAATGCATCGAAGAAAAAATGAAATGATATCATTTTTTGTTTCTCAACTTTTGAATTATACAAAACAAAATATCTAAATTTGTCTCATAAATAATTTTATAATAACTCTAAAATGGTTGCAAAAATTTTGAAGCTCTTACTTTTTTGTGTATGAAATTTTGATTGTCAATAAAAAAATTTTTTAATATTCATAAAATTTGTCAAGCGAACATAAAAGTTACGGTATTCTCAGAATGATTATTAAAAGGATTTTAATGAAAACTTCCGTTGATGAAAAAGAGCAATGAATTAAAAATTTTTAATTTACATTTGAATAAACAAAATTGTGTTAATTAATTAAAAAGATTGGTAATTTAAAGCCAACGTCATTAAAATATGATATTAAAAAAGGAACAACAATACAAAAACGTATTCTCGTAATTATGAAGCCCATGAATAATAAAATTAACTTTTAATTGAAGCATGTGATTGAAGTATGATAGTTGTATTGTTAATTGTTTAAACTTTAAAAAACATCTTTAACAGTGGAAAAATGTTTGTATTATTATTCCTCTAATTACAGTAACCAGTTTTTTAATTATTAATTTTTAATCAAAATGGATACACAACAATGTATTTGCACAATTTAATGAGAAAAAACTTTTTAAAATAAAGCTAATGAGAACATTAATAAATGCAAGAAAAAAAGCTTTTTAATTATCTCTTACCGTAAACTTTTTGTGCACTTGGACTTTTCAAAAACATTTTCTTTGAAATTTTACAAAACTTTCTTTTTCATTGTACTTTGTTGTGAAAATCGTTTTTTCTCTTTGAAGTTAACAAATACAAATACATGGGTTTTAACTACAAGTAAACACTGATCAGTGTACTGCAAGAAAATTAAATGTTTTTAGTCAGTAATTTTCTTGACATCATTTTTTAAAAAAAAGTTTTTTTTTAATATAGATATTTTCCAGGTAGCATTTAATTTTGGCATATAGGTTTTTACTGCTGATGCAACATTAACATGAACAGGTCAATTTTAGTTACGCATTTGTCATTTCTGTTCTTCATGCGTCAAACCATATATATAATGACGAAATAACTGTTGTGTTGATAAGCATGAGTAGATAATACAATACAGTATACATTGTTCAATTGGACAAACATTCAAGAATTTTTTATTTTTACACTTATGACTTCTAAAGCTATTTTCTTAATTTTTATATCTGCTCTCCAATCTGCAACAATTTCTACTTTACAATCCACATTTTTGTCTTCAAATGCACATCCTTATTAGGTAATCAATGTACTTCTACATTTTGCCTAACTATTCTCCGATCCCTTATCATCACAACCATCCTGCCCCACGTCCTTTCATTATCCTCATGCATCTTTTCCAAATTTTAAACTAAAATTTTTTTATGAAAATGCTACATGTTAATAATCAAATCTAAAAAATTTGTGGAAAATCGTGGAAAGCCGTGCTAAATTTTCCACGACTTTTCACGGGTTTCCACAATTTTCCACAAAATTTTTTATTTTTGTTCTTCTATGTGAATGAATAATAAAATGACACAAACGAATGCTCTCGCTTTAGTTGGAGGAAAGAGAAAAACAATTTTTTAACAAACGTAAACCGTTTGTATACATAGATCAACATACTTTATAAAAATTAAATGTTTTAAACTAATAATTTTGTCACATCATTTTCTTCGCATAAAGTTATTTTTAACATGGACATTCCAGGTAATAGGTAATTGACATATAAGTTTTTGCTGCAACATTCACATAAAAGATTACAGGTCATTTTTGTTATTTGCGCATTTGCCCTTTCTGTTTCTTGCGTAAAGACATACATAAATAGGTTCATTAATAATTTTCTTAAAACAACTTCTTTCTTTTTTGAGAAAAAGCAAATTGGCAGTTTTAAAATTTTCCAACCCTTTTTTCTTTTTTTAGGCTACAATATGTATGCTTAGTTTGCAAAGTTTTTTTTTATATATTTAATAATGTTTGAGGCACTTAATTAAGAAAGAAGAAAGTGGTAAGAATTGACTCACGTCAAAGCACACAATATACCCAATGCGCATTTTCACTGTTAAGGTTATGAGAAACAGGTGTGTGTGTCTTTCTCTAACTTTAAAAGAATTAAAATAATGGCATAGGTTTTTCCAAGTACATACAAATTTAAAACTTTTTTTAATATAAAAAGGAAAGCAGCAGCAATAATTTTGTTGTATTTAGTTTAAAGCAAAAAGTTGTAAGTGTTGCTGTGAGTGTGTGTGTGTCTTTGCTTTAAGCAAAAGCAAGAAGGTGTGAATAAATAAGAGAAAAGTTGTTTATTTGCCCTCAGACAACCTAGCAAGCAGCAGGTGCTGCTGCTGTGGGTACTGTAGCTATGGTAAACATAGATTTAACAATCGTTCTTACTGTCATCCTCTGCATCGTCATATTCCTTTCATCAAATCTTGGCCTCTACATCATCTTCCGCGGAAATAATCCCAATATAATCAATTATCGATCATCATTTGTTGTCTTTCTTGGGTATTACTATGCCCTAAACTACATTCGACTCCTCTACATGATCCTAAGCTTTTTTGTTTATAATTCTGATTTGGCACAATGGTACATCATCTACACCCAGTGCATCTATATCATTCAACCGGCATATCTTTTATTCATGTCATTATCACGTTTTATGACAATCTGTAAAACAGGATTCTCTTTTTCATCTTTGGCATTTACAAATATTTTGGCACTTTTGATGATCTTCGTTATTGGATTGTATGCACTAGCAGTTTATGTCTTTAAAGTTACTGTTCTCACTCAATGGGTTGGAGTTGCTGTTTTGGTTGTCAATATTGCTTCTGCTGTATTTTCGCTCTTTGCAATTTTATCAGTTTGTTGTGTTCGAAATGAAAAACGGCGACAAATAAAGATGGCATTTATTTCATTCTTTATGGCATCAATATATCTTGTTCAATTTGGTGTTGCTTATTTCTTGGCTAATAAGTAAGTTTATTTGGAGGGTACACTTTAGCAGCACAAATATGATAGCTAAAATGTCGTCGAGGAAAATGCCCTGGCATATGTTGAGGTCATATATATTGTAACTTACACGTTTCTTTCATTAGAGTATTGAGAAAAATGAAAAATATGCCACGGCATGTTAATCCTATTGCGTATACTGTAATTGAAGTGTAACATGTTAATAAGAGATGCCATGGCATTTTGCTCATGTTGAGTATACCTAATTGAAATGAAACTTCTTGAGAAAAAAGTTATGGCATTTTTGTACAAGATGATGAAATCCTACCATACTGTAATGGAAACAAAATCAGTTTGTCATAAAAGCACAAGTGCCACGGCATATTTTTCTTCCCTTAGCAACAAGTCTACTACAGCAAGATTGCTCAGCTAATTTTTTAATGCTCCCTAAACACATTGCCTGTAGTTTACCACTTTCCCCCCCCCCCCCCCCCCCCCCCCATTAATTATCTCCCCTAACCTTTAGCCTTAAAAACACAATTAAAAATAACAAAAATATAAAAAAAAACTTTTTTTATAGTGCTCGAAGCTATTATTACTATGGAAATAATTATTCATACAGTACTTACTCTATCAATGGCTACGTCTATTACAATTCAAACATTTATAATTTAATTAATTCAATGGGATATCTTTCAATTTCAACTGAAATTGTTATTCTTCTTGGCAGTTCCATCTTGTACTTTTTGTTCCGGTAATCTTGTTTTGCAAAAATTTGATAATGTTACAGTAAACTTTTTGTTTTTAGTCCATCAACACAGACAAATCGACCACAACTTTCTACAACAGTCATTCAAGGTGCTACTCCAAATGCTGCAGGAACTTTAGCACCTGTTGGTCCTTTAATGACATAAGAAATCAAACAAGATTGAAGCAACAAACATTTATTTCGAAATTTGAAAAACATCTGTTTAACTTTTTCAAAAACATAAATTTTGACAAAATGTTAGTGAATGAGAAAATCCACCGTTTTTCTATTTTTGTTTTTAACATTTTCTGTAGTTTTTAGAACTTTTGTAAATCTTGACATTAATTTCTTTATCAAAAATTGATATTTTATATTTAATTTGTTGCCTCTAAATTATTGATAAAAATTAATTTAATGTAATTTTAAAAGCAAAAACGAGGGACTTACTTTTCAAAGTTTCAAAGCAAAAAAAAAAATTGCATCGACCGGGAATCGAACCCGGGCCGCCCGCGTGGCAGGCGAGCATTCTACCACTGAACCACCGATGCTACATTTAACGACCCCCAAAAAAGAGATTTAAAAAACATGAAACAATTACCACCGATGCTACGACTACACCCGGTCAAAGAAAGTGACCACTTGAAAAAGAAATTGCCTGCGGGAATTTCAACAAAAGTTGAATTTTTTCTTTTTGCGTTTTTTATTCGTTTTTTTAAACCATCTAACGAATACGCACTTTTAATGCGTCAAAAAAAGGAAAGGAGAAAAAATAAACATTTTTTGGAGAATTTTTAAGAACAGAAATAAACCCAATGATTCACAGACTACTCATAATTATATTGATTAAAATTTAACTGGCCTATAAAAGATGGGCCTAAACATTTTTTGGTGTTTTTTCTTTTTTTTTGCTGTGATTTTTGCGCAGTTCAAATCTTTTTTTGAATCTTTTATTTAATAAATAAACTTTTTTCCATGTACCTCATCTATGGCATAAAAAGGTCTTACAGGCATTTGATTCAAAGATTTGGATGAATGATCCTTTAAAATCTTCATTAAAAAATAAATAAATCTACCATTTTATATTAACACACTATTTAAAAGTTTTAAGTTTATTTTTTAAACGCAACTACAAAGTATTTTGTTTAAATTTAAGCAATAATTTTTAATGCTTCAAAGTAAAAAAAATCTTTGACGTCATATTTAAAAGTATAAATTTATTTGTGTATTTCGAAATAGCTAAAGAAGAGAAGACCTGCGCAAGAAAAAAATAATAATAAAGAAATTAGAGAAAAAGGGTATAAAAAACTTCCAAGTAAACACACTCTTTTTTATTAAAAAATATAAAAACAACAAAACACCACACTCTCACTCGGTTGCTACTTCACGTTGTTTTTCTTTCACACTCACAAAAAAAGTGCCTTAAAAAATTATTTTGAAATTTTCTTTTTTACCACAAAAATTATTATAACAATGTTTGTCGGAACTGTTTTAACAATATTACTATCTTTGACCTATTTTATAACAAGTAATTTTGGTGTGTATCTGTTATACAAAGCTCATAATGATCGTCTTTTACGACTACCATTTTTTATCTTTTTGAGTTATTATTTTATCACAAATTATTTCCGTCCATTTATACTTATTCCAACAATATTTGGTCAATTTTTACATCTTGCTCGAATAAATTCATATTACAATTATTTTGCAACAATCGCACAAGAACTTTTACTCACTTCTATGAGCGTCTGCTGTATTATAGCAACATTTAAAAATGAACCATGGAGAAAATCTGCTATTAAAAGTTCTCATTTGACGGTTCTAGTTTTTGGAGTGTTTCTTTGTCTACATGGAATTGGTTTCTATTTTCCAATTTTACGGTTATTTGCAACAATTCTAAATGTGGTTATCATTTTTTCTATCGTTATAACTTTTCTTTTATCGATTGGTGTTATGGGGTATTTGTGTTGTGTTTATAATATTGAAAAACGGGCTTCAATGAAACTTGTAATTATTCCATTTTTTATTGGCTTTATTTTTATTATTAAATGTATCATGATTTTGGTGACGGGAGTTCAGAGGTAAGCCTTTTTTGAGAAATTTCAACGTAATCTGCTTGAGACATGCAAGGACGTCAGCAGGATTTTTTTTCGGGGGGTGCACGACTTCAAAAAAACAAGATTCGAAGGGGTAACGTGAAAGCTAATATTATAATCTAAAATAATGAGGATAACTTTTTGATGTTGCTTTTTTCCGTTGACCCTGAGAAAACGGAAATGCTAAAGTAATTGATAAAAAAAATTTTAGCTGGTTTCGTGGCTATAATGCATTGATGAGAAATGTTGATGAAATTGGAATGCTCTGTGAAATTATTACTCTTCTTGGAAGTGTTGGATTGTTCTTTTTGCTACGGTAATTTTGATATTTTTTTAACATTTATAAAAGTTTACTCGAAAATTCTTTAGTCCAAAAAAGATTATTCGACATGAAGTTCCCCATCCACATGACAATAATCAAACACAACCACCTCGATGGAGTCCTCCTTCAACAGTTGTTCCAACAGCTCCAGAAGAATCGTCAGCATAATTTAATTGTTAATTGTAGCTCAAGATGTGCGTCCGTCGATGCGTGAATCTTGAAAAGCCAAAAATTTTTAAAGTAAACGTTATTGTGTAACTGATTCATACAAGAAAAGAATATTTGCTGTTGCTCTTTTTCACAACAATATTGTCCACAGATCTTTTGCTTAACTATATTGATTAAAAATCAATGTGATAAAAAAGTAACCAAACCAGCAAAAATATTAATTGCTGCTTTAATTCTCTTATTTTTATTTTTCACGGTTGATTTGGATAATGCTTTTTTGAATATTTTGTTCTTATTTAATTTTAATTTTTTTCTTAAAAAATTTAGTTTTTACAAATAATAAATGTAAAAAAAACGAGCTATACATTTAAAACTGTACAATTGGCAGTTAACAATTTTTATGTAAATTTAATGCGCATATGCGCATTTTCAAGGAATGTGTAAAAAATTATCTATGATTGGCCAATTTATTCATTAACATAAATCAATGCTAAAAATATTTTTCACAATTTATTTTTACTGATGCTAAAGAAACTTTAAATTCTCTTGATAAAACACAGACTTGCCTTTAAAATCACAAAAATTCTTTAACTCATTATTGACTTAAAATGTAGTTTTCTAGTTTTTGTTCATAATACTCGAATTTCCAGGAATTTCGTTCGAGAAAACAATTTTTTCCGTTAACGCAAATGAAGCATTTTTGTTTGTTTTAGCAAATGAAAATTCACATTTCGCTCCATTTTAACAACATTCGAAAAAAATAAATGGTTCAATGTTTAGTTTTATATTTATTTATTTATTAAAAAATCTCATTATGCTAAAGAAATTAAATTTTTTAACGAAGTTTTTTTCAAAGCCATATCAGCTTCTGGAAATGCCATATCCTTGTAATACTCTCCATACTTTATCGCTCCAACAGTTTGAGCTGCCATAAATCTTGTAAAATCAATATGATATTTTGCCAAATCTTTTGTAACAATTCTTGGCTTAATCAAATACAAATTCGTCGAAACTTTGTCACCTATCATTTTAAGTGAATATTCCGGAAGCTCGTCAGTAGTTCGTTGAAAGTAAGATGAAAAATTTCCATTTGCTTTATTTTCTAGCACTTTTATGTACATTCTCATTAAAGCTGAATCATATTTTGCAAGCTTTGTGAAATTAAGGTTTTTAAGTTTTTTGTTGATAATTTCTGACAAAGTTTTTATATCAAATGGATAAAAAGCTGATGGGCATCTCATTCGATATGTTGTGTCCGGATTGGAGAACCGTCCGTTCTTGAGAACGGACGTCCGGATTGGGGAACCATTATATCGGTTCTCTAATGTGGACGTCCGTATCAGAGAACCACAAGGGTGGTTCTCCAATTCGGACGTCCAGATTGGAGAACGGACGTCAGGATTGGAGAACCAAAATACCCGTTCTCCAATCCTGACGGTTCTCTAATCCGGACACGACAGATATATTGAAGCAGAATAGGTGGAACTAAAAATGATTGTGTTTAAGAGTGTCCTGAACAATAAAATGAATTTCCTATTATCACTATTTTCAATCTTTCTAACATTATTCATTACATCAAAATCATAAATTTTTCCATTTTCAATAAATATTTCGTGTGTATAACTCTCTGTTTTTGAAATATTAACATGTTTAATAAAAACAGAGTATTCGACCAATGTTTCATTACCATTTTGAATAAAACTTGTCACCCATTTGAAGTACCCGATACAGTTATCCATTGAAACATTTTTAGAACATTGAATTTCTTCTGGCTTTAAACATTGATGTGGCTCACATAGCATCATTAAACTATTATTTTTTGTATTACCTATGTAAATTCCATGTGGAAATAAATCTTTGCCACAGCTTTTCTGTTTTGTCTAAAAAATTTTACAGGGATGAGAAATGAATTTTTTTATTTTTGATAACTAAATTATCAGGGTGTTCGATAAGTTCTGTCGCTGACAAAAACTTATAAATTTTTAAAACTACAAAAGCAACCCAGATGAGGTCTTTTGTATTAGGTAGGTCCATGACTTGGGCATCTGATGATAATATAATATTGAGGTCACCGTGGATACTGTAGGTATACGGTAGAATTTTCTAGAACAAATTCGGATTTTCGATAAAAATGACCTGTAATTAAACGGAAAAAAGGTGGAAATGACTGGATATGATGTTTAAGGATTATCTACATCATATCCAACAACTTTCAAATGGAATTTTGCCTCAGGGCATTATGCAAATTTTTAAGGTCGGAAAATTTGCATATTTTCGGAAATTGAAAAAAATGGCAGGAAGATGTTGGAAATGGTCCAGTAAGTCCCCCACAATCATGTTTGGTCAAAATTATAGCTCTAGAACGTTTTTTTATAGCAAAAAATAACATTGAGTAGCAGGCGATACTTTTGGCATACTGTAGAATCCTTCAAATGCATTTATATCAACCAAAAACGACTGAATGGGACTTCCCAGACGGTCTACAACATCTTCCTGCCATTTTTTTTAATTTCCGAAAATATGCAAATTTTTCGACCTTGAAAATTTGCATAATGCCCTGAGGCGAAATTTTATCTGAAAGTTGTTGGATATGATGTAGATAATCCTTAAACATCATATCCAGTCATTTCCACCTTTTTTCCGTTTAATTACAGGTCATTTTTATCGAAAATCCGAATTTGTTCTAGAAAATTCTACCGTATACCTACAGTATCCACGGTGACCTCAATATTATATTATCATCAGATGCCCAAGTCATGGACCTACCTAATACAAAAGACCTCATCTGGGTTGCTTTTGTAGTTTTAAAAATTCATAAGTTTTTGTCAGCGACAGAACTTATCGAACACCCTGATAGCAATTTTAACAGGCTCTTACAAATTTTCCATAAAATGGATCCAACAAAAATGATTCACTAAATATAAAAACCCTGTAGTTGTTTTTTCTGATTTCGAATGAAAAGAGATTGCACCATTTTCTTATCTATTCAAGCATATCTTTTAAGACTTATGATCCCAAAAAAAATTCAGTGTTAAAAAATCAGGTTATAAAAATTTATAATATCATAAAACACAAAGTAAAATTATAAAACAAGAAACAAATGAAAAAAAAAATATTTAATCATATTCAAACATCAGTTTCAGCTGTTTGACAGAGACTATTCAAAAAAATTTGAGCGAGTAAATCATTATCAAGAACATTTGTACCATACACAGGAGTTGATTCTTTTGCACATTTCATTAAAAATTCAACACATTTTTCATACAGTTTTTTAACATTCATAGATTTTGAAAATTCAATAAATTGACAAACATTTGAAGATGAGATTTTTGTAGTCAAATATTCTACAACGTGATCCTAAAAAAGTGTGTTTATTACATTAAATGACATCAAAAAAATATACCATAATAAGCCTAATTTGATATTTAGCAGCAAATTTGTAAAGCAAAAAAATATCTTCAATATTAAATTTTCGTGGTACACATGAGCTATAGCAAAGTTTAATAGCAGCTTCAACAATTTCATAAGGAAAATCAGGAATTTCCATTCCATTTTCTGCTGCCATATCAGATTCGAACATTCCAACAAAAACTGGAGAAGCATCAATCAAAACTTTTTTATGAACCTAAAAGATAGAAATACAGTAGTTATAAATGACATAATGGCTTTAAGTGAAAACTTACTTTTATTTGCTTTTCATCGACGACAATAGTAAAGTCTTTATTTTTCTTTTTTTGATCTGCTTGTGTTGCAGCAACTTTTGTTAATTTCAATGTTGTAGTTTGCTTCTTTTTAACCATTACAATTCCATTTAAATTAACAGCTAAATATCCATCTACAATAAAATTCTTTGAAAGATCAAAGAGATCATCAGTTGAGCAACAAGTATTTCCCCAGCTATGTGTTTTATCAAAATTATGTTCAGTATTGAAGTAAAAATTTGCAGATTGAATTGAAAGATCAAAAACAGCTTCAATATTTTTTTCATTTCCAATTTCAACATTTATAAAAATGCTTGTTTGTCCTTTTCGGGCTACATTATCACCATTTGGGTAAATCTTGAGATAATATTTGACATCAGAAAATGATGAAACCATAAATCTTTTACTCTTTAATACCGCTTTATTTGATTCTTTTAAAGGTAGTAAATCTGATTCTTTAATCTTCCATTCACATGAAATTGGAGATGAAATCTTCTAAAAAAAACACAGTTACATCCGCTAAATAAAAAACTATTATTACTTACCGTAACCAAACTACGTGTAACTTTTAAAACTCCTTTAATTCCAATTGTAACTTCTCCATTAACAAAAAACTTTTTACTTGAATCAAAAAATTCATCACTTTTTGCACAACATGTTCCATATCCTTCACTTTTCTCATACACAACTTCAATATTTTCTGAATCATAAGTTGAAGATTTAATTGAAATAATAAAATTTGCGGTAATCTTTCTTTCTTCTGAACCATTTATATGTAAATATATCCATGTTTGTCCACGATGTTCTTCATTGTTTCCATATGGATAAATTCTTAGGTAATATTGAACACCAGGAATATTGTAAGCATAATAACATTTTTCATTTAAACATCCATTTTCAATATCTTTTAAATCTAATAAGTCAACTTTATGTATTTTCCATTCTTCATCAATTGGGCATTCGATTTCCTAAATTTCATTTCATATTTTAGCAAAGAAAGATAAAATAATCAAAGCTTACATTTTTTAAAAAATCCATTATATTTTTTCAAAACACCAAAGTTGTGGTAAAAATATGATAATAATTTGAAATTGAATTTAGTTATTTCTTAAAAATTTAATGACCTATTAAATTAGTACAAAATGGTGCCAATATTTTATGACACCTAAAAGGAATGAAAGAAAAATAATTTTTCTTTATTCGAAATATCAAATAAAGACTTTTCAGAACACTTTTTATTTTGTATAAGTGTAAAACTAGATATTTTTCTTTCAATATGCAGTATCATTTTTCATTTAAGATCCTACATTTTAGATTTCAACATTTTAGTTGCAATGTTGACATCCTGAATGATAGAAGGAAAAGAAAAATGAAATTAATATTACTGATTTTCCCTTATGAAAAAGCTCTTGTGTGCTACAAAAATTTAGCATTGATAATGTTTTTTTGCTTTACAAATTTGCGAATAAATATCAAATTAAGCTTATTATTGTACATTTTTTTGCTTGATGTTATTGAAAGAAAAAGTTAGAATTTGATAAAAAAAAACTATTTTTCAACCAGACATTTTCGCCAAATTCTTTAATTTTTAATAATGTGACCAAAACTTCAAAAAGGAATAGAAGATTTTTTTTCACATAGATATTACATCTATTTGTATCTTATGATTTTAAAGTTTTAAACACCTCTTTGTAAAACACTTTAAAATCATCTTAAACGTTCTGGCTTTTTTTGGTATTTCAAACCAGATACAAAAAGAGATTATGACGGTCAAATGATTAGTAGGCAAGAATTGTCCACTGTTTGCAAGTGTGATTAAACATCCCCAAAATAACAGGGAAAAAAAGAACATCGACACACAGCTTTCAACACTATAGATTTTCCAATGTGTAAAATTTATCTCTTTTTTTCCACTTCAATAACATTTTTATTTGTTAGTGGTTGCAATGCACACTTTTCTTATCTTTTTTTTGAATATTTTGTTTAATTTTTTGATAATACTGATGAAGCAACTGGATTATTCTTAATAATATATTGTATTCTGAGAAAAATTTTTGTGATTCCAACGGTTTCGTTGAGAATATTCTAGAGCAATATTCATTAAATATAAAAATCCTATAGTTATGTTTTCTGAAAAATTAAAAAATTAAACCATTAACATATGTATTTACCAACACATGTCATTTAAAACTTTTAATTTAAAACAAATAACATATAAAATTTATTTGATCTGAAGAAATTAGTACATAATGTTCAAATGTCTTTCATCCCAATCAGATTCGGATATGAACACATGATTATTTTTTCAACTGAATTTCATGTAACTTTAATATGTCATTAAGAAAGTACTTCGATTTGCAAATAATAATTTATTTTGGAACAATAAACATATGCAATAAAAAAAGTAAAAACAAATCAACAAAAAATATAAACAAAATCAAATAAAGATAAATCATTCAGAATGTGAAACAAAAGTTGTAGCAGCTTGTAAAAGATGATTCTTCAATTCAGCATCAAGTAATTGAAGATCATAAACATATTTTCGATTTTCCATACATTCTGTAAGATATTCAGCACATTTTGAATACAAAGAATCAGCACGGGTCAAATTTGCAGTACGAGATATTGAACAAACATTAAAAGTAGAAATGTTTTTGATTAAAAATGCTTCCATTTTATTCTAAAAAAAATTAATTTCTGGATTATTAAAAACATGCAAGTAAGTACCGTACCTTTAAGCAAACAATATCATATTTATCAGCAAAGATAAGTAAATCCAAAGCTTCAGAAATAGTAATAAATGGAATAATTTCTTCATCATAGAAATATTTGATTGCTGTTTCAACAACTTCTGGTGTAAAATCAGTTATTTCAATTTTATTTTCAATTGATTCTTTCATTGTTTTTGATTTAAACATTCGTTGAAAAACGGATGAATATAGTCCAAGAACCATTTTATGAACCTGTAAAACAAGATAAAAGTAATAAAGTTGTAATTCATTGATCTTTAATTGAGCTTGGCGCCGGTATGCGAAATGTTCTCGAATACCAATTGGTCTTAAATTGTTCTTTTAGACGTCTGGGGGCTCTTACTTGCTTGGATGAGTCATAGAGAACCGTTCAAGCCTTTTTGGCATTCGAAAACACTTTGCCAAAAGGCGCTAAATTTGAATATTTTCTTATTTTTCAAAATCAAACTTACTTTAATCCTTTTATTTTTAACCACAATCGTAACATCTTTTTCAACCTTCTTTGTCATCAGTTTAGCCAAATTTCCATTTTTTACAAAAGTTTCTGGTCGAAATAGTAATGATAAAATACGAGTTTTAATTCCATTTTTAAATTCACGAATTCGATATTTTTGTTTTTCCAAAAATCTTGTGTATACTGTACCAACTGTTTTTTTCATTGATGGTGGAGTTGTTTCTTGTTTATTTGCATGTTCAATAGCACATAAACTTTGTGGATATGGCCCTACAGTATCTTCACGTTTCTCATAAGTAATCAAGCAACCAGTAATTTCAAATGTTAAATATCCATCAAAATAAAATTCAGGATTTTGAATATCTTGATAATGAAAAAGAGGGGGTACATTTCTGATATGACGTAATTTTTGATCAGGTTTGAAATGAAAAGATTTTTGAATATTTGCTGCAGGAATTGATACTTCACATTCAATTTCAAATTTTTTCTTATCATTTTTGTAGCCATTTGCATCCCGTATATTAATATACATTCGATTTTCAGCATTTTCTAATGTAAAATAAAATACAATATTTGGATCATTTGTAAATTTAAAAGTTGATGACATGACACGTTCAAAATGGCATGGAATTTTTAATTTTTGAACTTTCCATTTTAGTTTGAATAATTGTTGTTTTTTCTAAAAAAAAGTTTATTTAATTAAAAAATATTTGTTTTTAGAAAACTTACAGTTAATGCAGCCATTTCTTTTTTTGTGGATCACAAGAATGCAGCAGCTTGATAAAAGTATTGAACTATTTAACAAAAATAAATTATATCCACGATTGATGAAAGATACAAGGTCAAATTAGAGGAAAGCAGTCACTAGATCTAGTACTAGTACTAGATTATATTTTTCGCAAATTTAAAGTAATTTGATATGTATTGATTTGATCTTCGCAACAGATCTATCAAAACTATCAATTATGAGCTTTTTCTAAGGCTCTAAAAAAATTCCCCTTTTTTACTTTTAAATTTATTCAAGTTGTGGTACTAGTCTTTATAAGTGTGCATATTATAATGAGTTTTTTTCCAATGTTAACAGAATGGAATGTTCCTCAAATCAATAAAAATGTTTTTGTCAGACATACTCATCTTTTTCAAATAATTGTTGCTGTGTGTGCTGATGAATTAAGTATAGCAACAAGTGTATACATAGTCGAAAATATCTTCTTTTTGGCATTTTTTTGTTTTCTTTGCACACTTATGTTTTCTCTTTGAATATTTTATTTCCAAGCTTTGGAAAATTTTAAATAAACCCTAATTTTATGTGTTCTGTTAATTTTGAAAACAAAATATTTAAATATTTATCAAAAACTTTTATATGATGGAGGTGTTATTATCAGTAGATATATGTAACGCTGTAATAAATACAACATTACATTTTGTTTAAATTTTTATAATATAGTACAAAACAAATATCAGAGAAGAAACTTAAAAACTCCAAACCAATGCTACTTGGCAAAGCTTTAATTAAACGAGGATAGACACGCTTGTACAAGGGCGTATACAAAAATAACTTTTTGACAGTTAACTTCAGGTGGGACAAGCCTTTGATCGTTTGACGCGTCGACAGAAGATGAATTCGGAGGGTGCAAACCTTGTTGTTCTTTTTTTGAAACCTTTCATTTTTGCTTACTTTTTTTTTCTAACAACGCTGCCAACTTTGGACAACATCAACCGACAAACTGTATGAATAAAGTTTAAAATTTTTCAAGCTTCATTTTCCATGAAAACAATTGTCATTTTGATGCTCAAATAAATGGTTATTCTTTTTTTTCTGGATTTTGTTTAGCTTTCAAATTTGTATTTATTTTTTACTATTTGATCAGCTGATATTTGCTAACTTAAGCAAAGAGAAGACATAAAAGCATGTGTTTCTCTATGTTTTTAACTCATGCTCTACATCTCGCTTTTTTAAAATATTTTTACTTTTCTTGTCATATCCAATGTTAAAACATCGTCTCTTTTTATGGTCTATAATTTCAAGATGACTGAAGAACAAGACGCTCGAGCAAAACTCAAACAACAATTTGTTCACATTGTTGAAAATTTCATTGATGGAATGAATGCCACTGCTCAACTCTATCAAAATGATACAATGGAATGCAAATTTTTAGCATTACAAGGAAATGGTGAACATTATATTGTTGAAAATTTACAAACTCCAACTGGTGCTATAAAAACTGCTTGTTTACGAACATCAGATACACAGTATATTTCTGTACCATGTAAAGTTGATTGTGATGAATATTGTGATTTTTTAAATACTGGTGATCAAGCTGTTGTTCTTGAAAGTGGTGATGAAAAGCTTGCTTCTGAAATAGGTGATCAAGCTGTTGTTGTTCCTAAACTTGGTGATCAAATTATTGTTCTTAAAACTGGTGATCAACTTTCTGTTCCTGATGCTAACGAATCTGAAGCTTAAATGATCAATACTTTTTTGTTTTTGATTTATACATTTGATTTTCTTTTATTATATAATTTGTTTTGATAAAAAATTGTTTTATCTTAACTACCTAATTAATTGGTTATTTTTGTTTCGCAAAATAAGGTTTAAAAAAACTTTATGAATTCCTGCTATCTTTAGAATTTGAAATATTCGTAAAAAAATTTACAGCAATTAAAAGCTAAAACTACAATGACTACAGTATCTCCAATTTCTTATGGTATACAAGCTCAAATACATAAAGCACAAATCAATAATGAATACAATGGCAAATTCTAGAGGTAAATTTATAAAATATTAACAACAAAATAACAAAAAAATCATTGATAATAAAAATTTCTGAAAAAGGAAACAAAGTAAATGTGAATTTTTAAAATAAATAATAAAAAAAAGTAACATTTAAAAAATAAAAGCATAAAATGACTTATTTCTTTGCCTTAGCAGGTTGCAGCAGGAAAAGCTTCCTCAGTATCAAGTGTTTCTTTATCAATATTTTCTTTTGCGGCAATGCAATCTGTTGCATTTTGGAGCAGGTTTACGACCACCACCTTTTCTTGGAGGAACTTCTTCATCAGTTTCATCTTCTTCTGTAAGAGGAGCAGGTTTACGACCACGTCCACGTCTTGGAGCAGGCATTTCATCTTCTTCATTCTTGGTAGTTCTAACACGTGCTTCTTGTTTTATTTCTTTGATTTCAACAACAGATTTTGTTACATTTGGAAGTTGCAATTTATCGACAGCAGAAGTTAAAACATTGGCATTCAAAGAAGCAAAAGTTGACATAGGAGTTGTACCTAGAATTATAACATAAAAATCTCTCAACAATCTACAAAAAATTACCCTTTAAATCATTTGTTGAATCTTTCAAAACTGCAACAACTTTAAAGCTATCCCATTTTTCACTAGGTTCTTTGAAGCAACCATTTTTAGGTAAATATAATCGTTTAAATTCATCACCTTTTCTAAAACCATTTCAAAATTCATTATCTAGCCACATAAAATAAACGAAAAAACTTACGTAAGATTCAAATAAACAATATTTGGTTCAAGCAATTTAATATGAGCAAGTAAAAGGCTTCCATCTTCAGCAAGGGGAACTTCAATAAGTTTCGGTGAATTTGGATAAAAAATTTGTAAATACTTTTCTTCTTCATTTTCAGAATCAGAAATATTGATAACTTGAGTAGATTCCATTTCTTAAATTTTATTAATAAACTTGTAGCAAAATTTGCAAATAATTTAGTAAAAGCAAAGAAATCTAGCTTTATTTTAAGAAAAAAAGCTTGATCAATTAATTTTTGCTTTGAATAGTTTTGAAATTTGGCCAAGAGTAAATAAGAGCAACGTGGGTTTCCAAAATTTTCGAAAATTTATGTATCATTAAACGAAATTTTCCTGAATACTGTGCTTTTTTAAAAAGAAATGACCAAGCTGCTGTTTTCTAAAGGTCGGTGATGAAAAGCATGTTCTTGAAATTGTTGCTGAAACTTGTCATCCAATTTTTGTTTATGAAAGGAATGATCAAATTTCTGTTCCTGATGCTAATTAATCTGGAGCCTAAATGTTCAGCTCTTTTTTTGTTACAATTGTTTTACCTCATATTATTTGTTTTGTTATAACGGAAAAAAGTATTCTAAAAACCATTTGTGTTGTTATTACTATTTTCTATGGATTACTGTAACCTTATGAATCTGCAAAATACTACTGTAATCAAAAGCATTTATAAAGAACTAAAAGATTGTATTCAGTAAAAACGACAATAAGTAAATTTATAAAAAATTAACAAAAAATGACAACATTCAAAAACAACAATAAAAACATTTGTAAAAAGAACAAATTAATTTTGAATTAAAATAAAATCATAAAATGACTTATTTCTTTGCTTTAGCCGGTCGACCTTTTTTTGGAGCAGGAGGAGCTTCTTTTTCAGCATTTTCTTTTGCATTCATCTCAGCAGCATTTTGTTTTCCAGCAGCAGCTTTAGTTGATGATGTTGGTTTATCTTCTTTTGCAACAGCTTTAGAAGCAGGTTTACGTCCACGACCATCCTTTTTTGGAACAGGCTTTTCTGCTACAACATCTTCTTCTACTTGAAATCGAACAATTCTGCGATGCCGAAGAGGATCATCCAATGGGAAAACGTCCATTTCAACATCTTCTGCAGGAGCTTTTAGAGCAGGTTTACGGCCACGTTTGCTTGGAGCTGGCTTTTCTTCATGACCTTCATTTTCATTTGGAGATTCAGCTTTTTCTTCATCTTTTTTAGCCTTTGGTTTACGTCCATGTCTACCAGCTTTCTTTGAAGAAGCTTGTTCTTCAGGTTCATCTTCATTTGGAGCTTCAACATCTTCTGCAGAAGCTTTTGGAGCAGGTTTACGTCCTTGTTTGCTTAGAGCAGGATTTTCTTCTTCTTCTCCATGTTCGTCATCCTTTGCAGTTGAAATAGATGTTTCAAGTTTTGTTTTTTCAACTTTAGCAACAGATTTTGTTACATCTGGAAGTTGCAATTTATCGGTAGCAATTGTATTACCATTCATCGAAATGATACCTAAAATATTTGTTATATAATAACTCAATAATATACAGAAAACATACATTTTGAATCATTTGTTGAATCCTTCAAAACTGCAACAACTTTAAAACTATTCCACTTTTCATTCGGTTCTTTGAAGCAACCATTTTTAGGTTTATATAATCGTTTAAATTCTCCACTTTTTCTAAAAGCGATAAATTATTAAATGCAGTTTATTAACCTCCAATTAAAACTTACGTAAGATTCAACGAAATAATATTTGATTCAAGTGATTGAATATCATCAAATAAAAGCTTTCCATCTTCAGCAAGAGGTGCTTCAATAAATTCAGAAGAATTTGGATAACAAATTTTTAAATATTTTTCATCTACATTTTCAGAGTCAGAAATATTGATAACTTGAGCTTGAGAAGATTCCATTTTTATAAAAAACAAGTTAAGTGGAAGCAAAATTTGCGATAGAAATGATTTATTAAAAGTAAAGAAATCTAGGTTTATTTTGAAAAAAAAGTTGGAGCAATCAATTTTTGCTTTGAATAAGTGTGAAATTTCGCCAAGAGCAAATAAGAGCAAACCGTGGTTTTGAAATTTTTTGAAAATGTATGTATCAAAGAGAACATTATTGAATAATAAAAATAATAAAAATGCAACATTTTGAAAATTTTTTTATTTAAAAACTATTAATGCTTTTAAAAAATTGCTTCAAAAAACGAAGAGCTTTATTGAGGTTGTTGCTGCTGTTGTGGATACTGTAAATGTTGAGGTTGCTTGGATTGTTGGTGATATCTTTGTTGTCGAGGATATGGTTGCTGCTGTTGTTGATATTTCAAAGCATTTAATAAAACTGGAACTTTAAAATTAATACACTTGCTGGTGGTTCGGTTGCAGTAATAACCATATCTTTTCTTCCATCACCAGCTTCAATATAAACAAATTTATTTTTATCCATTCGTGGTGATCCTCCATTTTGTGATGCTGATAACTTGCCAGCAATGACTTCATCATCATCACCCTCTTCAATAACGATACATTTATATTTTCGTGGCTTTTTACTACCTTTTTTAGATGATGATGATTCTGGATTTATTAAATCTCGAGAATAGGGTATATACTTTTGGTTAATTTTTTGCTAAAGTTTTGAAAAACCTAGTTATTTTTCGCTTCAGTAAATGATAAAATGTTTTACGCAGATCTACAGTACTCGTGTCTCGCAAGAAGACAACTTCTAAAAATTGCATCTATTTTTTTAAAAATCTTCATTTAATATGCATATTACACAAGTGTAAGCAAATCCATTCTTCTCACAATCAAGCTAAAATTCAATTTGTTGATTAAATGAACATCCTCTTGTATCCCTTCTAATCACTTTTCGCCTTAGGGCATCAACATCCTTTTTTTGTTCGATCATTTTCACCTGTATCATCATCATTTTCATTTAATTTAACTTAAAAGATAAAAGTAAAAGTGAAAACTTTCTTTTGACCCGATTTAAATTTATCAAGAATCCACAGCAAAAAGAAAGGAGAAAGGAAATGAAAGAGAAATTTGTGGTTGCGCAAGTTTTTTTTCGTGTGGGAAGAAGAAGAATCCTTTCACTATTTTTAAAATCCTGTAAAACAAAAAAATGAAGATAAAGGAAGAAGGTAAAAGGCGGGTTTTCTTGGGAACAGATTTGGGTCAAATTTAAAAGCAAAAAAAAAGTAATGAAAGAAAAAGTTTTAATCTAAATTCTTTTTATGCTTTTTTAAACGATAGATCCCGGATCGGTTTCTAATTAAATTTCTGCTAATTTTTTGAACAATTTAATTTTACTTGATTAAATGTCTAGTATCCAGTATCATCAAAGGCTTTTAAAAAAGCACTGTGAAATCAAAAGTAACTTTTAGCTGACCGAAATAATTACGAAGATTACGGTCTTTTCAAAATCAAAATTCGCTTTTAATTTCGGCCAAGAATTGAGATTATTTTGACTATCTGGAAAGTTTTTTAATTAAGGAGCTTCCAGTGCTGATGTCAGCACTTTTAGAGGAGGGGTAGTTTTGTCAAAAATGACGAATTCTGATGGAAAGAATGGGGGGTTTTGAACCAAAGCGGACCACAGCATAATATTTCTGTCTTGTCTTTTATCACCATCGAATGTGCATTTTTCTTAATATTTTTTGCCATCGAACATCATTCATTTTCCTAAAGGCATGACCGCAGAGTTTTTATTGATTAAAAATCATTATAATTTGTTCAGCGACTGTTGCCGCCCAAAAGCATTCATGTGTTTGAAGCTGAAATGATTTAGGAGATGAAGGGGTCAAATTTTTGAAAAAAGAACTGGAAGCTCGCTTATTGCGAAGTTGAAATTATTTCGATTTGTTTTGGTATCACAAGATCTTGACTGTATTGGATATTATCTATTCCCGTGAAATTAAACTGTCTAAAAAACTAAACTCTTTACGATATTCCATCTCTTTGTCATTTTCCGTTTATCTTATGTCATATTTTTCAGAAACATCAATGAGGCTAATCATTCTTCTTCTTCTCATAACTTTGGTGGCTATTGCATCATCCGCAAAATCAACAGAATCTCTAGCAGAACATGTAAGAGATATTGAAAATCTTCGAGATTTAATAAATCCAGAATCATCATCATCTAAAAAAGGTAGTAAAAAACCACGAAAATATAAATGTATTGTTATTGAAGAGGGTGATGATGATGAAGTAATTGCTGGCAAATTATCAGCATCACAAAATGGAAGATCACCACAAATGGATAAAAACAAATTTGTTTATATTGAAGCAGATGATGAAAGAAAAGATATGGTTGTTACTGCAACAGAGGCACCAGCAAGTGTATCAGTTGCACCAGCTCCAGTTTCATCGAATGCTTTGAGATATCAACAACCACAGCATCAGCCACAACAGTATCAACAACCTCAACAGCAACCATATCCTCAACAACAACAAAGATATCACCAGCAAACTCAGCAACCCCAACAGTTACAGTATCCACAACAGCAGCAGCAACAACCAGCTCAACAAAGTTCTTCATTTTTACAGGTAATTTTTTTAAACAATTACTCCATTTAATTTGAGTTCTTCAAATTTGAAAAAATTTCGATTTCGATCAGCAGGTTTTAAATTCTGGAAACAAAATTCATTTTTGATCTAAAAGTGGCAAAAATGAGTGTAGTTTCAATTTTCTCGAAATCAAAAATTTTCTTAATTAAATTTTACATTAATATACTGTACTTTTAACACCTTCCATAAATTTTTAGTCACAAAATGAATTCGAAAAAGTAACCGAAGAAGAAGCAGCTGTTGAATATCCACCTCTTCAACAACAGCAACAACATGTTCAACAACGATATCAAGATCGACTTGTTACCCTTCCAACTCCATCACCATCTTTCCAATCACAACAAGCTCAACAGCAAGCTGCAACACATACCCGACCACAGCTTAAACAAATTCATTTACCAAAAGCTCATTCATTCTCTGCATCAGGAAGAAATAATTTCCCTGCTGCCCAGACAACAACACTTCCCCCAGAAATTGCAAATGCACCCAGAGATGCCCAAAATCGCCCGCTAATTTTAGCACCAGAACATTGTGCCCAAATTAAACATTATGCAAATATGTATGGTGTATCAGATGTTAAAGGATGGGTTCATAATAATTGCTCTTTTGCACAATCATATCTCCCAACAGCGTCATGTGAAGAAATTGATATCCTTGTTGGATCATGCTTTCGTAATCAACTGTCATAAAAAACACACGTGTATAATAAATATTTAAGTAATTTTTATTTAATAATATTTTATGTTTATACAATATAATATAACATTTTAAAAACTAATGATAAACTATTAAACAAAATGACAAAAATACTCGTATTAACAAAGCTGAGGAGGAAAATAGCAGTAAATCATATATATACATGGCTAAGAGAGGCATACGGTAATGCTGGTAATTCGAGAAATTATTGGATTAATTTGATCAAAATGAAGTGATGAGCTCCATGCTTTTTCGAGCTTCCTGAAAAAAATGAGTTTAGTAAAATGAATTTCGATTTGACAGAATTACCCGAATCAATTACACAATCCCCGACCAAAAACTAAAAACTAACCTTGCAATTATATCAGTACATTCTTTTTCACTCATATCCTTGCCAATTCTATCATCAATTACAGTTAAAACATATACAGCTTCTTTGTATTTTGAAGCATCAACATCTGATAGTGTCTGCAGCACTAACGGTGTTCGACCAGGAAGTTTATCAATTTCATCAATAAATACAAAAGCTTTTCCTCCATGCTTTTCCAAAGCTTCATTAACATCTTTCATAAAACTTGATTCAGACATTTTTTCGCTTGCATAAATTGTAATATTGTCCATCCATAAATGTTTATTTGATATTTCTTTAAACTTCAGTTCTTCTTTTGATAGATTCGATGAACCTGCTAACACAAGAGCTAGTGGGGTTTGTGATGGTGGAAATTCAATCCGATTTGAGAGTAAATGAAAGAGTGAACGAAGTTTATGATTTGTTGGAAATAGTTCAATTAAATCAGATTGTGTTAAATGTCGCTTGGTTGTATTTGCTTCTGAGATATGCCAGGTTTCTTTTCCAGGTGATCCAAGTAAACATGGAAAATATATTAAAGTAAATATAAGTCCAACTGCAAGAATATTATAGATTTCATGTTCTCTAAAAAGCTTTATATATTTAAAGTGCCAAAAATATAAACAAAAATGTTTTTACTTGAAAAATTCTTCTAGCGGCTTGTAAACATCTTCTTCATAATAGTCAATTAAGTCTCTTATTGATTCTGTAAACCATTCAAACATTGCTTTTGGTTCGGCAAGCAGGCGAAAAACAATATATATTAGTTTTAAACAAAAACTATTTTAAAGATAAACAAATGATCGCTGAAAAAATAGATACGATTAGTTGCAATTTGCAAAAACATTGTTTCAAAAATGGTTGTTGGCATTATGGAAACAATAACAAAAAAATGTCCGACACAAATTTTAGATTTTCAAAATCTCTTTGATTTTTTCAATATCCAAATTATTTAACTCAATACTGTACTTTCCATCCATCAACGCTATTTCAATACATACAGTAATCCACATCTATCAACTATCTACATAGGTACAGCGACCAATTATAACTCTATAACTTTTCTCCAAAAATAGTAGGCATTGGATTCAAAGACAATTAAACGTATAACTGTTGCAAGTGAAATGCTTTTAACACAAGCAAAACAAAAAATTTCTCTTATTCAAAAGAAAGAAGAAGTAACAAAAAAGTTTGAACAATCATCTGTTGCTACCCAAGCTGTTATAGAATTTTCTGTTGCTCGAGAACTTATGGGTCTTGCAATTGGTACAGAAGGTAATAATATTAAAACCGCTCGAGAAGTTGATGGTGTTACATCGATTGTTATTGATGAAGTTCGACAATTATTTAAGGTTTATGTCTTTTGGGATTAAACATCGCCTTTCCATGTTAGCTGCAGTTATAAAACTCAATGCTTTTCCACCGTCAAAACTATTTCAATTCCTACAGTATCCCACATTCATCAAAACTATTAACCAAGGCGCAGTAACCCTTTTATACTTCTGTAATTCCATCTCCAAAATATATAACAAACAAATTTTTATTGCAAATTTTCATTGAAAATTAGTACAAATTAACAAAAGAAAAATGAATTAAACACCACCACGTCCACGTTTATTACGACCACCACGATAACGATCATTTCCACGACCAGCACCTCTACCACGACCATTTTGAGCAAAGCCATTTGTTTTACGTTCATCACGAGAAGAAGAATGTTGTTGATCTTCATCTTCGGTAGCAGAATGATATTTATTATCACCAGGTGATTGAATTCTTGGTGGACCACTATCACTACTACCATTTGCAGCAGCTTGTTCACGACGAGAATCACGAAAACGATTTGGACGGCTATCACGACTAGTTGAATCACGATCAAAACCACCGCCACCACGTGAAGCACCACGACCACCACGTGAAAAACCACGGTTATAATATCCATTATTATCAGAATTAGGATAGAGACGACGTTGTGTTTCATCAATTGATTCACGGATTGTTTCCATTTCTTTTACATGTTTTATATGAATATCAATAAGCATTTCAGCAAGAGAAATAGATTCTTTAGTACCAGTAAAATAAAAATCTATCTTGTTATCGTCCTGCAAAAAAAGCATAAGTTAGTTATATGCCCCCAAAGTACAGTAAAGAGCTTACTTCTTTTTCACCTATTGTAACACGAATAACACCAGATTTATCAACAATATCTTGAATTGTTTTACCATTTTTACCAATAATTTTTCCAACCATATCATGTGGTACTTTTACTGTATCAGTCAAATATTCCAATAATGCTCTTGCATTTTCTGCAGCATCATAATCATCTGCGTAAACCTAGAACAATGATCTTATAGATATTGTTAAGCAACAACCCAAAAGAAACAAACCTTAAAGAAGCAATGACTTTCAGTTTCACGAGCTTCATCAATAACAATCGATGTAACACCATCAACTTCTCGAGCGGTTTTAATATTATTACCTTCTGTACCAATTGCAAGACCCATAAGTTCTCGAGCAACAGAAAATTCTATAACAGCTTGGGTAGCAACAGATGATTGTTCAAACTTTTTTGTTACTTCTTCTTTCTTTTGAATAAGAGAAACTTTTTGTTTTGCTTGTGTTAAAAGCATATCACTTGCAACAGAAACACGTTTAATTGTCTTTGAATCCAATGCCTAAAAATAGATAAGATAGAGATAAAACTTGTTAGAAGACAGTGTGAAGCTTACATAAATATCAATATTCTTTTGACTGTCATCGTATTGTGCAAAGGTATTAGGAATGTTATCAACAATTGTTTGACAAACTGTTGCAGCATGATCTTTTAATTCATCTGGTAAAGGTAGGCTTGTCTTCTTCAAAGATGTGGCAGTAACTTGTTCAACTTGATCAGCAAATCGACATTCATCTACACTTGCAATACCAGAATATGCAGGACCTTCAGCACTTTCAATAACAAGAAAGTTACCCTAAAAAGTTATATATTTAGAGATTATAGGTAACGTAACAGAAAAAGAATCCAAAAAGACTTGGTTTATTTAGTTCTAGCAGGATTCGAACCTACGACCAACTCATCACCAGTAGGCCAGCTCTAATCAGCTGAGTTATAGAACTGTTAAACCAAATGATGTAATAATAGCTATTGCTTACCTTAATTTCACGAGCTTTTGCACGTTGATAAGCTTTTTTCTCAGATGGTTGTTTAACAAGGGCATCAATTAAATCACCAGGTGCTATAACCCTTTTAGTATCCATACAACGAACATATCGACAATCTTCAAATGGATACCATGCTTCTGGGAATGCATCTTCCTTTGATTTAAGATATAACTTTTTATCACCTATTCCAGCAACAATTGCAGGATAATAGATATTAGATTTGTCGCGATATTCGACTTCCATTTTTAATAACTATTATTACTAAAAAAGATTTGTTTATATTAGAAAAGATAATGATTACAAGTATTTAACACGTTTATGGACCACGTAAAAACGATAATAAGGAGGAAAGAAAATAAAGGAAGAAACAATTTTCATGCAGGCTTAACTAAGTAAAGAGCAACAAGGTTTAGTTAAAAATTAAACAAGCTTAACTTAATAAAGAGCAACAGAGTTTAACTAATAATTTTGAAAAAGATTACAAAACTATCAAAAGATCTTTAAAGAACACATTTTAAAACAACAATATAAAATAAATCAATGGCAAAAGCAAAAAGAGGAAAATTAGGGGAGATCCAAAGAGGAAAAAAGAAAGAAAAAAGTTTATTTTGCAGGCATAATAAACACGAACAGCAGCAACAGCGATAGAAAAAGCAAGGAGAAAAAAAATTAAAAAATGCTTTCTGTCACTTTATCGAAGCATATCACCAGGCCAAGATAGCCTGCTCCTACTCGAGCAAGCCCAGGAGGGCTTCATCTTGTCAAGCTTGGGTTGGCCTGCAAAAAGTAAAACCACTGCCATGCCTAGCTAGATTCAAAGACGATTAGGAGGAAAAACTTTTTTTGTAGGCTTAACTAAGTAAAGTGCGAAAAAGTTTAGCTAATAATTAAACTAGCTTAACTAAGTAAAGAGCAACAATGTTTAACTAATAATTACAAACTATCAATAGAATCTTTAAAGAACACGTTTTAAAACAACAACATAAATCAATGGCAAAAAGAGGAAAATTAGGGGAGATCCAAAGAGGAAAAAGAAGAAAGAAAAAAGTTTATGTTGCAGGCCTAATAAACAACAGCAGGAACAGCGATAGAAAAAGCAAGGAGAAAAAAAAAATTAAAAAATGCTTTCTGTCACTTTTTTTTCTTCATCGCAAAAAAAGCTTTAGATCTCTCCGATTTCGTGTTGAGAAAATTACTTTCTTCTCTCAAAAAAGATGCAACAACAAACTTTTTCACACACAAAAAAGAAACAAAGCTAACGAATTTTAACGTTCTTTTTTGAAGAGCGCAACAGAAAAAAACTTGGTGATAATAAAAATTTTACAACCTAAAAAGATCAACAAGTCTTCAACAAAGGAATTTTGTTAGAGCTAGAGACAATGGATATCATTATGGTACTCTAATTTTTACCTATTATTATCTACTTTTTCCTGGGGGGATTCTGATAAAATTGTCCTAAATATCCCAAACTTCACCTTCAAGTTGCGGCATTCTTCTTTTATATTTTTAGGCAAGGCTCTTTTCTCTCAAAATTCATTCAAATATCAAATGCAACAAGGCTGTGGAGACAACAAAAAAACATATATAGATGTTGATCTAGACATAAATAGATCGTTGCTGCCATTAAAAAATTCAAACAAACTAACAAAAAAAAGAAAACTTTTTTGTAGACATAAAGACTGCATTACGAAATTTTTTAAACAAAGTTTTTATAGGATTTTGCTTTTTGTTTATTAGCGAATTAAGTACCGTATCTTCTTCTTGCAACAAACGTTCCTGATTAGCTATTTGAAATTTTACAAAAAAAAAAACCGTTAGAAAACTATGAATTTTTTAAGTTTAATAATTTGCTTAGGCTTATTCCTCTTTAAAATTCCTGTGTTTATTGATGAATACTGTATCTTTGTTAAAATGTACTGCATGTGTACTGTATTTGATGTACTTTACAAAGTCTTATATTGGATTTTTTATTGTACTAAGCATACCAAAAAAGTACAGTAATTACTGCAATAATAACAAAAACAACCTTTAAAAAACTTAATTAACTTTTTTGCCAAATTAAAAAATTTTTATGACTATTTTTTCTGCACGCAAAAATATAATAATTTTACCCAAGATGTTTTTCCTTTCTCTCTTCCCATTTCTCTTTTCTTCTTCTTTTGGCCAAAAACGACTAACATGTAAAATGCGGCCATTTTAAAAAGTACAAACACAAAATAAATGCTTGGGAAAAAACACATAACATGTTTTTGGACTTTGGCTTTGCTTGCTTACTTTCAATGTGTTGACTTCACCTTCTTTTTTTTAATAAAAAAAATTTTTTCTTTTAATCCTTTGATTAAATATTGTTTATTCACTTTTTAAAGGTATTTTAGCTCGTGGAGTTAATTGTTTTTTCGTTAATTATTGTTTAACATTTAAATATAAATAATTTTTTAAGGGTAAATAATATTAATAATATATATGTGAATCATCGATTTCAAAAAAGCGTAAAAATTAGTCACACGCTTTGTTATTGTTAGAAAAGCTGTTACTGCTATTGGATTAGTAATTACTTACTGCTGTTATATATAGCTAATTATGGAGCAACAAGGTCTTCGAAATCGTATTGAAGAAGTTCACGGTCAACTATTTGATGTTGGACCTCGATATGAAACTTTAACATATATTGGTGAAGGTGCATATGGAATGGTTGTATCTGCATTTGATACAATAAAACGTGAAAGAGTTGCAATCAAAAAAATTTCCCCATTTGAACATCAAACTTTTTGTCAACGAACACTACGAGAAATTAAAATTCTTACTCGTTTTAAACATGAAAATATTATAAATATTCAAGAGATTATTCGTGCCCCTTCCGTTGAACAAATGAAAGATATTTATATTGTTCAATGTATGATGGAAACAGATTTATATAAACTTTTAAAGACTCAAAAACTTTCAAATGATCATGCTTGTTATTTTTTGTATCAAATTCTTCGGGGGCTAAAATATATTCATTCTGCAAATGTTTTACATCGAGATTTAAAGCCATCTAATTTGTTACTTAATACAACATGTGATTTAAAAATATGTGATTTTGGACTTGCACGTGTTGCAGATCCTGAGCATGATCATACGGTAGGTGAAGAGAAACTATATAAAAGTACTGTAATCTCAATTGTATTTTCTAATGCTAATCCACTTTATGCCCTGAGGGAATAAGAACTAATATCTTTCGAAAGAAGGTTCATAAATACTGTTCCAACAATAAAAAATTTCAGGGCTTTTTAACTGAATATGTTGCAACTCGTTGGTATCGTGCTCCTGAGATTATGCTAAATTCAAAAGGATATACAAAATCTATTGATGTATGGTCAGTTGGATGTATCTTTGCTGAAATGCTCAACAATAAACCTCTATTCCCTGGAAAGCATTATTTGGATCAACTTAATCTTATTCTTGCTGTTATTGGATCTCCAACCCAGCAAGATATGCAATGTATTTTAAATGAAAAAGCTCGTTCATATCTTCTTTCACTTCCACCCCAACAAAAGCAACCATGGGTTCGACTATATCCTGGTGCAGATCCTCGTGCCCTTGATCTGCTAGAACGAATGTTAACATTTAATCCAAATTCTCGAATTACAATTGAAGATGCCCTTGCCCATCCATATTTGGAGCAATATTATGGTAGGTGGTTGCTTGTTATAGGTTAAGGATGTCAACAGTAAACATATTCGGGGTCGGTGGAATCGGCTTTGGAAAGGAAGTCTTTGATCCCGCTTCTACACAACAGCGGCTAAAGATAAAAAGGCTTTTGTCTAATTAGGAAAAGGCACGTGCCCCATCTTTTGCTGACGACCTTGATTACATTTGTTTCAAAAAAATGATCCTTGCTTTTTCAGATCCCCTTGATGAACCAATTTGTGAAGATCCATTTACATATGAAATGGAATTTGATGATTTACCAAAGGAACGTTTGAAGGAACTAATTTTTGAAGAAACTGAGAGTTTCCATGCTCGAATGAATGCTTCTGCACAACAACAAGATGTTACAATGAAATAAAAATTATCATAAAGTTTATTACAAAGAGATGTATTTTTTTCATTTTGATCCATATTTAAATTACTTCCTCTTATTCTAGAGCTGCTAATAAAACTTTGCGAGAATGTTATTGAATAGCTGAGGAATTACAAAGACCAAAATGGAAAAATAACATCTCTAAAATGTTTTCTTATTATTTTTTTGGGCATTCTAAAAATTATTTATGGGGATTACTTTTCTTTCTTTCTTTTCAACACCTTCTTCTTGTCATTTTCTTTAAAATTAAATTTACGTTTTGTAAATAATTTATTTTTTGTTATCATTCTTGCTCTACTTATTTTTAACCACAATATTTGTCCGATTGTAATCTTGTTTTCCGATATTAGGATTTATGGCCCTATTTAATCATTTTTAAGTGTTGCCATAAAAGCCGGTGTTCATCAATCCGAGTGTTTTTGTTTTATTTATATCTTATAAGTTTTCATCAAATATAATATCGAATTGTCTTTAAAATTTATCAAAATTATACCGTATCTTTTAAGCTCATTTAAACTATTATTTTTTTTGATACTAAATTTTTGATCTACTTTTTTTTTGTTTTTTCGTCATTAATATTTATTTTTTGACTAAACAATAAATTTTACAGTAATATACTGATGAACGAAACACTATATTTTTTTATGTTCATAATGTGAAAAAATAAATTAATGCTAGCTTAAATTCGTTATTTTTAACCACTGTTGATCAGTTTGCTTAACAGCATTTGTGTTAAAGATCTTTGAAAATTAAAAAAAAAACACTGTAGTATTTTTCAAAAACTGTTTTTATTGAATTTACATACTGTACAAAAAAACGCATATAAAAAAGCTTTTCTGGGAAAAAAGTAAAAATTTTTTAGCAACAACTAAATGTCTTTTTTCTTGAACGTCTATCTTCAGGTGTCATTGCAGCAGCGGATAATCGGCGAGTTTCAGCATCTCGAAGATATATTGGTGCACCATATTGTCCATCATCTTCTGTTCTTATAACCTAAAAAAGATTTTTGTTATTGTTGTAATCTGTGCTATTGTAGGGATCTCATTTAATTTGAATACAATGTCACAATAGCTCTATCATTGATTGTTAACAGGCACAAATAACTTGTAAAAATCTATATTTTTTCAATTTCAAACACCAACCTGTTCAGCCAAAAAATGAATACTATCTTCAATTTGTATATCATTTTTTGCAGAAACTTTAAAATATCCTTTAAATCCATGTTTTTGTACAGTATCGGCAAGCTCGTCATCAGTTATATGACTTTCAAGATCACACTGAAAAAATATTTAAAATATTTTTGATACAATATTTTTAAAAACTTTACTTTATTAGAAAGTAGAATAGCAGGAACAGGTCGACCATTTGCAAGACAAACTTTATTATCTAAATCATTTTTCCATCGTAGGGCACCTTCTAGCGTTGCACGCCGAGAACAATCTGCAACAATAATAGCTCCATGGGCATCTTTGTAATATACTCTTGTCATATTTCCAAATCGATCTTGTCCTAGAAATGGAGGGGATATATAGATAGCGGAGTTGTTTGATTTTGGTATTGTCAAATTGTCGAATTTCTCAATCTCCACAATGGATCTTCTATGCAAACTGATTCAGATTCATCGCTTTCATTGTCCTTGAATCGAGATAAACATAACTATTATTTGTGCTCTGAGAAATCGAAATATAGAAAGTCAAAACGGATTTTAATCAATCAAAGTCGGTTTTTTGAGATCGAAATATCGAAATTTACCTAGAAGTTCAGCTTAAATGTGACAAAAATGTGATTTTTTCTGTGATCGAAATATGATTGAAATATTTTTAATTTTAATCAGCAAATTTAGAGTTTTTTTTAAGCTGAGGAGGCATTGAAGTTTATCTTAAATTTCGACTAAAAATGTGGAACTTGCAAACTGAAACATTGAATTCAAAATTGGGATATTGATGTCGCCAAAATTTGGCTACAATCCGTATCAACGATCTTGAACGGTTTATCGGCCGGCAGAGGCTATAAGAGGAAAGACACGAAAAATGTTTAACAAAAAACATAAAAACAAACGAAATTTTTTGAAACTTTACGGTTTTTTTTAAAAGTTAGTCGATGTTTGCTGACAAACAACTCCAAAATTGTTTCAAAGGATTGTATAAACAATGTACTTCTGTGCTAAACACACAATTGATGTTTAAACTTTTACGAAATAATATTTTTGTTGAATAAATCCTTGTTATCACTTCAAACCCCGCAATTTTCTTGCTTACCTGATATATCCCAAAACTGTAATCTAATAAGCCGATTATCATTCCATTGTACAATTTTTGTAGCAAAATCAACACCAATCTAAAACATTATTATTTTTAACAACGACTTCAGTTAAAAATCCTACTGTAGCTTTATAATGTGTCTCAAAAACATTATGAACATATCGACGAATAACAGATGATTTTCCAGTACTAACATCTCCGATAACTAAGATTTTAAATAATAAATCATTTTTTGGGGTTGGAATTTGTCGAGGATTCTGAAGAAAAAAGGGATTAATGAAAATTCAGTGGAAAACAAAAACTTACATCTGAATTTCCAAATATATTTTTATTCATATTTTTTATTTTTGTTTATTGATGTACAAGAAGCTAAAAAGAAGAAAAGTTGAAACAGCAAAAATCAAAAATTTTATTTAATGTTTTTCTTTTTTGGCTGTTTTCCTTGTGACGTTGAAAGAATTGACCCAACAAAAGATAAGAAAAATAGAAATGAGGGGAATGGATAGAAGCTAAATATACACAGAGGGGAAGAGAAAATGAGATAGATAAGATATTTTGTGCCTGTGCCTGTAAGTATGACAGTCTGTGGTGAATAAAGAGTAAACAAGACCACAACTGAAGAAGAATAACATCATCACCAGGAATCGATAAAGAAAGATACAGATGTTTTTTTAATCTCGGGTGAAGATGTAAAAGAAGAAGTTATCATAGCTGTAAGGCAACCTTCAGGGATTCTGTATTAAAAGAAATAAATATGATGCTGGTTATCTTCATGTGGTGCTTCATACAAGATATGTATCTTAAAAGTGGATTACTTCATACAGTAATAAGACCAATATTCAGATGTAGATCCAGTGATAATTATTGATTTTACTGTTGGTCAAGATTTTTGAGAAAACTGTATTAAAATCTATGTGATTCAAAAGCTGTTATGTGTCTTTGTTTGAACATCAGAAACAGGGATTGAACGATATTGGTTTGTAGTTGTTCATCAAAAAACAAAAAAAATAAGAAACATCGCCTCAGAAGCTTCTGTGAAGGCCTGATTCTCTGGTTCAGCTTTAAAAACGCTTGTGAGTGCTGCATTGTCGATTCCTTGAAATGATGATATTGTTAAATTACAGATTTATTTATTTATATTAGAGTTCTTTTTCAAAAATAAAAAATCAAAATCTAGTAACATTACTGCAAAATTTTAACTACAATTTTATCACAATTTTAAATCTGCAAAATTTGTTGCATAAACAGACATTCCACCATCTACAACCCAGCAAGCTCCTGTAATGAATGATCCAGCAACTGAATCAGCGAGAAGTAAAAAGACTTCATTCAGCTCTTTTGGATCACCTGATCGACCAAGTGGTGTAATTTTTTCAGTAATTTTAACCTTAAAAATATTTGAAATTTCTTTTGTAAAATATGTGTGCTCCAAAAATATTACCCCAATTTCACGATGTGCAGGATCTATTTGAAGATTATTTCTTGCTCCAATATTAGTTGTAAATGGACCAGGATTAATATTGTTTACACGAATTCCAAAAGGCGCTAAACGAAGTGCTTCAACTTGTGTCATTCGGTCAAGGGCTGCTTTGCTGGAGCAGTACACGGTCATTATTGGATTGTTCATCTGAAAAGAAAGTTTTTTAAGCAATTTGATTATCTACAGCTGTCAGTAATTTTTTTTTCTAAAGATATTGTAAATTTAAAGAGATATTAATGATTCGTATTGTAGATTTATGGGATTAGGATAAGGTCGAAATTTTGATCTTGTACATCATTGGTTGACAAAAAAGCAAGCAAAACAGAAGCTTACTGGTGTCATAAAAGCTGCAACACTTGAAACATTTATAACATTTCCTTTTGTTTCTTTCAAATGTGGAAGGGCAAGTTCAATTAACCGAAATGGCCTAAAAAGTTTTACCATATTCAACTACCGTAATCTCTTCAAAACAAACGCTCGAACATTAACAGCCATAACTTGATCAAAATTTTCGATCGAATTAGGATCACATTCGGAAGCATTTGAAATTCCAGCATTATTAATTAAGACATCAATTTTACCAAATTTTTCTAACGTTTTTGAAATTAAGGATTGAACAGTTTCTTCTTTTTGTATTTCACCTTCAACAACTAAGTACTTTGAATCATTGATTCCAGCTTCATTCAAAAGATGAACAGTTTTTTCAATTCTTTGCGCATTTGTTCCATGCACAACTACCGATGCTCCTTCCTTTGCAAATGCAATTAAAGCAGCTTGTCCAATTCCAGATGAAGATCCCGTAATAATTACTGATTTTCCTTCAAATCGACGACCCATTTTTTTACTTGATTAAAACGAAAGTGAAAATATAAATGATCAAAATTTTGCAAAGACTAATAACGTAAATACAAATTTGGCCCTTTTATATTCACTTTTTTTATAGTTGCAATTAATATTTTTGAAACTACAAAACATTGGTTCAATAGTGAATTTGTTGAAAAAAAAGTTTCAATGCAAAAATATATTTATCAAAATTTTGGACTATTGGACTGCAAATGGTTGAACAAGTCAAAGAAAAATACCGGTTTGAAAAAAGTGAATTTAAAAATATTTGATACACCTTTTCACGTCCATTATAATGATAATTTTGATTATGGAAACAGCAGCTTGTGTTTTCAGTAGATTAACAGACTCATAAACTTTGTATCAAAAAAATATTCGAAAACAAAAGCTTTCAAGAATTACAGTCATCAGTTTCTTTTTCCAGAGACGAAACAATTTTCTCAAAAAACAAAATTTTCTTAAAAAATCTCAAAAATTCTTAAATATTAGCCTTCATTATACATTCCAAATTTAAACATTTATTACTATTATTTACCTAATTAACAAACAAACAAAAAAATCAACAATAATAAACATCTAAACGACTTTATCTAGCTATTTGAGCATCTTCTTTTCCCAAATTTTCTTCTAATATTCTTATCACTTCCATATCATATCGATTATGATTTTGTTGCATCTGTTTTGGTAATTCTTTTCTTTCATCCAGCGGTTTAACATGTCGCACAGGAATGAGCCTAAAACAAAGAATTAATTAGAATGGATCAAAATTCTAGCATATCTACAGTAAGCTATCGATATCGAATTAAAAAATTTCAAATTCGATTTCAAAATTTCGATTTTAGAACTTGAACAAAGGAATCAACAACTTCAAGATACTCTAGAATCTGTACATTCAATGTCAAACAAAAAGTTGACACAGCCATCACAGTAACTCTAATCCCCACAAAACCCCTTACTTTTCCATTGTTTCTTTCCAATTTCCATTATTTTCAAAAGTGTTTTGTAAAATTTTCATTACTGTAACAAGAGTTAAAAATTGTGTACCAGCTTGCCATTGTATATTTTCATTAATTGGTAAACGATATGATTGAATTCCATCAAGTGTTGACATTTCAAGTGAAGCATATCTTGGAATATTTCTTTCTGCAACTCGATCAACAATTCCACCAATTATATAAATTTTATCTGAATCAATTTTTGGCAGTGGCTCTTCTGCATCTGGACTTAAATATATCAAATTGGTACGATCAAAAAGTTCTGTATAATTTTTATCAGAAATAAATGCAGATATCTTTCGATCAGTATCTAGCACACCCAAATGCCTAAAACATATTGCAGTTTAAAATTGTTTGAATTACAGTATCCCTTACTTTCGTTTACATTCTTTATAAATTTTCTCTTGTAAATCAAAATTAACAAAATGAAGCGGCCATGGTTGAGATGATCTTCGGTTTGCAGAGATCATATATCCTAGCTGTATTGATGTAAGGTTTTGTGCTCTTTCTGATAAATATGGAATATACCGGCAATCAACAGCTAGCTGGGGAGTTTCTTGTAATACTATTGATCGATAGAGTCTCATATCTTCGACTTGTTCTTCCCATCGTTCTAAAAAAGAGTATACGGTAATAAACAGAGATACAAACACACTAGAAATGCCCATCAGTACGCAAAAGATGCATGTGCTTGCGCTTTCCAAAACAAAACATACGTAATTTTTCAAAAGTTGGATTAAAAAATATTGGTTCTGTTGATGGCAGTGGATTTTCTGCTTTCATTTCTTTCCTTCTCATCTTTCTTGCAGCGTCTTTTTCAGCTTCTTTTTCTCTTTGACGTAAAAATTTAAAAAAATTTATTCGATCTTTACGATTCTTAATTTCTAACAGCTTTTCCCAATTTGCATCTGTTAAAGTATTTGGAAATTTTAAATGTACTCTTGACAGCAACTAAAAACAACTGATATTATTACAATGTACTTTGTTCGGAAAAGCTTACTTCTGTTTCTTTTAAAAGTTTTTCTAGCTTCTTTTTATCTTTTGGTTTTAGCTCATTACAAAATTTATTAGATGGTGGAGTCATTTTTGAGTCGCCTGAAACAATGAGGGGTACTGTAATTTTAAAAGATGAAAGAAACTAACGCCATATGATTGGAGCTGGCAGTAGAGTTTTATTTATTGGTAATAGTTTATGAATACGATAATAAAGACGATAAAATAAAGAATCAAGTTTCAGCATTGCATTGAACTACAACATCGCTAAAGTAACCCAAAAGCTTTATCACAATTTAAAAGCTATTTTTACGGTTAATACCATTTTTATTCAAAACAAAAACAAACAAAAAAACAATATTTATTTTAACAACAAAAATTCTAAAAATCAACAAATTTAACAACAACAAACAAGAATTATTCAGTTTCCATTTTAATTTCTTCAATTTCATCTTTCACTTTTTCTCGTTCATTTTCTTGTTCAGATTGTTTTCGAAATTCTTCAACTTTCATCAATTCATTCAAAGCATCAGATGGAGTCTTTTCGCGATGTGGAACATGTTTAAGATCTGCAACATTAATAGCACCTTTTACAGTATGATTTCTTGCTTGACTTCTTAGCAAAATATTTTTTGGTGTATTACTAACAAGATGAATTCCTTTATATGAATCTAGTCCAATTAAGCAAGCCATATTTGCTGCATCATATGGTCCACGAATTTGAATTATCTCTGCTGCACCACTTGATAGAAATACATTTTTTCCTTTTTGAGTATTTTCCATTAGAATTCGACTATTTGCAAAGAACTAAAAAGTAAGAAATTAAACAAATTTAAACATTGCTTCATAGAAATCTACTAATAACAAAGACTTACAACTCTTCTGTTAGCTGAATCATTCAAAGCATCCCCATATGTAAGTTCAAAAGCAATCCCTTCTGCTGCAACGGCTTGAATTTGTTTTGATGCACACATCCATGATTGTCGTTGTGTATCACATGGATCAAATGTTACAATATCTACAACATCACCCTTCCGTGCTAAAGTTGTAAGAAAATCAGCATCAGAAATTCGAACGGCAACAAGATCAAAAAGTTTTATCTTTGGATGATTCATCATTTTATAGACTGCTGTTGAATCTGATAGAGTTAGAGTGATACGGCTGAAAAAGATAGTGTTTTAGATGGTATAATAACGGAGAAAATAATGTTACCTAAATTGTCGAAAAATTTTTCCTTCTGATTCTAGTCTTTTTAGATCAATTTGATTCAAATCAGATATATCAACTTTAAATGGTGTTGGAAAAATATCAAGATCTTCTTCATTTTGTACTTTCTTTTGTTGTTTTCGTTTCTTTTTTGGTACTGGTACTTCATCATCCTAAAACATATATTCATCTATTTAAGAGAGATACAGTAGCACAAAGAACTTACCTCCTCTAATGTTTGTTGAATTTTATCAATAAATGGATCACCAACATCTATATTTATTGCAACAGCATCATATCCCATTCGAATTGCACGATTTACAAGATCAACTGTATTTCTTTTATTTCCCATATGTCTTAAATTTAGTTCTGCAAATCGAAATCCATGTACTGGCTTTGTTGATGGCGATGTTGTAGAAGATGATGATGATGATGCCATCGTTGCATAGAAGAAAGGCAGTTAAAATGATGTAAGAAAATAAAATGTTGAGATACACAGTATCAAACAAGTTCTTAGATGAAGTTTTAAAAATTTTTTCAATGTTGCAATCAAGGAACACAAAGTGTCGCTTAAAATAATTCAGCGAGGCCTCGCTCGAGGAACATTTGTCCTTTTGTTTTTGCTGCATTTTTTGTGTTTAAAATTTTTGCTTTACTTTCTTTTTCAACCCCCAACTTTAACAACAATTTAATTACTTTTTATATTTATTAAACAACTTTTACAGAATACTAATACAATAAACTTTTAAAAAATGTAACAACATATATTAACTTTTGAGCACCTTCTGTTCAATCCTTCTTCAATGCTGGTAGCAACTTTCCTTTACATTCACCAAAACCAATTCGTACACCATCCTTTTCACAATATCCAACAAGATTAACTTCATCATGATCTTGAAGGAATTTCCGAATTTGTGTTGGCCCAAGTTTTACTTCGCGTGATCCCTTCCATGACAATTCTAGCATTGAACCATATTCGCCTTCATTTGGACCTATAAAATGGGAAATGTTGATTTCTTTTTGCTTATAGATGTTCTCTATTATCCTTACCAGATACTGTACCAGAACCAAGTAGATCACCAGGATTAACATTACATCCATTAACAGTATGATGAGCAAGTTGTTGTTTTAAAGTCCAATAGAGATGTCGAAAATTGGTTTTACAGACTTCATGTACTTCACCGCCATCTGCTGAAAAATGGAAAGAATTTATAGGTATACTGTAAAATGTTTTAGATCAGAACTTACGCTTAATTGTAACAGCAAGATTAATATCCAATGTGTAAGGATCAGAATGTCGAAGATACGGTAGTGGAGCTGGATCTTGTTCTGGATTTGATACTAAGAATGGCTTCAAAGCTTCCATTGTAACAATCCATGGAGATATTGTTGTACCAAATGATTTCCCCAAGAATGGACCAAGTGGAACATATTCCCATTTTTGGATATCTAGAAAATGAATATTATTATTTGGATTCAGAGTAATTCAACAAAGCTTACCTCGAGCACTCCAATCATTCATTAGCACCATTCCAAAGATATGTTGATCAGCTTCTTCAATAGGAATCGGTTCACCAAGTTTTGTAGGAGTTCCACCAACAAAGAATGCCATTTCAAGTTCAAAATCAAGTAACCGTGATGGATTGAAGGTTGGAGCAGCTGCATCATCAGCACAAGTTTGACCCCATGGTCGACGAATTGGTGTTCCAGATACTACAATACTTGAAGCACGACCATGATAACCAACTGGAAGCCATTTCCTAAAAATATGAACTTGTTATTTCAAAATTCTGTGATTATTTGCTTACCAATTTGGCATTAATGCATTATCTTTTCCTCGAAACATAATTCCAACATTTGTTGCATGATGAATTGATGAATAGAAATCAGTATAATCTCCTAGAATTTATATGATTACTGTACGTTTATCTCTCTTTTATATATTTGCTTACCAATTGTTGCTGGTAAATGCATTGTTGCATCACCCTTTCCAACTAATGCTGTCTTTCTTAGTTCTTGATTATCACGTAATTCTGGATTATCTGCAGATAACAACTTTTGAATAACACCACGAGCTTCAATCCATGCTTCTCTTGAAAGTCCCATAAATTCATTTAAAGTTTCACGAGTAAATACATCTTGTTTCTTTCCCAAATGTGGTCCATTAAAATAATTCTTTACAACAGAGAGATCAAGAATAAAATCACCAATTGCAACTCCAATTCGTTTTGTGGGCTAAAAATGAATGTGATGATTATATATATCCAAGTACTGTAAGAACTTACATTGTTTTTAGTTGAAAATACTCCATATGGCAAATTTTCATATGGGAAATCACTGTCTGGAAGAACTGGAATGAACGACATCTTTAATGGATTCTAGAAAAAAGATGTTTGAATCACAAAAGATAATAATAATCCGTTAACACGAAAAAACTCGATGATAAATAGACAAAGCAAGCAGTGTGAAAGAAAAGAAAAGGCAAAAATTGTAAATAATAATCTTGAACAATCTCTTCCCATTTTTACGTTGTAATAAAGATAGAAAGGGACATCGATAAAGACCGATGACAGATATTATAGTTACATCAATAGCACAAAATAGAAACAGAAAAAAGAGCATGGAGAAAAAACAATGTGGTGTGTTTGTAATTCTTTCTTCTTTTTTTATGGCAGCAGTCAATACTTGCATCAACAGCAATAACTAGTTTTTGACCTTTCCCAAAGTAGAAAAGATTTGATCGTTGTTGCAACGTTGAAAACTTGCATCTTTTAATGTTTCAATGAAACTTTGAAGGAAATATTTTTATATGGTGGCCAAAAAATGGAAGGAAGAAAGTAAATTAAAATTATGAAAAAGGATACTCATTATTTGAAACAAACATAGAAACACGATTGCATGCTCATTGTTTATGACAATGTCGTTATCCTTTTTTCTTTAGATTTATTAAATTTAAATAATTTATAAACTAAAATTTAAAAGTTTTTGATTAACATGTTTTATGAATTAATTCAAATGCTTAAAATTTAAGAATCATAATTTTGTGTTTTAAAAAAATTAAAAAGTTTTTGAATCAAAAGAATTTTAAAATTATTGATACCGCTGCTACCGTATACCTTTAAAAACGTTGACAATAACCACAATTTAAATTTTAACTATCAATGTTTTTTGAAAAAAGATACTGTTTATTTACAAGTAAAAGCAGCAGAAAAATGGATATTACGGTAATGGTAGCAATAGTTGGAATCAAGACTGATCGGAATCAAAAAAGCGGTAAAACGAATTTGCTGTGTATTAATTGTCCTTATCAAATTAACTAGGTTTTCTTCTATTTTATGTACCATTATTGTTTTGGCTCATTATTCTCAAAAGTCTGAACAAAACATTTTATTAATCAATGAGATCTTGATCTATATTAAAACAGCCCAATGCAGCCATGTTTGTCAGTCATCAATAGAGCCAATACCTCATCAGCTGGTTCTCATCACCATACATGAATTTATAAAATAATTTTGATTTGATAAATCTAATTCACAATATTTTTTCAGCTATGTCATCTGAAGTTTTCAAATCTTATCAACCCCAGTCTTTTGCATTACCAGATTCTGTTATATATTATATAACCAAAAAACCTTCCAATCCAAAGGGCTATCAAAAATTAATTCAAAGTTGCAAATACTTTTTTTCCAAAAATACAATTTTGGTTTTTCACTGTTTAAGATTTAAGAAAAACGAATGGAAGACATGTTTAGATGGTTCATCTTGTCTAGAGTATAAAAAAGTAAATTTTAACAATGCTAAAGATACAGTAGCCAAATTATGGATTTTGGATTATTTAACAATTGATCTACTACATTTGGATCCGTCATTTACTTCCAAGATAATTCCGAAGCTTTATAAATATGATAGTATTCTAGTGTTAATCCTTTTAAGCCAAAAGCTATTCTTTGATGAGCTTTTATTATTTTCATCAGCAGAAAAATTTATATTTTACCACGTATCTGTAATATCAAAACAGGGAACATTAATATCTATCCCAAAAATAATGAATTCTTTTCCTAAACTTGATGTTATTACTTTGTAAGTAGTGCTTTTTATCTCTGAAGAAATATAATAATGCTTCCAATTAAAATTAAGAAAATCCTTTGGTTTTTTGTCGACAATGGCAAAAGATCAAAGACGTGTTCATTCCATTTTGAAGTCGGCTCTGTTATTGTGATAAATAATAATTTTATAATCTTTCAGCGGGTTTGATGCCGATAATGCTTTAATTTTCACTCCAAATATCGTAAAAGAAATTTTAAAAATTCCACATTTTCACGAATTTACTCATTTTACATTATTCAATATTCCAGAAACTTTTGATATCTACACTTTTTATGAATTTATGAAGGTATCTATCTCTTCTTGGCTCTAAAATGTTCTTGGTTTAAAACTTATGCAATGTTTTTAGAAAAACAAAAAAACACAATTTGATTTAGTCTTTTCCCATACATATTCGGAAGAATACCGTAATCGCCTTGAAACAATTGTTGACGAAATTCTTACACGTGAATCCCATAACTACAAAGTCCCTTTTATCGTTTTCCCGGGAATGGATGGTGAAAAACAGAAGAAATTAAAAACATTAAGTGGTACTTATTTATTGAAATAATTGTTGAATTTTCTTTATATCTTTTGTTTTTATGCATGATATTTTTTATTTACAATAAAAAATGAAATTTAAAATAGACTTTTTAAAAAACTTATTTTTCCAATTTTTTTTTAAATCTGAACATCTCCAACACTGCTGCTCAAGTTGCATTATGAAGTTTTCTTTACTTTGTTGCTAGCCATTCAGTTTTTTTATCAAGCAATGTTTATCCTTAATTTTTTCTTTTCTTATGTTTATCCGTTGTGAATCTTTAGTTTTTTACCCAGCCATTGCTGCTCAAGCTACAGTATATCTCACAAAAGCATTTCTTATTCTTCAGTTTTAAAATAATGTCTTTTTCATTTTAACTTATACACTTGTCTTCTTTGTTGTCAATATTGTAATCTTAATAACATTTGTACCGTACTTTTTCTCAAACAAATAACAGTTTTACAACATCAAAAAACTCTTAGCGAATATCCACATATATCAAAATATTAAAACTGATTTAAACCCACAAATATATTTTCCATTTATTTAATAATACAAAAAAAGTTTCTTTCTACATAATAATAAAACATCACCAAATCAGAAGAGCTACTAATACATGAGGAATCAACTATATTTTTTATTGAGTATTCTTTTGTGAAGGATCAACAACTTGAATTGTATATGCTGCCTTTCCACCATCTAATCCAGCTTTAATCTTTTTACCATGAAGAAGATAAGGATTTTGTAGATCATGTCGACAATTAGACCATCCTTGTCCAATACCTGAAAATTACAATATGATTACTATTAGATGTAAGAATATATGAGAAAAACATTATTACCGATTCCAGTACCAAGCCAAATAGGAAATGGTCGTCCTTTGAATAATGCTACAGATGTTACAACACCAATTGCAACTCCACCAGCAATTTTAAGTAGCGAATCAGCAAAACATCGATCAATTTTAGCTCCCTGAAATTGCAACAGAATGGTTAAAAAACAAGAATTATTGTAGAAGATAAAAAACGCTTATGGATACACAGAAAAGTATGGGCAAACTATTTTTTAAAAAGATGTTTAGGCAGATTTTCTTCAAAGTTTGTCGATAGCTTCTCTATTATTTCAGCTATAAAATATACGGGAGCATTTTTAAATTTATTCACTATTGACGTTTTGGCATCCCCAACATGCTTTCAAAGTCAACGAATTGACTAAAAATGTGAATATCGGCATTTCTGGAAATGAAGAACTAAAACGTTCTCATATGTTTTCTCTTCCATAAGCGTGGAGTAACTGTTAAAAGTTACAAGGACAAGCTACCAATAGCGACTTCAAAAAACAAGGTTGAAAAATAGAATTACGGTAGATCGTATGCTTCGACGTTTTGAAATGTATAAATATAAAAATGCATCCGTACATTTGTAGCTGACATAGCAGAAAAGCTATCAGCTAAATTTGAAGAAAATTTAGCGGAGCATTTTTCAAAAAATTGGTTTGTCCATATTTTTGCACTGTAGCTAATGAAAAGTAACAAAGAAATTTACCAATTCTGTTTCAGAACGATATGGCAATCGTTTTTCTGCTTCTGTAGCCATTATTTTTATATATTTCTAATGTACCAGTAAATAAGTTTTACTAAAAACAAAGCTACAGTAAACCAAAACTTTTAAACGACAAAATGTATTCAAAGGGTTTTAACCTCTAAAAACTCAAAACACACAAAAAATAACAATCATGTATTCATTCAATAAATTAATATCCATCATAAAACAATCAACATACAAAATAATAATATAATTATAATAAATAATGCACTAACAAATTAATCAAAAAACAAAAATCAGGCGCTTTTCGTTACAAAAAATAGCTTTGGATTTAAAACAAAAAAGATTTAATAAAAAAATGAAATAAGTGATTTCTTTTTTTCGTTTGATCTTTTTTCAATTGAAGCATAGAATTATATAGGCACACCCGTGGCCACAAAATAAGGACGAGATAGATTAATATAATAATAAAATAATAATAATTAAAGTTATTTCTAGAAATGAAATTTGAAAGAATGTGCTCCACCACCACCATCACCACCAAATGGAAAGCCATGTTCAAATGGATTAAAGCCTTGATGAAAACCATGTCCACCACCTTGTTGTGCTTCAGGATCTAGTGGATCAATACCTTGATCAAATTGTTTTCGCTTTTCAGGATCTGTTAGAACATCTTTTGCTGCGGCAATATCAATAAATTTTTCTTGTGCTTTTTTCTTTTCTTCTTCTTCACGGAAGTTATCAGGATGCCATTGTTGTGCTAGCTTTCGATATGCTTTATTGATTTGTTGTTTATTGGCATTTCTGAAATAGATGAATGGGTTACAGTAGGTAATAAGAGTAAAAGCGCAAAGCATGAAGCCACTTTTCATTCCCCAAAAATCAGTATGTAAAGCACTAACCTTCTAACACCCAAAATTTTATAATAATCACGTTTCTTTGATTGTTTTAACAATTTTTGTGCTCGTTGAAGACCTTCTTTAGCACGTCGATTACCATCATGTGCAGTAGCAGCTTTTTGGAAATCATCAACAGCTAAAATTACATCCATTAACAATCATCAAAAAACCTTACAAAGAAATCAAACCTTTATCAAATTCTTCTGCAACAATATATGCTTCTGCACGATCACATAAAACATCAGCATCATTTTCATCACCATATTTTAGGACTTCTGTACATTCATTTATTGCTTCAGCAACATGACCAGCATGTAAATTACATTTACAAGTATGTCGAAAAACATCTAGTTGAACATTATCAACATCTTTTTCAAATTTCAAAATTTGTTGTCCTTTTTCAAGACATTCTGTCCATTTTTCTTTTGCTACTAATTCTTCCAAAGATTCACGCATCTTTTGTAGCTTCTTTGCTTTTTTATAAAATGGGAAACATTCTTTATGATCAGGATTGAGTTTAAGGCATTCACGAATTTGGCTGAAAATGAATAAGTCGTTAGCTACAGTATGCCTCGAATGATAAAAACGAATCAAGCCGATGTGGTAACAGTATACTTTAATGAATATATAGAGGAAAATACAAAATCCTACGAGTATTAATGACATAGTCTCTTATTACTGTTCAAACAATTTAACACACTGTTGTTACAACATTCGTTCAGTGTCATCAAAAACTTACCTCAATGAATTTTGAATATCACCAATACCATAATACATTCTAGAAATTTCTAAATATGCTTCAGTTGAATCTGGTACAAGTTTAGAAATGGCACGAATATCAGAAATTGCATTCTGAATATCACCTCTTGCTTGACGGCATTTTGCTCTCTTTCGATGTAGATCTGGATCCCATAAACATTGTTCTAGCACTTTATCCAGCAATCCTTCAGCACTTTGATAATCATCATTTTCGAAATAATCATGTGCTTGTTCTGTCCATTCTCGAAGCTGTTCAATAATTAATAGCTTATCTTTAACTTCTGAATTATTTGTATCAGTTTTAAGCACTTTTTTAAAATCTGCTGCAGCTTCATCAAATTTTCCTTGTTTTATAAGAAGATTACCACGTTGAGTTAGAGCCTGAAAATGTAGATTAATAGATTATGTAATGGTATATAACTATGCATATAAAGTATGTAGTGGTAGAGTAGAAAAACTTACGGCAGTAAAATCAGGTTTTAATTCAACAACTTTATCCAAATCTGGTAAAGCAGCTTTTACTTTTCCGGAAGCTAGTAGAACGGTTGCACGACGATAATATGTTTGATAATTTGTTGGATCTAGCTCTATTGCAGCATGATATTGTTGTAAAGCTTCAGGGAATTGTCCTTTTGATAAAAATTGTTTACCAAGCTCTAAATGCTTTTCAACTTCTTTTGCGACATCGGCTAACACTGAAAAGACAGAGATAAATACAATAGAAAAGTTAGCAGCAAAAGTGTAAGCATTACACGTACAAATTTTTAACAGTAATATATAATAAAAGCTTACCAACATTAAAATACAATCCAATAAAATATAATAAAAATATTCTAGAAATTATCTCCCGCATTTGCTGAAAAGAAATAATTTAATTAAATACAAAAGCAAACTTTTGATAGATCGATTACAATCACTTGCACGAAAGTTAAAAAGTTCACGACACAAACAACTGCGTTCAAACAAAACATAAAAGTTAAAAAAGTCCTTCAAAAAGTTAAAGTTTTCAATTTTTTGAGTCTTTAAAGCTGACGTACGTTTTTCACTATATGAAAAACTCTTAAAAAGAAAAACAAATGTTTTATCTATTCAGGCAAATTTTTCCATAATTTACTGGAATCTTCTTTAATAATATTTGAATTTATTATCGATGACGACATGGAATTTAAAATGAGTTTTAAAAATTTTAAATTTTAATAGTATTGATGTTTTAAAACTTTGATGAAAAACAATGCAGAAAAACAGTAACACGAAAAATAATAAATTTTTCTATTGTCCACGTTGGCGTTTTACGTCCAATCATTTGAGCACACGAAAGCTTTTCTATTTGTGTTTTATTTTTTGGCAACGTATTTTTTGTCGATAAAAAATTTAAACATGTAATTTTATAAAGATGTAATGTATTACTGTAGTTGCGGTAAATATGTTATGCACATTTGGAAAAAGTAAAGTTATTAAAGATTGCTTTTATTAAAAGTGGGAGATAAATATAAAAGAGATACTTCAAAATGGATATTTGTTGCTGCTTTTTCATTTTTAAGAACTGCGTTTTTGATGAAAAATTTAAGCTAAAATTATCTTGATTTTTTTAAGTTTAGTGTATTACTGTAACTGCGATATGTAGCCATGTTATTACGTTGCAAAATTAAAGTTATCCAGAATGGTTTTAATAAAAATTAAGAGATAAATAAGTTTAGGGGTACTGTAAATGAATATTCTTGCTTGTCTTCTTTCTTTCTTTAAATCTATCTTTTAATTCGGTCATACATCTTTTGCTTAAAATATTCTTTTCTTTAATTTTGTCATTTAAAATGCTTCTTTAGGATATCCATAGTTTCTACATCTCCCCAATTCAATTTCGGTGTTGTTATAGCAATTTTAAACATTTTCTTAGTTTCTCGTTGCTATCTTATTTAATAGTTTTACTGTTTGTTATCCTTCTTCATTTCTATTTTTCTATCCTTATGTTTATCTATTTTGCAATTATTGTCTTAAGTTTCGTTCCTTCGGTGTATCCAGCAAGTGGCACTGGTAAATACAAAGGAGGTAAGATAGTTTATTACGGTACCCATGTTCACGCAATTCTCTTTTCCAGAACCACAACCCAGAATTCCATGTTATGATTGCGTAGTTGCATGGGATGATAAAGTCCTTCCACCAACATGTAATGAAAATACAACTTGTAAAGGAGGTATTATTTTTGAAAATTTTTGGAAGTTTTGGCAAAAAACAACTTCTCCGAAATTCTGGCATTTCGACGAAATGTTTTTTGCTGAAATTTCCTGGAATCAATTTTAATCACTTATTCCTTTTAACCTCCATTTTCTAGTTTTTTGTTATCGTGGCCCTAATGCAGCTGGATACGGTATAAAGCTTGGATGTATGGAAGCTGTACCAATGAATTGGGATGTTACACATGTCTCACTATTAGTTAAATCACGAATTCATTCACCATATGAAAATTTTTATTGTCGAAATGATTATCTTTGTAATGGAAGTAGCAATTATTACAATTATGTATCACTTGTTTCTTTGATTTTCTTGTCTCTTTTGCCTTGCTTCTTTTTAACCTTTATTCAAGTTTAACATGTTTCACTTATTTTTTTTAAACAAAAAATAAACTATATTTATTTTAAGTTTAAAAAGTTAGTTATCTCTCAACAGCAAAATCAAGCTTGCTTACCTACGAGTTTTGAGCAAAGGTCAGCGACTCGAAAGTTACATATTTGCACGATTTTTTTTCTTGAAGATGTTTGCAGCTGTTTTAACTACCACGTGGTTTTCCTCTCATCGGCTGCTTTTCCTCCTCTCATTCAGTAATGCTCAGCATGTTAGCATCAAAGAAAAGTAGCAGCAGCAAAAAATATTTGAACGCAATAATTTTTTAGCAATGGCAAAAAAATGAAAGGAAGAAAGTGGGATGGATGCTTTTTTTGTGTTTTAGTTTTTTAGAGCCTTTCTTCTTTTGCAACTGTTTCTTCTCATTTTTTTCTTGGTTTAGGAAAAAAACAACGTCAATGGAGAAAAGAGGAGCTTTCAATGTCGTCGTTGTCGAGGAGGTGTGCTTTTTTAAACTACGAGACATTTAAAAAAAAGATGTTTCAGTTTTGATTGATGTAAAAATTTTAGCAGCAAGAATCGAGATCAATGCTGCTGCTTATCTTTTAACGTTTAAACTTTTGAGTAATTATTCAATGGTTTAGAGGTAATAACCAAAAGTTAAACTGTTTGTAAGTTATTAAAGGTATGTATCTACATATCCGACATTGTAGGCAATGATCAAAGGCTTATCAAATTATAAAAATTATTAATGGGAAGGTCATCACTTTCTCTCTTGGTTATTTAAACTTTTCCTTTTGTGCTTTCTTGACCTTGGCTTTATTTTTTTCTCGTCTTCTGATTTCCACGTGTGTTTTTTCATCATCACTGATAAAAAACTGCAAAAAAGCGTCCATTCATAATCTCTATTACTGTCTTCAAGGATACACGTGCCCAATGATAATGAGAGGTAAAGGTGGTAAAGTTGGAGAATAGTCAAAACTCGATTTTGATAAGATCAATCAACTTTTTTTTCAATGACGCATTTCGTTAAAATTTGAAGGAAAAAAATAGATTACAAAAGTTATGATAGTTTTTTTGTACAAATATTTTTATATTGTTGGGTTTTTATATTAGGTAATTGGGGCTTTGGAGACAAAGAGAGGTAGTTTAAAAACAGTGATAGAGGCGAGTTCATGACGTTTGGGTCGGGTTTCTTATAATTAGCAAGTAAAGGGAAAAACGACCAAAAAGGACGGACTCGTGCTCAACGTGTTAATTTGAATCAATCTCTCCCTGTTTATTACAATCATCAATATTTGCAACAATTTCCTCCACAATTTTATCGTTTTTAATTGTATTTTTACTTTGTTATGTTTTTTACTGTTGTACATAAAATACTTATTTTACTTATACTTTATTGCTTGTTGATACATTGACATTATTATTTACGCGCGCATTTATGAGTCTATTTTTTGGCAATTTATTATTTTTTCAATGACTGACCTTTTTTGCCTTAAAGCAATCCTTCTTTTCTCATTGATTTTCCTTCTTTAAAAAACCCGACCCAAACGTCCGGACCCCGATAGAGGCTCTTTCTCATTACATTTTCTCAGAGATCTTTACAAAGAGCAGAGAGAGAGATGGAAGAAAATTGGTTGGAGTGTTTTGTTCCCAAAAAAAATTGCGCGAACACATTTTTTTGAAGTGAGTGTTCTTTTCTTTTTTTCTGGAAGCTATGATCGAAGCATGAGCGAGGCTGCTCTCTCGCGCAAGAAAAAGAGCCCTATTTTGCTGTTCCTATTTTTTATGGCAAAAATGAATCAGTGTTGCTGCTCTTGCATTTGTTCATTTTATTTTTTTCTTTGGTCATTTTCTAATAAAGTTGCTTTAGTAATGGTTGTGTTTATGTGGATGCTGGCCATAGGTTATCCCTTGTGTGGTCCGTTGATCATTGAACGTGTAAATTTTCTTCCTCTTTTTATTCAATCGTGATACCTTTTTCTTATTCTCATTATGCTATTCGTGTATTAAAAACTGCTGTTAGTAGTGGTCTAGCATTAAACTTGTAAATCTTTTTCCCTTTTTTAAAATAAGGTTTAATATTACTTTTTTGGTTTGATATTTTGTAAATATCCATTCTCCTTCTATTTCTGTTCCCAATCGTGTTCCTTTACGTGTATTACATATATATCTTTGTATTTCTTCTATCAATAATAATCTTCTCTCTATTTTTCAGGGTTAGCCATGCTTCGTTCTTCTGCTCAACTTTTTATTCTTCCATCTCATTTGGCAGCTACTGCAACAAGATGCATTGCAACAACAGCACCAACAAATCGTCAAAAGATTAAAGTTAAGAATCCCGTTGTTGATATGGATGGTGATGAAATGTAAGTTGGTTTTTTGTCAGGGTCGTGAGCCAAGCTTCGAGACTATTGTGTGTTCCAAAGCCTTAGGGCAATGGCTCGCTATTCGGTTTTGACCCGTCTATCTTCTTATGTTTTCCTTATGTTTTCCTTCACACTCTAATCCTTTTCATCGTTTTTAGGACTCGTATTATTTGGTCTGATATTAAGAAGAAGCTTATTCAACCATATCTTGATATTGATATCAAATATTTTGATCTTGGTCTTCCACATCGTGATGAAACAAATGATCAAGTTACCATTGATGCTGCAGAAGCAACAAAGAAATACAATGTTGCAATTAAATGCGCTACTATTACACCTGATGAAGCACGTGTTAAAGAATTTAAGCTTAAAAAGATGTGGAAATCACCAAATGGTACAATTCGTAATATTCTTGGTGGTACAGTATTCCGTGAACCTATTATCTGCAAAAATGGTATGTTACTTTTTGATACGGTACACTACAGTTCTAATATTAGTTTTATAGTTCCTCGACTTGTTAATACATGGACTAAACCAATTATTATCGGTCGTCATGCTCATGCTGATCAATACAAAGCCACTGATTTTGTTGTTCCTGGACCTGGCAAACTTGAATTGCGATTTACTCCTAAATCTGGTGAAACAATCTCTCATGAAGTATATGAATTTAAAGGACCTGGTGTTACAATTGGAATGTACAACACTGATGAAAGTATCAAAGATTTTGCGCATGCATCATTTGTTTATGCCATTGATCGTGGATATCCTCTTTATTTGAGGTATGTTTTTTTATACTTTATTTTTCCATTATTAATTGATTTCTTTTCAGTACAAAGAATACTATTCTCAAGAAATATGATGGCCGCTTTAAAGATATCTTCCAAGAAATTTATGAATCAAAATACAAAAGCAAATTTGAAGCTAAAGGTATCTGGTATGAACATCGCTTGATCGATGACATGGTTGCACAAGCTATGAAATCTGAAGGTGGATTTGTGTGGGCTTGCAAAAATTATGATGGAGATGTACAATCTGATAGTGTTGCTCAGTAAGTTTATATTCTTTGAATACTGTATCATGGGTATTAATTGACTTACATTTTTAGAGGTTATGGTTCTCTTGGCCTTATGACATCTGTTCTTATTTGTCCTGATGGTAAAACTGTTGAAGCTGAAGCGGCACATGGTACTGTAACTCGTCATTATCGTCAACATCAAAAAGGTCAAGAAACTTCAACCAATCCTATTGCATCAATCTTTGCATGGACTCGTGGCCTTCTTCATCGTGCTAAACTTGATAATAATAATGAACTCAAAACTTTTGCACAAAATCTTGAAGATGTTTGTATTGAAACAATTGAAGCTGGCTCAATGACAAAGGATCTCGCAATTTGTATAAAGGGTGCATCTGGTGTTAAACGCAATGATTATCTTAGCACCGAAGAATTTATGGATAAATTGGCTTCAAATTTAACCAAGAAACAAGATTCTCAAAAATGAAAAAGAATGAATGAATCAAGCCAAAGATATTAGATGTATTTAAAAAATTTTTTCTTCTTTTGTTGTATATGGCTTTTATTATGTAAACTGTTTCTTTTTTATTATTGTCTATGTTTTTAATAATAATAAAAATTTTTTTTAGACATGTTTGTGAAAGATGTGGGAGGGCAATTGGGGATGTTTGTGGGTAGAAAACTTGTGTTATGGTTCAGAGATTATTAGTAAAGAAGTTTTTATCTAAATGCTTTAGAGGATTATGAGTAAAATGTTTGTTTAAAAATATTCAAATCAGAAAATTTTACTGATAAAGCTACAAAAAAACAGCTATACGAAAAATTTTTGTAATATTTGTAACACCAACATTTTTATTACAGTAATCAAATAAAATAACATTATCAATCCGTCAACCTTCTTCTACTTTTTGCCCATAACAAATGCTATTTAATTTACGCCGTTTATTAAAGTCAAGTCCATGAAAACTAATAAAAGGAGGTTTGTAATTCCGATTTTTCGTTTCAATAATTTCATCAATTATTTTTTCAATACGATTCTTGTAAGCTTGTGAAAAAGAAGGATCAAAATGAATTTGAAATTGTGTGTGTTTATTGCTCTATAAAATAAAGTTAGTTTGAATACGTATTAAAAACAACAAAGTCGATGCAACACTCATAACTTTTTTTATGATTAAAAAAATTGCTTTTCCTCTCATAAAAGAGTCATTGTCCGTTTGTTGGTGCACGTCTCATAATTCTCAAACTGCGCTCATTGCTGCATGTTGCATGCACAAATCTTTTTTTGCTTGCTATTTTTGTTGCTATTTTTTTATGGAAAAATTAATGATTGTATAATTGTTTTTTTGTGTTGTTTAAAATAATTTTTTTTTACAAAAAAGGTACAGATCATTTTGCTTTGTTGTGAGAACAGCAACACAAAAATTAAAAATTAGAGCTAGAAGCACACATTAACTCAAAAAATGAGGTGATTAAACTGGGTAATGATTATCTAAACAACAACAATAATCTTTACGAGATATAGTAGATTGGTGCACTGGTAACCGCCCCGGAGGGGCGGGTTACCCCTAGTTAATTTAAAAAGCAGGAACGTTTTTTTACAGCTCAAAAAGCTCATTTCAAGGAATGCCTGATTATTATGCTAGGAGTTTATGAAAAAACTCACTTTTAGACATTCATAAAAGCTATCAAGATCAAAAGCATCTGGTACATTCGACAACTGCAAATATTCAAGTTTAAAAAAAAGAAGTTCTTTGTAAGTTTTTGAAGTAATTTTGCAGTTTTTTTCAGCAGGTTTGCTAAAATAAATTATTTTAATTAAAAATTCATTAATTAATACAATGTTATAACTTACTATGTGAGGCCTCTAACATTTGGAAGAGCTTCAAGAACTTCTTCAAATGTAACAATTGAATCATCTTCGTATTTTACAGTAACCAAATAGAAAAAGATGCTTTCAGCTGATTTGGAAATAAAAATCGAATCATTGAAAGAAAAATTTTGTCGAATAAAAAATAACTTTTTAGCATCACATCGATATAATCTTGGAATAATAGATGGAATAAGATTTTGAGGAATGGACCAATTACAAGCAGAAGCAGAGAGTGAATCAGTAATCCAAATTTTTGATAGAATATTATTAAAAGGAAGACTTTTCCCGCTAAATACTATCCAACTTCCACGGTGAAAAGATAAGTAGGGAATAACAAGAATAGGATTTTTAATAAAAAAGTATTTGCAAGTTTGGACTGCTTTTTCATAGAATTCAGCCGTTGATGGTTTTTTGGTGATGTAATAAATTATTGAATCAGTCAAAGAAAAACTCTGATAGCAGCAAGATGCTTCAAATTTAGCTCTTTTTGTAGAGATATTTGTTGAATCCAAAGCAGCACGTTTGCGAATTAATGCTAATGAATTTGAAGCAAGATTATGAACTACAGATGAATCCATTTCTAAGTGTTTGGAAGAAAATAAAACTATATTTAGTTAAGAAACATATTTTTGCAAGTAAGAAAAATAATGTAAACACTTTGCAGTATGAGAGGATGCCTTAAATGCTCACATAAATCTTCATACGTCAATACTATTTGTTGAACCTACCACTACTAGTGCTTATAGGAGTATCTTTGTATCTCTGAGATTTATTATTGACAATAAATTCACAACAGTCCCATCTTCCATCAGGTTTTTAAAATTAGAAAAACAATATATGAGAATTAATCAATAAAACATGTTAAAACAAATGTTTTTGCATCGAATAATAAAACTGAAACCATGCATTTAATGCGTAATCAAATTCATAAAATCGTTAAAAGCTTTGTCTTCTGTAATAAGGATTTAATATCTAATAATTCAAACAATCAAAAAAAGTTTTCCTAATAATTTTCATTTTCTGATTTTTGTAAAACTGCGGATTAACAAATGTTATCAAAAAACTTTCAGATGAATATTTATGACAAAACAAAACAAGAAAATTATAAAACAAGTAGTAAATAAAAACAAAACAATAGCATTCAATAAGTTTATGCATCAGTTTCAGCAGATGCACAAAGATTATTCAAAAACATTGAAAAAACTAAATTTTTATCAAGAACATTTGCCCCATATACAGCAGTACCTTCTCTTGAACATTTCATCAGGAATTTAATACATTTACGATTTAACTTAGCAACATTGAAAGATTTAGAAAATTCTATGAGTTGACAGACATTGGCAGGAGACATTTTATTCATTAATTCTTCTTCAATAAAATTCTAAAAAAGAAATAGATGTATTAGTTTATCCTTGACCTTAAAAAACCTACCATAATCAATTCGATTCGATATTTATCTGCAAATTTGTAGAGTGCAAACATATCTTCAATCGTTGATAGTTTTCGAACACCAGCAGAATAACAAAGTTTGATAGCAGCATCAACAATATCAAATGTAAAATCAGAGATATCCATTTTATTTACTCTCGCTTCTTTCATACCAGATTCAAGCATTCCAGCAAAGACGGGAGAAGCATCTGCCAAAACTTTTTTATGGACCTAAAAAATGTTACAGTAATGATATAATATATTAAACAATTTACCTTTATTTGTTTTCCATCAACAAAAATAGTAAATTCTTTATTCTTCTTCTTTTGTACAGCTTGAGTTGCAACACCTTTTGTTAGTTTTAAAATTGTATTTTGATTTTTCTTTTCAATCATTAAAATTCCATTTAAATTAATTGTTAAATATTCATCAACAATAAAATTTTTGCAAGGATCGAAGAGATCATCTATTGAACAACAAGTATTTCCCCAGCTACGTGTTTTATCAAAATTGTGTTCCGTATTGAAGTAAAAATTTGCACATTGAATTGAAAGATCAAAAACAGCTTCAATATTTTTTTCATTTCCAATTTCAACATTCATAAAAATGGATGCTTTTCCTTTTCGGGCTACATTATCACCATTTGGATAAAGCTTGAGATAATATTTGACATCAGAAATTGAAGAAACAAGGAATCTTTTACTTTTTAAAACTGCTTTATTTGATTCTTTTAAAAATAACAAATCTGATTCTTTAATTTTCCATTCACATGAAACTGGAGATGAAATTTTCTAAAAAAACACCTACATTAAAAAAATAATAAACTTGATGTTACCTACCGTAACCAAAGGACGTGAAGCTTTCAATATCCCTTTAATAGCAATTGTTATTTCTCCATTTAAAAAATACATATTTTTTGAATCAAAAAAATCATCAGTATTAAAATGAGCGATTCCTCTTCCTTCACAGCGTTCATAAACTACAATAGTGCTTTGTGAATTATAATTTGCAGATTTAATGGAAATAATGAAATTTGCTGTAATTTTTCTTTCCTGTGATCCATTTATATGTAAACCAATCCAGGTTTGTCCACGCTTTTCATTAAATCCATAAGGGAAGATAGAAAGATAATATTGTACACCAGGAATATTGTAAGCATAGTAACATTTTGCAGTTAAACCTCCATTTTCTGTATCTTTCAATGCAAGTAAATCTGCTTTATGAAACTTCCATTCTTCATTGATTGGACATTCGAGCATCTAAAAAAATTACTTTAATGGAAAAAATTATTTCACAATAAAGCATACGTTAGCCGTTGGATCCATTTTCTTTTGTTCAGAACTTTAACGTTGTTGTTTATATTGACTTGGAAAATAAGTGAAACTGAATTTTTTTAGCAGTATAAGAATTAAGTTATTGACCTTTTCAGATTAAAAAGAAAGAAGCACAAAAGGTGCAACAAAGCAATCACATTTATGTGATGTATCGAATAAAAATGCAACAGAAAAACAGGTACTATTACTTTATGACACCTAATGTACTAAAACAATGAAATATGATGTAATTGTTCCTTTTATCTCTGCCAAAATACTTCCCGTTTTTTGTAAAAATGAAATTTAAAAACATATCAACAAAAATTTTTATTTTTTTTGTAATTAACATTCTAACAAGTAGGTGTGGAAATGTCTAATTCAAAAGCAAAATTTTGCAATGATGCGCATCTTACATCATTTTTTTCAATAGGAGTATGTCGAACATATAGTCACCATACGAAAAAAAAGTGGTCAAGAAAATCATCCTTATCCATTTAAGTGTGTTTACCTTGACTCAGTGATGTGGAATCTTTTTATTCTAAATATCTTTCTTTTCTTCTTTTTGTAAAATTGCATATTAACAAATGTTATCAAAAAACTTCCCATGAATATTTATGACAAAAAAAATAACACGTAAACATTTTAAAATACTGTAGGCTACATTTATTTTGCATTTTTTAATTTAACAAAATTACTATTATAATTTTTTGTGTATGTTAAGAATAAAGCCTTTGTTTTTTATGGAGCTTTAATGACATGTGCCACCCCTAAAAATGAGATGTTTTTTTGTTCTCTAAAAACAAGAAATTGTGTTCTGGTTCAGACATTTTTTCGTAAACACGTTGTTTTTTTAGCAAAAGACCCTTAGGGGATTATGACTAAAATGTTGTTGTTGAAAAATATGTAAATTGGATGTCTCCTTCTTTGTCTATTAACATTATGGCATTTTGTATAATTGGATACATAGATTCTTGATGGCTACAAAAATGCAATGGCAAAGTATCTAAAAATGTTGTGGATTGGGTTAGAAGGCTATAAAAGGTTAATAAGAATAATTAAATCAGTACTGTAAAAAAGTACAACATTAAAATTATCGTGCCAAATTTAGACCATAGGAAAGAAAAGGAAATTAATATTGTAATTATTAATTCCAGCTGATAATTTTGCATAAATAGCTATAAACTTTAGTACAATTATTTTTTGCAGGCAATTAAAGGTTTAATATTTTTTTTAGTTTTTAAAGATTTAAAATTTAAAGCACTCAAAATAATAAAAATGTAATGACAGCTGCTGTTACAGTATATATATATTTTTAATGGTTCTGTTTTTAAAAAAACTTGCAAGAAAAAACAGAAAAATATAAAAATCTCAAAGCCCAACTTTTTTTGTGTTTAAAATACGGCATTGCTATTAGCAATTTCCTAGGTTGCATTCATTTACGTATATTCTGGCAGCAGTAACAAAAAACTGCTGTTGCTTGAAAAAATATTTGACAGACTTTTTCTTCAAAAAAAATAAGGTGATTTATTTTTTGCTACAAAAAATGTTTTTTTTTGACTACAACAATTCAAAACAAAAAAACTGTATCACAGCAACTGATCTTGTGTTTTGACGGGCATGGAACATCAGATATAAAAAGCTTCAACGTTTTCTTTGAATAAAGATGTTCCATATCTTTCAAGGTATTTGGAGAATTTGTTTTAAATAGAAACAATGCTTCAAAGATTGTAAAATCACAAATATTTTTGGTGGTGCTTTTAGTGGCAGAAAATCTTGTTTAGAATTTTGTGTTTTGAAAACAAGCAGATTTTTTGCAGTCATTTTCAAAACACGTCTCCTTCAAATTCAAAACAATGGAAATGCTATTAGTTTTTTAGCATGGCTTTAAGCATTAGGAAAAATTGGTTTTTCATTCAAAAGCAAAAAATCAAAGTTGTTTTTTTTGGCTTTTTGTAGAAAACATGTTTCATGTAATTTCTCAAATTATTTTTTTCCGTGGTATCTTTTTTTATGTCCTGATTGAGGGATCACGTTGGAATCGCTTAATGCATTTTAGGGAAATAGGACTTTCTCGGTAAATCCTGAACTCAGATTTAACTTTTATGTGATGAATCTTATATATTCTGAATCCGCAGAAAACGCTGAGTCAGATAGACTACAGTTTGTTTTGATACATAGGTTCTATATAAATATATCGACGAAATACATCATTAAATCGTATTTTCTCAAAAAACGCCTTTTTAACAGATTCTGAGCTTCTGGTAAACTTTTATGTTTAAACCTATATATATTTAGATTCAGCATAAAATTTTGAGAAAGATAGCAGAGTGTTTTTTTAAATATCATGCTTTTATAAAAATATAACGGTAAAAAACATGAAAAAAATGCATGTTCCCATACAAAACTTTCTCAACCGATTCTGGGATTATACTAAAGTTATATGATATGAGCCTTGTATATTCTGAATCAGCAAAAAATTCTGAGCAGGATAGCAGCGAGTTTTTTTAAAAACAGAGCTTTTAAAAAAAGGAGGCGTTGAAAGTACTTATTGCAAAAAACGCTATTTCCCCTTTGATTCCAACGTGGGATACCATATTCGTCTTAGACATGTACCACGCGATATCGCATGCTGTTTTTAGAAAAAATGTTTATTTTTGGTTTTACCGATTTTTGATGTTTGGTAAAAAATCCTTAACAGTAAACCCCATTTTTTGTATCATCTGCAAAACTAAAGAAACTGGTTTTCAGCTAAAAGTAGCTGACGATATCGTATGCTATCATACTCACTAAAGCTGACCAGAGTATTTTTTGGTTAAGGTCACTAAAAGTTTACATGAATCATATTGAATTAATGGAATACCACTTATGCGTGTTTGAAAGCAAAAAACAGCATTTCCTTGTTAGAGATTTTTTGTTTATAAATTTATATTTTGTTAATTTCAATAAAAAACAAAACAAAACAAAGCTCATTTACTCCCTTCATTATCCCCTTTTCTTTGTTTCGGCAATGTTATTCTCTTTCTATAATGTGAAATGTAAGCGGGTAAACTCATCGCCATACATCAATCGTCTGCCTTTCTCCTTTTACTTCTTTTAAAGCTTTTGTCTCCTTTATTTCCTTCAAAAAAATTTAATGCCACATTATTTTTTCTCGTGCCACAGAAGGAAAAAAATTATTGTTTTTTCAGTTTTAATTTTTTTTTACTTGGTTAAAACTAAAACGTAAATGTCATACACTCGTTTTTTATGGGTTAGAAAAAAATTAAAAAAAAGGCGTTAATTGAAAAAATAATATGATGGCATTTTTCCAAAAATTAATTTTTATATATTTTGCGTATGCGTCAGCTTTCTAGAAGGCTGAATTCATTTTTTCGACTTTTCACTTTCTTTTTTGTTTCTTTGTTTTGCTGTTGTTTCACATCCATTCTTAGACATTTTTGGTTGTTTTTTTTTCTCGAAAAGGTTTGTATATTTGCTAACAAAGATGTTTTTGATGTTGAGGTTGTTGATGAATTAAATGATGAGAGGAAGCAGAGATGAGATGTCAATAGAATAGACAAAAAGAATGTATATTTATTTTTGGGGGTGGCTTCAGTTGCCACCGCTCTCCTTTTTTGGCATATTTATAGTAGAAAATTAATTTGGAAGTGAAAAACAATGAGTAAGAAGTATCTATTTTTATTTCCTCAAAAATATGGTTTTCAGGATTTTGAAATCTTGCAAATATTTAAGATCTATTTTTTATGGTTAGCTGAATTGTCGACAGAGATAAAAATAAAGATTTTTGTTACTTTTAGGAATTTTTACTCACACAAAAAACTGCTTTAACGAATCTCTGTTTTTCTGGGTAAGCCATAAGAAAAAAGACTCAATACCAAATATCAGAATTGATCTTGAAATAATTTTAGAAAAAAAAATAAATTTAAGGAGAATTTCGATATTATAATATCGAAATTCTCCTAAGATTTCGGTTTAAAAGTAATCAAATTTTTTAAGCTCAGTCATAAAAAACTTTTTCACTGATCGAATTAAAACTAATTTTTTTGATTTTTCGAAATCGTAATAGATTTAAACTTTGGCCTAAAAATGATTAAGGTCAAAATATCAAAACTGAAGCAAATGTTTTTGCTTATAAAATTCAAAAAGCTCAAATGACAATGTTGGCTTTTTCAAAGTCAAGAAAATTGAAATTTTCTTTATACCTAAAATGACCAAAATCAATCACCCCGCATTTTCAAAGGATAAAAACGTGTCGCCCCTCTAGAAACTGAATGTGTCCGCCCCAATAAAAGTCACTGAATACTGTAAACTTTGCTACAAAATTAAAACTTATCTCAAACATCATTAATCATTATTTTGAGACATTCTGTTCCTTAACCTTTATTCTGTTTTACAACCTGTAGTTATAAATCTTATTATATTTGATGTCTTATAAATTACATGCTTCAAATTTGTCAAAATCTATGATGCAAAAAGGAATTTTCTAGTTGACATGACATTTTTATGCTTCATTTTTTCTTCTTTTAATTACCGTAAACTTCTTTTCGATAAGTAATAGTTTACAATTTTGTTTAAGATGTTTAATTTTTGAATATTTAACGTAGCATACTTAAAATGTTGTTTTCTTTAATCATATTTTAATCACTTTAATCACTTTTTTTCGAACATTCTAGTTATTAATAAAAAGGGTTTTTTAAAAAATGTTTTTGATTAAAAAAAAGGAAGAAGATAAAAAAGTAGTAGTGCCATTGTGTTTAAAAGTGTTATTAAATAAATAAACGTTTGCTCCCTCTCTTTTTTTTAAACAGTTACACATTTTCTCATTAGCAGCAGTAAACAGCAACATCAGCAGTAGCAGCAATAATAATCTCTCATCTCTCAAGAGAGCTCCTGGAGATTAAAAAAATGAAGGTATACCTTCGTTTTTTTAATTAACCACCTTGTTTTTCTTTTTGAGTAATTTTGTTTTTTGACTTTATAAAATCTTTTCAACTGTTTTTGAATAGAGAAAAAACTTTTCTTTGTTTTTTATGTATTGTTAAAACCGGATACTGTAGCCTTTTAAGTTTTTTGATGACCTCACTGTTCGCTTCTATTTCTTTGTTTTACCGCAAGGAAATCCTATAAATTTTTCACTCCTTCAAAAAATTTTAATGAAATTTTAATTTCTAAGTACCCATCTCATTAGTCAAAAACATATAAAGAGATTATTTGTTAAAGAAGGCATTTCTTATAGATGGACTTTGAAACCTTGCAACATAGCATGAGGTCAGATTGGCATTCCTCTAAGTGATCTTAAACATCTTAAAATTGTTTTTCTTTTCAATTGGAAGCTACAAATTTAAAAATCTTTTTATCGCTGTATTTTAATCGAAAACAAAAGAAATTGTTGTTATTTCTGTTTTGAACAGTGACTAGCCTGCTGCAATGGTGGTTATCCATTGAATATCCTAAATCTTTTATTAGACGATTTGGACCGTTTATTGTTTACTTTAACGTTCATCATGGCATGTTTTAGGTGATTAGGGCTTTCCAAATTCAAAACAAAATCAGACGAAATCGAAATAATTTCGGTTGTGATCAACGAATTTCGGCTTTTTTCGAAATCAAGATTTACATTTCATTTTGTAAATCTTGATTTCAAAATTTACAAAATGAAATGTAGCGTGATTAAAATCAAAATATCGGAATCATAGTAAACTTTTTGCTAACCAAAATCGAAAAAGCAAAGTTTTGAAAACGAAATCAAACACAACTTGTCAAAATCCAAAAAATTTCGATTTTGGTAAATAAATTTCAGTTTTTTCTAATCGAAATTTTAAAATTCATTTTCAAACTTCAGAAAAAAGAACCGAAATCGAAATTTCCAAACTGTTGTTAACGTAAAAAAAATATTTGGTTTACGTTCATGTGTTAACATACAAAAATGAACGTAAACCAAATTTGTTTTTATAAAAGCTAAATTTTGCCATGATGCCATTAACCTTAATGCAGTGGCAAGGCATTTGTCTTGGCATTAGTAAACACGGCTCTTGATGTTCAATCAGTAGTCGACATACAACTGCGATAGTTATTCTTTAAATATCCTTGTTCTTTTTTATTTATTGATAAAACTTTACAACACATTTTTGTAGTAACTTTCTGCTGTAGCAGATCTTTGGCAAGCATTAGACATCCAATTTTGTTTATCTTTTTATCCTTTTTTTGCAGCAGCTTTTCCTGCTTCTTCTTTTTTCAAACATCAAAAGTTCATGTTTTTTCTAACGCTTTTTTTAGACAAAAAAAAGAATCTTGTTGCCCACAAATAGCGTGTGAAATATTTTTTTTGCTGCTCATGTTTTTTATGAAATTAAAATTAAAATGTTAAACTTTTGAAATTATATAGACAAAAAAATATTTTAAAGTTTTGCATGAGCATTATTATTAAGGTTGTTATTTTAAACTTTACCCTTATTTTTTTGCTGTTATTCCTTTGCTTTGAAAGAGAATGAAAAGCCTTTCCCATGAAATTACCTGTTACATGAAAAGGAGATAGTTTTCTCAACATTGAATTAACTACAATTTTATGGAAAGAAAAAAATGTTTTTTAATTTTTGTGAAATTTGTTATTTTTTGCGCGCGAGTTAAAATAATTGTAAACATGTAATTTACTGGCGCGTTATAGTCTCACATTGCTGGCGTCCAATGTGAGACTATAAATACAAAAATTATTTTTTTAGATTTTCCATAAAAAGTTCGAAGATTTTTTATTGTGGCTGTCTGGGATACGGTAATTGTATTTTATTGGTGGCAACATCTAGCTACAGGAGCTGGTTGGTGGTACTATTTTACAACGACTACAGTAACCCTGTTGATATTTATTGGCTACAAACTTCTGTTTTTCACTGTTATCTTGGTTACAGTAATTTTCAATTTAATTTCAAGCTACAGTAACTTTGTTGATATTTTTACCATCCTACAGTAATTCTTCTCCATCTCCAACAAAAATGTATTTATCAACACTAATGTCATATATAATATTAGGAGAATATATTGGCTGTATAATTTTACAATTTTATACTATTCTTATCTTTGGCTCTATCATCTATGGAATTATCAATAAAACTCAAACAATTCGTTTATCATTCTCTTTTTTAATTTATATTATTCTTGCCACTTGTTTTGCTTCAACTGCTTTCATCATGCTCTCTTACAATATTATCTTCTGGAAACCAGTAACACCACATTATAATGTTAAACTATTTTGGTCAATCGGTAGCCCATGTTTCGTCACAATGGGAACCATTTCAACATCTGTGCTTTTCCTTGGAATTGAGCGATGTTTAATTCTTCTTTTTCCACATGATTTTACACAACCTCGACGAAAGCTATTTCATACTATTGAAATTATTGTATTAACAGCTTTAGCAACTTCTTATATAACGCTAAATGTTGCAAAAGAAATGCCATCCACAAAAACAACAAATTGTTATACATTTGGTTGTATGATGGTTAAGCATTCAATGTCTTCATATGTTTATGTGAGATATGTTGTGGCATTGTTAAATAGTTTTGTTGGAACTATGCTATTTTTAATTTTTTATAATCGTTCAAAAGTCAAAGATTTGAGGAAATATCGATTTAGCAAAAATGTAAGTTTACTTTTGAAGAAGCTTGTAGTGAAAACAAGAGGAGTATCCAGGTAGAAAAGTAACAAGTTACACTTCTAAAAAGCCAAAATATATTTATCAAAGTCGAAATTGTTTTGATTTCGGCTTCCTTTGATTTTGTTCTTTCACAGTTGTTGTCAAAAGATGATTGACAAAAATTCAAAAAATAGTATCAAAACTTCTGCTTCCTTTGAATAATTACCGTGTTTCTTGAATGTATTTTATCAAAATAAACTAATCCCCTATATTTTTTTCAGAATAAATTAGTTCTTTGGACAATTACTGCTGCATTAATCTTTGATTTTATGCCACATTTTGCTGCATTTTGTTCAAACACAGTAAGCTTTATTTTCACTTTATCCCACTTTTTAAACACAACTTAATTTCAGTTCTTCGGTATCAATCCAAATCATTATATTGGTCCATATGGAATTATCGCAACTACACTTGATGTAACACTATGCGCAGAAATGTCTCGAAGAGTTTTTTCGTGCTACAGTTATAAAAGAACTGGTTCAATTATGGCTTCATCTGTGTAGCAGGCTTTAACAAAATCATACTGTAGAGTTGTACAAAAGATAATTGTTTTGTTATATTAACAATTTATTGTGTTTCGTTTTTCGTGTTTGTTGTTCAAATGTATATATAAAAAAGAGTGTATATTTTTCTTTGGTACTTGCTAAATATTGTGTTTAATTTAAAAGTGTCTTTGAGATTTGTAGTTAATAAATTTTTTTAAGGACTCAAAAATGAATATTTTAAAAATTTTTGTAACTGGCTTAGGGGCTGTCCAGGAATTACGTGATCTTTTTTTCGTCTTTTTTGGACCCCTCCCACCCACTTGGTGATCATTTTTGCTTTGATCTTATGCCGCATTTCAAAGCGGCGTGATATTTCGGCTTACCCCTCCCACACTATCTTCTGATCACGTAATTTCTGGACAATCCCTTAACGTAATTTTTATTAAAACTGTTCCATTCTTTGCCAAAAAAAGTACAACTTTTAAAAAAAGGGCTTAAGTAAACTCAATAAAGAAGTGAATAAACCAAGTATTTTGTAAATCAAATACGATACCACAGTTTTAAAATGATATTTATCTATGAAAAAGACAATGTAATATATAAAGAAAAATATATGATATAAAAACATAACAAAATTTGTAATAATAAAACAAAAATAGAAAATGTAAATTTTAAAATTACATATAATATCGAGTATGGCTTTGACACATAATAATGAGTTTTTCTTTTTTTTGACCAATATAACGGATAACACGTCCAGGAATTTCCGAAGCAATTATGACATCAATCAGACGATCAAGTTGATTTTTATATTCTCCAGAAATGTCAGTGCAAAAACAAAGACCAATTTCTGTGTTTTTATAAAGCTAAAATTTAAAAAATGTTACCAAAATTATTGTTTCTAAAAATCTACCTTAATAAATTCATCCAAATCTTTAAGATTAAGAACCAATGGAATATCAGTTAAATTAATCGCACGAAGATTACCAAGATTTTTGAGTTTTAATATATTCTTCATTGTTACATCAGTAATAATTGGAGGAACAAGAGTAAAAAAACCAGATGAACTAAAAATTATAATGAGATTTAACAATAAAAATTGTCAATTTATATAAACTCACTAAAAAAATTCTTTTACATTTGGAATCGATTCAACAATTTTCTCTAGCATAACAGGATTTCCATCATTATCAATAATTTGAGCACCACAAAAATGAAATTTTTCAAATCCAGAAGCAAACAATTGAAAATCTTTCAAAGTAATTTTGATATCAGAAAGTTGTAATAAAGCATCTTCACGTCGATAAAATTTTGAAGTAAAAGACGAATATGGAGTAGGAAGATAAGAAATGTTGAGCTCATCAGTAATCCAAATTTTACTTGATAATTTTGTAACATCAAATTTTACACAACATTCATAATAATTCTTTTTGTAGCCTCTATTTGAATAAAGATGTTTTCCATTATTACAAATACGATCAGTAACAATAATTGGGTTTTTTACGAAGAAGTATTTACATGATTGAACCAGTTTGAGATAACATTTTGAAGTTGATGGATTCTTTGCCATATAATAAATAATTGAATCTGGAAGGCTGATTAGCTGTTTTTTTGATGTAATTAATGGCAATGGAATTCTTGGAATACGTTTTGATGGGTTTGATACAGGTTTGGCAGTATCCATAATATCCTTTTTTGCCAATTTGTTTGTCAACTTTATGATCACGTTGGCGTTGTTAAAAAATACAAGAGCCCAATTTTGTATAGAACAGATGCAAAACTAAAAAAAATTAACCAGTTATTTTTATAAATTCTAAAATTAGCAAATATTTGAAATGAATCAGTAAAATAGGGAAATGAAAAAAGAATTTGTTATTATATATTATACTGCCAAAAAATTTTTAATACGTTTGTCGTGAGATCAATAATCAAAGGTAACTGTGAAAAACATTTATATCTACTGGGTATTAAATTTTTTTCACAGTTTATTGTTTTTAAATCAATCTAATATTTCTTATTAGAATTAAAATGCAGCATCACTCCCTTTTTTGAAAACTGATGTGAAAGCATTATTGAAAAAGCAGCTCTGTTATCGACAATTACAAATTTGTCATCTAAAATATACTGTAAAAAATTTGCATATCTATTAGGTCATTTTATAAGTTATCTTCCGTATTCCATATTTAATTATATAACCCTAAAAATCTTTTTGGCAAAAATTTTAAATACACATTATAAAAAAAAGACTGGCACCAGTGTTCTGCTTTTATATTTTTAGCCGCCCCGCACCCGCACTTCGCACCGGCATTTTTTAAAAATCGCCCCGAGCACCGCACCGCGCCCTTTGATTTTTCAAAAGTCGCCCCGCGCTCCGCACTTCGCCCCGAAAATTGAAAAATTTCAAATTATTTTTTTCAAATTTTTTCGATTTTATGTTAGGATAACACTTTTTTTGCGCTTATGTGTTTATAAAATAAATATCTAATGTGCCATTTGATCGAATTCAAAAGAAAATTACAAAAAATTTTCTTAAGAAAGTCGCCCCGCGCGCCGCACTTCGCCCCGCTATACGGGCGCACCGGCGCGGGGCAAAATCGGAGCGCAAGCAGAACACTGACTGGCACAGCATTTATTTATTCAATAATTATAATTGCTGTTTTTGCAATATTAATTATACCAAATGGAGAACTTGCCCTTTTGGGATGCCGCATTGTTGCAGCTTTTGGAATGTTTTTAATGGGATTCTCCACTTATCAAATGATTAAAATTTACTACAAAATTAAGGACAATACTCTTAGAGGTAAGACTGCTTACAGACGAATGCTTATTGATGCAACATCATTTAGATGAGAAGCCTATGCCAGCAATTATGGGCTTTTTTTGTATCTTTTATGACAATGGTTTCCTTGTATGGTTATTACACAAAAATTTCAAAAATTATTATTTTTCGAAATTTTGATTTTATTTTACATTACGAGAATCAAATGCTAAAACCATCGATTCAGTTTATATAATATTTGTCTGTATTTTTCTTATCACACAATTGTTATTCTTTTTAATTGTCGCACCGGTTTACAAAATTGGAAGATTTAATATATGGGTAATTCTAACTTTTTCAAAATAATTATGATTACAGTTTTTTAATTATTACAATTAGATTTACAGCTTTTTTTAGCTTTGGTTGTTTAAATCTACAGTTGTTCATATGGAATTATGTGATAAGTTTAATGAAAAAGGCGATCTGTGCTCAAAATACATGCATTATCAAACATCAACTGCAAATTTAACAGCTGAACAAGCAAAGCATTATTATTCAATTGTGTGTCATATAACTATATGCTTGAATAATAAACAACGTCTTTTTAGAAAGAAATCGAACCAGTTACTTATATGATAACAATGGAGCTATTTATTGCCTGTATTGGATTGAATCTCTTTTTTGTTTATGATAATCATCAGCATGAAGTTATGCCAGAAATTGAAGACGAAATAAAACTACCAAATTCATGGGTGACTAAATTTGTTTTCACCTTAGCATTTGCACTGATTTTTATTGGTCCATTATTTATTATTCTTGCAGCTCCAATTATTTCCGTCTCTCCACCGGGTAGCATTCTTTCAGAAACACGAACAATAATTCGATGCATTAGCCATTTTGCAAATGTTTTTCTGCTATGGTATATGCTAAATCTGTTCAAAATACCATATAAGCTCAAATGGACATCAGAAGCTGATAATATTATGTGGATTGCAGGAATTATGAATGCTATAAAAGCCTTTAGTAAATGCGTCATTCACTGTGCACTGCTATGTCCACATTATACATTCCGCCAAGCTGTGCTATTTAGTATTGCACAAATTGGAAATAGCTTGGAAACAATTTCTTTCTATTTTTTAATACTTCTTGTTGAACGTTTAATTCTAATCGAGGAACAACCTCTAAATGAAAACACAAGCGATATTTAAGCAAATTCACTCTTACATTTCTGCCTCTATATTTTTGTGCATCACTTGTTGGATTTGTTGCATATTATAGCTTGAATGGAGTGCCATTTATCCCGAAAGAAATTGACTCTACAATTGGTGCCAATTTAATCGTATTCCTGCAAGCAACATATCCAACAACAATGCTTTTTACAACAACTTCATGTCTTTGCATTGCTTAAATTATGGAAAAGTTGTATCAAAAGGGTTCTTATAGATTAAAGGGATAATATTGCAAAATGTACAAAATTTATGATACATTTCTAATTGGTGATATATTATTTCTGCCTAATAATTTATTTTACTTGTTAATATAATTTAAAAATGATTGAATTTTACATTAAAAATTTTAATAACTTTTATTTATCGTCAAAAACACAAAAATAAATGATATAAATATAAAATAAATACTACCAATTATGCATCTTTTTTATCAAACCTTTCTTCATAGGATGAAAATATTGTTATACAAAACTAGTTCTTTAAATACACATCTTATTTCTCTCTCTCCATTAAATTTAAATCCAACTTTCGTTCAACATCGAAGATAACATTTTGTTGACACATTGATTTTTTTATAACAATGTAACAACATTCATTAACACATGGAAACATGAGTTTTTCCTTTTTAAAGGTTTTTTATACTTTTTTAAAATTTTGTCTCTTTTTGTTATGCGTGAATGTTTTTTGCAGCAATAATTTAAAAGGAAGTGAAAAATGCGTGAACGAATGTCGTCTTTTACTTCATTCTTCCCTCTTTGAACACTTTTAGTATTTTTTATAAATAAAACACACTCTTTTTCCACTTTGTCGTTTGCTGCTGCTGCTGGCATTGCTTATGGCAGAAGCTTAAAAAAAGAAAGAATAAATTGATTTGTTTTTTGCTTGTTTTTAAACGTTTTTTTTTTTCTTATCTTTTGCGTGTTTTTGCTGATATTTAAATTTGGCACCGTGTCTGTTACTGAATCTGGTAACTACAATAATATTTCTTTTATATTTTTTTGTTGCGGGATTAATAAAAAAATATAAAAATTAATTTTTACAGGGGTAATTTTTCCATGTTCATTTTAACATCAAAGAAATGTCAGTTTTTACCAAATTTAAAAACATATTTAAAAAACAACCTGTCAATGTTTTACACCAGCAAAGACCAACAGAAACATCGATTCGAAGATTACCATCCAATTCCAGCTTAGCTTCTATTGCAATTGCAGAAAATGCATTAGATTATTTTAGAGATGAAATTCAACATGTTGAAGTGGTAAATGACCAAGTTGAGCATTTGGCAGTGTAAGTGACTCAAAGAATGTGAATTATTTTTACTTTTAAAACCGTATTTTAGAAACATCTTAAAGTCAGAGGTAGTAATTGATTCAAAGCATGAAACAAGCCTCATCTTAGTCAAGAAAGAAGAAACAACTCATGAAATACCTGAACCATTGTGAGTTTTAGTAAAACAATTACTCCTCACTTTATATATTTTAGAAACAACGATTCTGAGCCCCTTGAATTATCTGTACAAAATGCTGTCAATTCAGAGGTTAAATGTTCTGAGACTCCGCAGAAAACACAATCTCAAAATATACAAATGTGAGTTTTTTCAAACAAAAAACTTTTTTCAATTAACCCATTTTAGAAAAAACGATTCAAAGTCTATTAAGCAGCGTAAACAACCTGTTGTTTATTCCCCTAAACAGCCTAAACAGCTTGATATTCCTCCACCTAAGCAACCTAATAAAGGTGCTTTTCATTCACCTAAACAGCCAAAACAATCTGAAGTTCATTTTATAAAATCAACTACATTTAAATCTCGAAATGTAAAGCAAAACAAAAATCAATCAAATCTTATCAAAGTTACGCCACAAAAAGCATCGTTGTAAGTTTTTTAAAACAAAAAATTATTTGCTATTCCATAAAATTCAGTGTCAACAAATCTAAACGCCATGAATTATCTAAACAAAATAATCTATTTTCGAATATAAAAACAGATTCTCTTGCGCATCAAAGAAAAGAACCATCTGAGAATATACAACTACCAACGTGAGCTTTATGAAGATAAAAACATTTCGTTATTGATTTACGCATTTCAGGAACAATAATACAAAGCCTCTTGTATTGCCTGAACAACCTGCACAACCCCCTGTTGCATCAGCTGATGAACAACCTGCATTTGAATCTCCAAATGTAAAAGAACTCAGGGAACAATCAAAAATTGTAAAAGTTACACTAGATCAAAAAATACTGTGAGTTTTTTATTAAATAAATTAATCTGTTATTGACTCATCCATTTCAGAAACAATAAGCCGGTCAAATTTTTTGAACAAAATGATGTCAGTTTAACTCTTGTAACAGATTCTAATATAACTCACCATAATGAATCATCTACCAATTTGCCAGTTCCAAAGTGAGCTTTATGAAACTTAAAATTTGGGAATTAATATACATATTTCAGGAACAATAACTTCAAACCTCTTGTATTGTCTAAACAACCAACACATCCTGCAGTTGTCCCCATTGCTGGACAATTTTCACCTGGGTCTCCAAAAGTAAAGAAACTGGAGAAACAATCTAATCGTATTAAAGCTACACCAGCAAAATCATTGTTGCAAGTTTTTTATAAAAATAATTTCATATTTGTTATTTATTCATCGTTTTTAGAAACAATAATAAACTTAAACCCATTAAATTGACGGAACAAAATAATGTCATTTCAAATGCTAAATCTGACAGTATTATGAAGACAAAACTGTCTGATAATTTAGCAGCTTCATCGTAAGTTTAATGAGAAAAAAAAACTTTTTACTCGCCTATTTCAGAAATAAGAACTCAAAGCCTCTTGAATCGACTAAACAGACTGTACAATCAGCTGATGTTCATCATTCCATTGTTCATTCAACTGCTATTGAAAATCTTGCTATAAAAGAACCTGAAGATCAACCAAATCCTATTATAGATAAACCAGAAAAAGCCTTGTTGTGAGTTTATCAAAACAAGTGTTAGAGGTATTAATTCATTCAATTTAGAAATAACAAATCAAAGCCGGTGAACAATGACAACTACTCAAATATTGGATCTAATTCTCATCAACATAAAGAAGTATCACCCAAATTGTCATTTTTAGCGTGAGCTTTATAAAACTAAAAATTTTTTTCAACTGCTGATTTATCTATTTTAGTAACAATAAATCCATGACTCTAGAATTGCCAAAACTGTCAGAAACTGTTAAATCGACTCCAATTGAACCTTCAGTTGGAAAAGAACAATCAAAAGCTATCAATGTTGCTGCAAAAAAAGCATTGTCGTGAGCTTTTTTAAAACAACTGCTTACTATTTGAATCATCCATTTTAGAAATAACAAACCTGAATCCCGTGATTTGCTTGATAAAAGTGGTGTCTATTCAAATGCTAAACCAGCTTCTGATATAAATAAAAAATCATCAGCCACTGTACCAACTTCAACGTTAGTTTTATAAATCAAAAAACTTAAAGACAATTCAACAATTTTAGAAACAATGACACAAAACCTCTTGAATTGTCAGAACAACTTCCACAACCTGTTCATTCGACTGTCGCACCAACTCCAGATAAAAATTTGAAACAACCCCAATCAAATAATATCAAAGTTACACCAGAAAAAGCATTACCAGAAGTTTATCTTCAGCTACTCACTATCCTTCGATACAACAATCAAAAATCTATTACAGAAAGCGTTTTGAAATATCCACCATTCTATGAAAAAATTCTGTCGAAATGTATTAGATGGACATTTAATGCAAAAGATGCAGCAGAAAAATTTGAAGTATATAATTACCTTCAACTTGTTCAAGATTTTGTAAGTTTTTTTAGCTAAATTTTATTGTTCAAAAAGTTTAAAATGAGTTCTTTAACGGCGTTTCTTTGGAAACTAACAATAGCTCAGGCATCAAAAAAATTCCGCTTCATTTAATTATATTTATTGTCGGAGAGCTTCACTTGCACATGTGGTTATTCGAAAAGTGCGATATTGAATTAGCTAATGGTTTTTTTTATTTAAAAAGTTTTTTTTTACAAAAGAATGCTCGTTTGAAAAACGAATAATAACTTTTTTCGTACAGTTTTTAAAAATTTTACAAAAAATTCAAAGAAATCTCCATCATAGAATAGCGTAGGAAGCAAATAGCATTGACAAATGCTTCTGTAGCAAAAAATTATTTTGTTTTTCAATACATTTGCTTTTTGCGTCTAAAATATCTTTCTGTTTCCTGCAGCCTGATTCTCGAAATTTTTTTAGCTAGAAGCTGATTCCCCGTTAGCCAAAAATGCAACGATTTCATTCGAAGATGATGAAAGTAAAGAACTTCGACGACTGCTAAATGAAAGCCAACAACATCTACCTTCCATCCAAAAAGGCAGCAACAGCAATGCAAAAAAGAATATTATGATTATAAAAGTTCCATATCAAAAAGAAGCAAACATTGAAGATAAAATTATTCCAATGCTTCAAATAATTTTGCATAATGAAAATAAAGAAGTGGACAAAGATTCAAAAATGTTGAAAATTCGAATTGCTGTTGTTATTCCGTCAAGAAATAATGAACCTACAATTTTGATTGCTGTTTTAAATACTCAAGAGCTCAAAGAATTTGAAAATTTAAGTGGTGAAGAAACATTTTCAATTTTTGTTACCCCAAATATTGATGCTTCAAATGCTGTAATGTTTGGAATTCAAAAAGTTCTTCAAAATCGAATGTTGTCAGAAAAAGTGTTTTTTCGTCCTGAACAGAATGAAATGGCAGTATATTGTAAGAAAATGACAAAAGAAATTGGATTTATGCCTCTGGATCCTTCAAAACCATTTAATCAAAAACAGAAAGAAGCAATTTACGCGATGACTCGACCATCGATCAGCACCACTTTTGTTTTATATGGACCACCAGGTAGTGGAAAATCTTATACTATCGTGGAAGCAATTCGACATTTGCTGTTACCACAGCCATCAAAATATTTTCAACCGTCACCTTCAAATCGAAAAATTCTTATTTGTACTCCTTCAAACATGGCCGCCGATGCGATCGCTGAAGCAATTGTTGATCGAAATTTCATTGATTTAAAGGAAGTTTTTCGATTAATGTCTTCTTCACGAGATGCATTCAGTCGAAATCATAAGCTTGATTCTATTACTCGAACCACTGTATTATTGGATACAAATAATGATGCAATTCGTCCAGTTTATGATGTACCAACAAGTAATGTTTTGAAGAGTTATAAAATCATAACCTGCACGTTGGGGTCAACACCAAAGATGTCAAGATATTTGCCACCAGGACATTTTAGTCATATTTTTGTTGATGAAGTTTGTTTAATATTTTTAGTGCCATTATAACCGATTCTATTTTAGGCAGCCCAGGCATCAGAAACGGAAATTTGGCTTGCACTTGGACATTTAGCAACTGCAGAAACACGTTTAATACTTGCTGGTGATCCAATGCAGCTAGGGCCTGGGACAAATGTTGGCGTATTGAATAAAGATTGTTATGGTTTTAAGACTTCACTTTTATTACGATTGACAGGACAAACTGATGTTTCTACCAATCCGTAAGCTTTTTCTTAATACAATGTTATCAAAATGACACTATCAGCATTTATGTTGACGCTGCTTTCGTTGCATGCAGATGACCCTGCTATTGTTATGAAAAAGCAAAATTTCGATACATGAATTTTATTCCTCAACCCATTTTTAGGCAATATCTCATTCAATTAACTGATAATCATCGCTCTCATCATCAAATTGTTAAGCTATCTTCAATGTTATTCTATTTCAACACAGTAATCCCAAAACCTTCCGATGAAAGTAATTCCCTATGCCAACTTTCATTCCTTCGACGAGGAGATTTTCCAATACTTTTTCATCATGTTTCATGGGGGTTTGAAGAAATCTCAGACACCAGATCTCGTCGAAATTTAGCTGAAGCAGATGTCGTTTTTCGTTATGTTCTAGAATGCCTTCAACAACGTGTCGAAGAAAAAGATATTGGAGTTATTGCACCATATAAATTTCAAGGTGAAGCAATTCGAGCTCGTCTTAGACAATATCCAGCAATTACGGTTGAAACAGTTGAAAGATTTCAAGGCTCTGAAAGACGTGTAATTATTATTTCAACGGTTCGAACAAATGATACAATGGGATTTATGGGAGAGTTTTCAAGAATTAATACAGCGATAACACGAGCAAAACATTTGTTGATTATTGTTGGAAATTCATCATGTTTAATGAATCATTTTCAATGGAAAGGGTAAGCACTGTATTTATATTTAACAACAGAAATTAACTAAAGTCTTTTTAGAATTATCGATTTTTGTGCAGAGAATCGTTCATTTGTAAATTGTTTTCCATATTAATATTTTTGATACTACATATGTATTTTGGCAAATGACAAGTATTTTTCTATTTTCATCTTATCTTACAATATTATTTGTTTTTAATTAATTACTATTTACTAATATTTAAAAAATAAAATGCTACAAAAACAGATTTTTTTAAAATTAACAATAAATTGCTGTCTTAATTACAATTTTTTTTGTGTTTTTTTCTTCTTCAAACAGTCAATTCTAATTCAACTAGCACTTTTTATTGTTTTTGCTTCTATCTACAATATTCCATTAAGCCTTAATAATTTTTAATATCTTTTAGTAAGACGAGTTTAAAAGTGCAAGCCAAAAAGCAACGAGAAGCAGCAAACCTCATCATTTGCTATCAGTAAACTTAAAAGCACAAAGCAAAGTGCATCCAGTTTCTAGGCATATATATTTAAGTGAAGATTAGCTACAATTTTTATTAATATAAAAAAGGGGGTTTCACACAGCCCAAGACAATAGTTAAAAAAAGCTAAAAATTAAGCAGTAATAAGCGGCTAATGAAGATTTAATCGACGCTAAACATAGCAATTCTGAAGCCCCCCTCGCCTCCAAAAGCGCTCCTCTTGGACGTCATTCTTCAACATAGTGTTAAGAAATAAGTGGCAAGATATTTATCCCTATAAATACGTTTTCCAATTGAGCATGGTCAGTCAGTTCTCATCGAACACATTAGGATGGAATTATGACAAGCGTGATCCAATAAAGAGCTATCTAAAATGCGCATCAGATACATCTTAGTGATACCGCCACCCATATCTCCACGTAGAGGTCAACAAGAAAATAAAAAAATAATTTGTTTAAAATCTTTTTTGGCATGAGAGGGGTTATTGTCGCGATCAGCTTTAAGTCGACCAATATGCAGTTTTCAATTAACTTTAGTTACAAGATCTCTGATCACATCTTTTTGATGACAAATGTAATATTGTGCAATCGAGTGAACAAAGCAATGTAGTATTTAAATTAATATATCGATCATTACAATTGATAGTAATTGATGATAATTGTTGCTTCTTTGTTTTTTTTTGAGTTGCCTTTTTAACCCCAGGTATTACATCATCTTTTTAATAACATAGTTTTTAATAAAAATTTTAGTATAAAGATTTGTGTCTTTACTAACAAAATCATTACTAACAACCCCATCTCAGGCCTTTTATACAAACTTTTATTTTTACCACAAGAGGAGTTACTGTCGGGGGTAAAGGAGGCCTTAGGGCTTATAGTGGCTAAGCGTGTGTTCCTTCTGTGATATATTTTTAACAAAAATAATGAAGCGTAAAAATTATGTAGTACTAAAAAATAACCTTACTTACTTTCTTTGTTTTAAATGCAGTTGATACAACATTTATGCATTGCTTGTTATTTCATTGTTGTCTTGGATCAGCTGTTAAGCCATTGTGTTTTGATATTGATTGAAAGTGATAATTTTCGATTGCTTGAAAGTTTTGTCTCCATATTGCTTTGGTTTTACACTTTTGAACTGCATATTACTAAAAAAATTATGGAATTTTTTGAAACTTGTAATTTTCAAATTTGATATTCTTTTCTTTTTTCAAAATAACGTTTTCTTTTTATTTTATTCATTTAAAAAATGTGTTATTTTTGATTGTTTTGTAAAATCCTAATAAAAAATCCAAAAACTGGCAAAAGTTTAACGATTTTCAAAAAGTGAAAGCAAAACTAGTAATGATATTACAGACACAAAGATAAAAAGCTGCAATATATTAACGATAAATATGATAAAATTGTTAGCTAAAAGAAAGCAGTTTAAATTTTTCACGAATATCTTTCTCATCTTTTTCATCAATAATTGGATCCAGATTCTTTCTTTTTCCAGCTTTATATTTCTTTAGCAATGTGGATGTTTCTCCTTGCTTAAATTTTAAAAGGGATTCCAAGTAATAAGCATAATATGCAGCGCCAACTGCAACAATTTCATCAGGATGAATTGCACAACAAAACTCAGCGTTGGCAAACAAATTTTGTAATAAATTTTTTATCATTGGCATTCGACTTCCACCACCAGCTAATAAAACTTTATCAATTCGGTTATAAGTAAATTTGTCCAATGCATTATTAATGCAAGTTTTAATTTTTTCTAATAATTCTGCTGACAATTCTTCAAACTTTTTTTGACTAATTTCTATTATACCTTCACTCTCGGGATCAAATTCATCAACATTAAGACTAAAAAAACGCATTTAAAATGAGTGGTTTTATGGCTAATTAAAACTTGCAATTCTTTAGCACTTGTCGATAAGCTTTCTTTAATGTTTTGACATTCTAGCATAAGCCTGTATTTTTTTGAATCCAAATCTTTGATGTTAAATTCAATTGAAAGTTTTTGAGAAAAATAATCTATTAAAATGTTATCGAAATCTCTTCCCCCAAGATTTGAATTTCCATTTTCACTTACAATTTCTATTTGATTTTTATCACATTTCAATATGCAAACATTTAAAGTTCCACCTCCAAGATCAAATAAAAGAAAATTAAAGTTACTGTCTTTTATCGGTTCCTTAATTAAATATGCAAATACAGCCGCGACCGATTCAGGCACTAAATCAACAATTTGGAAACCCGCTAAAATTGCAGCTGCACAAGTTGCATCTTTTTGGGAGTCAGTAAATGTTGTTGGAACGGTAATCATTACACGGTTTCTTCGAGCACCTTGAAATTCTTCTACTTTTTCTTTCATGTGCTTTAGCAAAACAGCTGAAATTTCTTCCGGATGCTTTAATTTTGTGCCATTTTTGGTTTCAACTTTTAAAAAAGTGTCGTTTTTCTCAAGAAGTTTAAACTGCAGCGCTTGATCTTCAGTTAAGTGTTGCAGTTTTAAGCGTTTATCCTGTATCACTTCAAATGGCCAACTTTGATCTATTTTTATTTCTTCCATGCTTTTTCCAATAATTCTTTTGGAATCGAAAACGCTGGATTTTGAATGGTGTCGTAATCTTGTCAATACGATTTGTCCACATTTTTCTTTTTCATCGTCAAATGCTACATATGAAGGAAGCAGCCGTTCACCTTTGTTATCTAATACAACTGTTTCAATTCCATTTCTTCGACTAACTGCTGCGCAACATCTTGTTGTACCTAAATCTATCCCAACTGCACGACCCCAATCAACTGTAACTTTTTTTGGTATTGAATATCTTTTGTTATGGTATGATAATTTTGATTCAGTTTTTTCCAGTACTTTGATGTCGATTTGAGAAATGCCACTTTCATTAATATTAAGCGAAGCTGCAACTTTTTTGTTTAGAGGAAGACAAAAGGTATGATTTATTTCTTCTGTTCCCGTTATTACCTGAAAGAGTGATAACGGGAACACTATTTGATAATAAGTTGTTTACTATAAACATACTGATAAGATGTTTCTGTTATTTGTCGATCGTAATATAGCTGTTTTAGTGATTGGTAAACCTTCTCCTGATCCGATGAATCTTTGAATGCCTTTGATTTTACGTTCTAAAAACAATAGTTGTAATTAACTATTCTTTAAACAATTCTCACCATCTTCTTTAGTTTTACATTGAGGAAGCTTTTTCCAAAACCATTTAATATCGTTGAATTTTTTTGTTACGAAACATAAATCATCAGGAAGTGTTGAATTTGCATTATATTTCATTACTTCTGCTTCATTAGCCATTATCCGAGCTTGAATTAATGCGCCTTTGTAACAAGATGTATTCCAAAAATTCCTATAAAATGAATAATAAGTATACATATATATACTTGGGTGGCCACAAAGTCCTGTCATTTTTATTTTTTTTAACCAGCGACATGACTTTGTGATATTTCAAACAAACGAACTTCGATGCATCAAGATCTGAAACATCAGTACATTTAAAGAATTCACATTTGGGAAATATTTTTTCCGCCGTTGCTTGGTCAAACTCATTTCGATGTAAAATAACATTTGGAGTCATATTCACTTTTTGCAAAATTTCTTCCACAATCTTCACTGAAAAATCACGACGACAATATTTAGATAAAATAAATTTTGCAATATGATCTTGTATGTGCCAAATATACCAATAATTATTATTGCCGTATATCCAAATAACATCACCATTTTTTGGAATATAGTTTGAATAGTATGCCATATAAAAATACAGAGCCACGGTATGTTGAATAATTTTAACTTTTTCAAAACCAACTTTTAAAGCGGTATCAATTAGTAATTTTCTAACATCGTTTTCTTCTAATAATAAAGCAACACAAAGACATCCAAGTTTTTCATTAACTTTAGATACAACAGTTTCAAAAAAAGATTGTACACCAGTGGCTTCTAAAATCTATTAATAAAGAATATTTAAAGCAAAACCTATGGTTATATCTTTATATTTCTATTTTAAATCTATTACTTTTCCCCAGATCATATTCTGTAACATTTTTTGTATCAGTATTGTAAAAGGTTACACAATAAGTAAATGGTGAACTAAATGCATAAACAATACCAGCATGTAAAACCATGACAAAAAAATAAAGAAAGCATGTATTGATTAAAAAACCAATGCTTTTAATTGTGGTTAAATGTATGATTATTTTTATCACAACAGCAATAAATAGCAAAAAAATACAATCATCATTTTACACAATTTTTACGCTTATAATGCTTTTTTTTTATTTTTGGGTAAATATTTTAAATGATAAACTGCATGACCTTCTTGTGGTAAATTTTTTTTCTGTGATATTGTAGATACTGCTGAGAAAAAAATATCATGATGAAAAACAAAACATTAGAATTTTAATTATTTTGCAATAAAAATTAAAAATTGCACTTTTTATAGTACTTTTTTCATTTTTTTTTTAAATTAAAATTTTTTGGTGTAATTCTAAAATAGTGGAAGGATTTTTGCCGATCACTTTTCAAGCGGTAATTTGCAAAAACGGCTTGGCTTCACTAATCGGCTACTACACAGTTTTAATTTTTATACATCTTTTTTATTTGGATTGTAATTATATTTGCTTGTTTTTAACGTAAAAATACTGACACTCCAGTAATATCGAAACATATTTTTTATGGCAAATGTTGCATTAATTTTGATAAAAACTGTTACAGTCGAACCTCGTTATTACGTGCCTCGTTGTTAGGTTGTTTTTTCACGGTCCCTTGAAAAACGTAATAACGAGGTTCGACTGTATTTTTTCATGTATTTTTCCACAACAATAAAACCCGTGTTGGCTTGTTCATGATAACGCATTATTTTAAAAGAATAAACAGTTTTTAAAGAATTTGAGTATTTGTACTACTACAACAAGATAAGATTGTTGCCAATAATAACTGTATTTTTGTGTTAATACATTTTTATTGTTTACATTTAAGTTATCAAACATAAATAAACATGTTTTATTTAAAGTATGTGCCACGCCTTTGTAAAATTGAGAATAAAAAGCATGGAATCTGTAAGAAAAAAAACCATCATTATCGTTCATGTGATTTTCAAATATGCACAAATCTTGTTTCATATTTCTTTATCTATTTCTCGCATGTTATGGTCTTCAAATCAATGTACTTGATTTTGTTGCGGCTAAATCATGTCCAGAAGGATGGGTATTTTATAACTCCACTGGAGCATGCTATAAAATTGTTGGATCACCGTCAACATGGAGTGATGCGGAAGATAGCTGCAAAGCTGAAGACTCACATTTAGCTTCAATTCATAGCCAAGAAGAAGGAATCTTTGTTGCAGGTTAGAAAAATTAGCATATTTTTCGACTTTCTTGTCTTGATGCAATGATAAAACGAGATTTTTCAAAATTAATTTTGCAGGTCTTAATAATGCTATTAATCCATGTGACTGGACACAAAATGCCTGGATTGGACATTATACTGAAGACAATAATGCACATTGGCATTGGACAGATGGCTCAAATTTTGATTACTCCAATTGGTATCCATCAGAACCAGATCAACCAGGATTACAAAATTGTGGATTACTTCAATCTGGACCTTGTTCAAAAACATGCTTTAGAGCTGGTGATTTTCAAAATTGTCCTTGTAGTGCAAAATTACCGAAATTTGTTTGCAAGAAATTAGCTTCGTAGATATGGTGACCGATAATACTCTTTAAATCATTTGTGCGTGTCATTAGTTAAAATAAAATCTTGTATATTTTTAAATAATGTTTGTCTAAAAACTTGGGATTTAGTTTTTGTATAAAACTTCTTTTTTAAATGGTAAACAATTTGTTGCATAATTTTAATAAATATCATTCTGAAATGCTTTTAAAAAAATGAAGACAATTTTTTGGTGTGGTATTGATTTACATTCATACCTTTTCTTCCCATGTGATCGATCAGCACAATAACACAAAAGTTTTACTTTTGTCTTCTTATACCACCATTTCTAACACTACTTTTTTGCAGCACTTTTTCTCACTTCTTTTTGCTGCTGCTGCTACACATTTTTGTTGTGTTTTTTTCCTTTGCTGCAGCATCAACAACAACAAAAAATGTGAGGGACACATTTTTTTTATAACCGCGTGAAAAAGAAATAGAAGGGAAGGACATAGCTTTTTTTAACGTGTTTTCTTTTTTTGAACTCTTTTTTCTTTCCCTTTTCGAATGGACACCACTATGCTGACGTTGCTTTAAAAAGTCCTCTATTTTTTTGAAAATAAACAAGCGAAAGTTTATCTTTGATCTATTTTTTTGTCGTTTCTCACCTGATTACTTTGTTTTGCTTTTTTTTATTATCATTGTATCAGCAAGCTACATTATCATTAAGATCGAAAAGCAATCAGAGTCAGATAGAAAAAAAGAACTTTTTAAATCTGACTCACAATGATCTTTTACTGCTTAAGATAGTGTTGTTTGCTGATAAGGCCATAAACGAGAGCAGATGTTGAAATTTCTTCCTTTGATGATTTTTGTATAAAAGCTTAAACATTTTTAAGGTAATTTGCCAGTGTGTGTGTGACATTTAACGATGTCATTTTTTACTAAAATTTTTAATGCCATTTTTGGTCAATCTGAAAATGACAACATTCCATCACCACGATATGAAGAACGTGATGAAATTTTTCCTCAAGGTGGAATACCTGAACCTATCGAGAAAGCAGAAGAAATAAAAGAACCTGAACGAACATTTGTTTTACCACCGGAAACTTTATCAATTGATGATTATTATGCATCGTAAGCTTATATATTTTTCCTATACATTTCCAAAACGAAAACCCTCCTATTCAGATACCAGATTCAGCTTCAAGATGGAAACTACATAGATCCAAATGGTGAAAATTTTATAATTGGTGAATCTATTTTTGAAAAAATACCCAAACATCGAAGAAAAAAGCCAGAAAAAGTTCTTCCTAAAATTTATGAAGATCTTTTAAATCACGCACGAAGCACCGAAAAAAAACAAATTGATGACAGGGTTATGAGACGTGCACAATTTAATGAAACACTTCTATTAAAGTGTAAGAGATGGTCTTCCAATGCAAAAGATGCAGGAGAAAAATTTGAAGTTTACAATTATCTTCAACTTGTTCAAGATTTTGTAAGTTGTTGTTTTCCTCTTTTAAATGATCTATATATTACACACTTTAAAAAAACTTCTTAGGACACTAAATTGCTTTCATTGCCAAAAAAACAACCGGTGCCTAAATATTTTTGAAATACTGTTGCTAGTTGAAGATAATTGTAAACTTCAAATTATCTTCAACTAGCATAATTTGAAGCTTTTTTTTCATTTTTAATGTAGTATATTCTAATCCAGTAGTCGTATAATCGTTCTTTTTTGTGACCGTTTAACTTGAAAATGTATATTCCAGGATTGCCATATCGGCTAATCTAATGCTTTCTTCATTCAAAAAAAGTAATCCATTTTTAGAAATGCTCGAACACTTGTCTCTTACAGTTTTTTAAAATTTTACAAAAAATTCAAAAGCGCTCCATCTTTGAAGTGTCTGTTTAAAACATTGATATAAAATTGTGAAATAGCACCATTTTTTTTTATAAAAAAGAGAAGCACTATATACATTTTAAAAGTTTTGTCAAATGGGTTTCTTTAAAAAATTTTTAAAAACATATTTATAATGTAAAATCATCTAGCTTATTTAGATATGCCACTTTAAAAACGGTGTTTACTAACATTCCAATATCAAATTAAATAATGCTTTTTTTTGTTGTTGCTAAAAAAGAAGTTTCGATTGAGAAACGAATAAATTTTTTTTGTACAATTTTTAAAAATTTTACAAATGATTCAAAAAAGTTCCATCTTTTTTGACAAAAAATAATACATAAAAAGAAACGCATTTTTTGTTTGTTTAATAAAATAAGAAAAAATCTAAGACACTCCTTTTAATATTTCAATGTCAAAAAAATTCAATATCTTAATAATACTAAATCAATCTTTTAGCTTGAAGCTGATTCCCCGCTCGCCAAAAATGCAACGATTTCATTTGAAGATGATAAAAGTAAAGAACTTCGACGACTGCTAAATGAAAGCCAACAAACTCTCTCTGAAACGCAAAAGAAAATTGCTGGAAAAAAGAAGAAAAATATTATGATTATAAAAGTTCCATATCAAAAAGATGCAAATTTAGAAGAAAAAATTGTACCAATGCTTCAAATTCTTCTTTTCCGTGACAATGATGTTGAAGCTGTTGTTGAAGATGCAAAAATGTATAAAATTCGAATTGCATTTGTCATTCCTTCTAAAAATCAAGGCCCAACAACTTTAGTCGCGGTATTGGATGCAAAAGAACAAAAACAATTTAAAGATTTAAGAAGTGATGAAACATTTTCAATTTTTGTTACACCAAATATTGATGCAACAAATTCAGTCATGTTAAGTATTAAAAAAGTTATCAACAATGCTGATATAATTGCAAAAGTATTTCCACGACCATGTGATCGGGCAGCGGATATTAGAAGCTATCGTGGACAAATGGCATCTGAAATGGATTCACTCTTTCGAAATTCTTCTAAACCATTTAATCAAAAACAGAAAGAAGCAATCTATGCCATGACTCGGCCTTCTGTCAATACCACTTTTGTTTTATATGGACCACCAGGTAGTGGAAAATCTTATACTATCGTGGAAGCAATTCGACAACTTCTTCAACCAACAACTTCTTTTTTTGGCTTCTTTTCAACACCTCCCAATCGAAAAATCCTTATTTGTACCCCTTCAAACATGGCCGCCGATGCGATCGCTGAAGCAATTGTAGATCGAAATTTTATTGATTTAAATGAAGTTTTTCGATTAATGTCTTCTTCTCGAGACGCTTTTAGTCGAAATCACAAGCTTGATTCTATTACTCGGACAACTGTATTATTGGATACAAATAATGATGCAATTCGACCTGTTTATGATGTACCTTCAGGAGATGCTATTAAGAAGTTTAATATTATTATTTGCACTTTGGGATCAACGCCAAAGTTGTCAAGATATCTGCCACCAGGACATTTTAGTCATATTTTTGTTGATGAAGTAAGTGTACTAGCTTTTAGATATCACGAGAAATAGCGTATTGTGGATAAAATGATTCCATTTTAGGCTGCCCAAGCCTCCGAAATGGAAATCTGGCTCGCCTTGGGACATTTAGCAACTGCCGAAACACGTCTTATACTTGCTGGTGATCCGAAACAGCTAGGACCTGTGACAACAGTTCCTGTATTAAATATTGATTGTTTTGGTTACAAATCTTCTCTTATTTTGCGCTTAACTAAACCAGATGTACCTGGTATGGGAGATCGACAAAAGAATTTCAATGAAAATCCGTAAGCATTTCTTTTTAAGAATTCAACTTAATTTTTGTCATACTCCTACCATTCAAACTCAAACTCTGCATTATTAAATTTAAACAAAATCTTTTTTAGACGGTACTTAATTCAATTAACTGATAATCACCGTTCTCATCATCAAATTGTTAAACTCTCTTCTACCCTATTTTACAAAAGTTCTCTTGTTCCAACAAATCCTCCAGGACATAACTCTCTATGTTCCTTGCCATTCTTACCATTAGGAGATTTTCCAGTTCTTTTTCATTCTGTTAAATCTGGAGTTGAAGAAGCATCAACAACAAAATCCCGACGAAATTTAGCAGAAGTTGATGTTGTTGTAAGATATGTAAACCTATGCATTCAACATCGAGTTGAAGAGAAAGATATTGGAGTTATTGCACCATATAAATTTCAAGCTGAAAAACTTCGTCATCGTCTTAAGAATCATCCTATGGTTACAGTGGAAACGGTTGAAAAATTTCAAGGCTCTGAAAGACGTGTAATTATTATTTCAACGGTTCGAACAAGTGGTGATCTTGGATTTATGGCACAAGATTTACGAATTAATACTGCGATAACTCGAGCGAAACATTTGCTAATTATTGTCGGGAATGAAGAATGCTTGAAAAATGATGATACATGGAGCAAGTATGTATTTTAAAGGGAGATGAACTTATTGTTGCACTAACTCTTGAAACAAAAGTTCCATTATTTTTTCTTCTTTTTTGTTCTTTTTAATTCAAGACACCATTCTTGGGATCACGGCAAATGAGAAAACTACGTCAAAAAATCTCTTTGAGTAAAACTACTTTTGTAAATAACTGTAAAACTTTTAGGATTATTAATTTTTGTGCAACTAATCGCTCTTTTGTTGATACTTTTCCTGGTGACCCTGCTATCCAACAACGCTTTAGCCGATAATGGTTTTGCTTAGAGAACAACGACAACGGCTATGGTTCATGTTTTATTGGTTTTACTTACTTATTCTGTCGTTTAACAAAAGACGCATATATATTTGGTTTTTACACTTATTTTTTTATATCATATTTAAACTAATTTACTAAAAGCTTCTTTTTTTAACCCATTTTATTACTGAAGCATTGTACACTGAAAAAAAAGCTGTGACGGATGTAACCTCTCTGGTGATGGATTTATCAGTAACGCTTCAGTGATGTTATATGTTATAATATTTGTTAAAATAAATTACTCATTTTTGACAACGGCTTTTTTTGTTTTCTTACAATTAATCAATAAAATACAAAACACAGTTCTTTTTAAAGTTCTTTGTTGCCTATTTTGGCTTATATCCAACACTTACCCTCTACTATTGTCTCAAACATCACAAATATTTTTATTCGTGCAAATACGTCTTTATAGTTTTTTTACACAAAGAAGCAACAAGAAATCGGAGCAAAAAGTTATGGATCATTGATGAAAAAAAAGAAAGTAAAAAAAAGAAGTCATTTTAGCAGTTTTACGGAGATTCTGACAAAACAAATACAAAAACATTAAAGAGGCAATTTAAAGACCACTGTATTAATCGTTTCCGACAGCTTTTTTGTTAAACACATTTCTTGAATAGATGTTTTGACGAAAAAAATGAGTCGAAAATAGCAATAGCTGCAATGAATTTTTAAATTAAAAAATATCAAATCAAGATTCTTTTTAATCAAATTTTTATCTACTTTAATGTTGAACAAACTTAACAAGGCGACTTTAAATCTGAAGAATCGAGAAGCTTCTACTTTTTTCGTGATTGTTTTCAAAACATACAAAAATTGATAAACAAAACTTTTGTAACATATATAAAAAGCTTGCTAAGGTTGTTATGCTTTATCATAAAACTTTTTTCATCAAAGAGATATTTGGAATAACTATCTGTAGTCGCAATAATTTTTTTCTTCTTGAAAATGAGGATTTCTTTATTTTTAAGATGCGAAAAGCTGAATGCCTGATTTTTTGTTGAAAACAGATTAAAGGCGCCGCTAAACTTTCTTTCTCTATAGGAATCATGTTCTCGGACAAAAAATAGTATTCAGAAAATTTATTGTACGATTAAAAAAACATTTTGTGTTTTCAAAACTACAGAGAAATCTTGATAAATATAGAAATTTTTAATTCAAAACACATCAAGACATGTAAGATTATTAGGATTATGAGCAACAACAATCATTTCACGAATTTCACTTTTATTCATTAAATTTCCATTTGTATCAGTAATTTGGCACTTAATTATGCAAATTTCTTTGATATTTGGTGAAATGATTAATCGATGGAAATGATAGATAGAAAATTTTTGATATCTGATATCAATCACTTCAAATTGGAACTGAAATAGATTAGTGTTAACTAGAGTTACTGGGGCTTGAGAAGAAATGCAGATAAAACGAAGGAGTGTGATTTGAGTGAAATGATGAAGCTTTGGAAATGCTTCGACATATTTGAGTAGCGTTTTTCGAGAAGTTTTTGTTGTGCCATTTTGATAAATTTCAGTATGTTCAAGTTGGATTTTTTCAATATTGGGAGAAAGTAAAAATTTAAATTCTTCGAAAGTGATATCTTGACCTTGAACAAATAAGAAGCGTACTGTAGATTTGAAGATTTTTGGGATAAATGTGGAAAATAAAGTTCTGCTGGCAGAAGAACCGAAGCTTAAAAATTCATAAATAAAAATTGTTTTTAATACAGGAAAGTTGAGGTCATTGGTAAATAGGGATTCTGCACAATAAGATGGTGTAAGATTGGGATTATAGGAAAATTTGTAACATAATGGAATTTTTTGAAGAGAATAGAAAAATTTGCATAAAGTATAAAGGTTTTTCAACAGTGGTGCATTAGCATTTTTAAGAATATATAAAATTAAATTTTCATGAAATGGCAGCTTTTGTTTAGTTGAAGAATGTCGAAAATGATGGCTTGGCTTTACACCACGTGCATTTAATTCTTTATTTAATTTTTCCCATCTAGGTCCTCGTCTGTCTTTTTCAACTTTCTTCATTTGAATTTCAAAATTTTTCAATTTTTTTATAAAGTTTTCTTTATCTTTCCGGATAAGCTTATATCGCATTCCAACAATAGATTTCAATGCTCTTTCAAGAAGGATATAGACTGCTTCTAAATCAACACCATATTCAAGCTCATATTCAATTGTATCAATCCAAAATTCTGTAACAGTTGAATTAAACATTGCTTGTTTTTCAATATTATCTCGATAATCTTCTACAGCTTCTTTATCATTGGTAAATAATCGAGTATATCGAGAATAAATTGTGAAAATAGCCTAGAATAATAATGTTAATTAATAGTTATTACTGGATGTCCAAAAAAATCACCACCCCTCTTATTGGGCCCCATGAAAATTTCAAGGGAATTGCAGATGAACAGAAACTAATATGTGGGGGCTGATACTTGACCCTTAAGCTCTCTAATAGTACAGTATCACATCCTTATCAATTTCGTCGTGGGATCTCACGGAGCTTTCAAAATACACGAGGCGGTGATTTCTTTTTGGACACCCTGTAAGATATTAAGTCATAATCATACCCATGAATCTTTTTCTTTTGCAAAATTAATCAAATAATCCCATAATTTTTTATTTTTCCATTTTGTGCCTTGATCAAGCCGATATTTCATATTTGCAATTACAGCATCTTCATTTTTAAGTTGGTCCATGCATTCAATCCATTTATCATCATCGTCATTATCGCATTCAGTTAATACTTTATAATGAATCAAAGATTCTTCATAATTTTGCATCGTTTTTTTAGAAATGGGTTTTACTAAAAATTAGTGTGTCAGAAAAATGAGTGACAAGACTTTTTAAAGAAAATAATATTCTTTGAAAGTTCAAGCAAAGGTTACAGTAACTGTAAGCTAGCCGTATTCAAAAAGCCTTATAAACCTTAACGTTCACAAATACAATATCTGTAAATTTCATTTGAATGACGCAGTTTGCCGAAGTCAGTTTAATCGGAAATCAGGCGGCTTCAATGAGAGTATACTTACCAGAATAAAAAATTAGCTGATCTAATAGAGATTTTAAATGTTGATGTGGAAATGATAAATATATTTCTGCTATCATTTGTCCCATATCTGAATCATACCTATTTAACTTTTTTATAGTTTCTGTCATGTCATCCCATTTAATGCTACAAGAGTGGCATGCGTTCCAATTATAATTCATCAAAGATATTTCATTTGAAAAACTTTTTTTATATTTATCACACAATCTAAAAATGTAAAATAAATCAAAAAGGACCTCAACTTGGAGGGGAATGGGAAACAAGTTTGTGAAATACATGCTTTTTTTGGTAGTAATCTGGTGATAATAGAAACCTTCATTTATCAAAATCTTCTTACCCTTTAAACTGAACCATCAAATCACCAAATAACGGAAATTTCATCCCAAACTCTTTTAAATAATTATATTTATCTCGATCCGTTTTAGATGAATTTAATTTTAACAATAATTCATTTAAATTTTCTTCATAGAAAGACGACGACATTTTTTTATATATTAAATTATTATAAAACCACAACCGAATGAATGAATAAGGTTTCAAAAAAGTAGGTATTTGTGGACGACAACTTGTTGCTTGTATAATCAATATCATTTCGTCCATACTTATAAGTATCCTTTAAAGGTTTTATTTATTCTCTCACAGGTTTTTCCCAATAACAAAAGATATGATTTTCACATAAAAATGTTTATTGCTTCTTGCATTTGTTTGTATACGTCGATGATCCAAAACACATAAATTTACACCTTTAACATTCTTGAATAGCTTAAAATAACAGCAATAAATTTTTTTGAATTGTACTAATAAAGCAGAAATAATAATTATCAAAATTGCAAGCAAAGACGGTTTTAGAAAACAGGGAATTTCGATTTTTACAGTATTAAAAAATATTTACAAGAAAATAAATATTTGTTTGATACAAATTACAACATGTTAACAATTACAAAACACGTCTAACCAGTTTTGTCAAATTTTTCGAGAAATGAAAAACACTTATCAAAAACGAAATTTAAAAAATGAAGAATCAACCGATTTTTTGTTATTTTTATGCTTACACACAAACCCGATTCAAGTCTATTACAAATTTCGATATTGCTAAAAACAGAAAAACAAAGAATTATTTTGTCTTATAACAAAAGACGCATATATATTTGATTTTTACACTTATTTTTTTATATCATATTTAAATTAACACTAAAAGCTTCTTTTTTTAACCCGTTTTATCACTGAAGCATCGTACACTGATGAATTCATTACTGATTTTCACGCTTTAGTGATGATATTTATATGTAATAATATCTTTTAAAATAAATTACTCATTTTGACGACGGCTTTTTTTGTCTTACTAATCAATCAATAAAATACAAAACACAGTTCTTTTTAAAGTTCGTTGTTGCCGATTTTGGCTTAAATCCAACATTTACTATTGTCTCAAACATCACAAATATTTTTTTTGTGTTGCAGATACGTCTTTAAAATTTTTAAACAAAGAAACAGCAAGAAGAAATCGGAGCAAAAAGTTATGGATCATTGATGAAAAAAAGAAAGAAATAGTTTGGTAAAAAAAGAAGCCATTTTAGCAGTTTTACAGAGATCATTCTGTGATTCATAACACAACAAATACAAACACATTGAAGAAGTAATTTGAAGACTATCGCAATAGTTGCATTGGACATCTTATTTGTTAACTACATATTTAAAAAATGCTTTGAAAAAAAATATGAGTTGTAGCGATGCTCATTTTAATTAAATATTGTCAAATTCAAAATTCTTTTTAATTAAAGTTTTATCAATTTTTGTGTTGAACAAGATGACAAAGTCTTTCTGCATGAAGAATCGAGAAGCTTCTACTTTTTTCGTGATTGTTTTCAAAACATATAAAATTGATAAACAAATTTTTTTGCAATATATATAAAAAGCTTGCAAAAGCTGTAATACTTTATCATAACACTTTTTTCGTCAAAGAGATATTTGAAAACTTTGAAATTGGAATAAACTACCTGTTGCGCTAATAATTTTATTTGCTCATTACTCATCTTGAAATGAAGCTTTCTTTATTTTTATGAGACAAAAAGTTTCAATGATTGCCTGATTTTTTTTCAAAAGCATCAAAAGTTTATGTGCGCTAGCTGCTTTTCAATTTTGAGTTTACCGTTAAATTAGCATATGTGATTTCCCATATGTTTTTTTAATTCTTGTTTACTAAACAAAATTATTTTTGTCTAGAATCTTTCTTGTGCTATTTTTGTAATTTACTGATCAACAAAAAACATATTTTTCTGTTTATTGCTATTATTACCTATTCTATTTTTTTCATAAACTGTCATGAGAAACCATACTAACGCCTCTCCGTCTGGTCCATAAGATTTCTAGAAAGTGAACAATACAAAAAAGAGAAAGAAAAAATTGATGATCAGCAGCTTCCACACAATGATGATGTTAAGCGATCAAATTTTACTGCTTTCATCCATATTTTATTCCATTTTTTTTGTCTGCAAAAATTTTTTTTAACAATAACACAAAAATATACATGCCTTTTCTTCGTGGTCAAAGATATGTGTGTTATTATTTTTTTTGTTTTTCTGTTTTTAGCAATAGCAAAAATTGTAATAGACTTCAATCGGGTTTGTGTGTAAGAATAAAAATATAACAAAAAAAATCTGCTGATTCTTTATTTTTTCTTGTCATTTTTAGCTAACATTTTTTCGGGAGTTTGTTGTCTCTTTTTGGGTTTGGGTTTGAAACTGTTTTGACGTGTTTAGTAATTGAGGAAATGCTATAATATTTACAGCTACAGTAATTTTGTAAAAGTTTTTTAGATACTTTGGAAATTTAAATCTTTGTTCCCAAGCTTTTTGGTGGCGATTTCTGTTATATTCATTTATTGGCATCAGGTTACAGTAACCTTATTCTTGGTAATATTGTAATTTTGCAGCTACAGTAACTTCCTTATTATTACTACAGTAATCACTCAAGATCATCATCCAAGAATGTATTTATCAACAATAATGTCCTACATAATACTCGGAGAATACATTGGCTGTATAATTTTACAATTTTATACTATTCTAATCTTTGGTTCTATCATCTATGGAATTATCAATAAAACTCAAACAATTCGTTTATCATTCTCTTTTTTAATTTATATTATTCTTGCAACATGTTTTGCTTCAACTGCTTTCATCATGCTCTCCTATAATATTATCTTTTGGAAACCAACTGAAGCAGATTACAATGCAAAACTATTTTGGTGGCTTGGTGCACCATGCTTCATTTCTATGGGAACTATCTCCACTTCTGTTCTCTTCCTTGGAATTGAGCGATGCCTTCTTCTCCTTTTCCCCTATGATTTTGATGAAACAAAACGAAAGATTTTTGCTATTTTTGAAATTTTATTTATTTTTGGTCTAATACATCTCTATGTATTTGTAAATATTTTAAATGAAATTCCGAGCTTTGAACGAACAAAATGTTATGCATTTGGTTGTATGATGACCGAGCATCACAAAAGTTTATATGATCATCGATCGTTGTATATTTATGTGAGATATGTTGTTGCATTACTTAATTGTATTCTTGGTTCAATTCTTTTTTTTATATTTTATCAAAAATCTAAGCAATCATCTGTTAGAGGGCAGATTATTCGAAGTAGTCGAAATGTAAGTTTTATTTTAGCATTGCTAAAGAAAAATGAGTAATAAAATGCATTATTGCTTATTTACGTCTTAGCTTAGTTATGTCTCATGGTAGCACAAAAACGTTTGCATTATCCATTTTTCCGATGCTAAATTTTCTTTACCAAAAATATAGTTCACAAACTTTCTCTTTTGTAAGTTACAGCTAATCCTGAAACGTACAAAGAAAAAACGAAATTGAAATTGCGCCTTTTTTAAGTTTTGGACAGCAAAAAACGATGGTGATATTTTTTTTTCAAAATTTAAAGAAAATTTCTATTTGGAAGTTACGAGATTTACTAATCGAAATTTTTACAGCTTTTTTTAATTCCCTTATTTTTAGGTTTAGTTATAGAAAAAAAACATTGCATTTTCGTCCAAACAAATATTTTAAAAATTTTACAAAAACTGCTGCAAAAATTTTTTTTGGGACATGGCATGATTTTTTTTGTTGTAAATTAAAACATGCTGCAAAAAATGTAGCACAATTTTTTTTGATGTTTTTGAATCACATTTGTTTTTGCAAACGAAGCATGGTAGCAGTGATCACTAAAAAGCATATTTTAAAAATAATGCATTAAATCAATTTTCCCAAGGGTCACCTAATAGATACAATGTAGCCTAATTAGCATATCAAAATATTTATTTTCTCAAATAATGTGTTTACGTTTCTAAAATTGTTTACAAAAAAATTTGCGATTTGATGCTGCTCTAATATCTCGTGATAGGGAGGAAGACAAAAATGGACGTGCCGCTTTTGATGTGCGGCAAAATGTCTTTGATGTTGGATGTGAAAGAGATTTTTCATATCGCGAGATATCTACATTTTCTCTTATTTGATCTATTTTTGTTTCAGAACAAGCTTGTGCTTTGGACAATTACCGTTGCATTTTTATTTGATTTTTTACCACATTTTGCAGCATTTTGTTCAAAAACTGTAAGTTACTCTCCAACTACCTTTAACCCACAATAAATAACAACAAAATTTCAGTTTTTCAATATCAATCCAAATCAATATATTGGTCCATATGGTACCATTTTTACAACTTTGGATGTTGTAATTTGTGCTGAAGTTTCCCGGCGAATTTTTGATTCTCAAAATGCCGCTTTAACTGCAACAATTCGAGGTCGTCTTAATTCATCATTTCGATTTCCACGAACAATTAATATTTAAAAATAAAATTTGCTACTCTTAATTTTGATTTTAAACGGTCTCAGTTGAAAGATATTGCTTTTTTTTTGTTATTTTTGCATTTTTATTTAATATGTATCGAACTCTTTATGTTTATTTAAACCTAGCTCAATGAATTCTTCACCATCTGATTTTCCCTTTCGAATATTTGCTGTAACAAATGCATTCAAATTATGGCATTTGCTGCATCGGAAATGTTTCTTTGAATTCATCCATGAATAATTGAAGCAGAGTTTCGGATTTTCCAGATGATACACAACTAAACTCTTATTTTCAATTCCATTTTTATAAAATTTTTCAATTTTGTAATACGGCTTCTCACAAATGGATGAAGAAATTGGACTAAAATCAATCGCATGTTATTTTGAGAGTATTCTTAAAGTGATATTAATGATTCTTTAAGAAAAAAAACGTATTGTTTCAAAACTTTGTCGTACCTGAACTAACAAGGAAGGCGGAAAAATGGCGAATCCTCGCATAAAGAAGGCGTAAGGAAGGCGGAAACATATAACTTTTTTTCTAGATTATCTCCAGCTTATTCCTTTTGGGGAATGATTCCTATAGCTATTAGCTAACTTTTTGTCTAAATAAAATTTTCTAGGTTCTGAATCCGCGGATTCTGCAGCGGGTAGAAAATTTTAGAAAAAAATTGTTTTTGTAAGTTAAACATGTTTTTGGAGTAAATTTTTGTCCAAATTTTGCGTTTTTTGGTATTTTCAGTCAATTCTGAACATGTTTGATAATTTTAAAACGATTTTTGAGACATTTTCTTTCTTCCGCCTTCCTTACGCCTTCTTTTTTATTTTTTGTTAGTTCGGGTATGCATGAAAATATCTATTTCAAAACCCTAGCTGCAAAAAGGGTTTTTTCATTTGTTTATCAATATAAAATAAGGGTGTGCTTTATTGTGAAAAAATGATGTGAAAATAAAGCTATATTAACGTATGCAACGTCAACCAAAAAAGGAATTGTTTTTTAGAATAATTTGATTGCTGGTTTTTCATTTTTGTGAATTTTATAAGTATGAAAAAGCTTTCGATGGTTTTGTTCATCTTTAAAATCAGAAGGTTTTTAAAAATGCTTACTATTTTTAAGCTTATGATTCTGAGTGTGGGGTTTGTGATATTTAGGTATTAATTAATTTGTATCAGTCCTATTTCCTTCTTTTTAACCTCTTTTTTAAGGTTTTTAAAAAAATTAAAAATGGACGAAGAAAAATATGGAAAAGTTGTTCAAATGATTTGTGAGATTTATGAAAGAGATAATGAAAATTTATTACTACTTCTGTCGCATTTGGAAATACACGAAAATGTTGCTGGTTCTCGGAATGCTTCATCAAAATGGAAAATGCTTTATGATTTAATGGGAAACAAAAAGGTAATCCTATTTTTTGCTTCATTATATTAGTTATACAAACTATATGTGTAGGCACACTATGCGTTCACGTAACTTTTAGCACGAAAGTTTTCAATGTTAAACACAGATTTTTTTTAAAAAATGCAATAACATTTGTTCAACATTAAAATAATCATGTTTTTTAAAAATGTTTTTAAATAATATTTATTTTTTATAAACATGATACAGAAATATCTCGGCTATCGATCGATATCAGACTTTAAGCCAGAAACAAAGTGTGCGCCACTGTAGGACGCGTAAAGCATGTTGCACATTAAAACGTTTAACTTTAAACTCGACGCAAATTTTTTTTTATATATTTTTTTCAATAAATTTATTCTTAACTGAACCTCGGCAACCTATACTATATGTCTAAAAACTTATTTTTAATTTTCGTCTATTTTAACTCGAAATTTTTCATGAATTCTATCGAACTCTCTTAAACGTTTGTGTTTGTTGATATAAATTATCTAAATTCATCAAAAAATTTTATTTCTTATAAAAAATACTGTCACAACATGAATAACATAAAAATTACAAAGTATGTTTGTTTAAATGAACACACATACATATCAGAAAATACAAATGTGTTCATAAATTTGGCGATGAAACGCAAGTATTTGGTTTTTCCATATTAAAAAATCAATTTTAGTTAATTTTTAAAAAAAGATATCTATGCCCCCCTGCATTGCTCAAGTACTTTCTTGAAGGGGTATTTGAACGATACAGCCTTTTTGCATTATTGGAATAAACTATGATTTTTCATAGCAAACAAAATATAAAGTTTTTCATTTGTTTCATAAAAGTTGATCTTTGCTATAGTTTGTCTTCAAAATACCGATACATCGCTGGCTAAAAAATAGCAAGCTGTTATGGATAAAAATCGAAAAATGAAAAAGTCAAATATTGTTGTACAAAATTCTTCTGTCAATGATCCACCGAATGCTGTTTCAACATCTGCCATTTCATCTGAACCGGCGTCTGATGCAAGTGAAGGTGAATCTCCACCTCCTAAAAAAAGTATTTCTGAAAAACAAAGTACTCACTTGGGCCGCGCTAGAAAAATGAAAAAGGCAAAAAAGAAAACTACAAAAAAAGAAAATACATCTCGATCACTTAGAATGTCACAAATGCATATGAAAAGAAAATGTAAGTTAAATATAAAATACAACTTCAAATTGCTTTAAAATGACGTTTTAGTAAATAATTCCACAAATCATCTTTCTGATCTTGAAGATAATCAAGCTAATGATACTGTTGTGAATTCTGATTTAAATGCTGCACATATTACAAATGATGTTGTAGAGCATGAACAAAATATTGCAACATTTCCATCTATTCAAAGCGAAGAATTTATATATATTAATGAACGCCAACCTATTTCTGAACTAGAAAAAACTCCATTTTTGTCTCCAACTCTTCGAAAAACAACTCCAATTCCATCACCAGCATTTTCAAACACCCTTTCGTCACCTGCTATTCCAAAAACTCCTCTTACATCACCTGCTCTTCCAGAAAGCCCATTGCAGGGGAGTCAAATGTACAAACAATTAAAAAATGTTCGACAGAATGTAGCAGTAACATTACCTGAATATGAAGTAGTTAAAAAACCTGGCAGGATATGGACAGTAGAAGTAGCAGCAAAATGGAAAGTTGAAAATAATATTACTGATAAAGCATATGAAGATATGAAAGGCCATGGTGCTCCTTCATTATCTACAGTAAGAAGATTTTTGGATAAAATTGCAAAAAATCTTGAAGAAGTCAGAAAACAAGGACTTGCCAAATATATTATTGATTATATAAATTCATTACCAGATTATCCAGATCGTCCTGATGCTAGAGTTGGAATTGGAATTGATGCTGGTAACATTTTTTAAGAACGTATTTCTATACAAAGTTTTTATAGGTGGTGGCTATTCAAAAATTACTGTTTCATTACCAGATATTCCACGTGATCCGCTAAGTCCTTTCAAGCAAAGGATTTATATTTCATACAAAGGTAGTGACAATCGTGATCAATTAAAAAATTACTCAACCGAAATTAATGATGCAGTTAAGTTGTTACAAGAAGATTTAATTGAAACAAATCATGGATTAAAACAGTTTGTCTGGTAGGAAAAATTTAAAATTTAATTTAATATACCATATGTAGATTTATAATTAATTTCATATTTTTGTAGTTTTTTTATTGCTGATTGTAAATGCGGCGATAGCACTGCAGGGCTTCAAGGCGGTAGTGCAACCCGCCCATGTCCAAAATGCACAATTCCAAGTAGTCAATGGCAGAAAATCAAATCAATTCCAGAATCATCATTAAGAAAAATTGAGGATATTCAAACAGCTGGATTGATTATTGAAGCAGCAGAAGAAGATGAAGATATTGGTGATAAACAGTTAATAAAACTGAAAAAGGATAACAATTCTGTTATGGGTGTTCCATTAATGCCTGAAATACCCCTATCACGTTATTCACCAGATGCATTACATATCAATTGTAGCGGTGTTAATTCAACAATTAAACATTGTCCTAGAGAAAAGGCTCCAGAGTAAGTTCAAATATTAAATAAAATTAAAAAGTCTTTAATTCCAGACTTCATGCTGAAATTGATAAGCTAAAAGTTACACCAAATCCAGGTCGTAAAGATTATGCAGGTGGAGAATGTCGAAAAATTCTACAACACTTTGATGAAAATACAGAAACTGACGGTTACGGCATCGATCTTCTTCGAGCTTTTGCAAAGATTGAAAAATATGCAGAAGCACGAGATTTAGAAGAATATGAAATTGATGCTTTGGAACAAGCAATTAAAGAATGTTTTGAATTAATTGATGCTAAATATCCTGGACTTGATGGTAAAAAAACAAAATTACATTTGTTGAAGTTCCATGTTGTTCCTTTTGTTCGTGAACATAAAAGCTGGGGAAAATTTTCTACACAAGGTAAAACTTTAAATTTTATCTGTAACAATTCTGAAATCTTCATTATTTCAGGTCTTGAATCTACTCATAGACAAAAAAATCTTTCTGATAGAAAAATTCCGGGAAAAAGTGAAGCTGCTCAAGAAAGACAAAATAAATATTTTCAAAAGACTCATTATGGCAACAGAAATACAATCTCCGGTTTGTTTTTACTGTTAATTAAAAAAGGTAGTAGCCAACTATGTTTTAGGAAACATCAAATAACAAAAGTGGTGTTCATTTGGTTACTTTCGATGACAATCAAAATGTAACATTTTTTGGAAAATGTAAGCTTAGTATTAATTTGTTATCGAAGTATCTCATCGTTGAACCATATGATGAAAGTAAGCCTCTTTTTGATTATCTTGTTTGCCTGTTTTAACACATCACTTTTTTAGGTATCAAAATGATATCAGTTTCATTCGAACAGTTGATGATTAAGCAAAAGGTATTTTTCTGCTGTATTTTAATGTTTATGTTTATCAATGAATTTTTAGAATATTTTATGTGTATGTTCATCAGTAATTAATCTTGCACTGTTTTTTAAAGATAAAAAAACTTGCAAGAAAGTTTTTAATGGTATTCAAAGAAAGATGGTTTGTGAAGAAAAATCTCGTCTGATTATTATTTCATTTATACATTTTAGACACAAAGCTGTGAATTATTGAAAGATGAAATATTGGATATATTCTATCAAAAGTTTCTTATTCCAATATTCAAATCAACAAAAACTAATTTGGGTTTGCAAGTTGCTGTAAAGTTTTTTTTAAGTTTGTTCAAGCCAGCTCAAATCAAAGAAATAACAAAATTGTTAAAAGAAAAAGAAATAGATTGTTTATCATTCTTCAATGAATTGTTACCACGATGCCATGCATCATGTATTGTTGAAACAGATAATTCAAATGTTAACGAAAATGTCAGCAAACGGTAAATTTTGTGACAATTGTATAATATTATAAGCACTGAAATTTGTATTACAGAAATCTTCGAAAAAGAAAATATGTTGATTATCAAAGATTTGCAAGCTCTTATGACGACAAAAGTGATGATGTCAGTGCAAGGTCTAAGATGTCTACTAAAACGTAATTGATTTATAAAGTAGTAATCTAGAAGTCGTTATTTTATCTTTTAGAGTTCCATGTAAAAAAGTGAAGCCACCAAATGTATCAAATATTTCAAATACTATTATCAAAAAACCATATTTTAAAATCGAACAATATAAAAAGGATGGTATGTGCTTCAAGAATGTCATTGTTTATGTTTCATTGGATTCCAAATTATGTTACAATTATAATTGCAAAAATAGAAATAACCGTTTTGGATGCCGTGGATGTGCAAAGTCAAAGAAATATGTATACGCTAGATTAATTGTTGACAAAGATGGTGAAGAATGTGTTGAATTATTCTCAACTCAACATGTTTGTAAACCACAAGAAGAAGAAAAAATACTTTCCTCCACAGAATTTGAACTTCAAAATAATGGTAAAAAGTTATTAATTTTTGCATCAAAAGAAGATAGAAGTATGTGCTATGAATATTTTGCTTGGATTAATAATAGATATATTTGTCGGGGCTGTGATAAATTAAACTTTGGCCACTACTATGCTAGAATATTTGATGATGGACCTGATGGTAAAAGCTATGTGAAAGTATATCATGGAAAGCATGTATGTCAACCAATCAAATATGATCCAAAAGAAAAAGAAACAATTGTAAAACTTCCAAATTTCAAGGTTGAGAAATTTAATGACAAAATTCAATGTATGGTAATCTATGATCCAAATAATAAAAATTTATGCTATAACTATATATTTTCATCACCTCGTGGTAATATATTTGAATGTTACAGATGCCGCTATGACAAAGTTAATGTTATTGCTCGACTTCGTCATGATAAAGAAGGTGAACCATATGTTGAATTAAATTTGCAAAATCATATTTGTGAACCACATCCGGAAGAAACGATCTTACGTAACATTCTTGTGCAATGTAATGAAAGAAAAGTTGTTATTCCATTGGCTGAAGATCCTAAACTCTGTAATGAATATGTTCTTATGAAAAATAATACATATCGATGCCGAGAATGTTGCCGTGTACAATTTCATTCAAATATATGGTTATTTGGCAACGCAAATGATGGGTATTATGCAAAAATTGTTGACAAGAAACATGCATGCAAACCTATCAGATTCCAAGAAAAAGAAAAAAGAACGATCATCAAAAAGCCGTATTACAAAATTGAAAAATTCTATAAAAATGGAATTGAAAATAAGAGCTTGGTTGTGTATGACTTGGAAAATCCAAAGCTATGCTTCAATTATTCATGGATGAATTCAAAGAAACATTTTCGATGCAGTAAATGCCATAATTTGAATGCATTTGTTACAGCAAATATTCGAAAATCAAAAACTGATGGTGGAGAATTTATTGAACTGGGCTTGAAGGAACATGTTTGTAAGCTGTTACCTGAAGAAAGAATTTTATTGCCTTCTCAATTTCATGTTCCCTCAAATGGGAAAAAAGATCCGTCCGATTTATTTGTCTATGAAGTTCAAAACAAAGATTTATGGTACGCTTTTGTTTTAAGTAAAGGTAATATTTATCGTTGCCGAAAATGTTATATGAAAAATGGATCATGTCAAGTAAAGCTCTTTCAAAATGAAAAGAATGAATACTATGTTAAAATTGATGAAGGAAAACTTTTTTGTAAACCGACAAAAGTGTCGAAATTATTGTTGAAAAATTGAAAATGTTTATTTTGTTTCTTTATGTTTGCTACTTTTAAAAGTTTTGTTGTGGTGTAAATTTGCATTTTCTGTAATACTTAATTAAAGATTCAATTTATCTACTATCTTTAAGTGTTAAATATTCAAGTTTTAACGATGACAATGAAGACGTTGACGGATTCATTGACGACGAAGCCGTAGCGTGGCTTTCAGAAGCTCTCACACCATTTGTGTTCTTCAAAAATTTTGATAGTGCTTCATTATTTTCATCTGTTGGCTTTAAAGCCGGCTTTTTATGTTGAAGAATAAAATAATGTGGATACTTGGAAGTTTTTGTTTCTGCGTGCAATGTCGACGAAGATGTTGATCTCCCTAGTACAGAAGAGTCATTGAATTTGTAATATCCAATATTTTCAATAACAATTTGTTTGTTATTCGTTTCCTGACGTTTTTCAGGCATAATATTTTGATTTAAAAGTTTTGCAGGTTTTAAATACTTTTGCCATGGAGGTGGAAGCTCTGAAATTTTGTCGTTAATTATGTTGTACGATAACTCGAGAAACCCTTTGTTTGTATAATACCTGAAGATGCCCTAGTATCAGTGTCACATTTACTGGCATTTTCCAGTGCATAAATATTACTTGATGAAGTTAAAATATTTTTTATTTTTTCTATATTGTTGCGATTTATATCTTTCATTGAAGGTCCGACCATAACATATCCAAAGTGTGTTATCGGAATTTTTTCAATTTCTTTAATAACTTCTTCCATAGATGGACGATCGTTTTCAACGTATTTCAAGCAAGCTTGTAAAACACCTTGCAATTCAAGTGGCCATGTTTTCAGCATTTCAAGATGTATTTCACCTTTACCAATTCCATACATAAGTATTCCTGGAGTACATCTTGTGCTAAATTCTGAATCTGACTCTTTTTCCAACTGTAATTCGTAATATGGAATTCGTTTCATAAGTATTTCCCAAAATAACACCTATAAAAAAGTGGAAAAGTTGATAGTATAACGACTACAGTAAAGCAAAGTTGTTCGTCACAGCGGTGGGAAGCAGAAGTTTGTAAAATGCTAATCTACCTCAAACGTATTAATTAAATTTGTTTACTCACCCCAAATGACCAAACATCAGATTTTGGTGTTATGATATGATTTTTAATGACTTCTGGAGACATATATGGTATTGATCCAAATGGATCAACTGAAGTTGAAAGAAGACCGTTTTCAGACAATTTATTTTGTTCCATTTTTGTCAATCCAAAGTCAGTTAATTTTATAGTTAATCGAGCAAGTCGGTGTTTATGACATGTTGAACAAATGTCAGAATCTTCATTAACATAATTATCACAATCACAAGGAATTTGTAATATGACACAATTTTGTGGCTTAATATCTCCATGACATATTGAAATTTTACGATTATGCATATACCAAAGTGCATCAGCAATCTGAGTTACCCATCGTAAAATAATTCGAAGTGGAATATTAAAGGAATCACTTTTATTTTTCCATAAATGACGTAATTGTTTTCCTTCACAAAGTTCAAGCAAAAGTGCAATTGGTTCTTCACAGATTCCATAAATTTGAATAATATTTTTATGTTGTAATGAGTTAGTTAATTTTGCTTCTTGTAAGGCTGTGGAAAAACTATTTCCTTGTTTTTTGTAAACTTTAAAGGCATAATTCTACAAATACTTTTTTGGATTTAAACTTTACAGCGCATTGTAAGAAATAACCTTTTCTTTCCAAGTAACTAAATAAACGTCAGCAAATGTTCCACTTCCAAGTTTACCCGTTGGCAATAAATCTGTTCTAATAATTGATATATCTGTAGCAACAAGAGTTCCTGGTACTTCATCAACTCGATCCAAATCTTCATCTCTATCGTATTCTTCAATAGAAACATGTTCAATACCATTTTGTTTATTACCAGAAAATTCACTACAGATTCCAAACGATTGCATCTCTTCATGCATTCCTTCAATAGAAACATATTCAGTATCATTTTGTCGTCTTTCGCAAGAAGCAGTTGTGCAAGTTTTCAGCGAATTTTTTTCAACAAGTTTTTCTGAAAAGCAAAAAGTAATCATATTAATTTATAAATATATTAAGTATTTTTTACCAATTTTAAAGGCGGTGTAACGACTGCAGATATTTTTTTTAAAAGATCGATCATTTAATAATACTTTTTGATGTACATTTAAGATGCAATATCAACAGACTTCGTTTTAAAATATTTGTTTTTTTTTTGGGGATTTTTGTTAAAATTCTAAATGTTGAAGAAAACTTTTTAAAAATTTTTTTTTGCTAATTTCCAAAAAGAAGCCAACCCGAACTAACAAAAAATAAATTTCAAAAAATTTCCACCCGCTGCAGAATCCGGGGATTCAGAACCCAGAAAATTTTATTTAGACAAAAAGTTAGCTAATACCTATAGAAATCGTTCTCCCAAGGTAATAAGCTAGAGATAATCTAGAAAAAAAGTTATATGCTTCCGTCTTCCTTCCGCCTTCTTTATGCGAGGATTCGCCATTTTTCCGCCTTCCTTGTTAGTTCGGGTAATATCTGCTGTTTGAGTGGGTTCTGTCAATATCACTTTGTTAAAATATTTGCATTTTTTAAAATCTTGCATGTGCAAAAAATATGATTCGAATTATCGATCGTTTAATAAAACATCTGCAGTCGTTACACTTTAAGTTCGTCATTGTTAGGCGGTGACAGTAGAGCTTTCACATCGGCGGGAAGACATTTTTTAACAACAGTATTCAGCCTCAGATACATCGAATGCGCAAGGAATCCTACAATTTATTGATTGCAAGTTTCGTTTTAATCCACAAAGAAGAAGATGGTAGCATAGAATCGAAAAACCAAAAACATCAGCAGCCCCGATAAATATAGATGGAGCCATTTACATTTAGATCTTACATTGAAAATAAAAAATATAGAGAGAACAAAAAAACTAAAAACAAACGCTTGCCCACGTTTCAAAAATCAGTAACAATAAAAGTAATGACTGATAACAAAATATCAAACAGCGAAAACAAAGGAAATCAAACAAAGAATGATTCATTACTGACTGCAGCTTTTCCACAATAACTACTTTTTATCTCTTTCATCAAAAACAGTTTTTTTACTCATAGAATAGTACCCATAAATAGATACCAATATTTATATTACGGAAAACACCGAAAAAAAAGTAGAAGAGGGTTCAAAAAATCAGAAATTTGTTTGTTTCTTTTAATTTTTTAATTCACGTTTGCTTTTTACAGCAGAAGTATTTATAATGTATTAAAAAACTAAAAGAAACACATCGAATATTGGAAAATGTTTAAAGAAATAGTGCGAAAGTAGTGCTGTGACAAAAGACTCGATGTTTTTTAAATTTTAAAAAATATGACTTTTATACAATCGTGTCCTGGTAGTCTGGTTTTAAATTGACGATTACTAGGAAGAAACTATTTTCATAGATTTTTTTTTCAACCCTGTTTTCATATTTTTATTGTGAATTCGCTGTTTGGCTTGCTTTTCGATCAATTCCTTTATTAGATTGCAATTTTCTTCCTCTTCTATGCACAGTGCCGCAACTTGAACATATTTCAGGGGGTGGAAAAAGGGTGGAAAAACCAGTGAAAATCTCATTTTATCTAGTATAAACTCAATTTTTCACTTTAAATTTGGCATTTCAGGGGGTGGAAATTCCCCCGTTCCACCACCCAAGTTGCGGCCCTGCCATACTACCATGCTCCCCAGATATACAATTCTGAAGCCATTCAAAAATTACTGTTGGAATTAAACCTTAAATTTTTTTATAGTTTTCAATTATTTTTATGGAAAAGCTTAAAGGGCTAATTATGTTACAACGATCCGTGATCGCGGGTAATCAAAAATATTCTAACCCATTACAAACATGCATAAAACATTTTTTGACCTTAATAGATAAAAAACAGTTTCTAATTAATTTTTTTACAAAATTTGTTAAAAAAATTTAGCGGGTTGTTCCATCCACTTTGTTTTAAAAACCTTTGAAAGCTTGGACATTTTTCCTATGTCTTTTTGTAAATATCCGTCAAAAATGTATTTAGTATAGCCCCTGATACAGACCCCTTTATTTGTGCCAAAAACAATTGAAAAGCATAACTAAAATATTTCTAGTCAGATGGCATTTATTTGAAATTAAAAAACAGTTTTGCCTGTGTACTAAAAAATTAACTGCATTCTCTTTGCTCAAAAACTTTTGTTGATAAACATTAAATTTTATTTACTTTTACAAAAATCGAACATCAATAATTAAAAGAAATAAAAAATTACAGAAAACAGGGTTTCAAATCGTTAGCCAAGTAAATTCAAACTTTGGGAATGTTATTGAAACCCCAATTTTAAAACGATTACATAGTATAGAGTTCAAAAATATTAAAAATGATAATTTAATTAATCAACTTAAAAAGAAGCAAATAATGATAGTTCAAATATAAAAGTTTAAAAAAAGGTAAGGTTTAGATGCCGTTCCATTAGAAGGGAAAGCTAAGACGAGCATTAACACCACAATTATCATTCGTTAAATCATAACTTCCACCAGCGCTTAAAGTACCGTGTTGACCAATTTTTTTTCATATTGTACCCCAATATTATCAGCACCGGATTGTAAATGTCTGTTGTAATTGAGTGACCATTGCCCTCCATTGTCCTGTAAGGCTCCTTTAAGGCTAGCTCCAACATTTGTGCTACCAGAATCCAAATGGGTATTAGATGTGCCCTGGAATGTTAGGGGATTGTTGCTACCAGGATTTAGGGGAACTTCACCTCTTCCATTTGCAAAATCATTTCCAGAAACTAAATCCTTTTGATAACCAGCTACCGCCTTTCCAAAATCACCCATAGGAATTTCAACGTTTCCACCGACAACAAAGCTACCAGTTTTAGAATCATAGTTTGCATTGCCACCTACTTTTGGGGAATCACGTTTAAAACGTTGACTTTCATCATCATGAGATGCTTCAAAGATATTAATAATAGTGCCGTGTTTACCAATCTTTTCTAAGATTTCATGTTCAATTTTTAAAGGATCAATTGGAGCTCCAAGCGATGTATGAAAAAAGAAAGCAACACAAACAGCAACGACAGCATTACCAATTCTCATTGTAATCTTTGAGAAGAGACAGGAGTATACAACTTTTTCCAAAAAATGAAGGCAATATCGAAAGTGAAATTCAGAAGAATATCTATACAGTTTTTTTTTTGCAAAGCAACGAATTGCTCATATAAATGAGTAATACATGTTAATACTTCTTTGTCAACTTACCTATCCAAAAAAAATAAATAAAAATGCTGGAAGTACTTTCTGTTTACCCTTATACTCTAATAGCAATTATCGAGCTACTTTTGGCATCACTTTTACTGATCCTTTAAATTCTGACGTTGGACGTGATAAGCGTGAAACTGCTGCAGTTGTTAACAACGATAATGCAAAAGTCCTTGTTCGTTATGATAATGGTACTTCTGAAATCGGGTTTGATGTTTAAGTAAAAGATGCTGATCGTGAAAAATCTCCAACTTGGACAGGCAATTATCATCAAGATTTTAATTCTGGTGATTTCCGTGTTGGGGTCGGATTTCAAATTCCTCTCTAATATAATCTGAAGTATCTGGCTTACAATTTTTAAACCTTGAATGATTTTTTCTGGTTAATTATTAATTAATATTATTCATGTTTTGTAAATGTTATATATGTTTAGGGAAAGTAAATATATTTTTATTTTTTTAAAAACTAATATAAAAAAACGAAAGTTACAAAACAGTTTTTTAAAGTTTTTTGTTAAAACATTTTTTTATACACTCTCAAATACAAATGAACACTAACGGCAATGCTGACACAAACGAATGTCAAATTTGTATCTCCAACATAATCTGCCAAATGCCTTCCAATGATCTGAAAAAATGCGCCAATGATGCTTTTTTTTGTACCAATGTTTTTTTAAAAAAACCAACATTTTTGAATTGATCTGCAAAAACTCCCGGAATAAATGTGAATAAAATATTTATTGCTGAAATTAGAATAACGGGTTTATTCAATTTATTAGATAAATGTACAGATTTTTTTAAAAAAATCAATAAAAGTAAAATTAATGATGTTACAAAATTTAGCCCACAAAAAAGGTATTTTGTATATGTCATTATTAGGGGATAATTTAGCTTCCATACAAGACAAATATAATAGACACAGGTCGTGGTTGTATCAGGGGTAAAAAATGAAAAATAATTTGTGACAATAAAATATGTCAATAAAATTAGCATATCTGTTGAAATAAATATAATAGAAAGTAAAAATTTTAATCGTGTTTGATATATCAGTGGAAATGCAAATGCTAAGCATCGATCAATACAAAGATAAAAATCTGCAACGGGAATTAAATTTACATAAATTGTTGGAATTCCTGCAATGAAATACAGGATATTTGGATTGTAGGTGGTTTCATCGGAGCGCCACCAAGCTACAGTATACCCAGAATATATCAATAATAAGGTTGAAGAGGACGCCGTAAAACAAAAATATAAAAAAACTACGGGTGTTCGAGAAATCTTAAATTTATTTTGTGGTTTTTTTAATAATAAAAATGCAGAACCATATAAAGTATAAATTAAGGATGCAACAATTATAGCAAAATGTCCCAATATAACGTAATTCAAATAGGACATGGTCAAATTTCTCAATATTTGTATTTGTTGGGCATTTTAAAGTTTGTGGCAATTTGAAATGTTTTTAGTGAAGTTTTTAAAAATAGAAAAATTGCACTTTTGAGTTTTGAAAAAAAGAAATCATTTTTGCCATTCTAACATACACATTATTTTAAAATTATATATGAAAAAGCTAAATGCTTCTTATAGAGTTTTTTTGCTTGCGTTATTGCTGTAGTAAGACCTAATTATATTTAATAGGTACGTCAAACAGAAACGGCTTTATTTTTTTTTAATCATTTTTTACTCAATGTTTTTTATTCGCTGAAAAACGAGATCTTCAATCAAGAAAATAAATCAAAGTAATTTTAAAAGCTTTTTCATATCCACTACCAACGCTTACAGCTATACCATAAAACATATTAATATCCCCTGAATTACGTTGGGTTTATCTTTCCAATTCAAGAAAATCATTTTTCAAGCTTTGAACAGTAGCATTACTGCTATGTTCAATGCAAAAAGAACATGATTTCTTCGTTCACCAAATTCAACCAAACTTGAAATAGGTTCATTTAAAAAATCTGGTGGTATCTCACAAAAAGCAATGCGTAAAAAAATAACAAAAATAGAAATCCTGCCAAATTTTAATAAAAACATTTTGACACAAACAACTTACTAGAGACATAGATTTAAATGATCAAAAAGTTATGGGAAAATATTTAACCCCGGTGACATCAAGAAAACAAACAAAAACATTGATAAACGGCTTTATTTTTGTTTTTATACTTCTAAGCTGTGACCTTGCTTACATAACTTAAGAGCATTAAGTCTGATTTTTTTAAAAAAAGTAAACAAGTACTAAAAAATGCATTGTACTTTTTTGCAACAAAGATTTTAGCGAAATTAATGTTTTGATAATACACATCGTCTATTCATTATGTAAGCTTGTAAGAAAAATTACTGTTGTAATTACTTCTTTTTTTAAAGTTTCAAAAATTGTTATTTGAGCGAAAAGAAATTTTAATAATACAGTAAATGTAGATGCTATAATTAAGCGATTTTTCACTAAACTAATTAACTTAAGTTTTCTTCGTAAAAATCTTTAACATTACTTACAAAAATTTATTAGAAAAATATTTTCATAGCAAACTGTTTTCAAGAAAACTTTTTAAGGATTTTAATATAAAATTTGAGGAGGTTTTTGGAATTCAAAGTTTGCAACTTTTTCTCGGATAGGCTTAATACGTTCATCATCTTCATATGAAATAATAATAGTGTATTCAACATTTCGATTTTCCTAAAACAATAAAATTACTTTAAATTATAAATGACAAAGTAAGTAAGCTTACAATCATATAATCCGAAAATGTTTCAATATCAAACACTTCATTGACATAAGAAAAATAAATGTATTGTAAATTCTTAAAATTTTCAAGTTTTATAAGATTTTTGACTGATCCTGCAGAAAGTGCTAAATTATCATGTTCGATTTCGCTAAAAAAATAGAATTCTAAAACCTTAAAATGCTACCAAAATAATTACAATTTTAGTCTTTGAAGTTTTGGTAAATGTTCAACAAGTTTTTCAACTAAAACAATGCTACCATCAGTATTTTTAATTTTTGCAATTGTATCTATGCAAATATCAACAACATCCGTCGTTAAAAAAATAAATTCATCAAAAAATATTTCTTGATCCCTGATAGTTAAAGCTGTAACATTGCACTGAAAAATCTTTGGAAGAACAGAAGACGACAAAAATGTGGGAATCATAAGGTCCCGGACATTCATGGTACCTTGAATCCAAATTTGTGGAAAAATTTGTTTAAAATCAAAATTTGGTCCTAACGAATATTCTTTTTGACTTTCAAATACTTGAAAGCTCCATTCAGCATTTTGAAAAACAATATATCCATCATCACGATTTAAATTATGGATAGCAGTCAAATATGTGACTAATGGTTTTGGAAATGGAAAATCTTGTTGTTGAACATTTTGTTTATCAAAATTTGGAAGAGTTGGTGGATTATGGGATAAAAAAAAGCTTGGATTCTTCGCAAACACACCTCCAAATATTGGATCATTTTCATCAGTATTTTGAATAAAGTCAAGGTATTCTAACATAGCATTTTGGTTATCTGCATTAAAAAAAGGATCAAAATCATCTGCCATTTTAAAAACTAAGGGAGAAAATAGTAAAAATGCGAAAAAAAGTTGAGTGATGTAGTGGTATTTTTTTGATGAGAGATGCAAAAAAGATCGTTGAAAAAGATTAATCAATTATTGCAAGTTCTAATAGGAGAAAAAACTCAAAGATTTCTTTCTTTATCTTCTCCAAATTTCTTTGTTGTTTTACATTTGTTTTTTTTGCAATGAAACAAAACGTGCTGAAAGTTTGCATAAAATTTGATAAACATACTTTTAACCATGCAAAATGTTGCAACAAATTGATCATTCTTGTTGCCTGTTATGTCCCTGTCAGATTCTATAACATTTGCTCTCTGACAATTCTCAACGACAGTTGTCATGTAATAGTGTTATGTGATGATATTTAATATGGATTATTATTATTTGAGACAACTAGATACATTGCAGTCACATGTAGCCACAGGTACTTGACAATACTTTATAATTGTTAATTCTTTAATGCATAATATGTCTCTTTAACTTATTGCATTTATGTGTTCTTCAAAATTACAAAGAAGAAAAAAGCTTATTTCAACTTATTTAAAAAATATTTCATCATACAAAATAAATTTAAAAAGTCAACATTTATAAAAACTGACTCATATTTTTATCAGGTAAAAAAAGGGTGCGCTTTTTTCTTGATAAAAAAAGAAGAGCCTCACAGCATTACATGAGAGAAAATAACCGACAAAATTCACTTGCTCAAACCCAAACATAGTTTGTTTGTTTTTTTATTTCAAAGCTTGCGTTGAAATAAAGGTTAGAAGATTTATTTTTTGACCAAATAAAATAAGTTTTAAAAAAATCAAGTTTTGCTTGTTTTTTTAAAATTATAATTTTTATTGTATAATTTTATTACTCTGCATCTGCAAGAAAGATTTTAGTAATTTTAACTTAAAACAATTTTAGAGGCACTACAACATGGACGACGAAAAATATGGCAAGGTAGTTCAAATGGTTTGTGAAATCTACGAGAATGATGGTGAAAGTATTGTCTTAGTTCTTCGACACTTGGAAACTCATGAAGAACTTGCTGGCTCTCGAAATGCTTCATCAAAGTGGAAAATGCTTTATGACTTAACCGGAAACAAAAATGTAATCATTTTCTTCTAATCTCATTTTATTAATTTAAAAAATTGCATTTCTAGGCCTTCAAAACCTACGCTGATGGAATGATCAAAGAAATTCGACAAAAGAATACTCAACAAATTCTTGAAGCTGCAAATAAACTTGCACAAGAACTTCCAAATGAAAGTCTTTGCAGTATTGGAGTAATCAATACTATAGACAAGAATCGTAAATTAATTACTGGTTTAATTCCAAGTGGTGCAATTGTATGGTTAAAGCTTCCCAATTCAGCTAAAGTTGCCATTTTGAACTTTATTTCAACCTCTGTTCAAAATTTGAAGCAACTTAGCGCTTTTGCTGCAAATGAAAGTGTTAGTGGAATTATTGCAAAAATATCAAATCTTGCAAAACATGGAAAGCTCGTTAGCATTTCACTTGCTGCTATTCCAGTTGTATATGAAGCTTTTCGATCCATTTATTTATGGTATCATGGCAAAATTTCTGGTAAACGTGCTGCCAAAGATGTCACAGAAGTTACAATTACCACAGCAATTGGATTTGGTGGAGCAGCTGCTGGGGCTGCAATCGGTGCATTGGGTGGTCCTGTTGGGGCTGTAATTGGTGGAGTTGTTGGTGGTGTTGGTGCAACATTTGGTGGTAATCTTCTAGCAACTGCTTTATGTAATGAAATTTTTGATTTACCTCCAACTCAAGTTTTGGAAGATGCATACAAATATCTTGGTGTTCATCATCGTGCCCCAGATTCCGAAGTTGTTGCAGCATATAGAAAGCGGTCATTAATTGATCATCCAGATAAATCTACTGGATCACAAGAAGCTTTCTGTAAACTTAACACTTATGTTTCTGTTATTCGTGCTGCTCGAGGTGAAGTGGTTTTATGAGAGAGCTATTTTTATTATCACTGATTTTTGTAAAGTCCTCGGTTTTGTTTATTGTTATTGTAATTATTTTAATTAAAAATTTGTGCTAAATTTTTTAATTATGCATATAAAAGTATTAGCGCACGCTGTTGTAACAAATATAACATTAAAAGTTTAAAACTTTATTTTTTTCTAAATACATATATATTAATAATGAAATATTATCTACGATATAATTCTTTCTTAAATATAAAATAATACAAAGAGTAATTAATTCTAAAAAAAGTCTATTGGCAAGATAAGATTTTTAAAAAAACGATAATAAAATTTGTTGAAATTGCAATGGATTTTTATTTTTAATTAATAATATAATGGTTTGGCAGTTTTGGGGCTATTTTTGATACAAAAAAAAGAAGAAGAAAAATCATTGCAAGTTTCAATTTTGGCAGTGTTTTTAACAGTTTTTAAAAATAAATGTTTTTAATTTTCGGCAGGAAATTTAAAAAATAAATGTTGGCAGTTTTAAAAAAAAGTAGACAAGAAAATGGTATAACAAAATTTCGGCAGTGTTGAAATTTGATAGTTAAAAATATAAGTAATAAAAGATATTAAGAGATCTGTACATGAGTATACAAAAATAATAAAACATAAAACGGGCAGTTTTGAAATTTGAAGGGATATTAAATTTCTATCCGGATATATTGTAGTAGGCTAATAATAAGCGATAATCGTTTCAACTAAATAAAATAATATCAGTGTAAATATGTTTCAGCTGATCTCTCCATGAATTTATTTCTTTTTAGGTCGTTTAACATCAAGCTTGGTTCGAAGAATGCTAAAAAATGAGAGGATTAGAAGGTGGATAAGTAAGGAGAAAGTAGGGAAGGATTTCATATATCTAAAGAGCAACAATTAGGATTGTGTGCTGAATAAAAACCCAAATCGTCCTTTCAGAAAATCTCAAAAATTATTCAAAAAATCACTTACTGATTGATTGAGCTTCTAGATGGTACATTATCGCGTTGACAAATACCATCTAAGATAAGTTGTTCACGAATTTCAGATTGTCGAGTCATCCCAAGTCGATATCGATAATCTCGAATTGCTGCAACTAGTGGAGATTCAACTCGAGATTCTTTAGCATCTTTTGGTCGAACAGAACCAGTTGTACGAAAACGATTAAGAATTTTTGAAACACAGCTATGTGTAACACAAAGCTTTTTAGAAATATCGCAAATCTTCCAACCATTTTGATATAGCCCAACAATCTTTTCTCGATCGGCCATTGATAGCGGTAAGCCAGGGGAATAAGTTCGACCAAGTTGATTTGTTCCTAAAAGAGGAAATTTGTTTAGTGGGGTTATGGTAACTTTAAAGTTTTAATCAATGCTCTACGCAATAGAAATTGAATAATGTCAATTTTCAATTTTATCTCAAAGCCCTTACCTGAACTTCGTCCATTAACAGTATTTGCAAAGCGAGTAGCCATTTTAATTCTACCAGCAACTTTTTCAACTTTCTCATCAATATCAGAATAATTTTCATTTGATGAAATATTTGAACCATTAGATTTCTGATCAACACCAATAATCATTTGATGATGATGTTGATGATATCCACCATCTGATGGTGAACCAGTTGTTGACATAGTTGATGAACCACATCCACCAACGGATGAAGCTGAGGATGAAGGAGCTGGTGAATCACCATCTGACATAAGATTGTCATCGTTAAGGGTATAAGAATATAGAGTTTGAGTTGTGTACAGTTGTGTGGGAGATGCATGGTTATGATTACCAATAAATTCACCGAGATATGAAATTGATGGTAGTTGTTGTTGTGGTTGTTGGGATTGGTATTCATGAGGTTGAAGAGGTTCTAATTTTGGAACTTGTAATATTACATGTTGTTCCTCTTCTTCTGATGGTGGTATTAAAGGGCCCTGAAAATAATTAGAGCTTTATAATTTGATTGCGTCATTTTTATTTTTCATCTTGCAGCGAAATTATGATATGAAATTTTCAAAGTATTAAGAATATCACAGGTTTGGGTTTTAGTAATATTTGTTAGCTATTATTGATGACGATAGTAACTGTTTTTTTTTTAAATTACAATTTTCTTGAATTTCGCCTTCCATCTGAATCAGATATGCACAGAATTTTTCAAATCACATGCAATAATTTTACATCATTATAAGATCATGCCACTTTTTCGCTTCTCATCACTCCCATACTTTGATCGAACAATCTCAAAAAACTTTCTTCCTTCAAAAAGATTTCCTTATTCTCTACAACAACAAAAAATAATAATAATACAATCATTTATCAAAAACAACCATTTGCAAAAAAAACTTTTTGACATAAAAAACCCGATTTTTTTAGTATTCTGTTTTGTTCGAACATATCAAAAACAAGCGTATCATAAAAAAAATGTGGTTTTTTTTCTTGCTACAACAACTCAAAAAAGAAGAATCTCGTAAAATAAAATATATGCTCAATGATGTACTAAATATATGTACTACAAAAAAAGAAGTAATTAAAGTAAAAAGTTTTTTGTAGTACAAGTTCAATGGTTAAAAAAGTGTCATAAAAATCAAGGTTGTAAAAATTCGAGATACAAAGCCTGTTAAAAATAAGGTTTTTGATCCACTTGGAATCTTTGGTTTTCAAAACTGGAAATCTGTTGTTATTACTGTAGCAAAGTGTAAAAGTTCATTGTCAAAGTTCGTTATCTTAAGAATAAATGTTGCGGAAATATAGCGTAATTACTGTAATTGTTGTTTTGTTTTTTGACTCATTAAGTTAAATAATCACTGCAATAGAATAGTATTCCAAAATTTCTATCAAATGCATTCGAAACTATCTATCCCATAACTAAAACTCTTCAAAAGCTCAAAAAACCTTTATCAAACTTTCTCAGACAATAAAACATTTTTGACCATTAAGACCCTTGTCCTTGAGATTTTCTTGTTCTCGACGTCATCAACTTTCCCTTTCCCTTCTCTAAAGACAAAAGACATTATTTTAAAAATCTCGAAAAAAAACAATCCCCGTCGTTGGACCAAAGATTCAAGTTTCTCATTTTACATGTTTTTTCTTGCTTTAAAAATTTTTTAAACTTGATAATAAAGAAGAATAAATCATTGATAACTTCCGTCGCCGAAAGGGACAAAAGAAAAGGAAGAATATACCCTATAGGGAGAGAGAGAGAGAAAAGAACACATCCACTAATGTCTTCTGCGCTTCCTTTTTCAGACATTTGACAAGGTTGTTGCCATTGAATTTTTTTTTCTTGTGGCACTTTTTTCTTTGTTTACGTGCAGAAAAGTCACACAAAAAATCGTCTGATCGTGAAAAAAAAAACGAAAAAGGAAGTAACTTTTGTTTATCAAAGAAGGATTACTTTTACGTAAAAAAAGAAAGTTAAAATCAGTTAATGAAGAAAAAAGGAAAACTTGAAAAAAAAGGGTAATAAAATTAAGCATTAAAAAGTTTAATGAAGTTTAATGTTTTTTTTATTTTTAGAAAAGAAATGTAGCAATAAAGATTCAGAAAATAATGAAAGATAGAATAAACAGTTGCTATGTTTGAGCCTACTAAAATAGAGTTGAATTTTCGAAATTAAAATCAAAGCATCCGCTTTGAAGTAGATTTTCTGATGTATGCAATGTCAAATTTGCTTCAAAAAAAGTAATGTGGTGATTAAGCAGATTTCTTATTAGACTAATCAAATGATCTGGTTTCCTTAAATGGGCAATTTAAAAAACAATTGAGTTTTTCATAGCTTACTAACAAGACTTAAAATATGTTTTTGTGGAACTATCGAATAAGAATTCATGCAAATGTTTAATGGCTTTGGATCAAAACGAAAGAAACATCTATGTAGGTTCTCTTGTAAAAGGTGTTTTTATAAATCTCAATTATTTCATATTATACTAATTAATATCGATAAAATATGAAAAATCGCCAATGCCTTGAAACCGTTCTTGAATCAGAATGATGCAACGCTCAAATTTTGTCATCTTACATCTCTTCCCCTCTCCCCTTACATATTGCCTTCTAGAAGGCCTTCTGTTTTTTCTAAAATTTATCAGAGTATAAAGATCAACCATTTTCTTTCTCATCAACAACACCTCAAACTACAAAACAATTTATTTCCCTTTTTTGCAAAAAAAGAACTGTTTTTTTAAAAACTGTTACTAAAATTCTTCCTTGTTTACAGTTTTCTCTTCTCTTTATTCATTCTGATTCTTTAAACTTTTTGAACGCATCAAAACAACCCCAACTAAAATTCCTTAAAAAGAGAGAGAGAGGAAAGAAATTACTCTGCTGTAAATCCCTTTAAAAAATTTGAAGCGTAAAAGAATTTTAACATGTTGTTTTTGAGTTTTCAATTTCGCTTAAAATAGTGTTTATTTGAACTTCCTTGTTAAGGGAAAGAAATGAATGATTTATTTAAACTTGTCTTTGTTTTAAACAACTACTTTATTTTATTTGTAACAATGATTGGAAAAACAAAGCAAAGGTCGACAATGTCGTCGTCAGAAGATTGCATTTTTTATTCATGTGAATTTTTTTCATAGAAAGAAAGTTAGTAAATGAGAAGGAGAAGAAAGTATGTAGTAAAAAAGGAAAGGAAATGAGAAAGTTACAAATTTATTAGCTTTTTTCTGTTATGCGTGTTTGAAGGTATTCAGGAAAGAAGGGTAATTGAATTAAAAGTTATTGTTTTCGATTTAAAAAATGATAATTTTGAAGCATTTGTGCAGCAAAAAATATAGTTTTAATAACAAAAGTGTACTAAAAAGCTCATGCGCCATCAAAAATCTCATAAGTAAAGTAGCACCCGATATGCTCAATTTTGAGAGAAGCAGCTATTTTATAGGAAGAAAAATACGTCAAAAAACATGTGCCATTTAAAATTTTAAAACCAAAAAATTTCCTATAAGCCGACTGTACCACTAAACAAGCATCCTATCTTTGTTGTTGAACAACAACAATCCCTTATCGAAAAACGTGTATCTCACAAAAAGGAAAACAATAAAAAGCTTTGTCACTATTAATCATTTATATCAGCTGATTAACTGAAAGGATATGTAAGATTTTTGTGATCAAATAAATAAAATAAAATATCCGCATATCCACAAAAAAGATAACTTCAAAAGAATTTGATGATAAAGAAAAAACGAACCTTTAACCATGCATAAAAATCACGTTCCAAAGTTTCTGGTGTTGAAAGGTCAATGATATATTGTTGATTCTGTTGATGTAAGGAGTCATTGCCAAGTTCACACATATCCCTTAAATATATCAGCTTATCAGTGATAGCTCAAAACGGAATAAATCGAAAAAAACATTTTCAAGGAAATGAACGTTCGAAAAAAATGCGAACATCGAAAATCATCAAAAAAACGAAAGCAAGAAAAAAAACACGTAAAAGTCACAAAAAAGAAGAGGGGAAGGGAAAAAACAAGTTAGAGCACGGAGTAGCAGCAGTAGCTAAAATTCATGTTTTTTATTTTCGGAAAAACAAATGAAGAAAAGAAGAATAGGGGGGAAATAGGCAAAAATAAAGGTCCTTAGGACATAACAAAAAAAAGAAAATGAAAGCCATGAAAGGTAAAAAGGGAATAGAATAGAATGGGGATGGGAAGGAAGAAAAAGAAAGAAAGCGACAGGTTTGAAGTTGATTAACGTTAACAACAACAACAAAAAAGGCGAAAGGGGAAGAAGCAAAAAGATGATCACTTTCGTTTTTTTTTATACATGTATTTTCAAAAGCAGCAATAAGTCAAAAGAAGTCAAAAGAAGAAAAAAAGAGTATGGAAGAAGTTGGAGCACAGACGTTTTTTTCATAACTAAGATTTGCAAAGGTTATCGATGTCTGAAATTGATGACAGGGGAAAACGTCAGGGTCATATATTTAGAAAGTTTTTATTTTAAAAAAAATTGATGAGGTCTGGGAATTTCTGATAAAAAAAAGTTGTTTATCAAAAGTTAAAAGTCATAAAAATTCTCAGAAGTCACAAACGTTTTCAAAAGTCAAAAAAAATTTGGAGTTTAAAGTTAAATTTATAACACAAACACGTTTAAACAATAGCATTGAAATACCATAGAACAATTTTTTTATGTTCTTTGCACTAATCAAATTTGGGAGCAATATTGAAATTCTTATAACTAAACATGCCGAAAAAAATTTTGAAGCAAAAACTGTGCCAGTGTATCGAAATTTCGTTTTCGAAAAAAATGTAACATTTTCGTCTTTCGGAAAAGATTCAGAATTTACGTTTACGTTTTTTTGCACTTCTTTCAAAAAACTGCAAAAATCCCATCATTTTTTTTCAAATTTACTCTCTACCGTAATCACCTCCAAAAAACAAAAACAAGGAAATTCTTAACAAATTTAACGACCGTGCTAAAAAAATAACAAAAAAAAGAACCCAAATATACAAAGTCAAAATACTAACTTACTTACCACAATTTATTTTTATGTTTGTGCAGTAATAAAAAAAACTGAGCCCCTCTATAGAAGAAAAAAGTTTAAGAAAAAAAATTGTGTCTCTCTGTTAAACAGAAGAGAAAAGAAGTTTGTTAGTTGATCGTCAACAGTTTGACGAGAAAAAAAAATATATAAGGAGATGAAACGGGTTTCAATTTACTCACACAAAAAAATGAAAAAAAAGGAATTGCGAGGGAAAACATGCGTTTAAAAAAAAGGAGCGATAGATAGAAGGTGACAGTTTTTATGCATAAAAAACATTTTTAAAAAAGAAAGCGAAAAAAAGAAGAGGAATTCTCTTTTTTTGCTGTTGATTCTGGAAATGATAATAATAAAGACAGAGAGAGAGAGGGTTAAAAGAGGGCAAAAGAAATTGAGTAATTTTTAATGACAAAATGTTGAGTAATTGTTCTTTGATAGTGTGGAAGTAATAATTATCAAAGGGGATTGTTTTATGGCATTAATTTTAAGGTATTTAAAAAATTTCAAAAAAATGTTACTATCACAGTAAGATTTTTTTGCACAATATCGTTGTGTTTTTGTTACTATCATAAGAGAGTAATCAAAATTGAACAATATTTAGTTTTGTGAAGGTAAAGTTAAAGAGAAGCAAAATCAAGGAAGTTTAAGGGTTGTTAGTGTTTATGTTGAAAATATGCAAATTTCTCAGCCCTAGTTGTTCTTGACAAATGATAGTAACCAAAACATATAATTATCGTTTATTATTGTTACTGTCGCAGTAATACGGATTAAAACATTTTTCTCAAAAATGTTTTAATCCTAAGCTTACTATCATTTTCTGCAACGTATCTTTGTGATACTAAATAAAAGATAGTAACAAACCTCAGAGGTTAATATACTCTCTAAAATTCTTATTGGCCGAGATAGTAGGTAACCCCAAGAAAATGCCAACCCCCTTTTATCCAAAAACCTGTTATCAACCTCTCATTCTTACTGATCACTGAGATAGTAACAACTGCAAAAAAAACCATTATTTTTGTTTTTACTATTTTTAATGATCCTTTAAAAATATATCACTACATATCTATTTTGGGGTAAACAAAAAACAATTTTTTAACGCCTTTCTTTTAAGTTTTTTAATTAATTTTTTCGTGCAAGTAAATTTGAGAGTAAGTCTTCTTCAGAGGACCTTAATCAAAAATATAATAACAATCAAACATCGGGTACTACTTCTTTAATTACCGTAACCGGTTACATTCTCTCCTGAAAAAGCAAAATGAAGAGAAATGCGAGCAATTTGATAGGCTGTAAAACCTCAATATTGCACTTTTTGAAGTTAAAGCTCTAAAATTGGTCGCTGAAATTTTTTTTGTTATTTTCTCGAAAATGCAACAGTAAAAATATCACTGTGGCCCTGAAACTGATTTTTTTTGTTGTGGACCAAAATCTTGAAAATACTAAAGAAAATTAACTTTCAGCATCAAAAAAGCAAAGAATGAAAACTTTTTTTTCTGAGATTCCAAAAAACATTTTTCTTTTAATTTTTTATCTATGGCCTTGAACAATAATAAGCATCAACGGAAAGGGGGGAAAATCATAGATTATATTTTAAGTTACTTTCACTCTCTTTCTGATGATGTTCTCAGAAGAAAGGAATTTGTAAAAAAATTGAATCATGACGCGTTTTTTTTAAAATGAGTGAGTGACTTATTGTGTTGGCCAAAAACAATGCACAAGAAGAAATAAAAACATTTTCAAGTCAAAAATGATTCAACGCCCTTTTGAGTAACAACATCAACTTCAACAAATCAAGAGTCATTCAATTTTTCATTATTTTTTCTTGATTTTTCTTGATTAACCTTCAGGCACACTTTTTGTCAATTTTTGTGATGGGGACAATAGTCATTCTACAAGGGGCAACACAAAAAGATAGCCCAAAGTTTGGCTCATTTTTGTCACTTTTGCAAAAAAAATGGAAAACTTTTTTTAGAACAAAAAAATGTTTTCTGAGAAATTAAAACGTTTTTCAGGTTTTTTTCAAGGCAACTCTCTAACTAACTGATTTGCCGCCTACGTAAATAACTTTTCTTAATTTTTAATTTGGTGATAGTAATCGGATTGGGGGGGGGATGTTAAGAAAATGGATTACTATCATAGATAAATTTTGATCGATTTTAAGCTGATCACATTTTTACATGGTTTGTAAAGGCTATTTTTTCTAAAAAAAATGGAAAGATTTTTTTAACTGCAATTGTTTTTCCTTAATTTTCAATTCCGTGATAGTAATCTGATTCAGGCGATATTTTACATAAATGAATTACTATCATTGATTAATTTTAAGTAAACCAGTATTAACAACAAAAATTATTATCAAAACATGACTTGACAAGGCCAATTTTCAAAAATTTTAGTTTATTTTAACTTTTTAATTTTGTGATAGTAATCGCATTGAGGCGGTAGATCTCAAAACTGGATTACTATCATTCAAAATTTTTTATCAATTTTTGGCAAATCTGATTTGATTACATTTATTATTAGTCAAACATTGTCCGCAAAGATAAATTTTTGAAAATTTTTGTTTTTTTTTAATTATTGGTTTTGTGATAGTAATCAAATTGAGGCAATATTTTGCAAAATCAAATTACTATCAACAAAAAATTTAAACAGTTTAAACCCTTTTGATTTGGTTTAGAAGTGTTTTTTAGAAAACTAGGTTTCAAAAAAATTCTTTCATTTTTCCAATAATTTTTGGTACAGTAACCCACAGTCTCCCCTTCAAATTACTATCATTCATAGAAAACTTACATTTCCTGCTGCTCCAAAAAAGGGAAGAACAAAAACAAAGCATCAAAAAACTAATAATAATAAATTATCAAACATGGACAAATTTTCACGCTCATTTAATAAGAAAAAAAGAGCTCAAATAAGCAGCAGCTACTGTTGCTCCTCTTGCTGCTGCGTCAAATCAAGTCAAAAATCATTATTGTTGTTGTCAGCATCAGCAGCATCGTTGTCTTCTTCTTCCATTACAACCCTTCTTTACCACCCTTTAACCTTTTCTTTCTTTAATGAAGTCAGTTTAAGAAAAAGGTGTAGTCTTCTTCTACCTTTTTACAAGGAGCAAAACCGGTTCAGGTAAAAAAGAATAAGAAGAAAAAAAAGAATATAAAAAAATATGAGCAAAAAAGGAAGCAAAAATGTTAAAAGCAAAAACGAGAAAAAAAAATGGTCTTATTTTGGCAGAAATAAAGCATAATTAGTTAGTTTAAAATCCAAATGGAAATTTTTACTGCAAAATAACACAAACAGGTAGTATACGGTAGATAGACTAATGTTTGTGGAATGAATCTTTCAATGATAGAAGTTTAACAAATTTGTTAAAAGTAAAGTTGTTATGAATCATAAAATTGAATTAGTACTTCTGAATTCCACAAACAATGATATAAAAAGAAGTAAATGAGGGAGATTACGGTAAGAGAGTAAACGAAAACGAACAATGAATTGTAAAAAACGATTACTATCAGTTTAAAAATTATTCAAAATTACACAAAAAATTGAAATCTAAAAATATCTATTAATTTTGTAAACTTTTGTAAATCACTAATTACAGGCAAGTAAAAATACAAAAACACGATAAAAATATTGACAAGTGAATTTGCATTATTTTTATCAAAACATGTTTTTCAGTTGATCACCATAAAAACTACGGTAGCAAAAAGAATTTTTAATGACGTCAAAAGTTTCAAAAATAGAGAAACAAAGAAAGAAAACACGAAAGAAAAGCTACGGTAAAAGAAAATTTTTTTTGATTAATTATCGCTGAAAAATGTTACTCTCAATGATAGTAACTCAAAAGCTAAAAATATTGTCAAAAAGCGCTTATTGTCATTTAATAAAAGTTCTTCGAAAATTACGTTAAATATTTTTGTTGCCATCAGTAGCTTATAAAATATATCTATTAATTACGCAAACATTTTAATACAAAAAAAAGAAAATTTCGAAAAATTATTATCGTTAAAAAAATGTTACTCTCAATGACAGTAACTGGAAAGCTAAAATTATTGTCAAAAATTGTTTACTTTCATTTTACAAAATTCACGTCAAAATATGAAAATTTATCGTTGTAATCTCAAAAAATGTCATTTCGTCTATTGTCATCATAAATTTTTAATCACAATTTCAAAAAAGTGTTACTCTCAGTGATAGTAATTCAAAAGCAAATCTTTTAGCTAAAAATCGTTTACTATCATTTAAAAAAATTCACGTCAAAATATAAAAATTTAATTATCGTAAACCCCAAAAAGTGTCATTTCGTTCATTATCATCAATATTTTAATCACATAAATATCACAAAAGCTTCTTTCTGAAAGGAAGTAATTTTTATCAACATCATCGAATGATTAGAAGAAAAGAAGTGTTCGGGGTGTTCCTTTAATGTGAGAGGGGAAGGGAAGTAAGTTGAAGACGATAATAAAACAATGTCAATCTGGGTATAAAAAAAACATATAGAGGGGGGATAGAAAAGGGGTAGTAGAAGTAGTAGTAGTTTAGAAACTGGTATGCATGTATTAAGTTAAAACAAAAAAGTATTTTTTTCTAAAAAAGAAGAAAAGCGAAAGTGATTAAAATAAATTGCTTTGACACGGAAGTTTAAGAATCAAAAAAAGATTGGGAAAAAAGAAAGTAAAAATTTATGTGAAAGGAACAAAAGAGGGAGATCAAGTAACAACAACAGCAAAGTAACGATATGTGCGGTTTTAATCTCTTGAGATTAGAAAAAGTTTTTTCGGGTAGTAGAAACTCATTAACTTTCGCTATTATATTATATCCCTCAAAGAATCCGAAATATAGAATAAAAAAAATTATTGCTGATAGCTAAAAAAAGAAAGATATTGCTCGGGTTTTTAAAACGTGATTTTTCTCTCCTTTCTTTTTTAAAAAGGCAGCTGTCATTTTTTTATAAAAAAAATAAGCGCAAAAAAATGAAAGAAGAAGTTTTAGCCGTTTTTTGGGTGCGCAAAAAATGGACGTAGAAAAACAGGGAGTAATAAAAAGATAACAGAGAGAACAGAGGAAAAACTCTAAAAGGCGATAAAAAGCAGCAACTTTATTGACGGATTTTAAAAAGAATTAAGTGCCTTGTGGTATAATTACAACAAGCATAAAAAATGAATGTTAAAAAAAGAAACAAAAAAGGATGTGAAATTACTTTGCAAAGAGGTGGTCTTGATATTAAATTTGTAGACAGAAATCTGATGGATTTTTTTTTGTATCTATGTCTTACAGATAGATTTAGTTTATAAGCACTTACAAAAAAAGTAGACACTGTAGTGTGCTACTTGGATTTATATATAATCTTATAATTATTAGCTGGTAAACATGTAAAAATCTGTACAAGCTTATAATTGTCTGTTTCATGACTTTCATAAAAGCATTCAAGGAAGCTCTTACACAACATTTATAACTTAAGAAGCACAGGGTAGTGTATGCTTCTATTATTTATCAGTTACTTATCAGTTTTTTTGTGTTTGTACTGATTACTGATAATTAAAACTAATAGAGTTTTAGAAATATTGTTTTGAGGTTATCACATATTCTACCTCTCTGCTCAGAATTTAGCAATGAAAAATAACTTTTTAATAAAAACATCTCTTATCATTAAAAGTAAAAGATGATATCGTGTGCTGCTTAATTACGCTAAAAACGCCATTTCTGGATGACGGCCACTAATAGTGTGCCTCAATAGCGGTGTGTACTTGAGGAATCATTTTAAATGCGTTTTTTTTTTTTGAAAAGAAAACCTTTCTGGCAATTTCCTTGTTAGTTAAAAAAAACTTTAAATAATGCCAGAAATTTCATAACCTATTATATTTCTTATCGAGTACATAAAAAAAATAAAGTCAACAATTTATGAGAATCCCCCAACAGCTCTAAACTAATCTAGCACTCTCTACAGTAATTCATTTCGTCAAAAAATTAAATCCTGATCTCATAACCATCAATTTATTCTATAATCAAATTTAAATTTAAAATAATAATTTGATTCCTGGCCAACCAGAATCCTTCAATCTTATTATTATTCTTCCAACAATTGACAGGACATCAAAAGAAGAAGAAACTACTTTTTCTTTCTTCCAACAATTGTCATCATCATCATTTCTTTTGAAAAAATATATATCTTCTTCTTTTTTTTTAAATTCTTACGCTTTTATGCTTATAAATGGATTTTTGAGGATCTTCTGAAAAAAAAGAAAAGAAGAAGAAGATCTGAGAGAGGCAAAAAAAGACATTCAAAAACAGTTATGATGAGGCAGACATCTAAGATGAAAGAAAAAGAGAAAAGAAAAAAATCATAACGCCCTACCATTTTTATTCATTCAATTTCATCTCCTTCAGAAAAATAATAATAATAATTTTTTCCTCCTTTTTCTTCGAAGACGATCTTTCACGTTTGTAAGCACAGGGCCCATCTTTATCTTCTATTTTTTAAGGAGAAGGAAAAAAACGAGTCTTCTTGGAAAAATTCAAAGAAGCTTTTCTGGAAGAATACAAAGAAAGAAAAGGACAGGATAAATCTCAAGATGATGAAATGATGAAATAAAAATTGAATCCAATCAAAAATCCTTCTTTTTTTGACTATTGTCCACAACAAAAAAGTTGAATCATTAAAAATGAATTACAAATGGTTATTAAAATTTTTTGTTTGAACAATTTTAAAAAGAAATAGGAATGATTTCTAAAGAAAAGACAAGAGCTACCGTAGTGACTAATTGAATTACAGCTATTAAAAATCCGCTTTTGAAAAAGGAAGAAAAGACCTTCCTCCCAAATTTTTTTTGATTCTTGGGGAACGTGATTTTTGGACATCCCTAAATTATCAAAAAGAAAAAAAAACTTTATCACATTAAAGCAACAAAACTCACATTTATCGTAATTAAAAACTGCTTCGAATAAATACGTTGCATAAATTTTGAAAAAACCTTCAATGATAGTAAACTAAAAGCAGACAACCTTTTTACAAATAAATTATTATCTTTTTATGATATTAAACCTTTTTAATGGAAAATTTAAATGCACTTCTTACCATATAATCATCACGACATAGCCTTTGAAAGAAATTTTTTCAAATACACAGGAATTGATCACTAGCAAAAATACTATAAGTAAATATTCAAAAATATCACCTCTATAACTTGTTATTTTTCATAACAAAACTAGACAATTTTAAAATAGTGTAAACAAACAAAGTTCGCAGACGATAGTTGCATTTCTTCAAAATTTCTTCCTTAAAATAGGGGTTAGATTTTGTTTTTATTGGCCACATTTAATAATAAACTTGTAATTTCGTAAATTTTTTTTTAATTTTTTAAGTGTCCTTTGTTTTAATTTTTTTTGTTTTTTGTCCTCTTTACTTTCTTTAAAAGAATTTTTAAGTTTTTGTGGAAATCACAATGTTTTATAATATTGCTTCAAGGCATTTGTTCTTTGACATAAAGAGAGAGTAGAAGACTACGGTATGTCAGGGAAGAAATTTTTGATAGAAGGTGCTTTAAAATATGGTAAATCAAATTATTGTGTAAATTTAATTTAGCAAATTTTTAATTTTCCTGATAATATACCGTATTTTTTATTAATTTTTTTACAGTATTACATTTCCACGGAGAACAAATTTACTGTATAAATATTTCAAAGCATCTATTTTTCATTCAATACAAAAAAAAATGTTTTTAATCGTTGTACTTTTTCTTATATAAAAAAATGGAAACAATGAAATTTTTGTAGTCACTCTTTTTTTCCCTTTCTTTCTTTTTTTATGGTTAATGAATTGTAAAAATAACTAAATAATTTTTTATCGGCGAATAAAAAAATATATATAATAAAGATTTCTATATCCAGAAAAAGAAAGAGAACTCAGTAAACAAGAAGAAAAGAACGTGAAATAACGTGAAAGATCATGAAAGAAAAGAAAAAGAGGGAGAGAAGAAGAAGAAGTGCCTACTACTAGTTTGTTAGAGTTGCTAAAAATATATGAGGAAAAAAAAGGGAGGAGGTCTCTATTTTAAGAAAAGAAGTTTTTCTGAAGACGATTGTCATCATCATCATCTTTATGATTATTAGGTGATTGTTTCTATTGTTGTCGAAGAAGAAAAAAGAAAAATTCGTCATTGCATATGTACTTTTCTCAAATCACTTAAAAAAAGTTGCAAATTTTAGAGTCCCTAAAAAGTGCACATACATCAACATCTTCTTTTTTTTCTAGGACCTTGATGAATAATTAACAAGTACCAGGCGATCAACAAAAGAAAATTGAAATAAGCGAATTATGAATCATTTTCTTTACCTCAAAAAAAAAAACTTATTTCTGTTGCCAAATATTTTTTTCGAAACAATTACTAACAATTTTTTAACAAGTGTTATTGTTTTTTGAAGGGGGCCTTAAATGTTAAGGCATCAAAAATTCTTTATCCCCTTAGGCTATCAGCAACAGAAAAAAAAGAACTCTTTTTATGATCACTTGTTTCTTGAATAAAAAAAGAATTCTATTCTGTTAATCGTAATCGCCTGAAGAAAAAAAAAACATGTGAACTTTATTTTTAATTTTTTATATAACTAGTTTAAACTTTATTCACACAAGAAAGATGTGAAAACAAGACAAGTTCAAGTGAAAATAAAGAACTGTCAATCAACTGTAAATATAGATACATGGTGATGGTGTTCTTGTTTTTGGTCAAGTGGTTTATATTAAATTATATTTGTTTTGGATACAAAATGGTGAGAGAAAGATAAAAACAAACATATTAAAAATAAACAAATAAATAAAAAATTCGTGTTTTGATTTAAAATTTTTAGGAGTTTAGAAAAGGGATTGTCTGTGTCACAGAAAATGCGATTATCGGGGGTTTAGAAGACTAGTGGTAAAAGACAGACTTTAAATTTCCACAATAAATAGTTTTTATGCAAATTTTGTTTTACTGATTTGTAATGTAATAAGACCGCAGCTATTTTTTCGGTTTTGTCTCAAAAAATGATATTAAAAATGATTTTGTTATTTATATTTATTTCGTTCTGTCAAAAACGTAATAAAAAGACATTGAAAAAACTTGCGAAACTTCGTGAAATACGAAACAAAACGAAAATTGTGAAGACCCTTATTATTATTATTATTACCCTGATCTCTATTTTAGCAATGTCATCTTCAGCATAGTTTAAATCTCGTACTAACTAACTGTCTGACCAGGGTAGTTAGTACGAGATTTTCATTTTTGGAAATCGAATTTTGATTCGGTTTTTTTTTATTAGTATAACGAGTAATCTCTCAATCTGCTTTGTCTGAATTTTGAATTCGCATTCTCGCCAAGCGAATTGCCGTTCACTATTTCTTATGACAATTGAGAATGAGATCGGCGATTAAAAAAGTTTAATAACTTTAATGTTTGCATTTTATTTGTTGTTTACGACTTCTACATTGGACTTCTTTGACTTGTAAGACAACCAAATAAAAGATTTTTGATTTTGACAACTCAAAAATTGATCTTGCATAGATTTTCGTCTAAAGCTTTTAGCTGAAAACTGTTAATTTTTTAGTTTACCTGATTTTTCGTGGCTGTAAACAAGATCTTAATCGTCACTTTTACTTTTATGCTTAAAAAACTCAAAAAAACAAACAATTTTGAGCTAAAACTATTAGCTTATGTTACTTGCTCAAGCTTAAAATGACATTTCTTAGCTAGAATACCTTAGAAGTTTGCAAGGTTCCTATTAAATATGTAGTCGATGAAGCACGCTTAGCATCTCACCTCTGAATGCTTTTTTGTGAACATTCTTTAATTTTAATCCCAGAGGTCATTTTCATTAAACTTTGATAAATGATAAATCCGACTAATACTGATTAAATTGATTTATCCATTAATCAAAATCCAAATGACAGAAATTTTTTTTTCAAATTTCTTCATAAACAAAAAAATATAATTCAATCAAAAAATTGATAAATTTTCTTATCACTTTTTTTGTTGATAATTTTTTTTTGCTCGCAGACATAAAAAAAGTTAGTTTGTAAAAAAAAAGATAAAAAAAACAAAAAAAAGTGATAATAAGGAAGGAATATATATTTTTTAAATAAATTAGAAACAGGTTCAAATTTATTTATTGAGAGATAGACAATTAAAAAAAAAGTTGAAAAGAAAGAGAGAAGTCTCTCTCTCGTTATGATCACGTTTGTTTATGAAAATGAAAACTGAAAAATAGAAAAAAGGAAGAAAATTTTGTAACTTTTTTGTAATAAAAATGTCTCAATTCTAAGGGGTAAAAAAAGATAATTATCATGAAAATAAAAGTAAAAAAAAACGGAAAAATAATTTTAAAAAATATATGTACGTAGATGCTTGACATTGTTTCATTTTTTATGGGCTTTGTAATAGATCTTGTCGGAAGTGTAATTATCCACAAATAAAGGTGTTATTTTTAACCTTGTTGAATTACAAAAACAAAAATTCCGAATTTTTTTTAAACTTTTCGGTAAACCGCCGGCATTGACAAAGACAACCTATGTTTGTATTCCAATACTTTATTCTTCGAAAATTACCATTATCGGCAATCTCTCTGCTTATTCTTGGGCTATCCAATCAGTTTCAAGTTATCTTAATTTTCTATCATCAATCTCCTCGATGATTTTCATCAGTATTTTTCATCGTTGACGACTGTTAGCTGAAGGACAGCTCATTTGTCAACAAATTTGATGGCTACCTAAATTAAATTATTGTAGAAAAATGGTTAATACATTTTTTTAAAAAGGGCTTTTTATTTGTTCGTGTATCATAGTTGGTAGAAAGCAAATATTCTTTAAAATGCAAATCAAACTCATTTTTAAATTATTACGATTTTTTAATCTTTGGATAACTTTTTTTTCTTTCACGAAAAAGGGAAAGTAATGCGAAAAAATATATAAATCATTTTTATGTGAAATTTTTTTTCTATCGCAACTCCTAAACAAACGGCAGCTGTTTTTTCTCTCATCCATTTTTAGAAACTTAAACCAAAAGAATGAAAGAGAAAGCAGTAAAAAAACGTTTATCCTTCTTTAATTCCGTAATTTTTTCTTGCTGCTGTTGAAATGACCAATGACAGATTAGGGTCGAATTATTTTTAAAAAGAAAGTTGAATTTTCTCTTTCATGGAAACCTATCTTGAGGGAAAAGATGCTGATTCTCACTGCAAAACAGAGACGGAAAAAGTATAAAAAGATTTGATCAGCTTATCAGGCTATGATAAAAAAAAATAATAAAATAAGACAAAATTTTATTGGAGAAAAACAAACAACAAAAAACAAATTTCATTTATCCTTTTTGAACAACGATTTTGGCACTTTTGTCGGTTTACAAAAATGTTTTCCTTCATCAATTTTAACATAATATTCACCATTTTCATTTTGAAACAACTTCACTTGAGATGAACCACTTTTCATTAAACACATTCGGCATCGATAAAGATTTCCTTTGGAATAAAGAAATTCATACCATAGTTCTTTCTTCTCAAAATCATAAACAAATAAATTGGATGGATCTTTCTTGCCATTTGGAGGAACATGAAATTCAGATGTGGAGAGAATTCTTTCTTCAGGTAACAGCTTACAAACATGTTCATTCAAGCCTAGCTCAATGAATTCTCCTCCATCGGTTCTTGATTTTCGAATATTGGCTGTAACGAATGCATTCAAATTATGGCATTTACTGCATCGGAAATGTTTCTTTGAATTCATCCATGAATAATTGAAGCAGAGTTCTCGATTCTCCAAATCATACACAACCAAGCTCTTGTTTTCAATTCCATTTTTGTAAAATTTCTCAATTTTGTAATATGGTTTCTTAATAATTGTTCTTTTTTCTTTTTCTTGGAATTTGATTGGCTTGCAGACATGCTTCTTGTCAACAATTTTGGCATAATATCCATCTTTAACATTGCCAAATAACCATATATTTGAATGAAATCGTACACGGCAACATTCTCGGCATCGATATGTATTATTTTTCATAAGAACATATTCATAACATAGAGCTGGATCACTTTCTAGCGGGATAACAACTTTTCTTTTATTACACTGAACGTGAATATTGCGTACAATCGTTTCTTCCGGATGTGGTTCACAAATATGATTTTGTAAATTCAGTTCAACATATGGTTCACCATCTTCATCATGACGGAGCCGAGCGATAACATAAACTTTGTTATGGCGGCATCCGTAACATTCAAATATATTACCACGAGGTGATGAAAATATATAATTATAGCATAAATTTTTATTATTTGGATCATAAATTACAAGATTTTGTATTCTGCCTTGAAATTTTTCAATTTTAAAATTAGGAAGTTTTACAATTGTTTCTTTTTCTTTTGGATCATATTTGACTGGTTGACATACATGTTTTTCATGGCACACTTTAACATAGTTTTCACCATCTGCAGCCAAATCATTGAATATTCTAACATGGTAATAAAAGCAATTAAGTTTATCGCACCCACGACAAATATAAATTGACCCATGAAAAGTATTCATAACACATACTTCGATCTTCTTTTGATGCAAAAATTAATAACTTCTTGCCGCCATTTTGAAGTTCAAATTCTGATGATAAAAGTATTTTTTCTTTTTCATGAGGTTGACAGATGTTTTGGGTTTTTGATAAATGAACACATTGTTCACCATTTTTATCAACTATTAATTTTGCCCAAATACGTTTCTTTAATTTTACACACCCAGCGCATTCATAATGTGGATACATATGTTGAGAATTGTTACGCCTTCTACTAATGCCCTTATGATGAAAATATGTATAACATAATTTTGAATCATTTGAAACATAAATAATCAAATTCTTTACATGATATGAAGCTGTTTCATATTGTTCTAATTTATAGTTTGGTTTTCTGATGACAGTAAAGGAAGAGCTTGATACATTTGACGGCATTCTGTTCAAACATCTAAAAAATACTAAAAATTTCCTTCATATTGCTTTATAAATAACTTACTTTTTTGAACATGTTTTAGTCTTTGCAGTGTCATTGTTACTTTTGTCTTCTTCTTCAATGGAATTTGCAGAACTTTGATAATCAACATATTTTCTTTTTCGAAGATTTCTGCAAATACGTATTTCAATATTATACGATTTTAACAACATTTACCGTGTGTTAACATTTCCACAAGCATTTGCATTATCTGATTCAACAATAGACTCATGGAATTCAGGTAACAATTCATTGAAGTATGAAAAACATTCGGCATCCTTTTCTCTTAAATTTCTAGTTATTTCTTTGATCTGAGCTGAATTGAACAAATTTATAAAATATTGTACAGCATCTTTAAAGTCAGAATTTTCTTTTATTGCTTTAAGAACTGGAATAAGAAATTGTTGATAAAATATATCCAATATTTCATTTTGAAGTAATTCACACTTTTGAGTCTGAAATACAATATTATCATGAAATGAAAGAAATAGAAACAAAATTATGCTTCACCAACCTTCTTTTTTTGAATACAATTAAAAACTTTCTTGCAAGTTTGGCTATCTTTAAAAAATAATACAAAATTTGTTACTGATGAACATACACATAAAATATTCTAAAAATTTTTCAATTTACATTAGCATTGAAAAAACAGCCAAAAAATACCTTTTGTTTAATCATCAGCTGATCAAATGATACAGATATCATTTTAATACCTAAAAAGGAATGTGTTAAGAACAGAGAGGAAATATAACAAAGCAATCCAAAATAACTTACTTTCATCATATGGTTCAACAATGAGATACTTCGATGAAAAATTAATGGAAAGTTTACATTTTCCAAAAAATATTACATTTTGATTGTCATCGAAAGTTATTAGTTGAACCCACTTTTATTTGATTAAAAGAATTCTGATCACTTTATACCGAATAAATGTAAACAAACCTGAGACGGTATTTCTGCGGCCATTGATGCCACCAACTGCAGCACTTTAGTTAATTACTGGAAAGTGAAAAACAATTATAATCAAATATTTTTTTTTTAATATTTGCAAGGGAAAAAAATCTCTCATTAGAAAAAATATTTTCCATAACAAATCGTTATTCAAAGCACTCGACTGCTAGTCACATATTTCAAAGAATAAAAAATTAAGAAAATCGATTTCCGAAAGCTATCTCAAGGGATAAATGTAAACAAACCTGAGACGGTATTTTTGCGGTCATTGCACCAGCTTTCAAAAAGATGAAAACTTAAAGATTTACCAAAAATTCGAGAATTACACGGTTGTAATTGTACCGTCAAATCTATATGATTTTCGTTTTAACGAAATACTGTTTTTGCACCTTCATATTTGTTATGAACAAATGCTTCAACGTGCTAATAAAAAAAATTAACGACTATTGAAGCTTCAAAGGAAGAAGTACTTAATTATAAAAGTTATTTTTTAATAAGCTCACATTTTAAGTAGATGATAAGTATTATCAAATAAGATTATGTGATTAGTTTCAACAAATTTTTATCACTTTAGAAGTGATTAAATTGAAAGCTACGAATTCCGCAACAACTTTGTTTTTGTTATCTTCATCTCTAACATCATCATAAGTGTTAAACAAAATTTTTATATTTACAATATTTAAAAAATCAAACGAACAAATCTGGTGGAAGGGGTGGAGGATTTTGAAAATTCAGCTTTTTTTGCAGATCAAACTAGATTCTTTGTCGCAAGTGCATTTGTTATGCAAATGAAAAGAATTTTGTTGCAAAAAATTATCATGCGTTTTTGGGTATGTGTTTACTCTTTTCTTCGAAGTCAAAGGTGAATGTACAAATTTTGTGTAAACAAGATAACACAAAAATTCTCTATAGCATATCAAATAAAAAATATTCGCTTATCAATGTTTTGTTTGTTTTTTAATGTTTTTTGAGCTATATGTTTTCATTAACTTTTAACAAGCTTCATTGACGTTTCAATTTATGGCTTTATTTGTATCAAAATGGTTTTAATAAAGTTGAGCAGCATTTTTATTTGTGTTATTCTGTTGCACTTTATTTTTTGTGAAGTCCCTACAGATTTTTTAAATGAATCCATTTCAAATCCAATTATATTTGCTGAACGAAAAAATCATGTTCTTTTTGCTTTAAGCAAAGCAGCGAATGAATCAACTTTCGAAAATTTGAAAAACGCATTTCTAAAATTGGAAACACATGCTGAATCTAATTCAAGTAATTATGTATTCTATGATACAGCAATAAGCTTTGGTACTGCATATAGTAAAAACTTTACAATAGTTGACAGGATGTATGAAAAATATGGATATTCATGGTGTAAGAAAAATGATAGTGTGAGTAATATTTTAAAAGTTTTATAAAAATAAAAATCATTACTTTTTACAGTGCTTTGAATCGTCTCGCACTGAAAATGTTGAACAAGTTGTTACAAAATATGTTACATTTAATGTAAGGTTTTTCTTTTGTTCTTTGAGATGTTTTTACATGACCTTCTGTGCTTTATATATAAAACTCCAAACTACCATTTTCAGGAACCTTGCCCCAAGCGATCATATAAAAAATTTTTCTTTATCATTTCTGATCTCTGTTTACCATTTTTAAATAAGCAATTCGATGATTACCAAAAATGCTCTTCTGATTATCGCAAAATTATTCTTATGCTTCCAACAATAAATGATATCAATGAATGCAAAAAACAAATTGGCACAGAATACATTGAGCTTTTTAGCAGTGAATTACAATCCAATGAACTTACAACCTATTCTGATATGAATGTTAACTATGAATCAACATGGATGAAATCAATTTTTAATATTTTTGTAATTGTTGATAAAAAATATGAAAAAGCTCTCACAACAATGTTTACACCACCAGAAATTAACTACCCTGATTATAATTTATGTAACCAAGGATCCCTAGTTGCGTACTTTCAATTCATAGATGTACAGTACAAGGTACAAGCTGTTGCAAATATGACTGCACCAGTAAATTTTGCTGACTCAAAATTTATTGTAAATAATTATTATACTTTGTTAACCAAAAGATCAAAACCAGAAGCTTTAAACTGTGATTTTGTGAATTCTTATCTTACAACTATAAAAGACATGCCACTCGCAGATGGCAAATATCAATATAATCTTTTAATTTTGAGTGATCCATATCCAAAATGTTTAAAATCTGATTTATTGTGGAATAGTACGAATGTAAGTTTATTTTAAAAAATCTCAAATCCATGAAATATCACATGTTCAAGCCCGTATTTAAGGGGGGGGGGGGGGGGGGGGGGGGCTTTTGGGACCCCCGCCGAAATCAAAGACTTGCCACCATCGAAATACCCCGAAAATTTTTTCTGTATACGGCCTTGCACATGTTTATCACATTTTTTACATTGATACATTTGGGAACAATATAGGAAAGTAAAATGATACAAGTTTTAATTTAAAAATTTGTTTTAGAGACATTTAGAAATTGTTGTATTTGGTGTTGAAAAACCAGCAAATGATTATTCCCAATTTATATCATTTTCAAACAATAGCTTTAATCATCTCAGTTATTATACAGCAGCAAATGAAGGGATGTCAACATTTTGGAGTGATACTTCCGTATGCAGAACACACATGCCTTCTAAAAATATTACCGATGATTTAAAGCCTCAATTAATAACAACAACACCTTCTAATAGTTCCCAATCTGAAGACAATAAATTATGGATTATAATTGGTGGAGTGGTAGTTGTATTACTGCTTATTGGAGGCTTTCTATTAATATACTTGAAATTACGAAATGTGAAAAACATTGAATCAGATGTCAATTGGTCAATAAAAGAAAGCCCGTAAGACACAATTCATTAGATAAACGATCGAAAAAGTTTTTTACAGATCACCTTCCACTTTATCATCTTTCATTAACAAAGCTTTTCCTGACATTTCTGTTGAAGAATCGAATGTTTTTATCAATTTTGACGAAATCCTTGGACAAGGCTCTACATGCACAGTATATCAAGCTAAACTAAAAACAATGGAAGAAAAAACTTTTGCTATCAAAATTCCATTACAATATGAAAACAGTCACTTAGAAGAAGTCATGCATGAGATTAGCATCGTAAAAAGACTGGGTCAACATTCTTCGATTTGTTTGCCAATTTTATGTACAAGTCATCGAGAAATTCCTTGTATAATGTTTGAAAAAATGGATACAAGTTTATTGTTTTTTGTTAAAAATTACTTTAAAAATGGAGTAGAATTCCCACCAAAAATGTTATTTCTTCAAATTTTATGGCAAATTTCAAATGCCTTAGAATTTATTGCTTCCAAGAATATCATTCATCGAGATATTGCTGCAAGGAATATTCTATTTTCAACTCCCAATATTGCAAAATTATCAGATTTTGGTCTTTGGTGTGAATGCAACACTGATTCACAGATATATTTTTCATCATTCCGAAAAAAGCTTCCATTTAAATGGCTCTCGATTGAAGCAATGAAAGATAAAATATTTAGTGAAAAAAGTGACGTATGGAGTTTTGGAATTGTTATGTATGAAATGTGGAGTGGTGGAAATGTACCATATGCGGATATAGATGCAAATGAATTGGTTGAATTTTTATTAGATGGGAAACGATTAGAACCTCCTGAAAGTATGGATAATGATGTTGCAGAAATAATGGCTTCGTGTTGGAAAGGTGTAAAAGAAGAGAGACCAAATTTCAATGAGCTAAAAACAAAGTTTTGCAATTTATTAGAAAATGAGCGCCCTGAAAAGTATAATAAAATGAACTAAAAATATTGTCTTGTTTCTTTTAATAAAATCGACAAAAAACTATTGTAAAGCCCACTTGGAGCTTCATATAATTCTTACCATCCATCTGATAGAAAATAAAAACTGCCAAAACTAGTTATCTTTTTAAAGCATTTTTATGCAGCTAATTAAATAGTTTGGAGGACTATATTATTTTCACACCTGTTTTTTTTGAAAGTTATTAGAAAGCTTCTTTACGTTTGAATAATAAAGGAAATAAATTTTTATCACCTGGAGACATACAGACTTAATAAAGTTATTCAAGTTTAAAAGAAACATTTGTTTTATTCTGCTTGTCGTTTGCAAACGTTTGTTTAAACATTTATATATATAGAGCTTTAAAAAATGACAAAAAAATTTATTTATCAATTCATTGTTTTTGAATAAGAGAAATGATAAGAATATCTGAATGGCATGATATTGCTTTGTTGACAATTAATTTGGTTTCTCTTGTATGTATCTTCTATACCATTACCTTAATCATTTGGATAACACCAAAAAGTATGTCAGAGTATCGATGGTTTTTGCTTTTGTATACGGTAGGGATGAAAGTCTTGAAAATCAAAAGAAAAAAAGGGATATTTTGTTCTTGTTTTTAGTCGGCTGATGCAGCCTTTACATTTTTATTTGGTATAATATTATTTCCAAAATTTATATTTCCAAGTACGTGTTGCATTGTTCAAGGACTTGGTATAGAATTATATTTTATGGTTAAGCATTTTCTTGGAGAAGAAGGAGGTGACTTTATGCTACGAATGGGCGTAAGTTTTTGCTAAAATCGGCCAAGATGAAAAGAAACTCTCAAAATACCATAAAAGATTGTCCTGTAATCATGTTACCAAGATAGGGAGGAAGGAGGTTCTCAAAATTACCACAAGCTTGTTATTGTCAACTTTTGAAGACTAGGCATGGCAACAGGCCCATTCTTTAAAAACCGCAAAAAAAACCAAAAAAAACCAAACCGGCTTTAAGCCGGTTTGATTTTTCGCCATTTTGTCTTGGTCCCCTCTTTGCGATTTTTTCTGAAATCCCAAGAAATCAAAGGCGGGCTTTTACGGGCTCGGCCTGGCCGGCTGCCATGCTTAGTGAAGACTACAAAATTCCCACCACTCTATATTTCAGGTTTTGGGAACGACATGGTTTATGGTTAATATTTTCACAACTCAAGATTATTGTCTAATTTATCGCTTTACAATTGTACATCCCAATCAGAAATATCATGATATATTGGTCAATAAGAAATATGTATGTTGTGCCGTTACAATTGCAACCCTTTTATGCTTTGCTTTCATCGTTCCATGTTTTCAAACTATTCCTGGTGCAAAAGTAAATCAATAAAAAAATATTTTGATATTTCTTCAAAATATGTTTTTATAGGAAATTCGAATTTTAATGAAAAATCATGAATTAAAATTTCCTGGGCTATTTGATGAAGTTGCATCGGATGCTGTAATTCTTTGGTTGAAAGAAGATTCCCAACCAATTGCATGGTTTTTTAGTTTAATTTTTGTGGGCTTTATCATATCTGAATTTGTTGCAATTTCATCCGTATTTTTTATTCTCAAAATTTTAAGAAAGAATGCTTCAAGTTTTTCAGCGCAAACTTATAACCTTCATCGACAGATGACCATTCTTTTAATTATTCAAGTAAAGAGTTAAATGAAAAGTAGGATATACACATGGTGATTGGAATTTCGTTCAAAATTGATGGCAAATTGTTTACTTTGGCTTCTGAACGCCTATACTTTCAGGGAAGAGCTCTCAGGAGTCATAGAGAAATTCATTGGAACCACACTGTATAGGACCATATCAAAGCAGGATTTTTTTGTCTCTATAACCAATTTTTGACTACCCGGAATTATAACACTGATATAAATTCACCCAATATTTTAGATTGTGAATCCGTTGATATTTATAATTATTCCAATTATTTCATGTGTTATTGCAGTAATTTATAAAATTGAATTTCAAAGAATGACTGGTGTTTATGGAGTATTATACATAAGCTTTTATTCAATTTCAAACACAATTCTAACAGTAATATTTGTTTCACCGTATCGAAAATTTACAACAAAATATATTATTAAAATTTGGTCAAAATTACCCTTCCTTAAAAGATATCAAGCTGCTGTTGCACCGATTGCAATAATTCAAAGCACAAGTGGAGGATCTTTTCAGTTGAATCGAAATCAATAAATACAGGCAAGCAAAAAGTATGTGTAGAACAGGAGGAATTAAAAGCTCTAAAATTTTTCATATACATCCAAAATTTTAAAGTTTGCATGGTTTTTAATTGTTTCTCAGATTATTAAAAGATAGTTGTTTGATAATCTTCAATGATTTTTAATTATTAAATTTTAGGTGTTAGCGCTCTTTCGAGCAGTCCCTCTTAATAATATTTTTTCATATTTATTTAACACTTAAATTCACATCTCTTTTCGATGTTGCTCAAGCAACAAAATCTGGAAAAATTGTTAAGTACTTTACTTTAAATTTTTATTGAAAAAGAAGAGCTTTTAAATAAATATTTAGTTTAGTTTGCATTTACTCTAAGAAAAATGACGAGTGTGGATGTTAAAAACTGGTGAAACAAATACATTGAAAATTCGCAAAAGATTGTATCAGAAAAAGTCTATTTGTTAAGTTTGAACTATTTTTTTTTCTAAAAAAAAGTAATTAATATGTTGCTTGTAATATTTTTATTCTTGTTGTTAAATGATAACATAAATTCATTTTATTTACCCAAAGAATATCGTATCAAACGGCAAGCAAGAATCAAGAGAGCAGAAGTATTTCAAATAAAAACTTTTACAAATTCTTTAAAAAAAATTTATTTTTTATAGAAATACCTTCACAATTATGGATACTTTGAAATACCTCCAATTTGTCCTTCAGAAACGTAAAAACAGTTTCTTCAAAAAAATTTTTAGAAACAGTTTTTTTATAGTGCTACAGTTTGTGCTAAATACGATCCAAACATGAGCAAAGTAACTGAAGAGGAAGCGTTGAAAAGATTTCAACAAGGTGCAGGAATCAAACAAACTGGATTAATCGATGATGCCACAATTAAAGCTATGGAAGAATCACGATGTGGAAATTCAGATGCACAAAAGCTTGTTAAAAGAGACTGTATGTTTAAACTCTTATAATGAAGATACATCTCGTTCTTCTTATTCAGATCTTCCATGGAAAGAAACATAGATAACATATGCCTTTTTAAATTTTACTAATCAATTAAAAGAGGAAGAAATCAGGTGAAATTTAAAATATATTGATATTAAGTTTTAATAATTATCATTCATTGGCTTTGTGCTTCTAAACAGAGCAATGGAGCATAAGACAATTTTGTCGTTTAAACTTTAAATAAAATTTTTTCAGAAATGTAATAAAAGGAGCTTTTATGATATGGGAAATGGGTATTTCGCTTCAATTTGTTGAAACAAAAATAACTGAAGATGCAGATGTAAAAATCTTATTTGCAAAAGGAGAACATGGTGATGGCGCGGCTTTTGATGGTGAAGGTGGGGTTCTTGCACATGGAAATTCTGATGGTCGATTACATTTTGATGATGATGAAAACTGGAAAATTTATGATCTTGATGAATATGTTGAATATGGCAAAAAAGATTTGCTTTGGACTGCAATACATGAAACTGGTCATGTTTTAGGACTTCGACATTCTATAACTGTGGAATCTATTATGACACCGCATTATCGAAATTCATTCAAAAGGAGCACAGATCGATATGGCTATTATCCTAAACCCATAAGTGCTGATTTAGAAAACCTTCAGAGAATTTATGGAGGAAGAACTTCAAAAGCTTCGAAAAATGGGGCAACGGACGCCATGAAGTGCACAGAATTTTGTTTTATTTAACTTTAACTGCACAAAAAATATTTTATGGTCGTTTGCAATGTTTTTTCATAGTTTCAAATAATAAAATTAAGTCATATTTTAAATTCTTACAATGCTCTTTCTTAGTTAATAATACCGATTGGATCAGATACATGCACACAGCGTTAGTGACTCCAATTCCGGAGTCAGAGTCGATTCCTTTAAAAGACCAAAGGAAAAGATGCCGCTTTTCGGAGTCACTAAAAATAGTTGAACACAACACTGCTTGTACAAGTTGTTTGATTTATTTACTCTGTGACAAACACAACAATCTTTCACTTTTTGAGTTGCATTTTGTTGTCACTTAAAAAAACATATTGAAGAATATTCTGCTTTCTACGTCAAACATTAAACATTGTGAATTTAACTTTATTAAGTGAAGCAGTAATTCCTGTCAATTTTAAAATGTTTATTTACAAAATATTTAAAAATGTTTTTACTATTTTAAGCATTGTATTTCCTGTGATTGTTGTTATATGTGCACAAAATGTTTCTGTTAAAAACGAAAGTTCGTAATTTAATTAAAAATTTTATTTGATTTTTATTTCTTACGTTTTTAAAGCTAATAAAAAATAAAAGTGTTGTTTCTGTTTTAATTTAGAGAGACGGAACACTGAATTTTTTGTAAATCCAAAAAGCGGTTTCAGGTATTTTTAAAAAATTTTCAACATCGTCAAATCCAATCTATTATTTTATTGTAAACAATCCTGCAACAATGTCAATGGCTGAAGTGCGGTAATAAAAAAATTTAAATTTTGACATATCCTTATTTTATATAAAAAAAAACGATATTTCAGTGAGACAATGACAGAAGCAATCAAAGCTTGGTCTGTGATAGCATTTGGTCGAAGCATTAAATTTAAAGAATTAACTTCTTTGGATAATCAGCCTAGTTTCATACGTGGATTTTTTAATATTAGCTTTGTTTCAATAAAGGATGATGACAGGATTTTTCCACTTTTTATGCTACCGTTGAATAAATATGATACTGGATATTGGATTAAATACGGCAATATTTATTTTAATAAAAATAAAAAATGGAAAAAATATAGAGTTGGTGAAAAAGTTGAAGAAAATAGCCTAGACTTTTATTCTGTTGCAATGTACACCATTGGACAATGGATTGGCTTTAAACCTTCCGAAAATAAAACTTCTATTATGTATGATGAATATCGAAATCCAGTGGATGAATTTGGAAATTATGTTAAACCAATATTTAGTGAATATGATTGGAAGCAAAGTAACTTAAATTCATTTTTTGAAAAAAGTTGATTTTTTTTGTTTAGGCTATTCAAATAGGTGGAATCCAGATGATGAATTATCAGAATCAGCATATTACACAATTATAAATGATCCAACAACTTTGTCATTGCTTGATGTACAGTAAGTCACAGAATTCTAAATTAAAACATACTTCTGCGTTAAAACAATATTCATTTCTTTATTTCAGGGAAACAATGGTAAAAGCATTTAACACTTGGACACTTCTGTATCCCTATTGGAAATTTTTTGAAATTCCACTTGCCAACTTTGACTGCAAAATACATTGTTATGGTAGTTCACGAGTTTATAATATTAGTTTTGAATCAGGAAAGCATAACGATTCATATTATGCAGATTCAACATTTAACGACAAACAAGCTGGGCATGCTATGAAATTTAACTTCATTCATTTCAACAAAGATATACAATGGAGAAAATATAAAGCCGGTGAAAAAGTTGATAATAAAAGCACAGATTTTTATTCAATTGCATTATACACTGTTGGAGAATTAATGGGATGGAGAAGTTCAAAAAATGAAACCTCTATAATGTATGAAGGATATCAAGATTCAATTGATGAAAATGGAAATTATATTGAACCAATGTTCAGTGAATATGACTTGGAATATTTTGATAAATTTACTTTAATGACTCTTGCTATGGTTCGCACGGAAGAGGAAATAAATGAAAGATCTAAAGGATTAAAAACAATTTCAGTTATTGTATAATGAAATGATTTTGTACTAATAAATATTTGAGAGTGACAATCTTGCATAACATTAAAATAATAATTAATCTAAGTTAATAAATAAAAAAAATTTATTAACAAATGTGTTTATGTTTGAGAATTAGATGAATTAGACAACAAAAATACTCCATCATATGGCGCAGCTACTGCACTTGTTTTCTTTTTAAATTTTTTGTATTAATGCTTTGCAGAAAATTTATTATTCTTGAAAACAGAAATATATGTGCGACATTTTTAGCTTTTATAGGGGATACATAAATTATTTAAAGCTTGATAATTTTACATTGAAGTTCATGCTTGGATTTGAGTAATCCACCACCAGTTGAAAGTTCAAGAGGCCATTGCAGCTTTTCATCAGCTGGCAGAAATTTGAATTTTTTGATTATCCATGCAAGGGTTACTCGAATTTCATATTCTGCAAATCTCATTCCCAAACATGATCGTGGCCCTGCACCAAATGGTAGCCATGCCATTGGATGTCTTGCTGCTCTTTCATCAGGCAAAAATCTTTCAGGAATAAATTCTTCTGGATTTTCATAAATCTCTGGATTGTGATGAATGGCATATACTGGTACTGTGAAGCTTGAATTCTTTTTGAATTCGATACCATCGATTACAGTTTCTTTTTGGCATAAACGCACTAATCTTGTTGCTGGAGGGAAAATTCGAAGCGTTTCATCAATTACTGCATTCATATAGATAAGCTTTGAAAAATCTTCATATTCAATTTCATCTTTGTCATCTCCAAAAACTTCATTCACTTCATCTCTCAGTTTTTCTTGAACATCTGGGTTTTGTGCTAAGAGGTAGATAATAAAGTGAAGAGTTGAGGCTGTTGTTTCATAACCAGCAACAAGAAAGAGAACAAGTTGAGCAAGAATTTCCATTTTTGTGAGGGTTTTTCGTTTATCAGATGTTTTTTCTTGAATATCAGAAATGAGATGTTTGTCTTCTTTTGGAATTGCTTTTGTTTCATCAGTTTCTTCCATGGCATTAAGTAGAAGTTGAACGGCATCATTGTACTTCTGAAAAATAAAAAAATGCGAAATTTGTTAAACTAATTAACTCAATTCTAAAGATTGTTTTAAATGTTTTTTATCAGATAAATTAAGGCTCAAAAATTTGCATATTATCTTATACTTCCAGAAAATGGCAAAACTGATATTCAAACTTAATGAAAATTCAAATTACAATTTTGGTGGCTTTTAAAACTAAAGTTTTAAGTGAATTGTGATTACGTATAACTTAAGATTTACAGATCGAAATCATTCAAAAGTATTTCAATTAAACGAAACTTTAATATTTTAATTTCTATTTCCTAAATCTGGATTTCGCTTGTCTTTATTACTTACATTTTTAGCTTCAGGATCATTCATTCGTTGTTCCATTACTTCTGACAATGTTTTAGTAAAAAATTCATCGACATCTTGTTGCATAACGGCACGCTTGGTAATTCGTTGATAAAGGTTACATAAATTTGGAAATGACACTGTAATAAAATATCTTTATCAAATGAAAAATAGAGATAATAAAAAGTTGAATTTGCACATTTTTTAAGAGTCAAAATGAGGTTTTGACTTTAAAAAAACAGACTTTCTAATCATCCCTACTAAGCTACGCAAAAATTAAAAATTGTGATTTGCGGTTTTTTAATGTTGATTTTATAAATTTCGGCTATTCAAAATAAAACTTAATTTTGGCCTGAAAAGTGCCCGAAATATCGAAAACAAAGTAAATGTTTGCTCATCGAAAATAAGAAAACGAAGTTTTAATTTTGTTGAGCATTGTTTGTTATCATACTAGAGATAAATCCTTACGTAATAAGATAATCGCAGGTGAAGTTAAATTAACATCAAATAGCTTCTTTGAATAATACAATAACGGAGTATCTGCATCATCACCTGAATGAAAGCTATTAAAATTTGATGCAAATACGCATCTTCCCATAACATTCATTGTTAACTTTGAAAAGGTGCTAAAATCAAATTTGTATTTTAAAAGATTCTTTCATTTTCAAAACCAACTCTTTTAATGAAATGTCTGTTCCATTTTCTGCAAAAGTTTCTAAAAACCCGCAAAGTTCTTTGGCACAAAAATTCATGGGCGGTAAAAGTTTCTTCATTTTTCCAGATGTAAATGCTGGGGTACATCTGTGTCGAATTCTACGCCATTCATCTCCTTGTTTGACGGTTAAAAAATTGGCTCGAAGACTTTCTTTAACCATTTTTCCAGAATCCTGAAATTACAATTAGCCTGTGTTACAAATTAATTGACATACAATTATATCATTAAACGAATCAAATTCCTTGATTAAAACTTGTTTAATAAAGTCAAGATCTGTTGTAACATAATCTGGTACCCCCAAATATACAGATCCAAAGGCGTTAGTTTTGAATTCATTAAAATATTTTTTATCATAATGAAACATTTCATTAAACATTTCAAGAGTATTTCCATAAAAGATATTTCCTTTTGGGCTTGGAATTCCATATTTCTTCCAGTAATTGTTACTGTGATCAAGATAGCTGAAAGTGCAAAGTGGTTTAAGGAAATTATTTAGATGGCTTTGACTATAAATCGTTTTATTCGGCTTTTGTTAGTTTATAATCTCCGAGAACAAAGGCTGCCCAGATATCTCGTGATATACAATTCCACTTTTATCTCCTACATTAAAGACAAGTTTTGCTGCATGTTAAAGGCTGAACTGTCGTTTACTCCCTCCTCTCTACCACGAGATATCAAAGCAGCCTCAAGGTTTCCACCTAATAGGTTGGTCTTTTGGAGCACTCAACCCAATGGGGCTAAATTTAAATTTGGAATCAACATTAAATAATAATTGACAGAGATTATGAACTCGCAGATTGTTTTAATGAACGAAAATTAAGCTTCATAAATTGAACAAAATGTCAAAAGTGGTAGTATTTTTCAGTCATGTAAGTCAATTTTGACATCAAATTCAAACTTGACACCGTTTGACAATATTTGCCCCCTTCAGAAATCATTTTGGTATGAATGTATGTACTAATTTGAGTTTTTAAATACTGATTTCACATAGCCATTTTTGTAATAACTCACAAATAAAGTACTGTAATGCCACCGATAATAATTGTAATAGCTGGTAAAACTGGTAAAAAATGGAAGATAAAATACACCAATACCACTAATGTTAACAGCATTTCTCCAGGTCCAACAGTATGAATAAATGCCATTGTTAATAATTAATTTAGAATACTAAAATTCTGGAATTACAGTTAAAAATTTAAAAAAAAAACAACTTTTAAAAAACGAGACAAACGTTTTTCATCCCTCAAAAAATGTATGATGCAAAAAAAGACAAAATCAATGAAATGAAAGAAAGAAAGTCTGCAACAAAACAAAAAATAAACAAACAAACACCTTCCTCTTTAAATAACTTTTTTTGCAACCCGGGGAAACACAAAGTTGACGCATTTTTTTGGGTGCAGACACACGCTCATTTCGACATCGTTCAATTAAACACATTTATGGAACAAATTTTTATGATATTATTTTAAAATGCATGTGTTGAAATATTTGATGATGAAAATCTTAACAATTTTAATGCATAAAAACTAAATTGACGTTTACTGTGATGACGATAAGTAAAAATAAATAAATGTTTCTTTAAATTATAGTATCAAAAAAAAACGTTTGTAGTTGAAACATTTTTCAAAATATGTACCATTTTAGGAAGTGACAAACTGTCGTGCTTATTGTAGCTTTGCAAATCTGAATTCATAAAGAAAAATTACATGTCTACAATCTAACCGCATATTTTTTTACCACTAAATCTTTTTACACATAGTTATGAACAAATGTTTCTGTTAATTGCATTTTACATGTAAATCTACAAGATTAAAGCAGAGTGGGAAACCTTTCATTTAATTCTCTCTTTTTTATTAATACATTTACGTCAATTTGTACATGTTATATTTCTAGTTTTATCTCCAACCTTTTTATAGTAACAAAATTAATTAAAGAAATAAAGTAGTTGGTATGACAACGTTTTATTGAATATGTGTTTGTTTAAAAGTATATGGTTTGGTGTTGGTTGAAAAGATTAAATTGTTTTAAAAAATCTATATCTGAAAGTGATTTATTTGGTGTAGAAAATGATTCTGTTTCATTTAAAGAAAATTCTATTGATATTGACAGAAATGGTAATGACGAATCTATAAATCATGATGATGTTACAGAAAATGCAGAAAATCCTGTTGCAAATATTGTCAACATCGTTTCTGTGCCAAACTGTCCTGAAACAAATGAACTCGAAAACATAAACGCTTCATCAACAGCATTATTTATTGAATTCCAACAAAATTCAAATAAATGTATTATTATTATTCCACCGCAATTAGAGATTGAAACCTACGATTCACCTAAAGTTAGTGATGCAAGCAATGATGCATCATCTTCTTCTTCCAACAGCATCAACAACACAACTGAAGATGAAAGTGTAACAGACTGGACGCGCTTCTGCGGTACAACATTTTCTTCAAGTATAAATGTTGAAAACATCTATGCTACTAATAATAATGATAGCTTAATAGCTAAAAACTTACCAGAAATTGTCAGCGCTGCCGAAACTTCTGGAACTTCTGGTGAAGACAGGCAACCTGGGCTTTCTGGTAACGCTAATGCTTCTGATGTTGCTAAAAATGATCTATTACCATTGGTTTCTAACAACTTAATACTGAATTTAAATGCAGTACAGAACTGTTCTCCCAACGATTCGGAAATTTTCAGCAGAAACACTGCCATTTCATTTATTACACGTATGCATGAGTGTCTTTCTACAACAAAAGACTATTACGATGTAAGTTGAAAAAAAAACTCTTAGCAAAACTTCTAAGGCATCTTTTAGCTGCAAAGTAAAATTATTTTAATCAAAAATGGTACCATTTTCAACAAAAATATTTCTGCAAATAGATTTGAAATAATATCAGATTGTGAAATGCCTTGGACAAATGGAATTAGAACTTGGCAAACCAAAATTCAGCTAAAGACTGATCAAAATTCAAAACCACTAATATGTACCATTACTGTGTATGATAGCAAGAAATTAGAGCTAATTCCAAGAAATTTTAATTTGGCAAAAATTAATAATGGTGAAAAATTTGATGCTTTATTATATCCTAATTACAAACAATTAAAATACGCTGAAGCAAGTATTAAGGCTATTGAAAAAAGTGATGGAATGTTAAAAAAATTATGGATTGTCATGGAGCCATCAGCAGACATAAATCCAAAATTTCATGTGCTGCAAAACAACGACAATGAAATCACCGTAATGTTTCGTTTGGCTGTGAAACAACATCGACCTACACTAATTTGTACACAAACGAACATAGATGCTGAAGCAATTGTTTTGGATTTAAAAACTCTCAAGCCTCAAGAATTCGAAAAGGGATTAATTATTCGGCTAATAACAAGAGCACCGCCAAACTCTAAAGAAGAGCTAAAACATTGCATCAAAACTCTATCCAAAAACAAAAATTTTTACTATCTCAACAAAATTATTGTTTGCACTCTTGGAATTGCCCCAAAATTAGCAGCTGAAAATGGTATTAAAAACAATTTTTTTGGAAATATTTTTATTTTAAATGCGCAAAAATCAAGTGAAATTGATTGTTGGATGGTTTTTTGGGCAGTTAGCAAATGTTGAAACAAAGCTGTTTCTTTGTGGTTATGCAAATGATAACCAAAAATTGCTGACAGATTTCAAGATTCCAAAAGAGGATGTATCGATGTTTACAAGAATTCGTCAATTGTGCCCTATTGTTTCATTAGAAAATAACAGTAATAATAAAATTATTATTGAACTTTAATATTATTAGTTAAATTTAAATTTGTTAATAAAAAGTATTCACTTTAAATGGAACAACAATATTTATATTTTACTAATATTTTCAGCATTTTCTTCTAGTTATTTAATATTTACTTCATTTTTATAGGGCAAATTTAAGCCTTAAAAATAAGCAAAATGAATTAAATAAAAGCAAATAGCATTTATTTTACACAGAAACTTGTGTGGATTATCAAAACATTTTCTGACGCTGAAATGCGTAACACCAGTAAAGCTTACAATGGTAGAATGTCATTTTCTAATTCATTCACAGCCTTAGACACCGAAGTTCTGGGAGAGATTGCTACAATAATAGTACCTATTTGGAACATGGGTTTCTAAAAAATTTGAAATTTTGGAAACTGGTAAAAATTCTGTGCCATCTTGAAATCCAACTATTTGATATTCATAAAATATAGGAGTTATAAATTTTTTGTTTCATTTTGAGTTTTTTGACGAACAAGTTTTTCATCAATAAATTGAAGCGTATCAAAATTTGTGCCATTTATTGTTTCATCAAAGTAGAACATTGCCGGGTAGAACAAAGAAACTGAAAGCTAAACAAAGAATATGTTAGTCATTAATTTAAAAAAATAGCTGCAATGCTTAAAAAACCAGAATGTCTTTTTTTTTTACTTTTAATTTATATATTTATTACCTTTAGAAGTTTAACTGCTTTGCCACTGCTCATTCTAATGTCACTGTCAATAATAACATGATCAAGATATCCAACTTTCTAAAAATTTTAACAGTTTACTACTAGGTTGGTTAATACTAAAACTTTACCGTATACATTTCACCATTACTGTAAATTACAAGATCATCCAATGAATCATTTTCATCACAAAAAACAAGAAGTTCACAATAGCTAGCAGCAACACCAAGGCCAAACTGATTTCCATTTTGCGTTAATACAATTCTATCATGAAATAATTTTATCAAATCTTTACTAACTTCTATTTCATTACAATGATGAAGAAGTTGATCATTGCATTTTTGATATTTTGGTACTTGAAGACATGGTTCTCCGATAACATTAAATAGGGCAATGCCAGAAATTTTGTCTTCATCAGATAATCCCACAACATAATCTTCATTATTAATAGTAGCAACCAAGGGAGTTGCAAATATACCGGGAAACCACTTTTTTGAAGGAATTGCAGAACCAGGACCACAAACTTGAGTTTTTTCATCAAAGTTGTTGAAATATTTTTTGCATTTTTCAGATGAATATAATTCTGTATTTGTAGTCAAAGAACTTGCAAGTGTTTCACGAGTAGTACTAAAATAAAAATCAAGAGTAATTGTCTTTAGATTTTTATCGGTTTCACAGATAGGATACTGACGAATTTTTAAAGTTCTATTTTCATTAATATTTTGAAAACCATTTGACTAAACTTATTGGCTTAAAAACGATGCAACAAATTTAATAACTTACTTCAAAAATGTAAGTGGCGTTAGTTAGTTGTTTAAATGTACCAGCTGGCAGTTGCATAGGAAGAGACTTTTTTTCAATCAAATCTGGTCTAATAACGCTGTTGTAAAATATATCAAGATATTCAAACTTTGTCTAAATTTAGCATGCATGTATAAAAGATTTATAGACATCTAAACAAACCACTTCATTAAACTTTTCATAAGCTTTTTTAGGTACAAACATGGACGTTGAAGAAATCATAACACCATATGAAACAATAGAATTGTTTTCATTTAACAAGATTACTGTACTTTCTGGAATTTGATCAGCTGTAGCAATGTTCAACAACAAATAAGCTGCTAGAAACAGCTTCATTTTGAAGGGTTTTAAAAATGATGAGTTTCGTGTTAAAATTCTGCTTTAAATAAAAAGTTTTTCTTTTGCTTTTAACAGAAAAAAGAAATATTATTCATCGACAATGAAAAATCTTTTAAGATGATTAAGTTTCACCAAAAACAATTTTGAATCATATAATGTTAAAACATAAACTAATCATGTATCGAAAAATTTTTTTTGAAAATCATGACTTTTTTTGTCTTTGTTATATTTCTGTCAGCGATTCAATTAGCTTTTGTTGAATTTTTTTTATTAATAAACGTTTACAATAATAAATTTTACATTTCAACAGGTACTCAAAAATGTTGTTTATGCCTAAACAAATTGATATATAATATCTTGGAAGGGAAGAGTGGTTCTTGGGAAATAATAATAATTACCGTTTCTTTTTTATGTTTGCAAAAACTGTTTTCTTTTAATTAGAAAAATATTAATTAACTAAGAAAAAATAATTTTTAAAACGATCCAGATGGCATATGATAGATATGATTATTTGGTATTTTTTTATTAAAAACAATGCAATAAAAAATCGTGTGAAGAATTTTGTTTTATCATTATTTGTGATATTGCAGTTAACTGAAAAAAAGTTTAAACTCCAAGAAATATAGTTTTGTAAGCATTTCTAAAAATACTGTGAATCATATTTTTTTTTTAAATTTCATTATTATGGATTTGTGTCACTTCTACCGTTGCGAAGGATTTTCTGAAGATTTTTTATGTTTGAATGGACGATGGAAATGGAAATTTACAATAACATTGGATGACTCAATTCCGGTTACAGGCTATAAAACAGAACTTGAGTTCATCGACTGCCGTGGAAAGCTTGAAAAAGTGTTAGTTTTTTCTTTCATTTTTTCATTGAACAATTATTTTAGAGTTTTTAATCTTGATAAACCTGAAACTGCTGAGGATTTATGCATTGTACTACCGATAACTGAACAATGTTTTTTGATTAAATGTCGATATATTATTAATGATGATATTGAAAGATATAGCTGGTCAGTTATGGAATTAGACTGGTCGAATGGGAAACAAAATTTTGGAATAGATAAATTTGAATCTGATCTTCTTGAAATTGATTATTATGAACCGTACAGCCCTTTTCTTGACCGTGCTTCATTAAACAATGACAACTTGGATTTTCTTATTTATCGAAAAGAAAGCAATCATTGGCTTTGTAGTCATTGCAAAGTAAATAGGAAACAGTTAAAGCTTGAACAATTAGGATCAATTTTTGAGCTATCTGCTGATTTATTTAATTGCTTAGATTTCAATGATAACATTATTCGCGGTTTATCGTCTTCAAAAACAGCAATCTCATCTTATAATTTAAGCGACAAAAAAGTTTTGTCACCGATTCAAGAAGTTTTTAATGTTCCATCATCAGTTTGTTTAAGCTTGGAAGAAAAAGAAGAGTTTGTAAGCTTTATTTTTTATATATGATATAAATTGAGTAAAGTTTTATTAAAAATAATTATTGGTTATAGTCATATTTGCCACCAATCGGTGCATGGACATCTAAAAAGCTTTATTTATGGTCAGAGAAGAGATTGGGAAGTGAGCCGACTGATCGATCTTATTCATCAGCTCTTTACGTCATTGATTTATTGAATGGTATTACCACCCAACTTCCTCATATTTTTGATGGTCAAATTCGAGAACTTTTTATTAATGATGAAAATTTAATTGTCAAATGTCAAAAATATTTGCGAGAAGAAAGATATGTCAGTATGGCCGCTCCTCGTTTGAGATCATTTTTTGAATTCAAATTGTTTTCTTTACCACTTGAGTAATACTTTTAAAATGGTTACATTAAATAGCAAGTAATCTTCAGAACACCTACATTGAGAAAAAGCCGTGAAGAAAAAAAAACCTCACCGGTAATGCATCAGTGATGAATTCATCAGAGATAGTGACGCTTTAGTGGCGATATCATAACCGGTGAGGGTTTTTTCGTCACTTTATTATCACTTGAAGCTTTATCCATTTTATAATTTCTAATTAAGCCTTCTATTATCCACCTTTAGAAAGCTGGAATTTGTAAAAAATTACTAAAGTCTGTTTTTTGTCACAATTTTGAATCTTGTGTGTACCATTTCATCTATAATCACTTACATGATTCAAGCCAATACAAGCTAAGATCCTTTTTCCAAGTTGACAAAGCTTATGCTGACTTGCATGCATTTAAATCGGAAATTTTTTTTCAATTTTTTCTTTTCCCTTTTCGTCATGTTTTTTTTGCTTATATGTTTTACAAAAGTATATACTGGAGTTTTTTTATTAATAAACTTTTACAACAAAAAATTTTACATTCCATCAATAAAAAATAAAGTTTATGGCAAAGAAAAATATGATTTTTGTAAGGGTTAAACAGATTGATATATAATATCTTAGAAGGGAAGAGTGGTTCTTGGGAAATAATAATAATTACCGTTTCTTTTTTATGTTTGCAAAAACTGTTTTCTTTTAATTAGAAAAATATTAATAAACTAAGAAAAAATAATTTTTAAAAAGATCCAGATGGCATATGATAGAGATGGTTATTTGGTACCCATCCTTTTTCATTATGAGCATTCTGACAGCAAGTGAAATCTTGTCCCATTTTGAGAACCTAAAATCATTGATGTATTATTTATTCATAGCTAATAGTAGTAACATGGCTTGGTAATATGTAAATTTATTTCAAAGCTTCGAAAATTTGCATATTTCCATGCTTGTTAGTAAAAAACTTACACGTAAAGTTTCACCATATTTAATTGAAAGTTGATTGGGATGATCTGCAATCCAATCAGCACGTGCTCGAGCTGTCATCACATCTTCTGTTGGCTCGGAGCCAACGCTAGCTTCACGATTATGATAGCCATTTGTATTGGCATACCGATGTCGACTTTCTAATGAACCATTTTTGCTTGTTGATGGATAATTGCCATTTCTGAAAATGTTTATTTATTTGATTGCTCTTTTAAATACTTCATAAAAAAGAATGTTGCATTGCTTTGAAAATTTTATTTATGACATTTTTAAGCGCATTCTTTTGTATGCATAAATAAGGCCATAAAATTTTTTATTGCTTTTGGAATATGATCAAAAATGAGCTATTTAAGAATGCGTTAGAAAGATGTTTTAATGTTTTTGACAATAAAAAGTTGCAAGAATTTTAAAATTTTTAAAGGAAAATGCTTCCAACATTTGAATTTGAGCTTGTAACTCAGATTCATTGCCTGCATTAAATTTTTCAAAAAGCGTTCAGAAAAATTTTATTAAAAAGTTCAACTTTCTTAAAAGAATTTTTAATTTGTCCACTTTTTTCATTATCTAGCGATAATCGTAAAATTCCAAAAACAGGCCAATTTTATTTTTGTAAGATAAAAAAACCTTACCCAACATAAGTATATCCTTGTGGAGCCGCAACAGTTCCGTTTCCCACACCGTTCACATTAACATCATCTGCAAATTCATCGGGTTCATCTTCTTCCAAAATACTTAACGGTTCAAAAGCCTTTCCAGATGTAATTAAACTTTGATGATTCGATACTCCTGTTCCTGTTGATGATCGACCATTATTTCGTGGATTCTTTTGTTTAACAATAATATCAATTTCACTAATCATTTGTTTACAAATTGGACAATTTTCACATGATTGAAACGAATGTAAGGTATCAAATTTTCGATGATTCTCTAAATGTTTGATATATGCTTTTGTAATACCAATATTTGCATTTGGATCGACAGCTATTGCAGGTTGAGCTTGGAATTGACTTGATGGCGGTGGTTGTGATGTTGGGGTTGAAGGTTGTTGTGGCTGTGGAGTTGGACGTTGTCGAAGTTTTGGATGTGTTAGCCCTGGAAAAACTGGGACACCTTGTGTTTGAAGCATCTTAAGAACACGATTCTTTGTTTGTTCTTTCTTTTCTTCTGGAGACAATTTCTGTTGATGAAAAAGCCTTGGAGGTTTGGAGGTTAAATCTTCTGGTGGAATCATTTTTCCATTTGTCAAATCAACAATATGATCATGATGATTAAAATCTGTAAAAATTGTTAAATTTGAACCATTGATTGAACTATTGGGTGAGGAGCGAAGTAAACTCGGTCGTTGATGGCTTGCAGAAGATGGATGTGGATGCTTGATTGTTTTAGAGTAATCTGGTGCTGGAATAAATGGTAAGTGGGAATTTATTGCTGGCGCAGATGGAATATCTTGGCGAGGATCATGTGAGTACATGGTTTTTGAAATGTGTCCTAAAAGAAAGAATCGTTACAAAAACATTCTTGTTAAAACCAAGCTTTTTAAAGAACAATGCGAGGAGAAAAAACACGCAAAAATAGCAATTCACGATTGTCTTTTGTTACAGAAACAGCAAACTCTTGTAAAAAATAATTAATTACAACAATTTGATCAGATATTTTTGTTTTAAAATTTAAGCAAAACAAACTTCGACAATGAAAAAAAGGTCCAGAATGTTCAAAAAAGGAAAACAACACAGTTTCAGCAGTCAATAAATTAATTTCTAGATGTCTAATCAAAATTTTGGCAATGCAAATCTTAAAGGCTACATTCAAGCGATCAGCATCCGTGATTTTGTTAAGCTTTGAATACCCCTAGAAAGATTTGCCAAGATTTCGAGAAAACATCCAGCAATTCAACAGGATCATTAGTTTCAAAAACATATATGTTCCAAATTAATAGGATATCTATGAGTTTAAAATAGGATAAAAACCAACATTTTATAGCGCCCCTCATTAATGTCGTATCTATCTAATAATTCGATTAAGGGAGTTTAAAAGCTTTAAATTTTGCAAGTTTTAGTCATAAAAAATATTTAATGAAATTAAAAAGTGATAAATGATAAATTAAAAGCAAGTTCTGGAATTTTGATCATAAACAACAACTGAAGAATGTGAAGCTCAAATGGTGCAAAAAGTAATAAAAAAAATCTGCAATTTTTTGCTCCTTCGATTATCAAAGTATAACATTCCATTTCCTCAACCATCAAAGTATCATTGCAATTGTAATGAATGAAAAAAAGAGATAATTATTTTTATAGCTTTTATAGCCCATTATATTATTTCTTTCTTTCATCATTTCCTTCCCTTTTTTTTCCTCAAAGAAATTCCAAAGAAGGAAAAAAGACTCCACCATATTTGCTTGAGAAGCTTCAATTGCAATTTAAAAGAAAAAAAGGGTAATAAAACTGTCGGAGAAAAAAGAAAAAAACTGAATTCCTTCATTTATTGATAATCACGGAAGAAGTTAAAAACAAAAGGAAATAATAGAACTACAAATTATTGAATAAAAAATTATCTCTGTTTTTGGTGGTACTGGTGGCAATGGTGGTTGAAAAAAAAGGAATCAAATGTACGAAAAAAAGCAGAAAAAGAAATTATTGATAAAGCCGCACCTTGATTCAAAAAAAGAAAAAAGAATAAAATCAAAAAAAAGTGTTGTTTGAAGCAACACAAAAAAAGAGTAAGCTTCAAAGAAGAAAGAAAAGGGGGTCTATAAAATCAAGTGCATCATCTTTTTTAGTGATGATGTTTTATCGCTTGTAGGCTGCTGTTGCTGCTGATGCTCTTTTTTATGTTGTACAAGAAAAAAGAAAAACACAAAAAATAGTCGCTTCACTTCTTTTTGTCCTCTTTTCTCTATAGAGGCATCTATGGCTATTTCTAGTTCTCTTCCCTTCGAAAAAAAATCATTTTGGACAAGCAAGCATTTTAGCTCTTTTTTTGCAATAATTGAATAGCAAAAAAACAATTCATCACCAAAAAAACCTTCCACATTTGGAACATATACTTTTCTCCTCTAATTGACACGATCTTTCACTTGACAAAATAGAAATAAGGAGGAGGAAAAAAAGAAGATGTACAAGAAAAAAGGAATAACAATGTAACCATCTAAAATAGTTGACCATCTTCAAATAAATTATTTGTTGTTTTTGAATGGGTATTGTTTGAAGCAAAGAAGGGAAAGAATCTTTTACGGAAGAAGAAAAAAATCAAGCAAAAATACATATATATATGTAATTGAAAAATACGATGATGAAGGACAATAATTCGAAGAAAAAAAGGTGGAAGATGTTTATCCATTTTTGGTCAAGAATAAGGAAATTGTAATACATAAAAAAAGTTTTTTTTTGATTTGTTTGACCCATAAAAAAAGGTTTGAATAAGGAAAGGAAATGTGTTTTTATTTAAATTCTTTTTGAATTGGATTTTGCAACATTTTTTGAGGCAAATACAGTAAATGTAAGGAATTGGTTAATATCAAAGGTGATGAAAAAATAAATAGTGGCGTAAATTCACAAATATAAATTACTTAAAAGTAGCAGGTTTTATTGTACATAATAAAAAACCTGACAACACATATTGTGGAAAATTTATTATTTTCAAACTTATCACAAACTTGATTTTTGATGATAACTGTTAACCAAATTTTAAAAAAAATCAAAAACTATCCCTAAAATAGCTCAAAAAATTTGCAAAAGGGCTAATTGCTAAAAAGTTTGCTACTCCTCCTAATTTCTGTCTAACCAGTAAAAATTAGAGCTCTCCCTTTTTTAGACCTTTGCTCCACCAAACCTTTCAAAAAAAAATGACCGACCCATTCCAATATATTTCATCAACATTTAAAGAAATGCTAACTATTGAATGTGCTAACATGCATTTTTCTTTTTTCAGGGCTACAATGTTGTTCCTTTTAAAGCCACGTAGAAGTAAAAAAAGAGATAAAGGAGAAAAGTGATAACAACTCAAGGGAAAAATGGGAGTACCTCAGAAAAACCCTTGTCATAGCTTTCAAATTGAAAAAAAATCGGATTTATAAACGATCTAAAAGCAGTAATATTAATACATATTATAAATAATCTTGTTCAAGTTTAATCCTTCTCACTCTTTCTTTTTGGAGCTGGCTGCAAAAAATCAGACAGAAAGAAAAAGAAATTGTGTATTGGAACGAATGATCGGTTTCTCTTTGCTTTTCTCCATTAATAGGGAAGAAAGATGCATTTTCAAGGAAGGAAAAGAGAAAAAACCAAGAAAATTTTGTTTCATTCAAGAGTGACATGGATCAAAAAAAGAGAGAGAGACTTCATTTTTCTTCATCCTTGAATCCTGTTTTTCATTGAAAAATATATATATTTGAAAACAACTTTTTATGAAAAACTTTTTTTATAAAAAGTAGTTTTTAAACGTGAATGACAGGTTTAAGAAAAATGATAGAAGCTTTTTTTTCTGGATGAATTTTAATGTGGACTGCATTATGTGGTAGATTTAAAAATTTTATAAAAAAAGTTGTCATCAAAGCTTCAGAAAAAAAGTTTTAAGAATTTAACCAAAGAACTTGAAAAGATAGCTTGTAAAAACACAACTTAGAAAAATCAGATTAGCTGCTGCTACATATTGTTTACAAAAAAGTGTTACGTGACATAAGAATATACAAGAAGACTTTGTTATCGAAGTTGGAGAAACTTTGCGCAGAAGAGTTAAGACAAAAATATAATCGAAAATGGATTTAAAAATATTTTTTGTGTTTTTAAAAATAGAGCTTCAGTTGATTCGATCAATATCTGTAAATGTGTACAACATGGTAATTATTAAAAAAAGGTATTTTTGCTATGATTTAATATTTTTAAACACATATCAAAAGTGTAGTAATTCTGCGAAAATGAGACAGTGACTTTGTATCAATTAAATCAAACACGAAAACTTCAACAAATATATTGTTTAAGCAACGTCAGTTTATAAATTGTTTTTTAACCAAAAAAAGCTAAAAATAAAAGAAGGTTTTTGGAAAAAAATGCTCAAAAATTATTTTATCACTATAAAAATGGGTGGACTTCAATTGGAAATTCATTTGCAGAAGAAAAAAATTAAGCATCCATGAATGAAAAATTGATAAAATAAACAAAAGCTAGAAAAAGGAGAGAAAAGTGATACAGGAATTCCTCTTTTTTTGCGTTCATGTGAAATCCATGGATTAGCCGTGAAATAGGGAGAGAAAAAAAGGGAGTTTCTTTTTAGGCTTAAATTTTGCAACAAAAAAAGTGTTCAAAGAAAGAAGGATTAATAGAAGGCAGAAAATGAGGGATAGTGTGGATGACAAAACTGTATGAGGAAAGCATGGACTTTGGTACATTGTGAAATCGTAACTTTGTATATCCAGATTCAGAGATCTGAAGAGATTCTGTTTGTAAGAATCAGGATGTATTAAAAATAAAGGATACAGAATGGTCCATAGAGCCAAATAAACAATAACACATCTTTAAAAACATCAAGGGAAATTTTCATCAAAACATTGCTAAAACACAAAACCAACATAAAATACCTCTCAAAATATTAAGGTTAAATAAAAAATCGAATTTTGAATAAAACTTAAAGTTTTTCTTCGATCCAAAGTAGGGAAAACAAAATAAAAAAGTATTTTTGCGCGATAAATGTTTGTTTGATTTTTGCACCCCTTCCTTCACATTTGATCAAACAAAATTCAAAAACTGTGAGTACACAAAATCAAAGGAAAAAAGGGTCGTTTCCTTTTTTTGTAGTAGCAGCAGTTTTGGGTTAAAGAAAAATGACCAAAAAATTTTTGTCGATGTGTCCTTCTAAAAAGCGAGGGAGAGACTTAATTGAAAAAGGTATTGCATTTTTAAAAGTCAAAATGCAAACATACAACAAGAAAGTTAAAAGCAGTAAAGAACATAGATGAATTGGGGGGTAACTTTTTTTCTCGGAGCCCGTAGGTCGCCGTCGAGCCTTGGCTGAAAAAAATTTTCGGTCGGTCGTCAACGACCTTTTTTGCTCGCAGCGGCTTCGCCGCTGCGAGATTGTATGTTAAAGGCCATTTGCCGCACATCAAAGGTATTTTGCCACACATCAATGGTATTTTGCCGCACATCAAAGGTATTTTGCCGCAAATCAAAGGCGGTACGTTGATTATCGACTTTTTATATATTTTATTGGCTATTTTATTAATTACAGTTTTATTTTACAATTAAAACTCCTTTCGAAGACATGTATTATTGTTATTTGAAACCTTAAACCGTTTTTAATTACTAATTGGCACTACAATTTATAATAATAGTATTATTACAGTTCCTTTTGCTGTTATGATACAATTCCGTATTTTGCTTTTCCCATTTTTATTTTGCTCTCCTTATTCATTTTTCTCTTTTTTTTGACACTTAGATTGCTTCAAGTGTGTATAAACAGCATGAATTTTTATCCGTAGACGGATATCTATTTTTGTTATAAAATATCAAATAAACTGCATTTTGGGTACTTTACTCCAAATGCATATTCAACTAATGAATTGCGTTTTTCTTTTTACTATACCTCTTTAATATGATTGACCTCAGAACTTTTATACAAAAATAGATATCGTCTGCTACTTATCTACAATATTCATTTATCTATTAAATATTAGATCGTTGATTTGGCAGCTAATATTTTGTCTATAACCATCCATTACTATGACAAATATTTCGGCAAAATATGGGGTCTCAACTTCACCATCAGTTGGAAACGTCTACGATAAAGCAAAGCCAACTCTATCAAAGAACTTTGCAATAGTTCTTATCAAAACTGACAAAGGTGAAAAAAAAGATAAATTTGCTGATTCCATTGTTTTAAACAAATTAAAATATATTCACAACAATGCTTTGGTGAATAAAGTTTTACTACAAGAGCAAAGTAAGATTGAGCATATTATAAACCATGCAGTCGATGTCCTTATTGTTGGTGATCAAGCTACATTTAATGTTCATCCACTTGGCAGACAACTAGCAGAGAAAGCTGGAAAACGAGCAGACTAATCAACGGCATAGATGTTGGATTCATTTTTAGCAAATATTCAGCACATAAAGTTCAACAATCACTTGTTACAACGTTACCCAACGATTTAGTGAAATACATATAAAAAATGAACATCCTCCATTGGCACTTACACTCAATACATCAACAGATTCTGATGGTCGAAATATTTTGTTGTTGTATTTGTAGGTATGCTACAAAAATTATGCGCATGTGTTTTTTTATAAAGCTGTGCAACTGAAAAAGATGAATTTTTAAAGGATATAATTAATGGAATTTTTAATTTTTAACAGACGGAGCATCTGTTTTGGTGGGTGTGCATAAAGCACGTTTAAAAACAATCCACAACTTACACATACAACTTGTTATGTCCATAAACTGGAGCTATGTACCAACAAAGCCTTCAATGAAAATGTCGACAAAGAAAACTATATTGATTTAGAAAAATTACAACAGCAGTCAATGGCCTATCTGATTTTCATGGTTCACGAGCAGTTAAAGTGTAAAGTTGAACTTGTTGAACAATGAGGAGTTATGAACAGACATTTTGAACTATTCATCCCCAATCCATATAATTAAATTGTTTTTCTTAATTGTTTTGATATAGTTATGTACTGTAAAATTTTCAATAATCATATAGTACATTAGTTCAATAAATTCATAAACACTTTTGTATAAAATTTTAAAAAATTTCAGCTAAATTTTCAGAGGAGTTTATCCAAAAATTATCGCCAAATTCAACAGTTTATCCAAAAATTATCGCCAAAATTCAACCTGTGGTCGTTTTTCGCCGATCGCCTTCGGCGATCGGTCGGTCGGTCGGGGGGCCAACTAAAGTTACCCCCTATTCATCTATGGTAAAGAAAAATGCGAGTAAAAGTTCCTTCCAAAAATGGTACTCAAATTTTCAAAGGTAATAAAAAGTTTTGTTTCCTTCCGGCAGCGGTCTCTTCTTTGGGTTATCATCGTCATAGCTATCATTGACGCCAATTCCATAAATTCCAAAAGAATAATAAAATTAATTTTTTTGATTGCCAAAAGACAAAGGAAAAAATGGAAGAAAAAAAACGGTAATAATTTTCAGCGATACACTTTTCTTATCAAAAATGTTCACCGGCGCCATGCATGTCTATAAAAATATTTTTCCCCGAACATAAACCTACATTCACCTTCTACATAGCTGTTAATAGATTTTTCTTAATGCTTATATACGTTTTTTCTGTTCCAAAAACACTTGAGGAAAAAAGTGGTGCCACATTGGTGGTAACATGCCGATGGAAGAATGCAATCATGGACAACAGCTAAAATTCAAGAAAACAGGAAACGATCGTTATAAAGTGTGGGACAGAACAATTTTAACTCTACATTATGGCCTCTTGAAATTTTTCTTATCGGGAGCTCGTATGCCACCAAGCTTTAAAAGAACATTCAAAACCAACATATATACCATTTATTAAAATCAAACAAAAATATGCATATCGGTGTTACACCATGTTGACATGGATGAAGTGAAGCATCTTTTAAGTACAGCTATCGTCTATGAACATGGGAACTTTTCGCATTATGAAGAGTGTGGAGAGAATTAACTTGCCAATTTTAATATATTGCTGCGAGAAATTGGATATGGAGATGACGAATACGATGAACCACCAGACTATTTTTATGAACAGCCGCAAGAAGACGACTTACATGCAGAAAACGAAGATTAACATAGTTCACGTTAATAGCAAAACATTGAATTTAAAAATTGCTTTTTAAATATATAAAATTATAGATTTAATTTCTTTTTATAACTAGAGGTCGTTCATAAATTGGACTAACAACAAATAACATTTTTTATAGCCGAATTTGGGTAAAAGTTAATTAAAACAATAATGTCAAAAATTAGAACACAAAAGTAAAAAAATAAAGTTGATATTAAGAATTTGCGCCATCGAATTACTATATCAGTAATAAAAATTTTTAAATTTTATAGCATTGTTAACCATAAACTCATTTTATTGTTAAAAATTAATTATTATAACATTGTGGTATTTTCTGAAAACACATATATCAAATTACAAATCTTATAACACTCTAATTTTTCCATTATTTTTGCTAGTTGAATTATCAATCATTACAGTAATCTTTCAAAAGTAAAAAACAAATCTGTAGTTTTTCCAAAGCATTTTTTTCAAATCAAAGAATGTAAAAAATTTGCATTATTGCTTTTGCTCAATGCGGATAATCACTATAAAAGAACATTTCATTTTCGCCATTTGCAACATTTTTATTATTTGGCGTCACGTTCATCAAAATGAAACTTTGCTGCTTCAAAAATTTATTTCTTCTCTCGATTATTTGTGTTCCATTTTTATTTTTGGATTCAAGTGGTGCAACGAAATTTCAAAGAAGTACTTTAAATAATACTGTAATTGGTGGTGGTAATGACGAACAAGTTGAAAATGGTGCTGTTGGTGAAATGGTATCTGATGACTCGCTACCTGGAAGAGAAGAAGATGGAAATGTTGTATTGACTAGATCTGGTCCAATCAATCTTACAATAACTTCTGGAGATTTGCAATTGAGATTTGAAGTTTGTAAAGAAGAATGTACAGGATTGTAAGCTTACACGTTTTGGGTTGATATAAAATACGTTAACAATTTGTAGATCGTATGTTTGTTATGAAACTAAAAATAGCTTTATTGATCCTAAAGCAGCTGGTTCATGCTCTTCAATATCTTCTACATGTGAATTTAAAGTTGAAGGCAAAGATGATGCTGTATGGTTTGGTAGAAATCAAGTGCGTATACATGGTTTCATCACCAGTTGTGTCGACCCAAACATGGAATATAAGTATGCAAAAGTATTTAATCAAAAATTTGAAAGCTGTGATCCAAAAATTGATCCTGTTGAAAAAATGATTAAATTACATGCTTATGTTGTTAGTTCTTGTCCTATTAAAGTTGTAAGTTGTTTCATTTCTTAGTGTGTCTTTCACATCAACTTTCTTTTCAGATGAATGCTAAAATAAAATCCATGTTCCAAAGATTCTTGCAACTGCTTCTTCTCAAACAACGCCAAAACCAAAAGATACAACACCATTTTCTCAAGCTAAAGAATCTACTGCAGATGCAGGATTTCCGTGGTGGGCATATTTAATTATTGCAGCCGTATGTGTTCTTGTTCTCATCGTCATTGGCGCTATTGTGTATGTTTGACTTGGATACTGTTATAAACTATATTAAAAATACTTCGTTATAGGTATTATGTCTGTTTCAAGAAACCTAAATCATCAAAAGCTCTTCCACAACCTGAAACTGTTGTAACAGCAAAACGAACAACAAAGGTTAAAGTTGCTCCAGATGTACAACCACCAACGACAACAACTGCTGCTCCTCCTGCTGCTGCTGCTGCTGAAACAAAAGATGCTCCATCATCAACACGAAAGGAAGATTTAAATTTCACCAAATTCGAACCAAGCAAAAAATCAAAGAAGATTCAAAAGAAAGCAAAGAAAGGAACAACAACACAAGAACCAACTACAATAGAAGATGTTCCACCTGCACCTGGCTCAAGACAACCTGTTTTTGATCTTTCAAATGCTCCAGAACCTGTTCCTGTACCATATCCAAAGCCTCATCGTCTTGTTCCACGTTCAATGAAATCCGCAAAAACTGATTCACTTGAAAAAACTTTGCCAAAAGAAAAGAAGGAAATGATTGAAACTGTTCATGCTTCTGTAGAACGTCATTGTCTTAAATCTTCTGAATCTGATGTGGTACAAGAAATGAAAACGTAAGTTTTGTTGCAGATCTTATGCTTTTATACTGTATCTTCTTTTAGCAACTATCCTGAAATTCAACGTGATGTCTTGGAAGCTGAAACTGAACTTCTTGGTTTGCCTGTTAGCCAAATGTTTAAAAGAATTGATGGACTTGCGTAAGTTTCTTTATATACTTATAAATTAATATATTCGGCCATCACTTTGTAGACGTGAATCAAAACGAAAGCTTTCTGTTGCTGGTTGCAAATTTGATAAAAATCGCTGTATTACTTTTGTTCCAGAAGGTGTACGTTCAATGCTTCAAGATGAAAAAACTGCTGCAACTACTGTTTATTTTGCATTTGGTGCTGAATACCATAAACATGTTAAATGTGATAAATTGATTTTTTATTCACTTCCACTTTTAATGGTTATTGCTCTTCAAAAACGCTTTGAAACTCGTGATCGTCGTAAAGCTTGTGCATTAATTCGGTATGGTTTTTGTTGCATTGTATTACTGCAATAGTAATTTATCGCTTTAATTTTTAGTCGTAAAATGCCTATTGTTCTTGCAAATAATACTGAAGCAGCTCGACAAAAAATGCCATATCCAATGAATGCAATTGAAAAGGCATATTGCCGCAATCCAATACCATTCAGAAAGCTCTCTGATATTAAAACTGACAGTGAAGATGAAAGAAGAATGAATGAAATGAAAGAAGCAGCAGCAGCTGCTGAAAAGAAGGAAACTGTTCCTGGTGGTGGACATGATGCTAAGCGGAAGAAAAAATCATCAAAGCTCCGTTGAATATTTCTGTTTTTAACTCTCTGTTTGTTCTTGGTGAATATTTTTTACATATGTTTAATACTTAATAAATTTTTTTTGATAGATGTTACAATTTTTCAATTCTTTACTATTTTGGGTACTGTAGTTTGTTTATTTTTGGATCATACAATCTTTTCTTTGAGCTTTCATAAATTTCATTAAGTCATTGTAGCTAACTGATAGATTTTGAAGTTCTGTAGCATAAATAAATAATGCTATTCCGTTGTGCCGTTACTGTATTTTGTAGCATACACCAATCATTTCAAAATGATTGGTGTATGCTACACTCCTCCAACAATTACAGGAACTGATGAGCATTCAAATGCTTAGTGGTTTTATTTTAAAAACTTTTTATTTTTTTCTACTTTTCATTCATTGTTTATTTATGATTTTAACATATTTTTTAGTTTAATAAAATTATGTTAAAAGCAATGGCACAGTTTCCGCTCAAAAAAAACAAAGCTTTTGAAGATGATAAACCTTTCTATTGAAAAACAGTTATTTTTAAAAAACTAAAAAAAATGATGCTTCCTTTTTTATCTTTATAGTTTTCAACACTGAAAAGGATAGCGTTGCATTTTTTTATTTCGTAATTATTCAGCCATAAATCAAAGAATTTTGCTGTGTTCAATGATTCTTTGTTATTTTTTACTATGACGATCATTATATAATTACTTATAAATAAAAAAAAATAGAATAAATAAAATTTTTTGTTAAGCATTTTTCCGAAAATTAAATCAAACGTATTACGTTTTGTCCCTATGTTTGCTGGCAACATTTTGATCATGAGTTTCCAGAAGTTAAAGAAAGCAATTTGCGATCAAAAAAACCAAGTGGACATTTTAGGTGGCCCATCCTGTATTCAACGGAGCTTTGATGATTTTTTCTTCCGCTTAGCATCATGTTCACCACCAGGAACAGTTTCCATTTTCATGTTGCCCAAAAAATTTGAGTTGCAATAAAAAGTTAAAAAAATTAATAATGGTTTATTATGAATCTGTATCTTTTTGTTACAATTAAATTTGTAATGTATTAATTAGTAATTATTCCCCATAGCATTATTCTTCGAATCCTAAATTAGAATGTTGTTGTAAATGTCGTGCAATCGGTCGTTGTTGTGAAGGGGCTCCAACATTAGATTCTTCTTCTTCATCCTCATCTTCCATCGAGCCGTGATGATTCTTTTTTGTAATTCCAATATCTTCAAAATGGCTATTTGCATTTGTTAGATATAAAACAGATGGAGGTTGTCGAGCTCGATATACAAGATATATGATAAGTGTAATAACAACAAGTCCAGATAAAACTCCTCCAACAATTACAGGAATTAGGTCACCACTTGTTTGATCTTGTGGACATATTTCTCGATCACCATATTTTGTATTTCCAGTTGGGGCATATGCTTGTACACGAATTTTTTTGAGGATTATTCTGAAATGGTAAAATTGAGATTATTGCAGTTATGTTAAAATGATTTTTTATTACTATTTTAAAGTCATTCTAAAAACTTACGAAGCTTTAAGGCCATAACTTTCATTAGTATTTATAGGATATTCTGTTGCACTTGAACAAAAATAACTATAATGTGTATTTGCAAAAATATCTGCTGCAATATCAGATGGTGATTCAGTATCCCCAAATGTTTGATTATAAATATAATATGGATCTAAAAATTATTGTTTAATTTTTACACATATTTTAAGGTATTCTGGTCAGCACATTATGCTAGTAAAACTCTTAGCACGAAAAAATATTTTCGTGGTTTCTATGAATTCGTCTACTTTTTTCGATGTTTTTTGTTAAAAATTAATTGTTATATTTTTTTTATTTTACTTTCTTATTTTTTTTCACAAAAAATGCTACAAAATGATATATAACTTCACTTGGCTGGATAACGGGAATATATAAAACCGAAAAACTGCTGATACAAATGTAAGTTTCCTGAAGTCGCCTGTCCTACAATTTTCGTTATTTTTTTCTTAAAAGATGCCCCAGATACTAATAAAGATATACAGTAATCAAAATTTTGATTGGTGGTCAGGAAGCAATTTGTCGTCCATAATAGTGTAACATGTATGTTTAAAGTGTGTATTTTCATATATACGTATGCTTTAAAAGGCTTAAATAATCTCTATATTCACTCATATATACATAGAAAGCATCAATAATAAAAATAATAATGTTAGCGAGTGATTTACAGAAGTTGTTGTATCACTTGTATACTGTAGTTGAACAACATCGCCTACTGATTATACTATGATTATCAACTGCTTAATATCACTCGCTAATAGTATTATTTTTATTATTGATGCTTTCTATGTATATATGAGTGAATATAGAGATTATTTAAGCCTTTTAAAGCATACGTATATATGAAAATACACACTTTAAACATACATGTTACACTATTATGGACGACAAATTGCTTCCTGACCACCAATCAAAATTTTGATTACTGTATATCTTTATTAGTATCTGGGGCATCTTTTAAGAAAAAAATAACGAAAATTGTAGGACAGGCGACTTCAGGAAACTTACATTTGTATCAGCAGTTTTTCGGTTTTATATATTCCCGTTATCCAGCCAAGTGAAGTTATATATCATTTTGTAGCATTTTTTGTGAAAAAAAATAAGAAAGTAAAATAAAAAAATATAACAATTAATTTTTAACAAAAAACATCGAAAAAAGTAGACGAATTCATAGAAACCACGAAAATATTTTTTCGTGCTAAGAGTTTTACTAGCATAATGTGGGTCAGCCAATGCAACCTCATACAACAGAGAGAAAGAAATCATGAAAAAAGAAACTATTGCTTTTGTTTGAACGGAAACACAATGTATTTTTCCTTCCTCGTTTCTAGAATGGATAACAAAATTTTCATCCTTTTTCTCACTTATTTATTTCCATTTTTAAACGATTTCTAAAAGTTTAACAAATTCGTGGAAGGTCGTGAAAAATTGTAGAAAAGCGTAGAAAATCGTGCTAAATTTTCCACGATTTTCTACGGTTTTTCATGATTTTTTACGACTTTCCAAGAAGTTTTTATACTTTTTTTCCTTTTTTTGCCTTTTTTGGAGTGCTGTTTGGGATACAGATGGGGTCAAATTTGGGTCTATCTGTTTCCCCGGTTCACATGTACATTTTCTAAGAGTTTCATGTAATTTGGTATTCGAAAAATCGTTTAATTAAAAAATGAAAAAAACGGGTTGAACATTTAGTCACTTATTTTATTCAAGGAGTTGTTTTAACCAAACTTTTGTGTTAACAAACAGACCTTTATGTCCAACAAACAATGATTCTTGTGTCGAATAATTTGCAAAAACTTTTACGCCATAAAGTGTAAATTCAGAAGAAGAAGCATGAAATCTTTCGCTTTTTGTTGTAAATAAAAATTCTATCCACCATCCGGTCCACGCTGGATCCTGTAAAGAAAAATATACGTCACAACCATTGTTTTGTTTTCAAATGTTTTAGTAAAAGGTTTATGTACGTCACTATAGAATAAAAGAGAGTCTAACAATGATTATCAAATATTACGGACCTAATCTTATTTAAAATTGAAAAATTTTTACGTAGACTGAAAAAGGAACAATGATATCATCTGTTGGAATCTGTGAATTTGAAATATATTAGTGACGTTATTAATGATAAGAATTGGAATCCCAAATTGACAAAAAAAATTTAAGAAAATCGGGTGTCCCAAAATGCTTTTTCGTGACGTTAAAAACTGGAAAACTTACATGTGGGAAATCAAGATGTATAACTTGTGAATCAACTTGTAAAGTTCCATTAAAATCTATTGTTGTATTACATGAACTTAAATCTTGATTTACTGATAATCCATCTGGAACATTTACGTGTGCAGTTTGCTAAAAAGAGGCATTTGTATTAATTAGTCCATAAACACTTTAAAATGCTCACATAGCTATCTTCATTTCCAGCTAAATAACTTAAAGTTAGGGCAATAGTTGCTTCCATTCGAATACAAATTTGATTATTTGAATCATGAACATCCCATTCTGATGAAGGTGCAGATGAAGTTCGTACAGAATTGATATTTAACAGAGCTGAAAGTAAGCATTAAATATGGAAAAAGTAGCTGTAGTTAAGAATGAACAAAAAAACGTGGGAGGTAAACATTGATTTAAATGAATAATTTCTAGAAAACATAAAGCTTAAAAATGTTTTTGATAGCAAGAAAAAAGCAGACAACGAAATTTAAAGATTGTTGTGAAGAATTAGAGCAAAAATTTTTTGATCTTCTGCTTTTTTGAAAATGTATTTTTTTATGGAAAAAAGAGCTAAGGCACGTGATCACTGTAAAGCATTCAAATCTAAAAATAAAAGCAGCAATAAGTTCAGTTTAAATTTCGATATTAATATAAAACAGTATTTTACTAATAAATCGATAAAAAAACGTTGCACAAAACTAATCAGAAAAAATTATAGCTTGCGTCAATAGCCTAATGAAGCAAGACATTTGGTTTTAATTATGCCCAATATTGATTCAGACAAGTCTGAATGTTTGTTTAAAATCAAGCATTTCAGTGTATCAAAACTCATCGAAATTGTTGTGTTGAAATTGAAATTTTTCCTTTAAACTGACCAATATCGAAATTAAATAAAATTATACTCACAGAAATCAAAAAACCAGAATTACAATTTCAAAGTTTCGCGAAATGCAAATTAAAATATTCATTCTGCATAACTTTGAGCCAAAACATTAATGATGGAAAAAGAAGAAAATCAAGTGAAATTAAACTTTTTTATATTTATATTTTAATAAATTTTGTTTTTTTGCCATGCTTGTCGCTGAATGTAGCAAAACAAAAATGGACTCATTTACAATCATTTTAGCTTAGATAAAAAAAATTTTTGAAGACAAATTTAAGTTATTGTTAATTAGAAAAAAAGTAGTAAAAGAATGTGTTTTGCAGCGTTTTACACGTCTATAAAATCGCTATTACTTACTTATTAAAATCAAACAAATCCATATCCTTTTCATTTCAACAAGACCATTTAAAATAATTGTTGTCATTTTTTCGATTTTAAAACATCAAAAGAAAAAACCTTTCTTTTTTCTTTTTAGCTTCTTATTAGAATAGAAAAAAATGAGTGATGGAAAAAACACAGAGAAAGAGGTATACGTTTTCTTTTTCTTATCAATCCATCCAACAACTTGACACTCAACTCTCCCTCAACAAAAAAAATGAAAAGTTATGCGTTTTTTTCTCCGGGAAGAATATTTTTATTTCCTTTTTTATTACTACTTTTTTCAATGAATTCTTTTTTTGATTATTGTTATGAGTTTTAATGAAGCAATCAAAAAAAAGAACATAACAATGGGATATAAAAAAAACACATGTTATTGTGGAGATTAAAAAAATTGCAAAAGTTTATTGATTTTTTTGTATATTGCAAATTATCAATGTATTTGATGGGAATATGTGCATGTTTAAGCGGATTAAGATCAAAAATATTTTTTGTGTTTAAAAAGTGTGTAGAGTTTGAACAACTGATAGCAGCAATTATTTCTTTTCTTTTTTTGCTCTTGGCTATAATAAGCAAACAAGCGACAACAATGGTTTTGGATAAAAAAAATTAAAACAATTTTAGGAAACAATTTGAGGCATTCTTTTAATTAATGAAAAACTATTTATAAGCATTTTTACACAAAATTCTTGATATTTTTTAAATAATAATTTGAGCAAAAAAAACACCGACGAAACAATGAGTCAACGGAAGTAATGTATATGAAAGGTATACATCAAGGCAATACAAAAACGTGTGTTTTTAAAACATTAGTTTTGCTATTTTGATTTGTATTATTTTTAGACCAAAATTTAAAGTGAATCTCGATTTCAAAAAAAAACAATATTTATTGATCAAGGTTTTCTTGTTGTAGATTAAATGTACTTTTGTTTAAAGATTTAATTTTTACTTTCTAAATTTTGACTTCCCAGAGAGCTGTACACTTATCTGGAAAACTGTACAGTAGAAACCTCGATTTTACGTCCGCCAATTTTACATTTACCACAATTTTACGTCTCTGTTCTGCGGTTCCACGAAAAGAAAACTAATTTAAATGGACCTCAATTTTACGTAGTTTTTTCGCGGTCCCTTGAAAGGTGTAAAATCGAGGTTCGACTGTAGAATTATTTTTCCCGAAAATAATTTTTATTTGAAACATAAATTATCATTTTAAGCCTTGAAGCTGTTTTTATATCCATATTATGAAACCAAGGAGGTCAGCAACAAAAAAAATTTCAGTTTGCCCTTTAACACTGGGATAGAAAGGTTTTTCAAGTTTTGAGATTTAAAAAAACGGAAATTAACACCTTCAAATTTTTTCTGGCTTTAAAATTAAGGGTAACTTCGAGAAATTTTTTTACTGTTTTTTTCTCATTAGCCTTTTTAATTTTTTTTATTTTATTAAAAAAATTAACATTTTAAATTAATAAGCATAAAAGCTGATTAATTTAAAATGTTAAAAATACAGTAGTCATAATAGTGATTTCAGAAAGGATTCATTTTATTCTTATGATGAAATAAAATGCTTTTTAAACATTAATTTCCCTATATCGCCTAAACAAATAAATTTTTTGTATCATTTTCTTATAACAAGGATTACTGTAATCAAAAGCAGTTGACCTTTTTTAACATCAAAAAAGACATTCTTCATTCTTCGTTCGAATCTTTTGTTTTCTGTTTTCATTTTTAAACTTGTTTTGTTTATTTGTTGTCTTTCATTGACGAAACAACAAAAACGCACATCTTGCACCAGTACTGGTTGTTGTTGTTTTTTGATAGATTGATCATCATATGGCTATTTTTCATTTAAAAAAACTTTTTTCGTGAACTTTTTGAGCTCTAAAAGTTTTTTTTATCTTTCAAAGATTTTTGAGTTTTCTTGTTTTTTGTGATCTTTAATTTGTATTTTCTTAAATCTTATTGAAAGTGATAAATTTAATAAAATTTTAATAAGGGTTTAACATTAAAAGGGGGGGGGGTATAAAAATTTCTTGCAACGAAAATAAAAATAAACACGCATTGGCCTTCTGCCCATTTGCTCTTTCTCTCTCTTTTTTTTGTCTCGTGTTTCTTCGGTTTCAATACTTTTATTTTTTTGCTGCTAAAAAAAGCAGAAAAGCAAAAAGAGCTTTTCACTTTTCATCTTTCATCCGCCTTTTTTTGCCATTAGTTTTATTTTTTTTGCAGAAGAAGGAAGAAAGAAAAAGAGAGACCTCTCAAAAACTGCTCCAAAACGAAAAAACTACGAGAAGATTATATTTTTTTACTTTCTTGCTTTTTTTCGACAGACTTAAGAAAAATTTTTGTCTAACACAACATTTTCTTCTCTCTTTTTTTCTATTTCTAATTTCTTAAATTGGCATTAGAGTGAATAAAAGAGAGAATAGACAAGGAAAGATATTAAAGTCTCTATTAATATTAATAATATTCTTATTAACATTATTATTTTTTGCGTGAATAATTATTTCATAAAAGTGAAAAAAGAATAGAGAGAGATGCGTGACCCCAGCAATCAACAATAAAAAAATTTTATACATTAATTATTCTATTTTTGGTATATTTATATATATTTCTATTAGATATGGTTGATCCTATTCGATTATCTGTTGGAACTGTATCTGTATATCCAACCACAGAAGTACGTTTGTTGCAGCAACTGTTAAAATTTATAAAATTAAGAAAGTTGTTTATATATAATTTTTTTCTTACATTTGCAGAGAAAAGGGCGTGCTAAACAGCTTCAACTTATTCTAAAGCCATCATCACTGGAGCTACATAAAACTTTAAAAGATTATAAAAATGGAAAATCTCCGAAACATTTGATAGAATTGGGTGATTTGTTTAATATTTCATTACAGGTATGGGTTTTGATCTGAAGCTAAAATATAGAATATAAAATGGAGATCCAGATTACATTTGGTTGAAAGCGTTTTTGTTCTCAAATTTGAACAAAAGTAATTTATCAGTGACTGTTTGGATTAAAGCATATATATTAAAAAATATACACAATTTTTACTTGTGTATTTTAACACTGGCTTTTAAGTTACTGTTTTATTACCTGTACTTTATTTTCTACAAGCAAAAAAAGCCAGCCAAATAAGATCAAGATCTTTGTTACGGGCAAAATTGTAACTATACACTACAAAGTTATCCATAGCAAAAATTAGCATAAAGATTTAATTAAAAAACTGCAGTTTTATGTTTAACGTTTACTGCTCATTTTAATCACTGATTAGCTAATAAAAGCATATATAAGCTACTTTGATTATATCATCTTATAAAAATCCAAAAATGCCGTCTAATTCTTTTAGTTACATTTTTTAATCTTTCGCCCCCAAAATTTAATATTCAAATTGCTTCATTTCTTTTTCTTCATCTATAAATTTCCAAAAGTACAAAGTTATATCAGCCATAATAACTCTTACTTTGTTATAGCAACTATCTGACAGCTGTTTATATTATTTCCATAAATAAATTAAATGCAGCTTTTTAAATTAAATGCAACTTTTTTTCTCTTTCTTCGAAGCTCACTGACTTTTAGTCTTTGTTTTTGGAAACATTTTTTGTACTTTGGTTCTTTCAAAAAGCACTTTTCTTGTTCCTCCTCTTTTTGAAGCTTAATTGAAGCTTTGCAATTTGAATGAGAAAAAGAATGTTTCAAGTTTAGCTGAAACTTTTAAACTAGAAACCAAAAAAAGCTTTTATGAGACATAAAGAATGTACAAAAAAGAACTTTTGTGAATCATAAAAAATAGCTTTATTTTTGCAGTACGTTTATTTTTTTTGAAGAGAATGATGTCACTAAGAGAGGTGGAAAGGAAGAGAAGTAAACAAAAAACAAAGGTTTTGCAATCCATAAAAGATTTTTATTGTTATTTTTGATATTTTGATTTATGGAGTTGAAAAAGACCGACTACCAACTCGCACTTTTTACCAACTCGCACTCGATCCAGGCCAACTCGCACCGGACCAACTCGCACTCGGTGACAACTCGCACCTAGTCAACCGGCACTCGGGGTCAACCGGCACCTAGTCAACTCGCACTAACAATAACTTTGAAAATTTTTTAAATTTTTAATAAATTAACAATATAAGTAAGTGTTAGAAATGTTAATATAGGCTTAGTTTGATTGTTCGGTATTTTAAACCCGTTGTAAAAATAAGAAAGCCTTGGGGTTTCTGTTAGGGAGGCAATGTAAAACAAAAAACATGATGTTAGAGGACTTGGAGTAACTCGTGAATTTCAAAATGTAATTCAATATGTTGTAATAAGAACTGTAGCAGAAGCATTAGCTCTACTTGACAGATAATAAACAATAAGATATGCAGCAATTATAATTATATAGAAAAGTGCGAGTTGTCACCGAGTGCGAGTTAGTCCGGTGCGAGTTGTCACTGAGTGCGAGTTGACCCGGTGCGAGTTGTCACCGAGTGCGAGTTAGTCCGGTGCGAGTTGGTCAAAAGTGCGAGTTGGTTCCCGCCCGTTGAAAAATGATAATAATAGTTAAAATGTTGAAACAAAAAAAGTACAAACAATTTATAAGCTGTATTAATTTAAATATTTACAGTTGTTAATGATGAAACAAAAATTACCTATAAAAATTTAAAAAATCTTACAATCCTGCAGTATCTTTATTGTTAATTAATCCACCGCTGTTCGTATTTCAGAATGAACCAAATCAAATTAAAGCTGATTGTATTAGTTTAATGTCTCCAGAAGTCACGTATTTTATTTTACCAATTGACAATGAATCAACTTTAAATGATTGGTTTGAACTTTTAATGGAAAGAGTTCGAGAAGCACGTTCCCAAAAAGTTTTACGACCAGTTTTTCGTGAAGAATTTTTTGAAGCTGCATGGGATATTACAATTGTAAGTTTTGCAGAAAAAAGATGTTCAGGAATTACAGTTCCAAGGGCAAAAGTGTGAGCGACTTTGCCGCCTTTGATGTTGGAATGTAAAACATAATATTAGGGAAATGTAATTTCTGGACAATCCTTTTAATCTAACGATTGTTATATGTTAATAATTAATATTTGCAGGTTAAAAAGCCAAAGCTCCGAAAAGATTATGCAAAAGATGAAAAGATAGATGATTTAGCAGAAAAATTAGCTGAAATTCAAGGCAGAAAACGGTTATGCATTTCAACGACATGTTTTTTATTATTTAAAATGGGTGTTCGTCCTTCCTCTGATCCTGATCAGCCATTTGCTAAAGAAGAATATACTGAATTACCGGTAAATTTTTTTTTAAGATTTACAGACAAAAACGAAATTTTGATTATTAGAATTCGAGTCCATAAATTTTTAAACATTTTTAAAAGTGGTGATTCCTATTTTTCATTTTTACAGTAGCGCCGCCGTTGATTAAAAGTTGATAAAAAATCATTCTTTGCTTTGTCAAAATTCTGCCGTAAAAACTTTTGCAGCTTTCAAAAGCCGTTTTTTTGCAACCAAAAACATCCCGTCAAAATTTGAATTATTGCTGCTTAGAAAAAGTGCATGTCTGACATTTATAGCGTTTTTTTTATGGTTCTTTCTTTCTTTTTTTATGCAAAAGATGATGGTTTCTTTTCATAAATGTCAACAACAAAAAATTTTTTGCAAAATTAACCCGGATATTTTTTGAAGATTTTGAAGAAATAAATATTGAGGACATATTTTTTTGTTATTGAAGATTTTTGTAGCCTGTTGTTGAAAAATATTTATAGACAAATATTAGTTCAATTTAAAAAAATTTGATTATGGTAATTATCTGTTCAAAAAACAGCCACTTTTTTGGTTAAAAAAGTACACACAAATAAATATAGATTATTTCCAAAAATGCCCTTTTAAAAAATTTTAATGTAGTTTTTGAACAATGTAATGGGATAAAAATAAGCAGAATTTTATTATTGATAAAATTCTAATTTACAAAAACTTTTGCAGATAAATGTAATCTCAAATTACGGGAAACAAGAAAGATATTTTTTTATTCGAGTTGGACGATGCTCTGAAATTGGACAAGGTGAACTTTGGATGGCAACGGAAGGAGGTGCTTCAGCAACACAATTACATGATAAAATTTCAAAGATTAATCAACGGGATGCTGAAAAGCGAAGGCAGCAAGGAATTGTTTTATCAGTGTTAGTTTTTCTAGGCCTTTTTGAGTCAAGTAAAATGTGGTTAAAATTTTTGTAAAATGATTAGCAAAGATTCGAACCTTGATTTGTTACATGTTAGTTAGACTGTACAGTTACCACTGCGCTACAACTGCACGAAGAAAAAAGTTTGTATAAAATACATTAACTATCGGTGTTGATTTTTTTCTTCTTTTTTTGACCTATTTCTTAAAAGTATTTTGATCAAGTGTAGCGGTAGCTCAATGGTTAACACCACAGTCTAGCGTGCATTTGGAACCAAGGTTCAAATCCTCGGAGGTCATTTTTTTGTAAATTTTAAAATCATGCTTTGCCATGACCCTGTCATTTCTTTTAAAGAACTATAAAACTCAAAACTTTTTAGTGGTGGTCTATCATCTCGAACATTGAAAAGTACATTACTCCGACAACGAGCACGTGAAAATAAAAGTAAAGAAGCATTAAAGAAAGCCATGGAAGATGGAGTTGAAGAAGAACCAGTACAAATTGTTGAAGCACTTGCAGATAAAAAGACTCCACCACCTCCACCTGAGCCAATTGTTATTCCACCGTAAGCTTTTTAATTATTGATTGGGAAAATTTTTGGGGGAAGGGATAGTAGCAGTATCTTACTATCACTTAAATTTATCAATTCAAAAACTATTTTTCTTAAAATTTGTTCCTTTTCATACACACTTGCTACAATAACCTCATTTTAGACCAAATATCACTTCTCCACAACTAAATTCAACTCGAGGTGAATCATCAAAAGTTACAACCCCAAAGAAAAAAGTACCATTTGCGGATATGGCATTTAAAATTGGAAATAAATTTCATTATAATTCTGGTTCATCTTCTAATTCAACAGGCGCTGGAATGTTTACTTCAAATCCAGAATATAATAAAGATGCTCATGAACATGCAAATGCATATGTTGATCCTCCACCACAAGCTTCAAGGAATGAAGACATGCCACCTCCACGAACTTTATCGCCTCGAAATTGTTATAATACAATTGCAGAAGATTATATGAGTTATGATGCTGTAGTGGATTCGAGGAAAGCATCAGCAGCACAAGCATATCCAATTCGACGTAAGTTGTTGATTTGAATTTTTAGAGACATTGTTTTAAAGATAATTTTAATATTTACATAATAGTTCTATGTTTCAAAAACTTCTAAAATTATGCAAATTTTTTGAAATCAAAGTAACAATTTTCGTAACATTCCTTTAATTTTCAGAAATATCAGTGATGTCTGGCTCTGAATCAACAAATAATATGGCTTCTGCGGTAACTGCTCGATTTGCTGCTGATCGACCAATCAATGAATCAACGTCCGATTATTTAATGATGAATAATGGTTTTAAAATTCCTGATGAACCTTTAAGATTTCCAATGAAAGAAGCGCGGTCATATGTCTCAGATATCTCAGATTCAAATGAATCGTGTTATTCGTCTGCCGCGAAACGAGCAAAGCGAGAATCAACATCAGATTTTGGAGATGATCCACATTCACATTCACTACGAACATATTCATTGGGTTCAAAGCCACCACTTACGACAATGCCAATTGCAAGAGATTTATCAGATTTAACAACGCTTAATCCAACCTCTGAAGAATTTAAAATTGATGATATTCGAAAGCGAGCACATTCTGCTGGTTCAAAGACATGGACAAGAGGGACATATCGGAAGGTGACAGAATCTCAGGATATTCGAAATCGAACAAATTCTTTTGGAACTTCTTCTGCACTTGCAGCTTTAAGAAGACAACGACAGCCAAAACTTGCAGAAAATGATGACCATGCTGTTATTGATTTTAGTGATGGTTCAAATAAAGGTTCAATGGCATCAATTGATTCTCCACTTGCACGATCAAGAAATTCATCAATTGGAATTCATGCAACAAATATTCGAAATGCTGCTGAAACTGCTGCTGTTGCATCCTCAAATTTAATTGCCGAAAAGCTAGCAGCTATCAAAGTTGAACCATCTGCATCCCCACGTGGTGGAGGGTATGATGATTCCATGTCTTCATCCACTTCTTCTTCAACTTCAAAACAATCAAATCGTCGTGGCTCTGCTCCTGATACTGTCTCAGTTGATTCAGATTATGTCCTAATGCCAGGCTCAAAAACAAGTCGAACAACAAAACTTAAAAAGATACCGGAGAAAGGATCCGATACAGAAGAATTTGGGGATATGGAACATACTTCTTCATATTTTGATGATGAAGATGAAGAAATGGCAGCTGCTGAAGACCTAATTACTCCCAAAAGAGCATATGTCACTGGAACAGCGCTGAATCAAGGAGGCTTGGAATATGCTGTAATTGCAACATCATCAGCTGGACCTACAGCACGTCCTGCACCACCTGCTTCTTCACTTCCATTAATTCAATCATTTGCTCCACCACTTCCTATCTCCACTCAAACTTCTATTTCTGGTAGCAGTGCATCTGGAACACCTCCAATTGGAATTATTACAGCTCCTGCATTCTCTTCTGCTGCAGCATCATCCCCTAAACATTCTTCAACTTCACCTAATACTGCTACTCCTACTACCACCACTACAACTCATTGCGAATATACGGTAATTAATCCAACAACAAAGTAATTTTGAACAAAGATAAAAAACCAGGAACAAATTTAATATTAATGTTTTTAAAAATTTGCATAGTTTAAATAAATATAGCTTTTTTATATATCTGTTTGTGTTAAAACCAACAACAAGAATGAAAAAAAACCAGTAAAATAAATTACAAGAACATAATCAAGAAAAATTAATCATCAGCAGTATATAAACTTGCAGCAAAAACAATATCTCGTCGAATTGCATCTGATGTATCAATCATTTTTTGAACCAACTAAAAAAAGAAGCATTAAAATGGCGATCTAATAGCATAAAATCTTTTTTAAAGCAAGACAAAAAAACATCTCTGATCGTTCCATTTTAAAACTAAATAATTTACCGTATTATCACCAATAATTCTACCAGCAATTCGAATATCTTTTAACACTTCATCAAGACGTTGAATGCATCGAACAATAATCCCTTCATGAGCATCTGTTAAATGTGTAATTTGTTCAAATGACATTCCTTCTGCCCATTGATATACAGCTTCCATTAAACCAAATGTACATTCTTCTCGACGAGCATTTACCTGTAAAAAAGAAAAAATGTGAGTTGGATCATAACAGTGATTACTTTTTCGTTGAATTAATTAAAACTTACAACTTGACATTTTCTTTCAATGCTATCAATTTTATTTGCCATATCTGCAATTTCTTGCTTGAGCTAAAAAAAACATGTAGCTTATTATATTTAAAATAAGTAAACCAAAAAGCTACCGTATTAATAACATCAATATTTGCAACAGTTGTTAAAATTTTGCAATCTCTTTCATTTGATTTTTCTTTTGCAGAATAATGTTGTGCTGTAAGCGGGCATAGCAAAGCAGCAATCTCAGAACAACCACGATTTTGAAGCTTATTTTCAAAGATTAGTTCAGTTAAAAGTAATGTCTAAAAAATATTTTCGTTTTCTTTAAAATAAATATTTGCAAAAAAAGGTGTCTTACATCTTCATTAATTTGAGCAGCAACTCGTCCTTTAATTGTAATAAGATTATCTTTATCAATAAAATTAAGTTCTTTCAAAACTTTTAAGCAATTTGTATAATCATCTGTAAGAAGAAGCGAATCTGTACTTGTTTGATATTTAAGATTATCATATTCTGCTTCAAGAAGTTTACGCTCACGAATCATATGAATCTGAAAAGAACTTTTGAAATGTTACAGTAATTAAAGCTTAGAACTGAAACTCTGTCATTATATCCAAGTTGATAAACTTACATGTGCATCAAAATCAAGGCATTGTCGACAAATATATTTATTTTCATCTAATAGTCGTTTTCGAAGTTCAACAAATTGTGAAAGTTCTTCATAAATTTCAAGATCTTTTGATGTTAAATCCTCCCCGATTTTATATAAAAAATTTTCATCATATTTTTGTGCATTTGCTTTCATAAGCATATCCATTTCTGTCATTAAATTTGAGACAAGACGACTTGGAGATAGCTGACGACGAGTATTACTGTAACAGAAAGGAAATTTAAATAAAAGAAAAAAAGCGAAACTAAAAATAAAAACAAAACCTTGAAGATTTTTTTAGAAAATATTCTGCTAATTCTTTTTCACTAAAATTTTTCGCTTTCTTTTTACAAATTGCAATAACATTTTCAAATGGAACATTTTTAATTAGCTCTAGCTTATCAGAAGATTGACCATTATCAATTAAAGCTTCAAGACCATATTTAATAGAATGTTCAAAAAGTAATTGTTCTTTAGCTCTAAGCTTTTCAGTGGCTGTTAACTTTTCATATTCTTCTGCCGCAGCATTTAAAGCTTCTGGTGTTTCTAGTGCAATAACATTCAATTCTGCAGCTTCTTTAGTATTAATAAAATTATATACACATACAAGCATGCAGGCAATATTCTTTTGTGGTAATGAAATAAGAAGAAAACGACCAGGAAAAATTTGATGTCCAATACCAAATGATGTAATAAGCTTTGAAATAATAGCTCCACGATTATCAATATATCTCATCAGAGAAGAATAGTATGATTCTATTGATGCACCATATTCAACTTGTGTACAATCTGAACAAATTAAAGTTGGAAGAGAATTAATTTTTTCTTTTGTTTCTTTGATCTTTTCTTTTCGTGATTCAAGTGCTCGAAGTGATACCCGTTCAGTATATGATCGTTGAAGCATATCTTCAATATTAAGTTGTTCTGCTCGAATAATATTTAGCAGCATATTATAGGTGATACGGAATTTTGATTCCAATGAAATTGCTTTACCCTAAAAAATAGAATATAATGATATTAATTGATAGAAAGTGATTATCAAGACTATGGGAAATCAAAATTAGAAAATCGATGTTTTGCGAAATAGTGAGTTTAAAAAAGTCAGATTATATAGCTTACCCGTAACATTCCAAGCAAAGTACTATGATCATGTGGTTCACTACCTTTTGATAAAATAATTACAACACCTGTATCATCAATCCCACGACGACCAGCACGTCCTGCCATTTGAATGTATTCTGTACAATTTAGTGGACGACGTTGTGAACCATCAAATTTATCAATTGAATCAAAAACTACTGTACGGGCAGGCATCTAAAAAACAAAAAAAAATTTATAGAGACTAAAATTTTTTCAGAAACAGAGACGTTTCACATTAATTTAGTAAATGTAATAAAAGTCAAACGCAGTAAATTCAGCCCAAAAAAGCTGTAAATAAGCTTAATAAGTCCCATAAACTTACATTAACACCCATTGCAAATGTTTCAGTTGCAAAAAGAAATTTAACATATCCAAGTTGAAAGAGAATTTCAACAAGCTCTTTTAAAATTGGTAAAATTCCACTGTGATGAATTGCAAATCCACGATAACATAATTGTTGCATCTGAAATAGAAGAGATTAGCGGTTTTTAAATAATGCAAAGGTGATGCCGTTAAATAGATTTCGAACAGTTTACTGGCAGATACTGTAAAATTAGAAAACCAAAATGCATAAATAAGGGTGTGAAAAAAGAATTCTAAATACTTTTAATATTTGTAGAGTCAGTTATGCTACTTTTTCAAACGATGCTAAACTGTTCAAAAACCTCCAAGAAATATTTCAACCAAAAACAAACCTGTAAAACTTGTGGAAGATTTCGATCAGAACCTTTAAAAGAATCCAAATATTTTGTAAATAGCTTTCGAACAGCTGCTTTTTCATCATTTGTTGTAAGATCAAGTGTATAAAGCATTTCAGCATATTGATTACAGCGATTCCGTGAAAAAATAAATGCAACAGCAGGAAGTAAAGATTTTTCTTTTAAAAATGCAATTAACGTTTGATAATGACATCGATCAACAGCTTTTGAAAAATATGTTTTATTTGTATTTTGAATTGGTCCACCGGCACCTTTCTTTTGTGTCCATTGTGCAATTTGGGCTTCTTTTGCTTTGGTATAATTTTTTACACTGAATACACCATCACGGCCCATAATTTCAAAGAAATTATTTTGTGATTTTTTATCCTTGCCGGAGTATAAATGATGTGCAAGTGGAACTGGACGATAAAGAGTTTGAACAACATAAATCTTTCGATTTTTGATTCGTCTGAAAAGTATAAGCTACAGTATGCCTTTAAAAATATAGAGTAATTAAAAGATTTCCGTTGTTTGCGGCTCTCAAATGATAGGCTGGTACAAATAAGTTATATAAAAAAAAACTGTTTCTTATTAATTGTATATCCCTATATTTTTAGACCACTATATTATAATATCATGTTTCATATAAACCTGAAACTGATCCCCTATCATTTATTCACGGACTTGCAGCAAAAAATATTTTTACAATTGATTCATTTCCGATTTTAAATGAAAATGATGCCGTTATTGGAATGAAAGAAGTATGGGATCAACCACTTGATCCAGTTGCAGTTGCAAATTCTATGAAACATGGTGCACAAGATACTTCAATAATTCATCAAATGCGAGGCAATGGCTTGGAAGTTCAACTTGATATTGGTATATTATTGTTACAATAAATTTTCCTAGCTATATAAGAAAAAGAAGATATGCCGAAAAAGAAACGCTGCTGCTTCAACTTTCAACAAAAGATGATGCTGAAGAAAACATTTATTTGTATTCTACTGATACTAAAATTGTGTTGTTTTTTAGAACCTTCTAAAACTCAAATGAGAGCAGCAAACAAGGAGAATTCTTTTAATGTAGTACAATGTAAAAACAACACCTACCCAACCCAATCAGCAAATTCAAGACAATTTGGTACTGTTGCACTAAGCATAACAATATTAACTTGATGTGGAAGCATAATAAGTACTTCTTCCCAAACATGTCCACGATCTGTATCATTAATATAATGAACTTCATCAAAGATAACCCATTCAAGTTCATCTGGTGAAACACGACCATTATATAGCATAGATTTAAGAATTTCAGTTGTCATAATAAGACATGATGCATCAGAATTAATTTGAATATCACCCGTTACAAGTCCAACATCTTCAAATTGATTACGAAAATCACGAAATTTTTGATTTGATAATGCTTTGATGGGAGAAGTATAAACAACTCTGAAAAGCTTTTAGGGAGCTGTGAAAATAACAGCGGTTAAGGAGAAATACCTTGAACGATGTTTACGACTTAATGCAATAGCATATTCTGCAACAACAGTTTTACCAGCAGATGTATGAGCAGCAACAAAAACACTATTACTGAAATTTTAAAGTTAAAATGTTACAGTATACTTTTTGTTTTGAGAAAATATTTACCCATTTTCCATTGCAATAATAGCTTGTTGTTGAAAAGGATCAAGTTCAAATGGATACTAAAATAAAAAAGATTATTCCAGCTTTTTAGTCGGTCCCCAAAACCTACAGTTCTTGCAAGATTATTCTTCATTTTATAATATTCTGAGACATTACTTCTAACATCTAGCATTTCAGCATATTCAAATCCATCACCTTTTGTCGGCTTTAGCCCTGCAGCTTTCTTTTCAATGTTTGCTTCTTCAAGTGGTTTTGTTTTTTCTAATGCATCTGCTGGAATAACTTCATCAGGATTAATCGGCTTTTTAGTTTTCTTCTTTTTCTTAATAAATGCTGATACATCTTCAGCTTCAATATCAACATTGCTGGCAACTGGGGGTACTGTAGCAGCAGGTGGAATAGTATTTAGAAAATCCATCATTTCAAAGACATCTGCATGTTGAATAGGTGCTGGTCGAGCAGGTTCAGTAACAACTTTTTTAACAGGTTCACGTTCAATAATATGTGGCCATCGAGCAGATGAGCTTGAATCAAGATCTAAGAGAACTTTTAATTCAGCATATTTAGCTTCTTCTTCATCATCCTTTGTAGAAAGTTGTAGCTGTGATGTTTCTTCAATATCTTCTTTTTCTAAAAAAAAAGTTATATAGTTATGCAAATATACTGTAACAATAATATACCAATATCAAGTTGAACTTCCAAGCCATTGCCTCGCATTTGATGAATTATTGAAGTATCTTGTGCACCATGTTTCATTGAATTTGCAACTGCAACTGGATCAAGTGGTTGATCCCATACTTCTTTCATTCCAATAACGGCATCATTTTCATTTAAAATTGGAAATGAATCAATTGTAAAAATATTTTTTGCTGCAAGTCCATGTATAAATGAGAGGGGATCAATTTCAGGTTTATAAGGTGGTCTAAAATGATATAGCGATTAGCAAATATGAGATTGTCTTTCATAAAAGTATATCTTACACAAAAGTATCTTTCAAATCTAGTACATCATGTTCAACACCATTTCGAGATTTTTCAACTTCTTCAAAAAATGCTTTAACAATTTGACTATTCCTTGCAATTGCTTTTTCATCCTTTGGTTCTGAAATTTCAATTTCTTCATCTTTCATTGCCAAAATTGCAGGATTCTTTTTAGCCATTTCTGCTTTAATTGCATAATTAATTTCACTTTGAATATAATGTAACTTTTTAGATTCTTCTTCAGTAAAATGAATTTCAGCATTACTGTCATAACCATATTTAAGGCCATCAACAAGCTTTAAAAGTTCTTCATTTTGTGCAAGATCAGCTAGCTCTACACGAATAACCTTTTCTGATTCTTCTTTAATTGCTTCTTGAATTTTATCTTCTGGTGGAAGGGTAAAAGGTTTTCTAAAAAAAACATATTTGAACATACATTTTTAGTTCAGATTAAAAACTAACTCTCCAGTATATAGTGATGCTTGAAGATCTTCTGGTAGTTCATCTGTTTCAATATTATTTAAATAAGCATCAATTGAATCTTCAACTTCTTTTGTTGAAGTTGTTTGTGAATCAAAAGTTTTTAAATGTTCAGAAAATTTTTTATGTATTTCTTTAATATTATCAGCACCTTGTAGCAAATTATCCACTAAATCCATGTTAACTAAAAAAAGATTAAATAATGTTATATTATGTTACAGCAATATTTTATAGCAAGTTTTATTTCTCTCTTTTACAGACAGCAAGTAGTTACTGAGTGGTTGTATAGCAAATATATGCACCATTATTGTAGTGAGACTATTTTTTTCATCGGGTTTTTTTGGACTTGAAAAAATAGCTTCTTGAGGATAACTTCAGAAAAATAAGACAAGCTTTCAAAAGCCAAATTTTGTTCAAATGAAAAAGGAATTTCGAAAACTAATCTATTTTTGGAGCTTTTCTTTTGTTTTGGTGTTAACACTGCAGGCTAACATTCAGATGGAATCACAGTTCAAATTCTTGTAAGGCTTTTTTTGCCTGTTTTCAAAATCAAAACTGGGATAAAGCCATTACCAAAATCTGCTTTTATCATTTTCACAAAAAAAGTGTGAAAAATGGATTTTGGTGTTTACAAAATAAGGATGTATCAATTACAGATTTTTTTTCTGCTCATAAATCTGGTTGTCCATTACCTGATGAAAAGCCTTGATTAGGATTAAACAATTTTTGGGATGCTTTAAATTGCATTACTTCTGGTTCAGTAAATTGTGTATCTTTTTGCTGTCTTGGAAATTCATATGTTGTCTGAAAAGATTTATGTAAAAACAAATTTTTAAATGTTTTTTTTTAGTTCTTACTTGACCAGCAGAAGAAGAACCAAAAACAAATTCTTTGACATTTTTCCATTTTTTAATTATCCCTTTTTCTTTATTTTCTTTTATTGCAACATTTTCATTATTACCATTATTATTATTTGAGGCACAAGAAGTTTCAATGGAATTTTCATATGCAGCAATATGAAGTGAAAGGGTGCTACTGCTGGTTTTGTTTGGAGTTGTTTTTTGATCTTCTTTTTGTTGTTGAAATTGTGTTTTACAAAAATTTGATGATGAAATATCATTGTCATGATTACTGTTCAATAAAAAAGAATCTTTTCTTTTTTGTAAATCATTTGAGTTAGTTAAATCTAACACAGGGATTACTGATAAAGCTGCAGTCCTTTCAAGCTATGATTATTTGTAAGCGTTGATATCCTAAGAAATGTAAAACAACAAAAAATTTGCTGACATTTTTTGTAATTCAAAGTTTGACGGAAGAATATTTTACTGGAAACAAAGGAGTGCAGCTTTTACTATGTTTACCATCTTTTCTGCTATCATTTATAGCAATATTCTTTGAGCTGCTAACAGTATCTCCTTCAGAAAAGTGATGATTGTTATGATTTAAATTGAGGTTATTGTATTGGCCATTTGCTGGATTATGAACAAAGACATTTTGTTTATCTTTAAATGACAAACATTGGTCTTTTGTTGCCATTCTAAAAACAACTTTTTTAAAGTAAATTACATGCCAAAGTTTTAAAAAGCAACATAAACACGGAAAAATTAAAAAATAATAATTTTATTTCAAAGCACAAAAGCAACAAAATGTGTAAAGTGAAAAAAAGAATAAGAATGATGCAATTTTATGTTTTATAGCCCACTTTGAAACAACAAATCATTCGAAAAAAGTTGAACAGAATTTATTTTGCAAAAGATGATTAACAATTGACAAAAATTGAAAAATGTGGTTACATTTAGCAAATTTGACATGTTTTTTTTAGAAATAAATTAATAAAAACTTTTGTAACTTGATAAATAAACAGTATGAAAGATTGCTATCATTTTGTCAAGCAGAATTTAACGAAACAAAAATTCACCAGGGCATCTTTTTAGAATTTGCCCATGCTGTTTGTAATGTTGCTAATAAAAATGCTTTCTATTTATTTTTCACGAAAACTTTTTATTTATGAATATTGGTTAATTTTTTTTAAATTATATTGTTTTCTGTATGTTTAAATTTGACCAGTTTTAAAATGCAAATATGAGATGAAAGTCAAGTGCCTATTGGGTGATGTTATTTCTTGTGTATATTGCCATTGGCATGCATGGCTATTTTGCCACAAGCATCAACATAAAATTGTTAATTTTTGTGTTCAACTTATAAATAAAATGATCTCATAAATTAATTTCAACAATACATAGTACATTTTTATTACTAAGCATTTACAGTAAAATTTCTACATTTAAGTGCCTCATCTCCACCTGTACATCCCCCATATTTCATAAAGCTATGCGATTAGCACATCGAATAACATTTGTATGGTTTTGTTTGTTATTATCTTTAGTATTACTTGTAATATATCTCGTAAGTTTTTATAATCAATCTTTACTACAAAAGCAAATTTGCTTATTAAGGATGGCGGGCTAGGTAATGAACCGATAACAATATTTATTTTTCCATTTTTATTTAATGTAACAGTTGGTGGAATAATATTTATAAAATATTTATCACATTTGGATATGTTTTTAAGAAATGGTCCAATCTTACGACCACTTCCAGGACTAAAAGCTTTGTATTATGGAAGTAAGTGTATTACTTTAGCACTTTATATATTGCAATTACTGTAGCATTAAACATTTAAGGTATGGTAATAGCAAAGACAGTATTTGAAATATTACTATGTCTAAAATTACGTGGAGTTGAAATTGAAACTTTATATGTATTTATTCCATTATGGGTATTGCTAGTTTTAATAATGACATATTTATTGTCAGATGTTGTTGTAACGCATTTTAAAGAGCATTAAAATTACTGTAATTGTTCTGTTTTTGTATAAAAAAATAAATGTACATATTTTACTTTTTTGTGATGAACACTTTGAGTCTATTTACTCAATTTTTATTGCTTGCTTGAGATACTGTAATAAGGGTATTTTACGTATAAAATTTTGAAAAATGAAAAAAACTTATCTCAAATTTTTCTGAGCGCAAATACAAACATAGAGTTTTTGACAGTTCAATAATTTTAATTCAACTTACTTAAACCAAAAATCTTATTTTTTAGCTTGTTTTTGTGCAGACAATATTTAAATATTATCAGAATGAATTTCTGCTAATGTTTAAAAAAGTAATTGTTTTTATGTTTTTTGAAGAAACTCGAACCTTGCTCTTGACTCCCGTATATTGGATTGCAAATCAGACTCGCTATCAACTGCTCTCTCTGTTAAGCCCATAGAGAAAATTTAAAGCTAGCTTTTTTTCGTTTTCCAGCATTCGTGCGTGCTTTTGTTTCCTATTAAATAAATTATTACTGTACATATTTACGCGTTATTTTTTTGTTCCCTTTTTGAGTTTATTTTCTTTTGAACATTGTTCGTAGATACAGTAATAAACAATTTTATTTTATAGATGCTTTCAAAAATTATATCACGAAATTTTTCAACAAATGTTTTAAAAACTGATAGAAAAGGATATATTCCTCGTCGAGCACTTCTCTATGTTCCTGGTAGCAATGAAAAGATGTTAAACAAAGTATCTACTCTTAAGGTATGTTAATAACTTTTATTATTGTAATATATCCATAAAGCTGTTGGTTTTTAGGTTGATAGTTTAGTTCTTGAACTTGAAGATGGTGTTGCGTTAACTTCAAAATCCGTTGCTCGACAAAATATTGCTACATATCTTGATAACCTTGGATCAAAAGGTGAACATCAATGTTTTGAATTAGGTGTTCGAGTTAATTCTGTGGCATCTGGGCTATTAAATGATGATTTAAAAGAACTTTCAAAAGTTAAACAACTTCCACAAGCTTTTATGATTCCAAAAGTTGATTCACCAGAAGATTTAGCAACAATTTGGGATGCTTTTCGATCAACATATGGGGCAGAAAGAATTCAAAATTCTGTAAGTTGTTTGAATTTTTATTGTTTGCGTATACTGTACTTTGAGATTTGTGTTTACAGCATTTATCTCAAGGTATTGTATCCAATTGTTTATCGTTTTTATTTACACTAACTTTTCAGGGTACTCGATTAGTGATTTGGATTGAATCTGCTCAAGCTTTATTAGATATGCCTCGAATACTTTCAACAACATTAAATATGAATAAGAATGCAGGCTTTTTTAAACTTGATGCAGTTGTATTTGGTTCAGATGATTTTTGTGCTAATATCGGTATGCATTGTTACTATATTCTGCTATACTTTTTCTACAGTAACCTCTTTTTTAAGGTGCTACTCGTTCAAATGAAGGTACTGAAACGCTATTTGCTCGTCAAAGATTTGTAACTTGTTGTAAAGCCTTCAATCTACAAGCTATTGATTCTGTATATATTGATATTAAAGATCTTGATGGATTAAAAAAGCAATCTTTAGAAGGTTTGTTTTTGGATATAATTGTTAACTGCAATTTTTTAATACCTTTGTTTAGGAAAAGCCTGGGGCTTTGATGGTAAACAATCAATTCATCCTTCACAAATCCCAATAATTCAAGAATCATTTTTACCACCACCTGATAAAGTACAATGGGCAAAAGAATTGATTGCAGAATTTGTTAAACATGAACAAAGTGGAAAGGGTGCTTTTACATTCAAAGGTTCAATGATTGATCGACCGCTACTTTTACAAGCAATGAATATTGTTCAAACTATTAAATACTTGGAAAATATGTAGAAGAGGAGAAGATAATGATAGATAAGAGTTGTATGTTTGATTTTTGTTAGATGATGATAAATGTGATGTACAAAAGATTTAATAAAACATATTTTATTTAAATTACGGTGTGTTGGAGTGTTTTGTGACATAAAAACTTTTGACAAATTTTCAATACAAAATCATTTAAACATCATATTCTTTGATTGAAAAAACTTAAGGTTTTCTGTAAATTAAGTATAAGGCTTACTGTATAATTTCAAGATAGAATCGTAGTTAAATTATTATATTTTGTTGATATATCCATCAGTTAAAGGGATAGTTACTATCGCAATATTAACTGCTGTCATGCCGCCAGCGGCTTTTTCTGATGCTTTTCAAGTAGCAGGAGATCAACGTATTTTTGTTAAAAATAACGTGCGTTTTATAAAGTTTTTTTAGCATAAACTGCATTTAAGATATATATCCCTAGAAGGTTTTGTTTTATTTATAACAAAATTATGATTTTCACAAAATGTTAAAAATTATGAAGCGGTAGCCGACAATAGCTTTGATTGAGATAAAATTTTAGAAAAGCAAAATTATACTGTAATTTTAACATAACCAGTATAAAAACATAGTCAATTTTGACCTAAGAAAAACTCTATAAAACAAAATTTTTAGCTACTTTGATATTCCTTTATTTATCGACAAGTTGTCGACAACCTGCTATTTAACGTTCATTTTACAAACAGAACAATATAGAAATGGATGGGGATTTAAATAAAGCAGCATAAAAATTTTAAAAATTTTCTGTGGAAAAACGTTGCATTATGCATTTTCTTTTTTTTCTTGACGCGAATTATGGCCTAAACTTTAATAAAGACTAGAAAAAATCAGCTCTTTTGCTTAACATTACACAATTGTTTGGGACTATTTCACATTAATCTTAAATTGTTTTGTGTATTAAGTATTTTACTTCTATATCTTGCTAAGTTGTATATACTCGTTAGACCTCTTTGTTGTAAGATTACCCAAGCCTTTCGAGCTCATATGCTTTGTAATTGCTCGTCAATTTCGTTAAACAAATTTAAGTCAAATTTTAAAATCTTTTGGCACTTTTAGATTTTCTTAATCCTTCAACATCAATATGTCCGTTGACTCTCTTCTCTGTGAAGTTACCCCAACTTTGGGCCTTCGTCCTTTCATTGAAGCAGCCGATCAACTTTATTATCGTGATCAACGTATCCTTTCTGATATTAAACCAGAAACTAGTGGACAATCAAGCCAAAGTGGACAAGGCAAACAAGCTAACAAAGGTGGCCGAAGCCGTCAAAACAGTCATGGAGCAAATCAAGGTGGACGTAGCCGACAAAATAGCCGTATGTTTCTTATCTTTCTTAAAAAGCATGATTTTAAATATCAAACTTTTAGATGGTAACAAAGGTGGTGTAGATAAAGTTCGTCAAGCAATTAATGATGCTAAACAAACTGCAAAGCAAGCTCGTGGAGGGCGTAATTCTCGTTCATCATACAAATCTGAATCTGGAGATCTTGCTACACTAAAACAAGAAATGCAAGAACTAAGAGAAGAACATAAATCTCTTCGTAAAGACATCGATGAACTTCGTCAAATGATTCTTAAGGTTCGTTTTTTCCTCTATGTGTTTCTATATCCCGTCTTTAAATGTCTCATTGTGTAATTGGCGCTTATATCTATAGACGGTGCCGTCATCTCTTCATTCATTCTTGCATCTAGAAGATAAGATCCTTGTATTAGGCGATGGGAATCTATCCTTCTCTCTTTCATTAGCACGACTATTATCTACAGTTAACATCACTGCAACAGTACTAGAAGATGAACAACTTTTTTATGACAACTATCCTTCTGGTGTACACCATGCTCACGAGCTACGAAAGCTTTCAAATGTTAAAGTTATATTTGGTGTTGATGCAAGAAAGCTTCCAGCAGAATGGAAAGGAAAATATGCAGATATTGTAATGAACTTCCCTCATCAAGGTGGAAAAACAAATTTAAGAAAGAGCAAGCTGTTAATGAAAGAAATCTTTGAATGTATTCATCAGCTTATAAATGGCACAACTACCAAGTTCCATCTCTCACTACTTGGACAACAAACTGGTCTAGAATTTGATCGTGTTTCAAGAGGACAAGAATACTCTGTGCATCTTCCATCACACAACAAAGACAGCTGGAATATTGCTTATCTTTTGGCAGAACATGAGCTGATGATTACAAGGATTGATGAATTTTTTCCTTCACTTTTTCCTGATTACTTTTCAGCTGGTTATTTTAATCGTGATGATTATTTTCATAATGAAAATCAACCTCTAAAAATGATTATTGTACCTAATCCTGTCTTTGATTCTTATCGTAGCCTTTCTCTTCGAAGTCATCCAAATTTGTATCATCTCTTTCGACCACTTTATCATCATGATGTTTCTATTATTTTTACTCGATCTATTGATGATATTTCTTTGTTTATGGATGTTGTATTCTCTCTTTTATCATCTTCTATTGTAACCTGTTATGAGGTTGAATCACTTGCATGCATTTGTCCAAAAAGACATTTACCAAATCATATTTTTCGACTTGTTTGGCAACCCCTTGTTTTTGCTATCAGTAAAAAGAAATGTAATGCTTTTCAAGAAGAATTTCGTGCAGATCTTTCACGACTTTTAGAACAACAATCTCTGCCTTTTGTCCTTACCTAGTCGCTTCTTCTTTTTTGTTTGTATTGTCTCTCTTTTTGTTATTTCCGGGTTTATCTTATTTTTTTGTCGCCTTTACTCTTTCTTTTTGCGGGTATCTTCTTTCATGTCATAATTTATTGTAACATGCCGCCAATTACACAATTTATTAATGTTACTTTCGTTGTTTTGTCATTGCGTCATAAATGTTTTTAAAATGTTATAATATTTTTTGAATAAAAATAACTAATTATAGAATTGCAATATTTCTCAACCATGTGGTGGACAAAAAGCTGCTGAACCACAAAAAGCCGCTGCTCCAGCAAAGAAAGAAGAAGCTGCAGATGAAGATTTTGATCTTTTTGATTCTGAAGAAGAAGATGATGCAGAAAAACAACGTATTACAGAACAACGCTTGGCAGATTATGCTGCAAAGAAATCAAAGAAACCAGGTCCAATTGCCAAATCAAATATTATTTATGATGTAAAGCCATGGGATGATACAATTAATATTGATGATATTGAAAAGGCTGTTCGTGGTATTGAAATGGATGGACTTGTATGGGGTTCTTCAAAGAAAGTTCCAGTTGCATTTGGTCTTAACAAACTTCAAGTAAGCTTTACTCTTACGATTCTATGAATTTTACTAACATTTACTCTTTATTTAGATTTGCTGCGTCGTTGAAGACGACAAAGTCTCCACTGATGCTCTTGAAGAAGCCATCTGCGAATTTGAAGATCTTGTTCAATCTGTTGATGTTGTTGCTTTCAACAAAGTTTGAACTTTTATTATTTTGTTGTATAAGAAAATCCTGTGAAATATAATAAATATTTTATGCAATAAGTATTAATGTTTCCTAGTTTACACTCATATTACATTTTTTTGACATAATGTCTACATATAATTTAGTATCAGCTCAGATTCGCATCGTTCAGTTGTCGTTAAGCGTAACAAAAATAATATAAGGTTTAATGAAAACATATTTGAACAGTTTAAAAAGCTTGTAACATTTTCTTTTAGTAGCAATTTGGATATCTTTTTTTTCTTTATTTGGAATTTAAAAAAGTTACACTTTATTTTATTATTGTTTATATCACATTAGATATTACTGTGCACTTGCAGATAAGGGAGCAGTCTCACTGATATTCCTTACAACAAAATTGGCTAGAGCTTAAATGACCTAAAACACTTTTATAAGAAAAATATAAACAATTATTTGTAGGCGAAAATGGAACTCCATCATATATCAATGTTTGACCATCAATGTTTAAAAAATATCCAATTATCGGAATATCTGCATATCCCATGCTTATTGTTATAAATGCTCTGCTAGCATAGCCAGGAAGTGTAACATTACATTTTACATTGCTGCAAATATTAATTAATAATTTTAATTTACAATAACTTTTTTTTACCGTTCACACAGAGTTTGTCCTATATGATAAGCCAGAATCATATTGAACTTCACTTTGTATATTATAAAATCCAGATAAATTATAAGTTATTAATGCTGTTGAATTAATGCTATAATCATCATTTAACACATTTACTCTGCTTTCAAATCTTTTGCATGGGGTTTCATCTGTTGCAGGAATTGATGTATATCTTGTACAACATGTTTGTTGACCATAATAAGAACTCGTCATACAGCGTGAATCATAAGTAAGCAATTTTCCATCCAAGTTGCTGAAGCTTCCATTATAAATATTTCCAACACTAATACCCACATTAGTTTGATTAGTGGAAAAGGCACCATATAAATAAACAATCGGCTTTTTAACATTCAAAACAAAATTTATAGGATTTGTGAGATTATCATTGCATTGGGTGAAACCTTCATTATCATAACAAAGCTTAGTAAGGGGCTTATGATTGAAGACATTTATTCCAGTCGCATTGCTAATACGCAAGTAATAGATAGTGTCATTACCTTGGAAGACACCAAGTGTTGCTGAAATTGTATAATCTGATAAAGCATGATGTACTAATACTTCTGTACAGCTCATATAATCCCTTACAGCTGAAGCTACAGTAAATAAGGGAATAAAAATTAAAAACGTAAATAACATTTTAAAATAATTGCCTATGTTTTAATCATTGTTTTTAAAGTGAAATTTGATTGTTATAAAAAATCGGTTACAAATAAGAATACAAAAGTTTATAAAATTTCACAATAAAATGCTTTTCAAAAATTTTATACACCATAAAAATGCAACTTTTTATTTTTCTGCTCGAACAACAATTTCTTGTGCCGTTGACAGAATTAGCCGACCATCTCTTGACCACATTTTTCCATGAATTAGCGCTCTTCCACCTGCAGCAATTGTTGATTCCGTTTCATACAGTAACCAATCATTATCAATTCGAAAATCTGGATGATGTATCCACATTGAATGATCAAGGGATGCTGCCATCCCCAGTCGAAAGCCTGAACCTGCATGTGCAACAATAGGAGTACCGACTGGTGCAATATCTGAGATGAATGCTGCAACACATTGATGCAAATGTTTATCATCTCCGATTGTGGCATGGGATCGAACCCATAAAGCAAATTTTAAAGGTTTATCAAGTGGAGCTTGAATATATTTTCGTGGGGTAATAAATTTAACTTTAAAAATATTTGGAAGATCAAGAACTTTTCGATATGCATCTACTGCTAATAGCCCTTCAGGTGAGACAGTTTCAGGGTGATCTAGTAATCTGAAAAAAGTTGTTTTAGTGGATTAGTGTAAATTTTTCTAAAAGATTTAACCATTTTTGTTGAGGAAATTGGGATAGTGATAGTAACAAAAAGACTCTTTTATTTTTTATTTTTTGGTTACTGTGATAGTAATCAAATTATTACATTTGTTGTTTTTTATGGTTACTTTCATTGTGATAGTAACAGATTTTTGTGTTTTTTAAGTTTACTGTCATATGGAGAGTAACGTTTTTAATTGTTATAACAGCTGTAACACTCATAGTGATAATAACAAAAGCATTATCTTTATCGTCGTTTTACTGTTACTCTCAAAATGATAGTAATCGAAAAAATTTTTTCTTTTTATTATTGTCGCAAGGAAAGTAACCCTCATTTATCGTTTTGCTTTGTTACAAGTGAAAGTGTCAATGTTGTTGCGATTTCGACTCCGGAGTCACTGAAGTCGATTCCACCTCGCCTCCAAGAGACGGAGTCGGAGCTGAAATTAATTTTTTCATAAGATCAAGGAAAAAAATGCCGCTTTTCGACTCCGAAGTCATAAAAAATAAAAAGAAACAACACTGGATTGTAATCAAATCATTTTTTATCGTTTTCAGAGTTCAAGTACTGTATTAAAATGTAAAATTAATGTAAAACACTGTGATTTTAGAATAAATAAATGCTTAATTTTGTTTATTGCATTAATGCAGTTTTTGCAAAACAAATATTTTTCTGGGAATTTGTTAATAAAAAAACAACACAAAAATGCAAAACACATTTTTTTACACACACACGATCAATGGATCACTCATAACAATATTTTGCTACTGCTACCTGCATCTTTTTTGCTTTCATGTTTTTTATGGAGTGTTGCTTTGCTAACCTCATAAATAGGTGATTCATAAACATTTTCCTATCATCCTAAGCAAAAGCAATGGTCAGACATTATTTGCCTTTATTGTGCTAACACAGACTTGTCCAGTTAAAATAACGTCTATTAAAAATTGTTGCTTATAAATTTAAAAAATATCTTTTTTGACGTGATAAATTATTGATTTTATTAGAGAAAGTTTCGATAAAAATGCTGTTCTTTTTGGAGCACATTCTTTGATCTATTAAGAAATTTATGCAAGCTTCGTTGTGAACTTTATTTTTAAAAATCCTTGCTTTAAACTATGACCTTTACAATGCGCAATTTTTTTCGGCAAGTATGATAATGGTTTCTTTTTTAAAAAATACTGACACATAAAAATAGAAGCAAAAAAATGACTTTGTGTAAAAAAATGATCGCTCTGCTTTAAAAGCTATACAAATGCATTGCCACGATCACTTCACAAACAAACAATTTGTTTTATTTTGCGCTCAAAAGTGTTAAATTCTTTTTGACTGATTTACAATTCAATTTGTCGCTTAATAACCAATTTTAGATGCCTCGAAAAAGAAATGAAAGTACTACAACAATTACTATCACACCGCGTAAGCGATATCGAAGAATATCTTTGCGCACAAAAAATGCCAATTTATTCAATGTTCAACAAAGCAATGTCAGTGAAATAGAAAATAATGAAACAACAACGTCTCCACAAGTAAATTTAAAAAACTTTTTCGTTGATCGAAAACTGACCATTAAACTTTTTGAAATGAAATTAAAAATTTGGTTTAAAAGCCATCTCACTTTTAAAGCATTTTTAAAAATTGCTATTATTTTAGAATGGACCTCGTTTATGGGAAAAAGATATTGAAAATGGAGTATTATTAAAATTTGAAAAGGAACAAGAATATGATGAAGATATTGTTTTAAGTCAATTTGAATTTAAAGTTAATCCAGAAATGGTTGAATATGGTAGTTGTCATAATGGGGAAAAGTAAGTGTTTTTAGTGAACAAAAAACAGGTGTAATAGAATGCGAAAGTAACAAAACCATTTTTTTATCGTTTTTTTTTGTTGTTACTGCCACAACAATAGTGACTGTTTTATTTTTTACTACTTTCCAAATCGATAGTAATAATTATCATTTTTTCATCTACTCTTAAAATGACAGTAATCAAATAACCTCATATTTTAATTTTTAACATTGCTCTCACAGTAACAATATCAAACAAAAAATTAGCTTTAAATGATATTTTTAAATACAATTAATAAAACCAGTTACCGTATTCCCCTCCTCACTCTTACAATTTCTCTCTCTCGTTTAAATCTTACCTTTGAAAAAAATCAGTTGCATCTTCACATTCATCTGGTGGATCAAGCTCTGGAATTGGTTCTTGATGTCGAATAGAATCAGGTTCAGAAATATGAAATGAAATAATCATTGTAAAAATGATTATTCCATTTTGTATAGCTTTTACTAAACGAGAACAAAAACTTTTTCCATCTCGAATTCTTGTAACATCATAAATAATTTGTCTGGAGATATCCCCGGGAGCAATAAATTGGCAGTGAAGAGAATGTGGATGAAATTCTGGAGAGATTGTTTTATTGGCAGCCATTAAAGCTTGTCCAACCACTTGTCCACCATAAACTCGACGACCATCTTTTCGTCCAGGGAGGAGATGAGTGGATCTGAAAGAGAGAGAGGGAAATAGATGAGTAGATTCTTAAAAGAGATAATATTGAAAAAAAAGTTTAGAAGACATTTGTATTCAAGAAGAGTGGTTGAAATAACTGTTTTTTAGTTTCAATCACGCTGCATTTCTTTTAAACTCTATTCTCCCACTTTTATATCCTACAATCAAAAACTAAAAAAAATTACCTGTAAATATTAACATCAATTTCTTCTAAATTTAAAAAAGTTTTAAGTAATTCATCTAATTCTTCTTCTTCTCCTTGCTGCTGCTTTCCTTCTGACATCTTTCTCTACTGCTTAAGCTGCTGCTGCTATTACGACTGACTAAACTACGGAATAAAAAGTTTACAACCACAACAAAAAAATGAATAAAACAAAAACAATCGACTACTTCCTTTGCCACCAGGTGGTGGTTATTTGACTTTGACTAGAGTAGACTAAAATTGAAAAAAAGAATGTTCAATCAATAAGTAAAAATATGTTTGTTCAATAATGTGATTAAAATTGATAGTATAAAAGTTTTTATTAAAACAAAATTAAATAAATTTGAGCAACTAAATTTTATACAAGCTTTATAAAATTGATTCAATTTAAGGCAATTCATGATGGACCTGCAATACCACGTAGTTTTCGATACCCAGATAATACAGTAGGATAAACTTTTTCTGCCATCAATTGTTCACCATATACAGCATAGAAACTAAAAAATGTTTTTTTCATTTCCAATTCAGAAGCAGTAAAAAGCAATAAACTTACACTCCAAATAATGCACCACCCAAATGTGCAGCATGATCAAAAATTCTGAATCGCAATAATAAACCAGCAAGATCAAATAATACTAATCCAATAACAGCTGATTGTGCAGGAAATGTCCACATTGGTAGAAAAACAATATTTAAACGAGCATCTGGAATTTTCATACATACATAACATAATGCACCAAGAATTGCACCAGACTAAAATAATGAGTATTGTAGAATATAGTGTTGCAATGTTGCAAGAAAAAACTTACAGCACCAAGTGCTCGAATTGGTGTTCCAATGACAGCTTTATGAGCTAAACTTGTTAGCGATGATACAACACCAGCAGTAAGATAGAAGGCAGTAAACTGAAAAAAATATGGATATATTATTGACAAGAAAGATACAGTGTCTCAACTAAGTATAAAACAATCTTTAAGTTTGTTGTAATTTGTTATTTCTGGGTTTTAAAAGAAGATCTTTTGGTAGCAAGAATAGTGCGCAAGCAGGCGCACTTCAGAAAATTTATATTTATGGAGGCTTTATTTTGAAATTGTAAAATAGCAAACAGCTTTTACTATCAGTGTTTCAAACAATTTTTTTAAATAGAAAAATAACGAAAATCCAACAACTTTTAGAGATGTCTTATATTTTTGCGGCATACTGTATAAAGATATAGTTTACATCAAAAACTTACTTGTTCAGCACCCATAAATTTGTTGATTGATAATGGCACAAAATTGAAGAGAACATACATATTCAAAGCCAAATGAAGAAAGCTATAATGTGAGAAGACACTTAGCAACATTGGAGAACATAGACTTTCTAAAAAAGGAATTATTAGAACAGCTTGCAACAGTAGTTCAGTAATACAATGACAAAAATAGAGACAACAATTTAGGACTACCAAAGCTCTTCAAGAGGGATAATGCCCAAAAAATAAGTGACATAAGCATCTTGAAAGTACAAATATCAGACCCTTTTTAAGCGGTATTAAACTTAGAGAGAGCTATAATGATCCCAATTTTTGGACTCTATTGTTCTCAATGAAACAATTCTTACTTGAAGCATATGAATTAGTAAAATATTGCCACATTATTCTTTCCATAGCAGGTACTTTCCATAATAAAAATACAAGAGTATTTAATCCAATAACAGCTAAAGCCCATTTTTGACCATCTGATAGCTTAATTGGTTGTCGTTGATTTTGTGAACTAAAAAATGCATCACTAAAATCTTGAAACAATTGTTTAACTCGAAATCGATTTCTTTCATATTCAACAATAATTGCTGCAGTAAAGAGTGATGATCCGAGCTGAAAAAAGAACAATGATGTAATAGATATGTAATAATGTAGTTTCTTTTTTAAGCAAAACTTACAACAGCAGTAAAACCCAAAGCCTTCCATAAATCTTTTACTGGTCGTACAGGTATTGAATCAGCTCGTAAATTAGGATGTTGAGCATTAATAGATTGTTGTTTTGATTGTTCACGAATTGGATTAGAATTTCTTAGCCGCTCACGAATATTATCACGTGTAAATCTTGAATTGAGCTTTGTTGTATATGTTAGAAGACGAGATCCAAGAACTTTGAATGTACTTTTTGCATATACAAATCGAAACATTTTTAGCCAGAGATAAAAAGAGATTTGATAAATCTATTGTTGAAATCTGTTGAAAAAAGTATGTTGAATTTTTTTTTGTTTGAAAAACAATGAACAAAAAAAAGTCTTAACACGAAAATTAAAATGGTGGGAAAAAATGTTGAAGAAGAAGTAAAGCGTCTTCTGCAAGGTTTGCTGTTACTGCTGTTGAAGATATTTTATATTGATTAAATAAATCTAATTTTTACGATTCTCTTATCTGTTTTACTTTTTATCAATAATTCTTATCACTTTAGTCACAAAAATCAAAGTGACGAGAAAAAATTCGAAGATTATAGCTTTTTTCACATCGATTTCCCCCATCATTGCCGTTTTATTAAATTAACGCTTTTGAACCTGCATTTTTTACTTTTAAAAACTTTTACCACTTTCTAATCAGTAATTTTTACCATCCTTCCTTCCTTTTCAGCGACATGTTTTACGCTCAATTTGTTCTCTCGAAGAAAGGGCCATTGGCCAAGATTTGGCTTGCAGCACATTGGGAAAAAAAGTTATCAAAGGCACAAGTCTTTGAAACAAATGTTTCAGATGCTGTTGAAGAAATTATAAATCCAAAAGTTCGTAAACATTCTTTATCATTTTAAAGTTATATAAAATACAAATAAATTTAAGGTTAAAATGGCTCTTCGTACCACTGGTCATTTGCTACTTGGTATTGTAAGAATTTATTCTCGTCGAGCAAATTATTTGTTAGAAGATTGTGAAAATGCATCATTAAAAATTAATTTAAATTTTTCTACTGGTACTGGTAGTAAAAGTAAAGGAGCAATTCGAGATGCAGATGATGGAGATTTACCAGAGGTAGGGGAATTTGCGTACTAGTTTTTGAGGATAATATGATGCAGTATATTTATCTTTTTTCCTTTGTTCTATCCCATTGAAACAGCACATCTGAGATTGCATACACGTCTAACAAGGGCATCGCCTCAAACTGGTTCCTTGTTAGAGCTTTTCTTTATCCACATATACCCCGTCCCTTGTACTTTTCCTAATATACATCCCATTTACAGGTTTTGGGTGATTTTGATGCAACATTACCAGATAACTTTGAACTACCTGCTACTCCAGTACCTGTCAATCAAAGTCGAATTGAAGATATTACCCTACGAGAAGATCGAATTGATGCAGCTGATAACTTCGATATGGATAATGACCTTGGAGTAAGACCAATACCCTACATTCCCTCTTGTCTCTAAACCCTCAAATTTTTAGATGGGTGATTTTGATGGTGCACAATTTGATGACTTTGATGATCCAGATATGGCAGAACATGCTCGTCGAGCTGTATCAGAATTTTCAAGAGCTTCAATGGAACGTGGTGAAGGCACTAAAACTTCACTTGTCAGTGATAAAGCCGGAAATGGCATTGAAGTTGCAAGAGATGATTTTATGGATCATGATTTTGATAATGATTTTGGAAATTTTGGTGATGCAAATGATTTAGATAATGAACTATTTGGTAATAATGATCCATTTGAAAAGCAACCCCAGCAACATGACCTTAATAATGGTAAGTTTTTGTTAGGTCGGATACTAAAAAAACGAAATTCCTTCTAATTCAAAATTCGATGTTTCCCAGAGCCACAATATCGCATTAATCCTACAATACCCATTATCATTATAGGTGCAGCCGATTCCTTCCAACTTGAACCTCTTGAAGTTGCATCAGTTACGGCTGAACATCGTGCACCACGATCACGTAAACGAAGAAAGTTGCTAGTTGATGAAATCAAAAATATTTCTGGTGATGATATGAAAGCAAATATGGCAACATTTGGAGATATCCTTCAACAACCCGATTTAGCTCCACCAACAAAAAAGCTTATGCATCTTCGTGAACATGGTGTTACCGAAAAACTTTTTTCAATGCCTGGTTGTCAAGCTCTTTCAAATTCTGATATTATTCGAGTAAATTTGATTAAATTTTTAGTGCCGCAACTTGAAGGGAGTGCAGTGAAAGACATGTTTACCAATTAAAAACAGAAAAATTTATATTACTCTAAGTGTCATTTTTTAAAGCTTTTATAAGGAGTGCCTTTCCATGTTAACCCGTTGTAGTTGCAGCACTGAATTTCTTTTGAACACCTTTCTAAATAATTTGTTTATTTAAGATTTATCAATCACATCTTATTCCACATGCTCGAAATCTTGATGAATTTAGTCGTGAAGATATTAGACAAGAATTTAATATGGGTGATATTGATTATGATTTTGATCAAGGAGGTGTAAGTTTTTTTTGTTTCGAAATTTGTAAGACTGCGTCAATCTTTCTTTAAAAAATTTTGAAAAGTAAGATAGGTAAGAAGTTACCATTCAATTAATGATGCTGTATTTTATTTTTTAAATATTTTCTTAAAAGAGCTGTAACATCGCCATCGCTCTACAAAATCGAAATTCGAGTTAGAGTTGTAATTTCAGTTTTAGAAGGATTTTTTAAAATCCAAATATCTTCAATTTCGATATTTCGATTTTTGTCACATTCATGTCGACATTTAAGGTTAATTTTGAAAAAGCTAAAACTTCCACTTAACGTAAATTTTTTATATTTTACAACTTTAATGGCCAGAAAAATAGCGCTTCAATAAATGCTTGATTTTCATATTGACCAATTAAAAATAATATCTCTTTCTTTAAAATCTATTAAAAAGCTGTTAACCTACAAAAATATAAAATTTCAGTCTATTTTTTTCCTCTTTTTTTGTGAGGTTCAAGTTATAAGATCATTACTTTTTTCTCAATTCTCCCCTCAGTTTACAGTAATTCCCGCAGACGGTTTTTAAAATCTTTCAAAAAATTTCTCAAATTTACTCTATTTTATTCACTAAAATAAAAACTCTTTTAACTTCTTTTTTTTGATAATTATAATTCGGCTTTTTTTTATTTTATTATGACATTGACTAATTACCGTTCCATTCCAAATAAAAAAAACTAAAAAGTCGGCAATTCCCAAGAAAAAATATTGGTTGCCGTAATTGAAAATAAATTTTTGTGCCATCTTTCTTATTTGGTCATCTGTCAATAATTTATTATCTCTCTCTATTTATTTATTTTTTCTCATTTCAATTACTTTATAATTTTGATCTTTTCCGAAAAAAAAAGTTATTGGTGGTTTTTGCGGCTGCTGCTGCCAGCGTTTCCTTGCAATTTATTTATTTGCATTTTTTTTGACATTTACCTTTTTCTTGCCTCTTCTGTAAAGTACTTTGAGTCAAGGCCATGTATATGGGGGTTTTTGAGAGGAGGAAAATCTCAGGAACGAAGAAAAGGTTGATGCATCAATTAAGCACATTTTTTTTCGCGGATTAACTTTCTTGACTCAAGTTAAAAAAAATTTTTTTGAACAAACTTTTTTTTGAGTGCCAGAATTTGACCTTGAGGAGAGATTTTAGAAGGCAAAATGTGAGGAAAGTTTTTGAAGACATGTTGAAACAAGATGCAAAATTTTAAGCAAAAAAGTGCCAAAAATCATATAGCTTCAAAAATACAGTACTCATTCATATTTCTTGTACCTACTATTCAACTACCGTATTCCCTCAATAATTTATACTTAAATCAATTTTTTTTAGTTTGATGATATTTCTGAGCTACAATCTGATCGACATCTCAGCCCTACACTTCCACCAGTCTTTGAAGCCATTGAAGAAGTTGATGAAAATGTTCAACCTGATCAAGGTGATCTAACAAATGTATCAGAAAAACGTCCACGTAAATCTCGACAAGAGGTAACTATAATAATGTTTTTGCATCTTTAAGTAACAAATTGTGTTGTTGTAGAAAGAAAAACCACAACCTGAAGAATCTGGAGATGAAGGAGAAGAAGATGAACAAAGATATTCAAAAAGAACTCGTGGAGTTGCAACTGCAATTGCAGCTAAATTAAAGACATATGAATCTGTAAGTTTTCTTGCTTTGAATGGGGTTGTCTTGAAATTACTATTACCCTCGGAACATCAAAGAACCTTTGCCGCACATCAAAGGCGGCATGGTTGTTAACCCCCCCTATCTATGACATTTGTTAACTTGATAGGGGGTAAGCTCAAAAGATCGAAGGCATTTATGTCGCACATCAAAGGTGGCACTGCTATTTACTCTATGTAGAAACTTTCTGGACACTCCCTAAATCCATCAAAATTTGCATAATTACTTAAATATATTAAATGTATATTATTTTTCAGATAACTTTGAATGACTTATTATCAAAACGCTCAACCCGTAAAACAGCAGCACAAAATTTTTATGCATTATTAGAATTAGCTAAATGGCAAGCTATTGAAGTTTCACAAGAAGAACCATATGGTGAAATTACAATTATGGAAGGTCCAGAAATGGAAGCAGTTCTTGCTGGATAAAGAAAGCTTTGAAACTTAATTAATTGATTGTTTTTTTGTATTATTGTAGCTTGTAAATATGTTTGCGCGTGGTGGATTAATATGCAAATTTGCAAAACTTTGAATTTTAATAACTTTGTAAGCATTTTTCTACGAACGATTTAACGCCAAAGTTTTGCAAATTTGCCTATCACCGCACCATATGTTTATATTTACATATGTGAAAATTAGAAATTTGTCAAAATTTACGACCCCAAAAATACCCTAAAAAAAGTGAATGTTTTACAATCACTGCTTTTAATAGATTTCAAAATTTTCACATATGTTTTTATATTTTTAAGCATGTTGTTAAAAAAATCCTCTTCATTGTATCCTGCCTTTTTTAAAAACTTTGTCTTCTTTTTTTTTTTATTTTACTTCTATGCCAAAAAAAGTCATTTTTGATTGATATCTTCTCCTCATCACCCCTTATACTTTTTTCGAAATTTGCAAAAAAAAACTTGAAACTTTTTATCTTTAATTTTTTCTTCTTTTAAAGTTTTTAAGTAGAATTTTTTCTGTCTCCATCATTTTTTCACTCTCAATCTATCGTTATTTTTTGTTGTTGAAGAAAAACAAATGATGATAGATACGCAGATTGAGGGTTGGGTGGTTAGAAGAAGAAAGAAAAAAGAGACTCATTACGATCCCGTCTTGTCTTCTTCTTCTTTCAATTCCTTAGAAGGAGACGACCTCATGATGGTGATTGCTGAAGATGAAGGGGAAGTAAAAACCACTCAAAAGGTCATCCTTCTATCATCTTCAAAAAAAAATCGCGTGGATTCAAGTTTTTTTTCTTCAACATTTTTCCCACCACAAATAAAAAAACTGCCTTCAAAAAATATATATTTTTGCTACTTTTTTGCCGCTTCGTAATTTTTCATTGCGTTTTTAAAAACTTAAATTTTATTTCAAGTCTCTATCTCTCTCTTCATTTCAAGATACTTTTTTTGTATATTTATTTTTATATTTGTTGATACAATTTTTTTACTTACTGTCTCACATTTTTTTGTAGCTTCAAGTTTATTTTTAATCTATTCCAGTATATTATTATTAGCTTACGTTTTTTCTGTTGTTAAAAACTACTTCTTACCAATCTTTGATGGCTGCTTATCTATAGTGGGGTAATTTGCAAATTTTGCAAAATTTTAAAACTTAATTTTTCCAAAAAATCTTTAAAAAATGTCAAAAAAATCATCTGTAGTTTTCTAAAAAACTTAAAATTCTTAGCTTTGAAGTTTCTTGAATTTTGCATATTACCACCTCTGTATCTTTTCTGATCTGTTTATAAATATTTTTTTTTCAAAAAGCAATTGAATGCGCACCGTTGATTTAATTGCATTTCTTTATTTAATAGAATATTTGTGTTTCTCTCTCTTTTCTTAAAATTCCATTGATGAATGCTTTCTATCTCAACATGAGCATCATCAAATATTTGGCAGACTTTTTATAGCCATAAAAATTATTTTTTCTCCTTCTTACTTCTGCAGCTCCTGTACTCACCTATTTTTTCTTTGTTTTTCTCATTATCGTTTACTCTTATTTTATTATTATTTAAAAACACTGTATTTTCTTTTTTTTTATGTTTTTTGATTATGAGTGTATGAAAAAGAATAAAAATAAAAAAGTTTAAAAAAGTTTTTGGCCGAAAACGGAGAAGAAGCAAAAAGAAAAAGATGTTTTCGAAAGCGATCGTAAAACTGATTTTTATGACAGAGAAGTTTTAGAAGAAGCATTCGAAAGAGGGAAAAGAACCTTTTTAGGTTTTAAAAAAAAATTACGGTACATTCCTTTTGATAAAACTTTTTTTTGACAAGGATGGAGAAACAATGAAAAAAAAATATTTTTAACTTTATCCATTCAATGCTCAAAAATTACATATGGCATTTCGTAACCGATGTTGCGTTAGCTACCGTAGACCAACAAAATATGATATTTTTTGACAAATATTAATTAGTTTTATATTTTTTTCAATCATAGTGTTTAGAAACTTTCTATTGTAAACAAACAAAAAGAAATAAAGAAAATTCCTTCTGCTTTTGCTTGCTTCACCTCATTAACATAATTACAAAAATACAAACTATCTCTCTCTCTTTCTTATATCCATTTTGCAACAATTTTACTCGCATTCTTAGCTGTCTAATTATTCAATGACATTTGCTTCATCATCAACCAGCAAATACCATTAAACCCATAATAAACGGTAAATACAAATGTACAAAATTATGCAAATGAACTTTCCCTCGTTTTTGTGTGATTTTTAAAAATTAATTCAAGAAAAATTAAAAAATCAAAAACAGTGAGAAAAATTTTTTCGACAATTTTTGACCTTTAATTTCTTTTTTTTTTCAATGGCATTTTTAATACTGTATTCTTTAAAAAATTCTTTGTTTTATTTTCAGTGTTTCCGTTGGCACGCTTTCTTTTATGCAAATTTTTAAAGAAATTTTAAAGAAAAACAAAAGAAAGTGTTTTTGTTTTAGTTTCCTAGAACAAAAAATTGGAATTCCCCCAGAAAATTTTTGCCATTAAAATCTTATAATTTTTTCGAAATCAAAATTATTTTTAAAAAAAATGTTTGCATTGATTTACGATAATTTTCCCAAATGTCATTTCGTCGATTACGGCTTTCTTTGTTTTTAAAATGTCACTTTTTGTTATTGCAGCAAAAAAAATTTTAATCATCATTAGTTAAACTGTCTTCTTTTTTCTTAACAAAGAAACAGATTGTTGCATAACATCTCTTTTTAAAGATTTCTTTTACGCGCAATTTTGCCATATAAAAATATGATTTCTTCTATCTTTCAATTTTTTGAGTTGCTTATTTGTCACTTCTTTTCTGACACTTTTTAACATTTTGTGTCCAGTTTCATCTTCCTTCTTTTCTTCTTTTCTTCTACCGATCATCATCACTTATCCGTTTTCATTCCATTTCCCATTTCCATTTTCGGCTTTTCTGTGTCTGACGCTGATTTACTCTTAAACCTTCTTCTTTCCTTCTTTTTTTTGTCGAAATCCACTTTTATTTTGGTTGATCCTTTATTGCCCGGAAAAAAGAAAGAATCAAAATGTCAAGTGGGAAATGACGATAAAAGAAAGTGATTTATTATAATATTTTTTTCAAAAAAGTTAAAAGAATATTTAACTTTTTTTGGGAAAAACTGAAAAAAATAAAGTTGTAAAAACTGGAGGGAGGAGAAGCGTGATCAAGCAAAGGGTTTAAGAGGGAAGCTAAAAAAAGCAGTTTTAAATGTTTGTTTTTTTTTATTAAAATAGTTTTTAATTTTGCTTCAACTTTGGGTAATTTAGAGTACTGTAGTCGTAATTGTTATGTTGAAATTTTACGTGTCATAGAATGTCTGAATGAAATACAATAAATCTGTGTAGGAGCTTTTGTTATCTGAAATATGCAAATTTTGTAAACTGTTAGCTTTAACTTTTTCTGATAAACAGATGGTTGATCTATTGCTAATAGTCTAATAGGCCTTTTTCATAACTTTGATGCATAAAAAAGATAATTTGTCTACAAAAATTAGCTAAAAAGGTCTTTAAAATATGCTCTATTATTAAATTTTTAAAAAACAGTATTTTACATTGATACGATAAGCACACACGTTTCACAAATTTGCATATTGCCTCATATTCGCTGTTAAATACTAAAAACAGTCATTGTGTAAACTGTATAAACTTGTTTTTTTATTCCTCTCACTTTTTCTCAAGTAGTTTAAGAAAAATATTGTGTAATACATCAAAAAAGCCCTTCACTTACAACCTCCCTTCTACTTCAAAGAGGTATCATTCCTTCATTCCTCCTTTCTCAAAGATGTTTATTTTAACCAAAAAAGGCAATAATTTCTTCGTCTTCTTCAATCGATTAACCAACCCAACTACCGTCTTAAAAATGAATGTGATCACCTTATTTATTTTTTTCTCCTTCCCTCAAAAATTTTTAAAGCTTTGATGATTCATTTGAAGGAAGAAGAAGGAAAAAACGTTTAACGAAAAAAGTCCCCCTCTCTAACAAGCTCCTTTCATCAAAAACGTAAGGATTTTTTTTTGTCAAGGAAGGAATCATGCTTGCTTTAGGCTACAATTTTTTTTACTTCTTTTCATTATATTTTTTTTCTCGATGCTTTTTTCTTTCTTCTTCTTATTGCGTTACCGTAATTCTCTGTTTTCGTTTCTAAATGTCATCAACGAAAAAAGAAAAAAAGGTGACGTTTTCCCTTTCCTTCTTTCGTTTTGCTCAGACGTTTGTTGGATGTTATGTTATTACTTACTTACTCCTACCTTCTTTTCTCAAAATTAATTTTTAAGATTTTGAAGAAGTAAGAATTTGCTATTCATGTTATTTAAATTTTTTTACCTAAAAAAAGTTAACGTTTTTTTGATTACGTCTTTTTTCACCTTTGATGTCTTCCTTTACTTTTTACTTGCCTTGCCTGCTTTCCATGAAAAATAAAAACATATTCATCATCAGTAGCAGCAGGTAATCTTCTGTTTCTTGTTATTGCTATATACGAATTTTAAAGAAACAAATCTTGATTCAAAGAACTTTTTTCCTTATGACTCAACCTGATAATCAGGCATTTGGTTGTTTTGTTTATTGCAGGGCATAACATATCGTTTACAGATTATCTATTGTAAACAAACAAAAGGAAAGACAGAAAATTTCTTCCGATTTTACTTGCTCCACCTCATTAGCATAAGTACAAAAATACAAACTATCTCTCTCTTTCTCTCTAATATATCCAATTTGCAAACAGTCTCGCACCTTTATTCGAACGTTCAATTAATTTAATGATATTTGCTTCTTAATCAACCAACAAAATACCATTAAACTCATAATAAACGGTAAATACAAATATACAAAATTATGCAAATGAACTTTCCCTCGTTTTTGTGTGATTTTAAAAAATTAATTCAAGAAAAATTAAAAAATCAAAAATTGTGAGAAAAAATTTCTTCAACGACTTTTAACCTTTAATTTCTTTTTTTTTTCAATGGCATTTTTAATACTGTATTCTTTAAAAAATTCTTTGTTTTATTTTCAGTGTTTCCGTTGATTTGGCATTTTTGGCACGCGTTCTTTTATGCAAATTTTTAAAGACAATTTTAATAAAAACAAAAGAAGTGTAACACAGGTGCTTTTCTTATATTTACAAAAATCTCAGTTTATGAAAAAAATTCTTAAAATTGAAAATGAAAATCAAGAAGCTTCTGAAGCTTATTTTTACTCCAGCATTCTTGAATCATTATTTGAAGTAAAATTTTAAAATATCTCATTCCCCTTAAAATTCCATTTTCAACAAAAAAAACATATGTTTTTTTTCAGAAAACATATTTTACACTTCTTATTCCTCTCTTCTCTTCAGCTTTCTACTACCATCAGCACCAACAACATTTTTAAGGAAGTGCCAATACTTAAGTGCCCACTTTCTGTCTTTTAAAATCTTTTGTTTTTTCCTTCTCTTTCAAAAAAAATGTTCTTCTTCTGCAGCAGTAGCAGATTTTCTTGTAGTATTTTAAATCCGGTCAAGTGCCGTTTTAGCACACTTGATCAAGTTGTCGTCGCCGTCGATTGTCGTTGTTGAAGATTGTAGCAGTCGATTTAACAGGAAAGAACATTTTTTCCTTTGTAAAAAAGATTCATAAAAACAGCAAATTTAATGGATTTGAAGAGAGAGCAGTTAGTTAGTGGAATGAGTGAATGATGAATATGGCAGTGGCATCTTTTTTTTTAAAAACGAAGAATTTTAAGTATATAAGTGATGATTCATACAAATTATTATCGAAAAAGAAGCAAGCAAGTGAGCAACAAAATAAAAAGTGTTACGGTGGCAAGTGAGTAATGCCCCTCAAAAAGCTTGTTAGAAGACATCCATCATTAGAAAAAAAAGTAGTAGGAAAGAAGAAGAAGGTTGCCATGCATTACTGCTACTACTACCGTTGCCGACGGCGGCGGTTGTGGCATCGGAAGTTTTTTCCTCTCTTTTCTTCGCTTGAATGCTTTATTATTAGTTCTTCATCTTTTTTTCTTTTTATCGTTGCTTCTTTCAAGCAGAAGCTTTTCTATAGAAAAAATGAGAGTTCCTTCAAAATAGAAGGAAAAAATATTTGCTTATGAGTACATAGCATGCCCTCATAACAGCCCGAGAAGTAGCAAGTACATGCCGTCATGGCCATCATCATCTATGATTTTTTCTAGGCGTTTTCAAGAAGACGAAAAAGCGGTAAAAAGCATTGATAGAAAGCATCAACAGCAGAAATATTCTTTTATGTTTTTTTTTCTTCTCCTGCTTCTTGACTGATAGAAGAAGCAAGCATGATGTAAAAAAAACTCGACCAAGCGCAACCATGACCAAAAACGGCAAAAAATGTATATGAATTCAATAGAAGCTTTTTCTTGCTTTCACCCCAAAAAAAAGAGCGGCTTTTATGCTAAAAATTTCAAAAGAAACAATACAGTGTAATGATGGTATATACAAAGGAAAAAAGAAAGCAAGAAAAAAAGAAAAGAAAAAAAAACACGCAATATTGTGATGGTGATAGAAAAGGGGGATGAATAGAAATGAATGAATTTTTTTTTGGAAGAAAATAATAATAAAGGCTTCTCTCCTCTCTCCTCCTATAAGCTTGCTTTTTTACCATCACTCATTCTTCTTTTAACTAAAAAATGCCGTTGAATTTAGGCTTTAGGAAAATATATTTTTTTAAAAAGTTTTAATCTTATATTTATGTTAAATTTACGTGTTTAGCTTAGAAATAGTTGTGAAACAGCATGTCCATCAGCTTGATCTAGAGGTTACTGAAGCTTCTATCACTTTAGAAATTTGTTTGTTTCATGGTAATTCGTTTCAATAGAGCTTGCTTAAAAGTAATTTAATTGCATTGATCAAGCATAGGCGAAGAAAAGACGTGATAATATGCAAATTTGCAAAACTTGAAGACTTGATTATTCCATGAAACTAAAAAACTGCCCAAAAGGTTTTTCTCTCAAAATGATGTGATAAAGCACTAGAATAAATCATTGACGAAGTTAGATCGGGTTAAGTCTCCTTTTTTTGTCTATATAATAATGTAGATTAATGGCAAATATTAGCTGCAAGGCCGTAGACAGAAAAAAATTTCGGGGAAGGCACGCCTTTGATCTTTTGCCGCTTTTTGGCACGCGTCGGCAAAACATCAAAGAAATTTGTTAATTTCGGGGGGGGGGGGGCACAGGCCCCCAAAGCCCCCCCCCCCTAAATACGGGCTTGATTAGCTGCTAAATAAAAAATAAAATTCATTTGATTTGGCAGCAATTTGAAATTAGCTGATAATTAACACACGATATATAATTTGATTTAACTTACAAAAGTAATGCTTTTAAGTTTTGAATCATCAATTTATTTTTTACTTTTAAAACTTTAACTTCCCAGTTCAAAAATCCTAAATACAAAAACAACTTTTTTTACCATCGTCGTCGTACACTATCATCATCACCCGACTAACTAACGTCATTAGTAGCCAGTCAGTCTTTGGTTGTATTTCTTGACTTTACAAAATCCAATTTTTTTTTAATTTTGTTGTCACGCAATTTTACGGCATTTCCAACGTTGTTGTTTTTTTCTACCTCAACTTTTTACTTTTTACTTTGATCCCTATCTCTTTTTTGAGGCATTATTTTTTGTGTCTGTGTTGGATGCATTTATTTTTTTCTAATAGCTCAAAAAATTTATTTCAAAACAACGAAA